>NW_004624745.1:10382084-10394890 GCF_000247695.1 Heterocephalus glaber | reverse complement strand
TGATGAGGTGGCTTGTGAATTATTCTACTGATTTGATATTAGAACCCACTGTGTTTGTTTGGAGCTCCTCATAAAAACTCTCTGAAATGCTTGCCAGTAAACATCAGTGCATTTTATTTTAGACCTAATCAACTGGAGATTCATAATATTACTTTTAATAACCAAGGTCATAATTTTTAATGTTGTTTTTATAAACTAAATTTCCTTTTGTTATAGTAAAATATTTTATATCAAAATTCTCAAGTATGCTAAGCAATAGTTAATAACCACTTAAGATATAACTACAGATTTAATACAACTTTCAAATTGAAGAAAATTGTTTTGACTAAAGATACAGCTCAGTTTTAGATTGCTTACCTAATATATGGCTCTTAGTTTGATCTGCAACACTGGAAAAGAAAAATCTGTTGACTGCCTTTATTATTATTAAGTCTATATTTTTCTCGTTTCCTTTCATATATACAAAAGAATACTTTAAGTATTCAATAAGAATTTGAGGTGCTAAAATTTCCAAATATTTCCATGCCTTAATTTAAATTTCCAAATAAATTGTAAGTAAATTGAATTTTGACTATCAATATTCATAAAGCAAAGAAAATTAGAATTAACTAAGAAGTTGAGTCACAAATGTTTTTTATCACATAAAATCACTGTATCTTAACATTTTATTGTTTACATTTATAAGTATCAGTTTTCTTTTTATTATTTAACAATGTTATTTTTTACCTTTTCACATGTGTACTTTGACAAGGAAGACAAAGATTCATAGTCCTTAGAAGGATAGTCTCAAGATGGTTGTGTTTGTGTACTTTATTATAAAAAAAAAATGAGTAGAGACTAAAACATGAAACTGTTGGCAGACTTGCAGAACAGAGGGTTCCAGTCCAGTTGAAGCGTGTTGTTTGTGAGCAGTTTTATTCATTACTTTAGCTTTTTGACCTAAATGATGAAAAAAAAATGATGCAAAGAAAAAAAGTGTCAATATCATTGATCCTTTCTGGACTTGGAGCACAGCTGCAGTGATTCTGTAATTAAGACTCAAATCATGAAAGGATTGAAGATTGAAGGAGGTCTAGAATTTTTTCCTTTCCATATATAGTAGTGTAAATGTTGAAAATTATAGGTTACCGACTCAATCTTACATATTTTCTTTAGTACTTACCACAGACTTTCAACTTTGGTATTATCCACATTTGACAAGTCAACAAAACAAAAGATGGAAAAACGTGGTCTGTCCAATTGTCCAGGAGTGGCAGTTTCTAAGTCCGGATTTTCTTTCAGGTTGACTGTGCTCCCTGGCACCCTGTGTCTTGCCATTACTCATCCCTGTCAAAAAGCCCTTCTTCTTACCTATATTGGGGGGGGGGGTTTGCAGTGCACTGCATTCCTGTTGGATAATGAAATATTTATTTTATTTAAAGATGTTTAGCTGTGTTAGGAAACATGAGTAGCTATGACAGTATTCCATACAGTATATGTCTTATAAACAATAGAAACTTACTTATCTTTCTGGATTTGTGAGTCAGAGATCACAGTGGCACCATAGTTGCATTCTAGCAAGAATCATTTTCAACATGATACATGGGTAAATTATCACTGTATTCTCACAGGGGAGAGGTGAACAGCATAGTCAAGCTCTCTCTTGATTTTTAAATTGTTTTTATTTTTATTAATACATGTTTGCATTACATAATGATTACACCATTGTAGGGAGTGTTGGTACATGGGCATAAAACATCATACTTTTTGCATGTCTCCTTAACTTTCCCCTCTCCAGCTCTCTTGATTCTTGTTAAGAGAGCTAACCTCATTGAGGTGCGCTTTGTCTTCATGATCTCAGCTAATCCTAGTTATCTTCTATAATCCTCTTCTCCAATGTCAATGCATTGGATAATAGATGATAACATATAAATTTGGGAGAGACATAAAGAATACATAACAAAAGATACATGTGTGTGTGATATGTGTGTATATGGTGTACTTTTAAATTATAAGAAAAATCAAAATATAATGGAAAATATGGTTAAAATCTCAAATATTCATGAACTATTAAAATGGTAGAAAAACTTCCATAAAACACTTTTGTCAAGTAGCCTTCATCATATAGAGCAATTATCTCTTCAGTATGACTTAGGGTGTTTCCAAATGGGACCCCCCCCAAAATTTAAAAAAATAACAAGAGTCAGTAGCTTCTATTTAATAATTGTCTCTATGTAAATACAGAATAACAATATGAGCAAATGAAATTTTAAAAAAACTTTCCAAATTCCTAACACATTGTTTAAACATTTCCTTATAAAAGAGAAGATATTTTGCTGTTCATAAATCACCCATGACAGAAAATTATTCAAATGAAAGTTCCATATAACTTTAAGCTTATCTCATATAGATTGTTTAAAAAGCAAAAATAATTTCTATAATTTCATCTTACATATTGTTTTCTTGTCAGATATGATGATATTCTATCTTATGCATAGAAAAAAGAATCTCAAATTGCAATGGTGTAACATCCTGAAAATTAACATTGTTCTCATTTCTAATGTTTGATGTTTATATTTTAATCATTCATTTTATATTTTGAAATAATTTCAATTGCAGTATATAGAAAAATTACAACAATGAAAATAACATTTTTTGTTTCTGAACTATTTAAGAAGTGGCTTCTAAAATCAATTTTATTTCTTTAGCCTTTTTAAATAATTAGATTTAAAGCATACATTTGATTTGTAGTCCTGATATCAAATGTGACCTAGAAGGAGCTTTTAAAAGATACTTTAAGACTTACGCTGCTCCTCAACTATGATGGAGTTTTATCCCAACTACCCCATCATAAATTGATAACCTTATAAGCCCTAACTGCATTTAATACATCTAAACTACAAAACATCATGGCTTACCAGCACAATACACTCTTGAGTATACACTATAAATTGGTCTCTCTGCTGATTGTGTGCCTGACTGGGACCTGAGACTCCTGCTGCTGCCATTACACTGCATATTAGTATCTTAGAAAAGACCACCATTGAAAATTAAAAGTATGATTTCTAACAAGTACATATTATTTTATCACCAACTCAAAGTCTAAAAAGCATAAATCAAACTATTCTTAAATTGGAAAGCATCTGTACAGAATTTCTCTCATTCTTATGATAATAAGGTTACTTGAGGGTCAAGAAAGAAAATAGCTTAAAGTCACCGTGGTATAGGGCTGGAGATGTAGCTCAGTGGCACTGAGCCTGCCTGGTAAGCACAAGGTCCTGAGTTTGATCCCCAGTACTGAAAAAAAAAAGTCACTGTATATAAAATTCCATAGGAAGGTTCTTATAATATGTTATTATAACTTTAAACAATTTCTAAAGTAAATCAATGGAACATAAAACAGTTTACATTAAAAGATTTATTCCTCATATTTTGTTTTATTAAATTTAATTTAATAAATTTCATCAATTTAAAGCATACTTTGATAAATTTTGACAGGTGCATATATTTATAAATTCACTGATCTGACTAAAATATACTACATTGTCATATTCTCAAGAAGCTTTTTCTATTCCTTTGGAATTGGTTCCTCCTCGTGACAGGAAATAGACAACTATAACAGTAATGGATTTGTTTGTTTTTTACTGACTTTTATCCTGCACTGCATCTTGTTTTGTGTTTGACTCCATTCATTCAGCAGAATAACTTCAAGATTCTCCTGTGTTGTTTATTTACCATTATCTGTAAGCCTGAGAAGCATTTCAGTGTAAGAATTTAAAAAAAATTGGATTTGTACATTGGTTATTGAATGGGGAGGGGTCCTTTCCAGGCTCTTGTTGTCCTGCTCAAAAATTTGATTGTGACAAGCAATAAATGTAAATTTTAACATTTATTTTAAGGTAAAAAAAGAAGAAACAGAGGTGAAACAGGAGTGCCAAAAGAAGTATTCAACAGTATGTACTCTGAAGAAAAGAGAAGACACATTGTGCTTGCAGAACAAAAGGACAGCAGCAACAAAGCCAGTGGCCACTGTCTTTTACATCTTCTGATGTCATATCTGGGACATCACATGCAGGAGTCTGAAGATGCCCTGCTAATATATCACCTCCATGATTTGACAGTTTCCATGAGTGACAAGACATACCCAATTATCTAGCTTGCTTACCACGTCCTAATTTCTTGCCTCAGGATGGTTTCAGTTTTTGGTTAATTTTGATTAATGTTCTATGACTTTGTGTTTACAAATCATTGAATAAGAAAACATTGTCAATTTTCTTGGATTACATGCCTAGGACTGGAAAGACCAGATTGTATAAGTGGATATTATTTTTTTAAAAGTAATTTCCAAAAGTTTCACAAAATGGGATATTTTATATACAAGTATGATTTTAGATGCCAAACCCTTGTCAAAACTAGATCAAACTTACAAACTTTAGCTATTCTGAGAGATATAAAAAGTGTGATAAAAATATACGATGAATCTTAATGTATTACAATAATAGACACATTGCTATAATCCCCTCCAAAAAATCCCCTCACTATGAATTCATTTATCTCACTATTCTTTGTACTTTCTCAAGCAGTTCTGGAAGTCCCCTTTTGTGAGTGTATTTAAGAAGTTTGATCAAGTATATGGTAAATGCTGCTGCAAAGTGTCATCCAACACAAAGACAGGCTAGAAAACAAAAAACAAACAAACAAACAAACAAACAAACAAAAGCGGTGTATCCGAGTCAGTGATATTCACTGGATTCACAAGGGGAATTCTGGCTGTTCCTCAAAATCTATGAAATGTAAACATTTTAAATCAAATGTGTACATCAAGGCAGCCATGTCAGGGCAACTAAAGACATTGACAAAAGAGGTCTTCTAGAAGTGCTTCAAAAGAGGCAAGAAAAAATGGATAACTGTGTTTAAAAAGAGAATTATTTTGAGGGAAATTAACAACAACTTGTTTTCTACTGTAAGAATATTTTTTAACTTAAACATTCATATATTAATCACATATTAATCATATATTAATCATAATGTATATATATTGTCAAATATTATGGGCTTTGAATTTTCATACTGATAATGATTTTCTTCATATTTTTATGTTTATTTTTCTTTACATGATTTCTGACTTATTATTGTTTTGCTTATTTCATTAAATTCATTTTATATTTAATTATAATGTTTAGTTTGCAATCTTTTTTTTTCTATGTATGTGTGTTCTGATAAAAAACATAAATACATAATTTTATTGTAAAATATCTTTTTTTACTTTAAGCATTCTGCTATTCTTTTCAGTTGAAAAACGTTTCTATGGAAAATTTGGAATTTTTAAAATATATTCTTATCTAATTTTTACAGTTTTAAGTTTTGCATTAAATGCTCTGGTTCATTAATGTTATGTGTATGTGAGGAGAGGTAATATTTGAATAATTTCATTTAGCTTTGAATTCATATATCTACATTTACAGCACCAATTTTGAAAACACATTTCTTTTTCTTTTATTTGTCTTGGAATCTTTGTCAAATATCACCTAATCACATATGCGTGAATCTGTTTAGAGTATGCATACTGATTTATTTGATCTGTATTTAATTTTTACATATAGTAAAGCTTTGTGCATTTTTTATTTACAGTGTAAATTCTCTATTTTTCTTTTAAAATTATGTGAGACTTCTACATCATTTGCAATTTTATATAACATTCAGAATTGTAGTAGATCATTTGGCAGGCACGTATGAATGCTTAATTTTGATCCCTAGACATGGGGCAAAAAAAAGAGGATCAGTTTGTTAGAAAAACATGGAAATTAAAGCTGGATGAATTTTGATTAATTTGATTGAATGTAATATTCAGTTTAAGGAATACAAATAGCTATATTAGGTCTTCCAAACTATGTAGAAAGCATATATCTTCATTATTGAAAATTACTTAATATTTATCAGAAAAAGTTTGATTTACAGTGTATAACACACTTTTATAAAGATTATATTACATATTTTAATTCCACTGACTATTCTTTTTATCTAGCCCCAAAATTATCCAAAAAATTTATTTAAAAAAATTTTTAATTAGATTTCCACCTGGCTCTTTTTAAAATATATTTTTGTCCACTTAGATTTCTGTTACTTTATGCATTGCAATTTCATTTCGTTTATTTTATTCATCATGGTAATAATAGTTGCCTGCAAGCTTTTGCCTAATAATTCTAAAAAGTGGCTCATGTGTTTTTTCATCATCAATTATCTTTTCACTTGAGTTTAGGTTAAACTTTCCTAACTCTTGATATTTCTAATTTGATTATATTCTGGTTCTCATGAATATTATGTTGTGAAAATACATTATTTTATATTCTACTCCAAAGCTTTTATATATTTAATTATTAGGCAATTAATTCAGTTAGAATAATTGCAGTTTTCCTTGCTTTTGTGGGTGACAGATCAGGTCTTAGAGCATTCTGCTTTCAACTTTGCATTTGTATATAGTGTTCCCAGGGCATCCAGCATCTTAAGTATGTTCAACAGATTGAATTTAAAATCGTTATGATTCGTTACTTTCTTAAGATAACCCTCTCATATTCCAACATCTCTCACAGCTGCATGCCCTGTCCTCTATTTATTCTGACCAAAACATGATGCCAGTTAAATGCATAGCCACAAAATATGAGACTCTCCCTTTACTACTCTCTTTTGAAAATTCTTACCATCCTCCCAATTCTTCCTGTTTCCACTTATTCTCCAGACCACTCAGCTTTCTTTTTTTAAAAATTGTTTTGTAATTTTTTTCCCCAAATTTTAAAATTGCCATCTGTGAGTTGATGGTTTTTTTAGGTTATTTTACTTTCACATGAACATTCAAACAATTGTAAATATTTTCATAATACACCAGTTTAATTTTAAGGTATGAAAATTTAACACATCAATATAGACTTTTGTGTTTCTCAGTTCTATGGACCAGATACATAGAATGAAACAAATAATTTCTGCAACAAATGAATGCTTTGAGTGTCAGAACTACACACACAAAAGATAAATATATTAACAAAACTAAACATTGCCATAGAAAATACAAACCTGTCCTCATTTTCTCTTTTGTACCACAATACTATGCATACTGATTATCCTCTCAATCAGCATCACAGTTGTAGACATGTTTCTAGTATCTGGTTAGCATTAATATCACCTTTCTGATTTAGGATAACTTTTTCATTGTAAGTTGAATTGAGAAGAACAAATACCATGTTTAAATTTTTAATTATTTAGATGTCTAATTTCATGTTCTTTGAGTCACAACACTGAACAAATATTGCAATAAGACAGTTGAAGGCCCAACATCGCCCTCCTACCAAACACAACTAGAAAAATAGAAAGCATGTAAGCTATCTTTGGACATTAGAGAACATACCCCATGAGACTTCAACATTGAGAAAAGAGAAATAAATGACATAAGCTTCACAATCCCCCCCTAATTTTTCTTGAAGGCATTTTCTAGATACTAGCAAAGAAAAGGGGAAGTGAAATTGATTCTAAAAACTTTCCAGTAGATGAGAAAAATGTCAGTGTTCAGGAAGACGAGACTACAGAAAATAGCAAGGCTGAGTTTTAGAAAGATACAGCCAGACAGAAAAGGAGAGATACAGAATTCCACGTAGCCTTTTTGCTAGGTCATAAAAGAAAATGAGTATCACCATTGAAAATTTCAAAAGCAACCACATTTAAATTACATTAAATGTATGTGGTATAAATATTTCATGTATATAAGAAGATAATGAAAGACAAGTTTTAAAACTAGGAAACAAAAATAAAGTAAGTGTAATCTATATGATATCTGCAAAATAGAGTGGTTTGAACCATCATGTTCCATATTAGAAATCATGCTCAAAAGTCATTTCAAAACCTTGCAAATATAGTGTCTAATATTTATTTTCACTGTGCTATGATTCTCTGATTCTTCACTCCATTTACATGCCCAGTATGTTCATTAACTCATATATATTCATTATAATTGTATCTATTTTATATGTCTTATTTCATCATAATGGCTACAGTATGATGCATAATATTTTTCCTAAAATACATTGCTTATATATGAATTTATTGGAGAAATTATATAGTCTATAGCTATGTGTATAAAAGAAATAATGTAAAATAAGAAAAATGGAAGAAGTCGTTTTTATTAATTTGACTTTTTTATCATCACCTTTATTTCTGTGCTTTAAACATAGGCTCCTTGTGTGAAAAAATGAGCGAAAAGATGACAGTTTAATCCATTCAGACTTTGTCACAATTTGATATATTCTCTTATGTATTAAAACTTAGACTTTAGGCTTTCCTGTAAATTCATAGTGCTTATATAGGACACTATTTTATGTCAAAGAGAGAGTAGAACTATACCCAGAAAAATCTAAAATCGCTGATGTTATTGGAAATACCTCATCATCTTTTTCTCCAGCCATTATAGGTTGCCAGGTATAATGAAGAAAATAAGACATTATTTTGTCAAAATATGTTTGTACATAAATAACTTATATTAATATTATATCATCTATTAAACAATAATATTTCCAAAACAAAATATAAGCTTCGAAATATAGTCAATTCTTTTCAGAATAATGATTAACATAATAGGTGTGTGTAGTTTATTATAGGCTTGTTATTTTGTTTCAGTATATTTGTATCTTCATTTGCTTATATTAAAATATGCTTTAATTCTATTCAACTTTTCTAAAATTTAAGTTAAAAAAGAATATTTATAATACTACCTGTGCATAAGCTACAGAGCTAGAATAGATTTAAAGGTTTTGTAAAATCATTATAACATAGATGCTGAGTCGGTAATATTTTTATTGTTGGGACCATATACTTGATACATACAGTTTAAAGAAGAAAGAGTTTGATTTGGCTCAAAGATTCAGGGGTTTCAGTCCATAGTTGGCTGGCTTCGATGTAGAAACTTTACAGCAGAAGGGATTGATTTTAGAAAAGCATCTTGGCTTTGTGGTAGGCAAAAAGTAGAGCAGAGTAGCAAAATCATGGAGGAAGGAACTGGGGACCAGTTATAGACCCCAGGTCATACTTCCATTACTCACTCAGAAACACACGAATGTATGCTTTACTCATCCCCTAAGCGTATCCCAAGGCAATTAGGATGACAAGCTTACTTGACATATTCCACCCCTTGTCAAATTGATGTCCCAAGACATCTCCTTAAACCATACATATTCTCCACATAAACATAAGCTCATAATTCCACCTAACATGACACAACTATCCTTCAGACAACTGAAAACACATTTTACTATCTCTGAAGCTTCAACAGTTCAGCACTATTAAAAGTCCAAATCCAAAGAACCCTCTGAGACTCAAAGTAAACTGTTAGCTGTGAAACCTGGTTAAAAAATATAACATAGTGTAAACTATAACAACACAGAATAAACATTCTCATTCCAAATGGGAGGAGACTAGAAATGAACAGAATAAAAGCAAGACTGGAAACCCAGAAAGTGAAGCATTAAGTCCTTTCTCCAGCTGAGCTCCTGGGGAAAACAGTGGTAAGAGGTGTGAGCATCAGAGGGATTGAAAGGTTCAACTGTACGGGCTTGCTAGTTACGGCCCACACAGCCTCTCTCAGGAGGCTCCACACTCTTCCTTAGACAAAGAGTCCATATTTCTTTCATTTCTGACTTTGGCTCTTCCCTGAAACTTAGGATTCATTTCCACAGTTTTACCCACTGTTCTCTCTGAGGCTCCAATTAGAATTACTCATTAACTTTTCTTTACAGCATTCTAATACATCTTTAAACTTTTTCAAATTACTCCCATAAACTAATTCCAAAAGTATCTGAACCACAACATGAGAAACAACTGTCTCAGTTTTCTGGCATCAATTTTCTTTTTTGGTTAGGTTTTTATCATTGGGATCAAATACATGATGTTTACAACCTAAAGGAGGAAGGGTTTAATTTGGCTCTCAGTTTTAGAGGTTTCATTCTGTAGTTGGCTACCCCCAATACTGAAATATCACAGTTAAAGGACATGGTGGAGTAAAGCTGCACTGTTCATGGTAGTAGAATGCAGAGCAGGGAAGAGTGCCCTAGAGAATGGTGTAGTACTAGCCATAGACCCCAAGATCAGGCCTCCATGACTTGTTCAGACACACTAAGAAGTGTGAAACACTAATCTCCTAGATAGAACCCAAGCCAGTTAAGTTTACTCTTAAACTTTGGCACAGGTGTCAAAGAATAGAACAAAACAGTAGGTTTCAACATGTTAAATTTTTTTCTCGACTGGCTTCTTACTAGAAGTGCTTGTCTCTGCTGGTCTTTACAATTATAACTGAGGATTAAAATATATTTCAACTGAGTATTCTTAAAAATTAAATTATCATGTAAGGCACTCTCTAGAAAGTATGTCCTGCTATCTTTTGTCAACTTTCCCCCTTTCATGACCTTAGAAAACGTTTTGGTTTTCAGAGAGATCTTACCTCCCAATGTTCCCTGAAAAATAAATTGAAAATTCACTTGATGGTGATCATGTAATAAAAAATACTTTTTTAAATGTCAAATTGAAATTGGAGAAGCTCATTAAGGTTTATAAACATTTTTCTCTAGGCTTTTTAATTTTCTTTTAAATTTTTTGAGGTTATTAAAGAAGATGCTATGAGGATTGCTAACTAATATATTTCATTTTACCTAAGTTATGATTTCAGGCAAGAATTAATAAAGTAATATTTTCCTTTCATTATAGTTATGTATGTACATCCTTTTCTGTTAGGCATGTAATGATGAGGCTAGACAACAGGTCAGTTTTACTTGCATAATTTCTCAAAGCTAATCAAACATATTTCGTTCACAATTTACTAAATAAATGTTTATTACTAAATGTAGTACATTACATTCATTAAAACTTTACTGGTAGCAAATGGTCATAAATTTATGTTGACTCTCATATAAAAACTTGTGAGCCAAACATCTTTATTCCCATTTCATTAATGAATAACTGAGGCCTCCTAAGGTTAAATGATAGCTTAAGCAAGATCATATGGTAGTATATAAGTATCTTCTAAAATTGAGAAAACATCTTCACATATATATTTTGTATTACCTAATTAAGTTTTCAGACAAATGTGCCATATACTGGTATCAAGCGATTAAGACACTGAATCCAATGGACAACTTATCCAGTGACATCTGAATGTGATTATCTTGATGAGTTTTATTAACACCAGTCCACAAAAATATCACTAGAAGAGATTTATAGGTGTTATTTAAATAGTTGTGGTTTGAATGATATCATTCATTTTTAAAGCCTGTCAAAATTCTCCATCCTGTATTGAAATATCTAATACCTATATCTTTTTTGTTAGTTTGTTTGTACCAGGGATCAAACTCTGGACCTTGCACTTGGGGGCAGGCAGGGGAACCACTGAGCTGAATCCCCAGCTCCAAAATTTTCTGTTTTGTTTTTTTTTGGTACTGGTGATTGAACTTGGGTCCTTGCGCTTGGGAGGCAAGCGGCAGAACCACTGAAGTAAATCCCCCCTATATTGTTTTGATAGGTAATTTCTCAAAGACTGCTACCATGTCCACAGAAATATTTTCCTTATTCTTAGAATGTAAGAAGTTGATTTTGTTCACTTTTGATTTCCCCTTTATTTCATGCCATGGAGATATTAAAACACTGGTTAAGTTGATATCTACATAATAATCAGTCAAGAATCTTAGTGGATAGAGGTTTGTTCTGCATATTATAATGTCATCAAATACAATGAATTTTGAAGTCATTATAATGATATTATTTGGAAATACAGAAAGATATGTCACAGGATTCGTTCAAACACACATATAAAAAGAATTCAGTAAATTTATATTTCAAAAATAAATGTTAGGCAGGATGCAAACAAATGCTGATTAACCCTTCTGAGTGAGAGTAAAATAGAATGTTCTATCTTGTTTAGGCTCCTCCAGGTAGATGTTTTAAAACTAGATGATGTGAAAATGCCTATAGCATACTAACCCCACAAGTCCAAATATTAGGAACTCTTTTCTTCTTGTTCTTTTGTGCTCAGTATGGAGTATTTCCAGTTTAATGTCTGATACATAAAGATATTAGAAGTCAACTCTTACAGTCCTAGAACAATAAGAGATCAGAATGTTCTAACAGGAAGATATATAGACTATCACAAAATATTTGGAATATAAACAACAAACTAGTAAGTGACTAATTTGTCAATTGAAAGATTCAGGAGATATTATGTTTATTTAGAACTAAACAAAATGAAAATAAAATAAATCATAACAGGTGCAATGTAGCAAAAGCTGTGCTGAAAGGGCACTTTTACAGTATTAAATGTATATATTATTCAAATATTTATTAATAAGTCAAGTAATTTGCCATAACACAAAATCCTATCATCTGACCATGTGTCCCTCAAAAGTTCACACATTAAAATCTTAATGGATCTGGAGCTTCTCTACCAGGGTCGGCCAAGCAACCTGAGGCTCCTCAGCTGTGTTCCGGTTCCTGTTCACAGCACAATGAGGTCCCAGGAATGGCTTGGAGCCCGGCCTTCATCCGGTGCTCCGTTTAGCCGCACAGGCGCCTGCAAGGCCCAATTCCACACACACACACACCCCACCCCCCCTTGCGGCTCTTCTGCTACCTGGTCCCTCACTACAGTGGAACGGGATTATACTTCACATAGTTAAACGTGATAGATTAATAACTACCACAAATTGTCATTTTCTAAGCTGCACTTGATGCTATGGTATTGCTGATTGTAACATTTGGCCTAACATGTTGTGATTGATCTAATCAGTTTTTCTTCCTGGTAT
>NW_004624745.1:10356058-10369854 GCF_000247695.1 Heterocephalus glaber | reverse complement strand
AAAGTCTTTGTAAATAGGGAAGGGTGGAGGGGGTGAAGGGAGGGCTAGGAATGGGGAAAAAATAAGAACCAAGATGCATCATGTAAAGGTGCCAGTTCCCAATGAGACATGTAATTGTGTTGTATACCTAAAATGTACCAATAAAAGAATTTAACAAGAAAAATAAATACATAAAAATAAAATATCTTATGGCCTAATGTGTGTGGAAGTTAATTGGATTATGGAAGTGCTAAACTTATCAATGGATTAATGCATTGATGAGCATAGTCATTAAATGTTAAGAGGTGAAACCTGGTTGGAAGTGGGTCACGGGGCATACCTGGAAGGATGTGTTCTTGTCCCTGGTGTGCTATGTCTCTCTCTTTACCTCCCTCCCTCCTTCCTTCCTGGCTGCCATGAGTTAAGATGTTTTCCTCTGCCATTCCCCTCACTCATCCTGTTTCTGCATTGAAGCCAGCAACCATGAACTGAAACTATCAAGTTGAATCTCTATTCCTTTAAGTTGTGGGTTTTGTGTAATTTGTCCATACATTTAGAATGATCTCAAAGTTGGATTGGGGTTTACTGAAAAAGGAAGTTAGAGTAATCTATGTAGTAGTGAGCCATAATTTGACCAATCAATATACAATATAAACTTGTATATAAATGTTTGTATACTGAAATATGTATTGATTATATATATATATGTATATGTATATGTATGTATGTGTGTGCGTGTGAATAAATATTCACATATTATAGTTGGGGGAGTCTAGAAGCAACTAAACTCCAATAGCAATAGGCACACTTAAAATTCAGATCTTTCTTTCTATCACCATTCTCCAATAAAAGGAACCAGGCTCCTTGGAGAAATACAAGATTTAGGGCTGGAATAGGAAATAAACTGCAAATAAGTCACCTGTATTTTATAGTGGCAAAAAATAATAAAATGTTAAACACACAGACAGTCACACATACACACTCTCTCTCTCTCTCACACACACACACACACACACACTAAAATATGTGCATACTAAAGGGACACAAGAGCCAATAAAAACTTTTATGAAATGTGTAAGAGTTTAAACAAAGATAGAGTAGTATTGGAGTATATGGCCTAAGGTTAAAAGTAAATAATGATAATTCCTTACTGATAAACAAATGATTGGATAAATAGGAGAACATAGAAAATATATGGGGTGGAAGAACTAAATCAGTAAAATATATACTATCTCTTTCAGGAGATAGAATGTAGTCCCCACCTCTTAAATTTAGGTCGAATGTAATAATTTTCTTCAGAAACTACACAATTAAAAAGAGAGGGCTTGGAAATTGGCTATCCATTGGTAAAAGCTGACAAACACAGCCGGTTAGATGGTTGATATTATTTCCTATCTTCAGTGTTAAGTCATGTTGGTGATAAATATCCTTGATAAGATACTATTCATTATCATTTTTTTACTGGAGACACATAACTCCAGAGATAATAGTCAGAAAATATGCAAAAGTAGAGAGATCATGGAAAAATTCATAAAATTCCCAATTGTAATGCATTCTATAAAATAACTGTTGAATATTCTTCATAACAAAGTCTCCAAATCGAGAAATTGGTCATTACAAAAACAAATTTAAGAAATATCATGATTAATTGATTATTTGTATGTGTTTTCCAAAAGGAATCGCTCAATAGAAAAGTGGCATAGGTACAAACTAAGAAAATACAAATGAAGGAGAGACTTTAGTTAATAATGTATCAATATTATATGATGTTATATAATTGTATGTGATATTATATATTATAATTATATATGATGTTAGTGTTAATTATAACAATGACCATAGTAATATAAAATACTCTAAAACTGTGAAAAAAGTATTTCTTTATTACTTTCAAGTTTTGTGCTAAATCTAAAAATTTTCCTTATCTATATTTCACTAAAAACCTTAAAGAAGGATTGACATATTTTAAACAGGTAAAGAGAATATTTCCTATTTCTTATTTTTTTACTACCCAGTAAACCAAGCTTTAATTTTTTTTTATTTTATTCATATGACTGCTGACAACAACTTATTTCTGGTGGTATGTAAGCTAAGTGAAGGTAAATCTTATCATGAGGTTTTGTTGTTTTTTAATAATAATAATAACACTTTGTATCAATGTGATGCTTGTAGTACCCAAAGTCCTTGTGCCTTCCTTCCTTGATTTAAATATAAAATATTTAATTATAAAATATTTAAAATAAAATTTAATTTATATTAATTATAAATTTTAATTAATTTAATTAAGATTTAATTATAAAATATTTTGATATTTCAAAAATCAGTAGTCATCAAATTGAGTCCTATTTACATGGGGGCCTTTTATATTATCCCTCTTCACAAATGAACAGTGGTTGTGGTGTTCCTCATTTCCTTACTTCAGAGTGAGAAACTATTTTCCTAGGTAGCAGGAGAGTTTAGTGCTAACAGGTCACAAGAAGTGGCAGTCTGCACAAGACGCTGCCCATCTAAATGTTTCCCTTCATTGGTGCTGGCTGCATCCATTTAGGGATTAGCTTGAAATTTAAAATTCAAGGCTATTTCCTCTATAAGGACATTTGATCATCCCATCCCAATTCCAATCATTGGTCTAAATTATTTGAGCCTTCCTTAGAACTGCATCTTAGTTCACCATTTGTGTTCTTCTAATTCAGCTTCCCTCACATCCTAACAGTTGTTATGATGAGAACTTGCCAATAAATCTCCCACATCTTTGCTACATAATTTACTCTATGGGAAATCTTCCTAACGAACAAAGCATCAGGCTGCATGTCTTATTAACCCATTTGTGCAGGAATGTAATTTTCTCCAGATAGAATAAATGTACCTATTAGCAGCAAGAAATAACTCAGATGACTGGCAAAGAATCTGAACCAAAATGTTTGGAAGTTCTATGTCTTTATCTGTGGGAAGGAAAGAAAAAACCCTGCTTGTTAGTCTGTGTCCATCAGGACAAAATGCAATGTGCTGAGAATTGTGTATCAAGTCTGCCAAGGATCATCCACTACATAATAAATCACTAAACAACCCACTAGAAAGAGGATTGGCAAGTTGCCATTAGTCAGGCTCTGTAGTTGGCCACCCCCTAGGACTTAACACAGTTGCATAAGTGGAATAGATAAAATGTAGGAGATAGGGAAGATCCAAGGCCCAAAAGTACAATCTCTTACTCTCCCAAGCTCTGCTACCTAATGCTGCTGTGAAATAGCAAATTTCCAAGGAACAGAGAATTTTACTTCATTTGGTATCACAACATTTTCCAGAAGAATTTCCAGTTGCTTAATGAAAATTTGAACATTGGACTCTACCAGTGTGGCAAGAGAGCTGTTTGTTCATTACATATAATGCTGGTCTGCCTTTCCTGTGTAAGAACTTGGCCAACAAGAATTTACTGACCATTTGAACCACACTGATCTGGTGTCCCTGCAAAATCATGCTTTAAAAAAATAAACATTTTTCAGCAAAGGAGTTATGGCAGTAGGGACATCCTTGGGATTCACTGATTGTCTTCCTTACTGTACTGCCAGAGATGAACAGGCAATAAAAGGAGACAGCATATTGTCAAGAGTAATTAGCCCTGATCATCAAGGAAAGGTAGGGTTGCTGTTATCCTATTGACTTGCTGCACTTTCTTTAAAAAATTGTCCTGTGGCTAACGTTCTGCTTTGCTGTAAATTAGAGCCATGTATTTCTATATCTGTTTATAGAGAGCTATTTTGTTCTATTGTTTTTATTTGTCTATATTTGTGCTAATGCTACACTTTTTTTCCTTAAATTCTTTTATTGGTACATTTTAGGTACACAATACGTTTACATTTATCATTGGGTGCTTGCACCCGTACATGATGTATCTCAGTTATTTTTTCCCCATTACCTGTGCGCCCTTCACCCCCTTCACCCTTCCCTATTTACATAGACTTTGTTTCTATTTTTTCTTTTATCATAATTTTTCCTTTCCCTTCTTTCCTTTCCCCTTCCCTTCCCACCACCCCTACCCCTTTATAGCTTTTCTTCCTATTTCAAATTATCAGTTATTCATTTTAATCATTATTTACACTTTCAGTTTCTCACTTTTTATGTGTTGTGTTTCATAACAAATTTTATTATTTAGTGGAATATATATAATCTTCCTCTTCTCAACAAGTGTCCTGGGCTTTCTTGACCATTTCTATTTCTTATAAATTTTAGAATTTTTTGAATGTTAGTAGTTGATATCACTATAATTTTAATGTGATTTCAATGAATCTATTCAAAATATTTGATCTCATTAAAATGTCTTCAATCTATTAATACTTGTATTAAATTACAGCTTTCATTTCTTTATTGAATGTATATGGTTTAGAATTTGATCTATGGACTGCTTACAAATTTTGTTAATTTTACTACTAATCTCTTCATGCATTTATAAATATTTTTCTTCTAAATTTTCACTATCTAAATGTTGTTGCTGGGACATAGAAAGTTAATTTTATATAATATTAAACTTTTCCTCATATCCAATGTTATAAATCTACCTTTTAAGTGAAATAATTCTGTATCACATATCTTTGGATATTCTATGCACATAGTTTGTCTATGAAAAATGACAGTCATATTTTTATTCCAAGTCTTTAAAATTTATTTCATATTCTTGTTTCTTTTCTCTGGTTCAAAATGGTTGTAGAATGTCAAATTTAAAAAGGGATAATGGAAAGTTTCTACTCCAGGAAAATGGTGAACAGTAGTTTTACTCAGAAAGAATCAAAGTACACATAGACAGTGAGGCACATTCTTATAGAAGCCAAGCTGTAAACGCTTGACAGCTGCCTACAGTCCCACTTGCTGTGGCTCTGGAAGTCAGTGTTAATAGGAATTCTTATCAATGCAGAAATTCAGTTAGTTAAATCCTTTTATAATTTGTGGAATGTACACAGACTCCTTGGTAGAGGAGATTTTCCTGGCCAACTGGTTCAGAATGCCTAGAATAAAACATAAGGTGATATCAATATTTAGAAGTTCTGGTTTAGGGAGATCCAGAATGCCCATCAACACACCACAGACATTAAACAATTGAGTAGACAAAATAGTCAGCAAGTTTTAGTCATTGACGCAACCCATGTTGGCATGATGGTCATATGAACAAAGTGGCCTTAGTGGCAGCAATTGAATATAAGTATGAAGATATCAGTGTCAGTATTAGGCTGCTAGCATAAGCAAATTCTACCTTGCTGACATAACATAAAGGCCAGGTCTCCCATAGGTATTTAATTCTCAAGCAGATCAAATACACTCTTGATTAGAAATTAACTAAACTGGACCTTGCAAATATGTAATGTTGGCTGGGTCATTTGCCTGTAATTTCAAATGAATTGATATTGCTTTCTCATTCATGGGCTCAACATCTAAGTTCTACTAGCATAAAATCACACATATTATCATATGACAGCAAGAAAGACTGAGGAAAGGAGTTCATACCTGTGGTATACACTCAACATACTGTACCACCCAGGTGGTTCTACCCTCTTGAGCAATGTAGTGGCTTGTCAAGAGCAGACATGTAGTACAAATTTGATATAGTCAAGGATGGAGTGCTATCTTTCCATATCCAGAGTACACATCGTATCAAAGATGTTGTATTCATGGTATAAGATATACATGGGTCTGGAATCAAGTAGGAGATGCATGAGTGTTTCCTGTTACCAGCACTCAGAATGACCCATTACTTTGTGTTTCTTATTTCTACATTTTGGCTTCTGTCGGATTAGAGGTCTTAGTTTCTAAAGAGGATACACTTTCTCCAGGGGACAAAACAGAAGCTCTATTTAGTTAAAATACAGGCAGAGTCTGCCAAAAATATATATATACTCACTTCAAGAAAAGAAAAATCTGGCCAGGGATTTAGTTCAGTGGTTTCGCCACCTGCTGCGCAAGTGCAAGGACTTGAGTTCGATCCCTGGTACCAAGAAAAAAAAAGAAAAGAAAAGAAAAGAAAAATGTGTAGAAGGTGCATATTCTCCTAATTTAACACCTGCAGACTTTCATCTGTGGGGGACCCTAAAGGAGGTCATATATCATGGAAAATCAACTATCTTGCCAGCCCTTGGAGAAGAAATGGAAAATGCATGTGCAGCAATCCCAATGGATATGTTGACCAAGGTTACACAAGCAGCAGTTCACCGTACTAATAAATATCTGAAAGCAAATGACCATCACTTTGAGAACCTCTTGGAGTTGGAGAGGCCAAAGGTAACTTGTATTAATCTCACGATGACTAAATAAATTTAGTATGAAAATATTTATATGAGTTTATTTTCCTGAAGGGTGCATACATTTTTTTGTTGTTGTTGGACTCAATATATTGTTCCAGTGATATTTAGATTTTTGAGGAACAGGGAAAAGTAGGCAAAAAGAGGAATCACTGATTTATCTTGGACAATCCTTGATCACCAGGAAAAGGTAGAGTTGCTCTTGTACAAAGGAAGACTAGATAGTCTATTTGTGGAAAAGACGTGATCTATTTGCTGCTTTCTTTGTGAAATACAAATGTATATATGCAGATGAGGTAACCATTGGAGGTATGGTGACAGGATTCTTGTGCTCTTCATTGCTCAGGATCTAAGGAACTATACAAGTAAGAAACTGAAGATAAAAATGAGAAGTTGAAAGTGAAAGACACTTACAAAGGAAAGTCAAAGCAGAAAATAAACAGAATTAATTGCAGTTTCAAGCCTGGAAGTTG
Source organism: Heterocephalus glaber (assembly GCF_000247695.1). The sequence continues at coordinate 10,363,118 of NW_004624745.1, read as the reverse complement.
TAGTAAAAACTGAAGATAGTCTCACTAAATATTTTAGTCTAAATTTCACTAAGGAAAAGACAATCATAGGAGTCACAATAAAGAGGTTCCCCAAAATTTTTTTTCAGAACTGGAGATAATTGAGCCAGTAGGTAGGCTATGGTAGGCTTGGTAGTAGACTACATATATCCCTTTTCAAGGGAAACTCATTGTTTGGTTTTAGGGAGTTCACTCAACAAGCAGATAGTTCAAAATCTTTCCAGGATAGAAACAGCCAGCAAGTACTGCCTTATGGAGGAAAGACAATTTCCATCTGAAATCTCAATCTATGCTCTTTGCAGAGTTACCTGAATATTTATTGCAGCTCAAATTCTCTCTCTACCAATCCTCCTTTTACTCATTCTTTTCACAAGTGTAAGTCTTACAAATATGCTTCAAATTTTGTCTTAATTTTTGCTTCTGGGGTGTGTATAATAAGGCATTCACTGGAAGGAATTAAAACAATCAGACTTCTGTAGTAAACTGTTTTAAAAAGGTAACATTTTTTTTAGGCTAAGATGATTCCATACAGGCATTAGATATTTTGATTTTTAAAGGTTAAATGCATCCTGCAATACATCTTAGAAACACATAAGCCATGAATGCAAATTTGCTCATTTAACAAAACAACATTTACTTCTAGCACAGCTCAGAAAAACGAAGTGCTGGGAAAGAAAACGTTAGCACGCTTGCTATATTCAACAGCATAAATCTGCATGTGATAGAGTTAACACCAAAATCAGCACTCACATTTATTTTAAAAAGTGTAAATGTACTATTTCTTGAAAATACTTCTCATCCAGCATTATTTATTCACAAAAGAAAATAGAATTCTTGGGTTAAAGAAGTCAAATCTTAGTGGTAAATTTAAACATTTAGAAGTCTTACTTGATTTTAGTAATATTTTAAAATAGTTATATGTGATAGTTAACTGATTGTGTTAACTTCACTAACAAATATACAACTAAATTTGATCAGCATAGCTCTGGGTGTGGCTGGAAGGATTTACGAAAGACAGAAGACCCCCCTGGGTGTGAGTGACACCAACTAATAGTCTTGTCCCCTGAATGGAATAACGGAAACAAAGACAGAAGGCTGGCTTCTGTTTCTTTGGAGGAGCTCCCGTCTTCACCTTACCTTGGATGTCACCTCCTGGCCTCCAGCGCAGACTCCATCCAGCACCAACTGTTTAGCCTTCCATCCCGGACCCTTTGGCCTCCTGATACAGACTCACATAGGACGCTGCAATGAGCCCCAGGCCTTTGAGTGGATCCTTCAGATTCCAGCACACAGACAGCATTTGGCACTCTCCACACCTGCCTCTGAGGGCAGCCATTGTGAGCCCTGTTAATAAACAGTAAAGATAAACACATTTCAAATAAACAGAAATGAAAGTTAGAAACAAATTTATAAAATATTACATGTAATTAAAAATTATAGATAAAAGTCAAAACGCCTTCAATAGCCAAAGCCATCTCAAGAAGGAAAAAAACCCCAGAAAATATATTGGTTGACTTTGAACCACACTAAACTGAACTAGTGATCAAAACAGCACAGTATTGGTATAAAAATGGACATATAAGCGCAAGGACCAGAGTTTGATCCCCAGCACAAGAAAAAAAAAAAAAAAAAATGGACAGATAGACAATAGAAAAGAAGAGCAAGTCTACAAGAAAAACATACTTTTACACTCAACTTTTTTCAGTTGTCATTTGCAAAAATATGGTCAGAATTCAATATCATTATGTTGGGTGAAATAAGGACAGAATTTTGAGTACAATGTGAATGCTTTCATAAGTTAAATACAGAAGAGTTGATCTCAGAGAGTTAAGATTAACTAGAATGGTGGTCAGGAGAGATCAGGGAAAGTCAGTGGGGGTGGAGGAAGGAAAAGGTTGATCAGGTTGATCGATGAGGTCTAAGGTAAAGTCAGAAAGGTGCAAGAAGTTCCTGGAGTGCCACCTGAATGAAGTGAGGGCAGTAGCATGACTACAGAAAAAATATTTCACTGCAGATTTTAAAAAACTAGAAAAAAGTATTGTTGAAAGTTTTTAGCATAAGATTCGATGCAGAGGAAAAGGATTTATTTTTTTTAATGGTAGTTTTTATTTGCTACCAAAATTTTTATTGTGAGAAACACAAAAGGTATGACAAATGTACAAATTTTCTTTTTGCTTCAATTGACTGAGCTTGAGTATAAGTGAATAAAATGGACAGTAACATTCCAACACTAATTTTGAAAAAACATTGAATCCCATTATTTGACAATAAATACCTAAATTTCCATTCTAGCACCCAGTGAGACATCCAGTTTCCAAAGGCTTATTGGTCTGTAACCCTCTGAATTTTCTGACCTGTCACCTTTGCCATTGCAACAGAATCACCAGTGCAGTGCTCATTCTCCACACAAATCTTAGAATGAGACACACAGTGGATTGACTGATTCTGGCCTCAGAAGCCCTGGCTCAGAAAGCATCCCTCACTTGAGACACTTTTAAAAATAGGTTCCTAATGATGGGGTATTTACTGGAAGTTGTGTTCCCTGAATGACATACCTTACATGACACAAACACCTACTTTTCTATTCTCTTTCTCAGGTGGGAAGGGCTTGGATGAGTGGACTAGTATTTTCATCTGCTTTAAAGGGAACGAATGAAAATGATTTGTTTTATTTATTTGAAATAACATTTATATGTCCTTTATATGAGATAGCATTTCACACTTACTACTGTGGATATAAATAACATGACTATAACTTCTGGAAATGATTCATAATAACAACAGATACATGCTTCCACTTTATCACTTTCAAAGTAAGTATGAGACATATCTGCAAACAATAGTTTATCCACTATGAGGGTGAACATATCCATACAAAGAATATTCAGAGATATTCAAGTCCTAGATATTAATCCAGAGCAATTATATATATATATATATATATATATATATATATATATGTAAGGAAATAAGATGTTCAAAGTAACAGATTTCACAATTGCTAAAAAAGGAAAAGCAAAACAAAAACAATTTTTCATCATACAGTGATCTCTAAAGTGTGGTATACTTGTGCAATGTATTTCTACGCAATAACAAAAAATAGCAAAGTACAAATTCAGATAGTATGAGGGATACATTACAATGTTTAGAAAGAAAGCACATTGTAGAAGATTCCAGATATGTTTTCATTCACATGGTCCACAGAAAGAGCACATAAATGAGCAACAGTACCCCAAAAATCATGTAAGAAATCAGGGCAATATACAGAAACTAGTGAGTTCATTACATCTGAGAGAGAAAGATAATGTAGTTGGCAAGGAACAAGCAATGGTTTTAAAAGAGTCTCATGATTTCCATTTTTTAATTAAAATCAAAACTATTAAAATGTTTCTTTCATTATTTGATGTTGATGATAAACTTGATTTATTTGAAACCACTATAAACTGTTAACATTTTATGTTGCTTTTTCATTCTTCATAAAAAAATAAACTAAATTATGGAAAATATCACCCTATATATAGATGAGAGTTCAGTGAGCCAATTGACATTCCTCATACAATATTATGAATATTTCAATTGCTCAGCAGCAGTAAATTCATCCAAAACATTGAGACAATCAAAATAGAGCAATACTGTGACCAAAAAGATGTTTAATTTCCCATTTGCTTTCAACTGAAATTTGTCAAACTTTCTTATTGTCACCTATATCTATATCTTATTGTCACCTATATCTCTTGTATTCAGTACTGACTGATATTTTGATATTCTACCATGTATGAAATGTATAAATTACAATTAAATAAATAAAGCACTCCTTAATTATGATTATATAACAAACCATATTTTGATAACAAAACTCCTATGAAATATTTGTGTAAGATTTACATTGCTTTTCAATGTAAAGATTCAAATTTTATCCTTAATTGTCTAGAATTTATCCGGTGGCTTTTTTTTCCTAAGAATTCAAGTGTCTTAGTGAGCCACAGGTTATTAAATCTTTCCTTTAATTCAATGAACAAAATATAGTCTTTCATTACAACAAAAGTCTGCAGAGAATATTCAAATTCTTGAATAGTTGCCTGTTTTTAGGCCACAACTTTCAAAAAATTACTGTTCTTGTTTCTTTTCTTCATGTTTCTGAAGAAACATCTGAACAAAAAGAGTTGAACATATTAATTGGAAAGCTATCATAGAATATTACTTCCTTATTCAAACTATAACATTCTTGCCTTCTTGTTCATTGTAACCCTGTGTTACACTTACCTTAAGTCATTCAGATAATCATCTCAATTCCTTTTTTGCTAGTTATGAAAATTCCTCTTTGGTATTTTATATGAATGATAATATTCAATTGGGTTTTAAATTAATATATGTTGAGGATATTTAAAATTTTAATGGAATTACTTGGTGCAAGCACTTAATTCCACCAGACCCTTCCATCCATTTATATAAATACAACCATTAATCATTTGTATTAGAATGATCTGATATGTCAATAGTATCATCTTTTAGACTCTCGAGTCTTCCACCCTCTATATGAGCTACTTAATTTCATGCTTTAATAAAAATTCTGATTTATATTCTCTGCTAACTAATCTTTCGGACTCTGCTCAATAATAATTAAATTGTATAGTGCTTTCCAAAAGTTTTAAGCTGTTCTTGGAAAGAGTGGAGCTACTCACATAAATGTAAATGGCTTTATTGTGTATTAATGTATTTGAATTCCTAAATAAATTGAAATATACAATCTATAAAGCAGGGGAATATAAATCTGCACACATTTCAATTAGTTTTTGGTCTGCACTTTCCTTATGTTTTGATTGCAGAAATTAAATAGGCTTTGAGTTTGCAACATTTTCTTTGGTAGAACACATCATTGTATTTGCTACTGATGATGACTTTCTGTAATTTCCTATGGCTTCAACCAAGTAAAATTACTTAAATGTCTAATTCATTCTTTCAGTTTCAGCTTTTGTTAACTTGGAAATCTAATAGTAATATTGAGATTCATTTTTAATATTATTCATTTTTGAGTTTATGTAGAGCTAGCTTGCACTTAATAAGACCAAAAGAGGTGTTAAGAATCTAATTTCAAAAAAAAACTACATATGATCTTTAATTTTTAGAATTTTTCTAAACTTTTAATACTATTCTGAGTTTAGACTATTTTAGAATTCTGATTAAATATATATCCTTATACAATCATACTTATTTTTCAGAATATAAAGCTAAATAATCTAATCTTTTAAGCACTTTAGTATATAGAAAGGAATATGATTATTTGTGCTTTTGATTCAAGCTCTGCTATTTGTTGAAACTGTATGACAAAATAAATGTATAATATTCTATTTTTTAAAAATTAGTCCTTTCAACTTAATTCAAACTAAAAATTGGAAATATGGTGATGATATATATAACTGAAAACAGTGAGTAAAATTACTTCACTAGAAATTTATTCATTATAATTTTTAGGTGTATTCTATACCATAGTTCTGTGTATAACTTTGATGAAGTGGAAAGAGATAGAGAGGAACCTAAAAATACCTGTGGTTTTGGAAGAAAAACTATGATATTTCAGATATCTGCTTTTGAAATTCTACAAGCCTCATATCTAGATTTTCACCTAAATCAACTGTTTTGTTTCTGCTTATTTCTTTATTTAGTTTCCAATGGCATGTTCTTCCAGTTCCATGGGTGATTTATTATTTTTTTTATCTCTATGAAGGCTAAGTTTTTATAATATTGTCTGCTGTTTGCTTAAAGTATCTGCTGTAATTCATTTGTTATTTAGCTGAACTTTGTTTTATTTTATAATGTTTATTCTTATATAGTTTCTCATGATCTTATCTGCCAGAAATATTAAAGAATAAGACATTAAGCAAGACTACTTTGCAGTTCTACTTGCACAAGGATGCTTATCATAGGGATCTTACAGTCTGTGAATAACATTACTGTTCCTTGGAGTACAAACAAATGTTTTTCCTAGATATTTTTGATCTTACTATTTCACTAACAAATAAAAATTTACATTTTTCTAAACAAGATAAGAACTGTAAAGCATGTTAGTTGAAAAATAAAGACTATGATTGGGGGAATTGTTATATCATGCAATTGATGCGTTTTCTTTTAATTCTTCTGTATTCCTCTGGTGAGTAGTCATCTATATTCCTATTTGTATTGTTCAAATATCCCCCATTTGTACTTTATGCAGCTAATTTGAAGATTTCTGGTGTCATAAGAACTCGTCTGTCCTAAATTCTACAGGACACTTAGAAACATCTGAGCCCTTGTTGGTTTTTCTCTTTGCTTTCTCTGACTAAGTCAGATATTACTAATTTTATAGAAAAAAAATCATCCTACCAATTTTTCCTACTCTTTCTGTTTTTTGGAGATTCTTGATTTACCTGTTTTCAGATATTTTTATTATCTTTTTTGTTGGATTTAAGAAGATATTAGGGAAATATGTTGTAAATCAAACATTTTTAACATAAAATTCTTATTAAATAGCTGCAATTATAAAAAGAATATTATTTGAGCAAAATAATTTATAAGGTAAAATAGTAAATGTGCTGGCTCATTTTGAAGGCTTTAATATGTCTACTTTGTTAAAGAGGAGACAGAATGTTTCATATATTAGTTAGATGAAGGTGAACCTTCTTGGGAAGAAGCTATCATCACTTCTTTTGAGAAAAACTTTAGTAGTAGTTGTTAACTGCATGTTTCTCCAACTTCCCAATTATAAAAATGGTTTAAAAAGACAAGATATTTCCCCTTATGAACCATATAGCCTACAGTTATAACTCTCGCTAGAAATTTATTTTAATCTTAATTTTTGGTGAGGTGTAAAATTCAACTGTTTATGATAAAATGGAAACAAAGCTTTAGTAAATAAGGAGGGGAAGAGAAGATGAAGGGAGGGGAGAGGATTAGGAAAAAAAGAATAATCAAAATATATCATGTACATGTACAAATTCCCTGTGAAGAAGGTTATCATTTTGTATATCTTAGTTGTAGAGATAAACTTAATTAAAAAAGAAAAAAG
>NW_004624745.1:10314690-10355958 GCF_000247695.1 Heterocephalus glaber | reverse complement strand
TTAATTAATCAAAGATATAGTTGTAATGGATGTTTCTCCTTTCTCCAGGAATATCTTGTGCACGTTGATTCCAGGAAGCAGAAAAGAATGGATTATAGACACTGTGAAACTTAATGGATCCTCAGTAAATGGAACAAAGTAATACATATGGCAGATATTGAGTCTTTTGGAGATTATGTTCAGTTCTCTATTATATTAACATCTTCAGGGTTAGGGGGGTGTATGAATATTTTAACTTTAAGGAAGATACTACTTGATACTAGTTGGATGTTTTTCAAATTTCCTTGATATGTATCCTAGTATTTTGCTGCCTTAATGGATTACTTCGTTTATATGGTGTTGTTTATAAATAATGCCCTCTCAGATTTGCTCTATGTCATACCTTCAAAGTATTTGGCTGACTTTTTAAAAAGCAGTAGAAAATTTAAATTTTAGGGGAATATTTTCAGTCCTGGGAATCTTCTAAATGCTTCAGAAATTATCAATACAAGGCAAATAAATGAAATGAAAAAAAGACATTGAAGAAAAAGCAGTGAAGTAGCTTTGAAAATGATTAAAGTTCCCGGACTATAACGCGTTTGTCATTAGTATTTCCATGTTATAAATACAAAAATTTTGACCTACCAGTCCACTGAACTTACAGTTTTTAGTGATATATTGAAAATATTTATAATAACCAAAATAGCTACATAGAAACTTTGGGATGTAAGCATGATAGTAATATCTAAAAGAATATTTTATAATAAAAAGGTGGGATAAGAGGTTTTGTTATTACTAAAATGATTTATTTAGCATTGCTTTCCTTGAAACATTTGCGAAATGAGTACTTAAAATAATGGAGACCAAAATAGCTTATTTATTTATTTTCTTGCATATTTTTTCTCCATATATACATTTTTTTCCTGATGATGCAATTATTCAATTCAAAAACTAAATTTTCTCACTTCCTTATATAAAATGTTTTTTCTTATTATTCTTTTTTATTTTGTAAACATATATTAACCATTTCCTAATACTATTTATTCTAATTGCCTGGAGGAACCTTTTTTTCCTTTCCAATTCAAGCAAATTTTGGAGTGTGCCCTAGGTAGTTGAAATATTCTGGCTCATGACCAAATTTAATTTTTTCTCTTCCTAATGCATCCTACCAGTACAAGTGACTAATAAAATAGACACTAGCTGGATCTGGAGATTAATCCAGCACCATTTTTTTCCTGAATCTAAAATCTCCATCATTAATTTACCTACAAATTATTTTGACTCTATACTTATGAGGGAAGAATTACTATAGATGTAGTGTGTTTCTTCAAACTGATGTAGAAATAAATATGAAATTTGTCCTCTCTAGTTTGGAAATATGTATTACTGAAATAGCATGTCAAAAATACCTTCTTGTTATCTGGGAATTCAATTTGGTCTTCAGCAAGAACACTCGTTTTAATAAAATATAAAAAAATAAAATAAATATATCTGCTGGAATGAAATCTGAGTTCTTGAGAATATAATTTAATATGAGCCACTGAATACAAGGTTAATTCATCTTCATAGCATGAGAAATGAAAAGGATTTGGGGGATAAAATGAGGTAGACCAGAAAGAAATGTGGGTATAACGTATAGAAAATACCATCCCCAGATTATTTTACAAAGCATCACAAAATGAGACATTTGAGAGACAATTCTCCATAGTTCTCTCTTTTCTCTCTTTTGAATGACTCACTGACAGCCTTTGGTTTGGACAATGTTTTTAAAGATATTTATATAAAAGTACGCCTTGAAAGGAAAGATAATCTCATAATAAAGAGGAGAAGGCTGATTTGCTGTCTAGAATAAGAACTGTATTTTTTTTTCTCTCTGTTGCAAACATTGGGCCAGTTTGCTTAAACGATAGCAACTGGAGTTGCTAAAGCGTATGCTTCTTCATTCAGGGCCCAAATCCACCAATGTGCAGCATGTCGTTGCGTCACCCCAGAGAAACTTGTATATCAAGGAGAACCTACACAATCCTAACTGCTGCCTGCTCTGCCTCTCCTTCTCTCCCTTCCTTCTTTCTCTCCTACTATTTTTTTCTTTAGTTGTGTGAGTTCTTGTTTTTCACTAGAAATCAAAGAAATTGTCTCAGTTATACCTCTGGACTTGGAAGATCGAGAAATAAAATGGATGGATCAGGTGCTGAGATAAATGTATCAATATCAAGATTCTACAAATTTAAATCTTCAGGCCTAAAGTACACATGAGAACATAAACCTCAAAGAATTTATACCAACCCTAACATAGCTGTGAAATTTTCTCACAAATAAAGAAGTATCTAAACCTATTTGATGAAAAAGTTAAAGGGCAAATTCAAAAGGTTAACATTTATTTTTCCCTAATTTAGCACAATGAAATAATTATAGAGTACATTATGAGGAAATACACAATAAAGCATATTTTTAATTTGTAGGAATTACATCCACATATGAACATGCATATATATATATATATATGTATATGGAAATAGGTCTACAATTTTGTTTGCTTTTGCATTTTTTTTGCAATATTTTTACAAAATGTTCTCTACCACTGAGCTATCTATATCACTGTCCTTTTTATTTTTCATTTTGAGGAAGAGTCTCACTAAATTTCCTAAGCTGCACTGAGACTTGTTATCCACCTGTCTCAGCCACCTGAGTATCTGGGATTACAGAAAGCACCAACTCTTCAGTGCCTATTTCCCTTTATTAATTCTCCCTATATATAGTACCTTTAACTTCTGAAGTGGTTTGAATTAGAGTACAAAGACTATATTGCCCTTTTTGTACACACTTATAAAAAGAGTTACAACAGTAAGTTAAATCAGGACAAATACTCTCTAGGATAATTTTTGAATTTCTATATTTCAACCTAATATTCATTGTTAGAAGCAGCAACAAGTAAAAGAAACAAATGTAGAATTATCAAAGCAAATATTGTGGGATGCATCAATTTATTTATTTATTTATTTGTTACATTATTTATAAGACTGGAAAGATTAAAACAATGAAGCAAAGCTCAAATGGGAAATAGAAACTGAAGACTTTCATAAATGAGAAAAACATTTATTTTACTCTTTCACAATGGTATTTTTGCCCTTTCCTTTCATTATTAGAATATTCTAAGATCCTTTCAGTGCAATATTATCTATTAAAACCATTCAATAGAATTTGAAATAACATTAATCAGTAAAAACTTTTATTTATTTTTAAATTCTTTCCATTAAAATTGCATAGCTTTGCAGTGAGAGTAGTCTCTAGAGAAGATTTTGTTCAACTCTCTTATTGTACAGATAATGTGATAAAGGAATTGCAAAGAGAAAATATATTCGCTAATCCCTATCCTTACTATAGAGAATGTAGAAGTTGTAATTAGCATTCAGACAATTGATCTTTCTATTATATCATTCCACATTGAGGAAATTACTTTGTTCTGAATTCAGGGAAATAAAATGAGTTTCCTTTTGAAATCAGTGTTTATCCTTAGGATTTTCATATCTGGTTTCTTCTATTTTTCTGGGCTTTTTTTACACAGTCAGAAACATATTGTGAAAACTGTATCTTAAAATTTTCAAGATGAAACTTTTCATCATGAGTAACAATGGTGATGATTATTCAGTAGTTAATATATGAAATTGTATGAGGCTTTCAAAGTGTCCCTTTCTCTCCCTTTCACACCACATGCACACACACACACACACACATACACACACACACACACACAACAGGATGCAAGATTTTGAAATAGTCAAATAGTCAAGCAGGTCATATATTTATTGGAATAAATGAAGTGTCAATGGAAATACCAACAAGGAAAAATTTCATAGAATAGTTAAAATGGACATAAAGACTCCATCTAAATGATAAAATATCCTGTCACAAAAGTATTTTTTGTTCTAGTTGTTGTTACTGTTATTTGAGTAGTAAAATATAAATTTAAATAAAGTCTTGCTTTGGGAAAGTTATTAGCTTATGAAACATATATTTATTAACATGAATTATTGTAAATTATATTCTGTGCCTACAAAGTTCAAACTTTATAGCTTTGATGTTTTGTTTACTGATAATGCAAACTAAACATATGTTCTAGACATTTCAAAGCTTTGATACTCAAGAAAATTGAGCCCGAGGGTCACCTAAGTGCAGAAGTGTAACTATAAAATAGAATATCATAGCACTCATTTTTGAAATTCACTTGTTTTTCTACTCTTGTAATAAGCAAAATTTCTTGGATTACTTAGAAAGAAAATGAAAGTATGTGGTCATAGCTGAGCTTTCACCTGAGCAAGTTGTCAAAGCTCAGGGGATCAATGAGATCAAGCGGGTTTGAACCAAATAGGAATCAGATACCTGGACCACTAAAATTGGACACAGTTCAGCTGGGCATGGTGGCTCACACCTGTAATTCCAGCACTTGAGAGGCTGAGGCAAGAGGATAACTGCAAGTTCAAGGCCAGCCTGGGCTACATAGAAAGTTCAAAGGGCTGGGGATTTAGCTCAGTGGTTTCGCTGCCTGCTGCCCAAGTGAAAGGACCCTAGTTCGATGCCTGGTACCAAGAAAAAGAAAAAAAGAAAAAAAAAAGAAAAAAGAAAAGAAAAGAAAAAAGAAAATTCAAAACCAGAAAAAAAAAAAAGCAGAAAGGAAAAAGAAAAGAACTCTTGCAAAATTCTTTGATGTCTGTCTGTTTTATTTTCTTTCAGCTGTCTCAAGAGTGATTACATAACCTCAAAAATTACTGAATAATTTCTAATAAAATAGTTTTCATTGTTTTTCATTTCTTCTAATTTATGGAAGTGCAATTTTGATCATTGCACTTTTGTGAAAGTGATTTTGTATTGTGCATAATATATATCTACTTTGTAAGTTATTCAGTGTGTTTTTGTCAGCGCCCCTTTCGCTCATGATGACTCAGAATAAACCTACACCATATAGTGTGTGACACGTATAAGAAAGCCACATCGCATGCGCTTCTGGCACCATGGAGACCCATGCTAGTCGCCAGGCGAACTACGGGCATGCAGAGAAGGTGCTGTTCCAGGAAAAGGACTCTTCTCACTGCTGTATCCAATAATGTTAGAAAACGACAAGGGGACAGATCTGTTGCACTAGGGAAGTAGTCCAAGGGAACAAGAACAAGGGGTGAGGAGGAGGGAGAAGGGGAAGTGGAAATGAGAGAAATGAAGTTGTGCCATGTTCAAGATCCTAAAACTCCAATCAATATAAATACTACAAGCCATAACATAAGCTAAGACAAATTGTATCAACAAGTATGTAAAAGTTGATGGGCGACCAGAGGAGGGGAAGGGAAGGGGGAAGGGTTAGAAAAAAACAAGCTGTGGTATGTACATGCAACTTCCCAGGATGACTGTAAGCTGCATGAATTGCAAACATGTACTAATAAAATAAAATAAGATTTAAAAAGTTGTACTTCATAGACAAATTAATCAATATGAATATAGACAAAGTAGAAGCCACACTCCTTTAAAAAAAAGACTTTGGTAATTTTTTTATTAAAGCTCAGAGTTGAAAAAAAGATAAAATTTATTTACAAAGCTTTTTGTCAAAGCACAAGATATAGATATAGAGCCTTGAGTATGTAAAATACTTATTTGTATTCTTAGGGAAGAATATATAAATTACATTTCATAACAAAATCAATTTCTTAGCATGTTTAGAATATATTAATAAAAAATAATGGATAAATGTTTGTAAAATAAGCAATGTAATCTTTTGCTTTTAATTATTTTGAAATTTTAAAAAAATTTTTAACAAAACATTTATTGGTACATTTTAGATATACAAAATGATAACATTCATCATAGGGATTTTGTATCAGTGCATGATATATCTTGCTTCTTTTTTTCCCCATCCCAGCCCTTATGTCAAAACATTAAAAAAAATTAGTTTTGTACACTAACTTTTTTTAACATTTTAGATAAGTTAATTAAATGAACTAATGTTTCATATATTACCAAAGTAACCTTGACATTGATCTGTATTATGAGAAAGTGTTCTAATTGTATAATGGATAATATAGTTAAGAACATAATAGAATTACTATGAAGAGTATTTTCATCCATTTATAGTTGTTTTTAAGGAAAACTGTATGCTAAATTATTCAATATAGTGAATAAACTGAAAAATATATATTCATAAATTCACTGCATGTTTATACAAGTCTTAAAATATTAACTAATAAATTGTGACAGAGGGATTTTATTTCCAGGAGATAAGGTGATAAACTTTACTGTTAAAATGCACATGAATTAAAGTGTACATTTATAAATAAATGCATAGTCCCTTATTACAAAACTATTTTTAAAAATTATATTATGGATTCAGAGTTGTTAAGCTGAAAATCAGAAATCTAAAATATTTCAAAATCTGAAAATTTTTGAACAGTGAAATGATGCTCAAATATTTCAGATTTTGGAGCACTTGAAATTTCAAATATGCAGATTAGAGATGTTCAATTGGTAAAATATATGCAAATATTCCAAAATTTATAAATCTCCAAGACCTGAAACACTTTTTGTCCTAAATATTTGGGATACAGAATATTCAATCTGTGATAAATGACACTAGGAAAACTTATTCATGGCATGTTACACCTGTTTTTCTTTCTATTTCAATTGCGTATTTTCACTTTATTCATAAAGAAATAGCTTACAAAATTGATAGAGCATCCACACTACATATCTAGCTAAAAGTTGGACAATTCCCCTATCTATGAGTTTTTAACTGAGTTCAGAAATGAAAATACATTTTATCTGATAACTTTACAATTGCATTTCTGGGAAAACTTAAGTGATGTATAAAGACTTTTTAAAAATGAGAATGAAATCAGATGTCCAGTAACTGATTTTATTCAATAGTTTCAGTAATTATCATTTCATCATTTTAAGAGAATCCAAAGTACAAAGCCCAAAACAAAAAAATAAGAATAAATCATTTTCTTTTCTTTTCAATATACAAATGCATATTTATCACCTTTGGCACTGGCCTTACTCTGCTTTTTGTTGCAGCCCAACTTAGAATGGCCAAAAGAATACAGAATGATAAGGTCAATGACAGAATTGTGAATTCTTGTGACTTTTCTGACTTGAAAGGTGTACTTTGGTTTTGTTAGACCATCAAACCAATAGCAGTACAAAATGTATAATTTGTGATACCTAATTAATCAATCATTCATATTCAGGTTATAAAAGTTCACAGTGTAGAACAGAAAGCTATACTTTGCATAAAGGTAGAATATAATAATTTGCTTTCAGCATCATTTCACTTGGTGGTAGAGGAAATAATGACCTATCAAGGTGTCCAAATTAAATAGGAGCCCAGGTAAAATTCTCTTATAGAGCAAGACAATGAGAATAAGTAGTTTCTCCCATGCCTATATTTTACTTATAATAATTGTTCCCATGCTTCAAAACCCAGGAGTCAATGACTTTCTACTTCTCACACCCCATTTTCTTCAGTGACACTACAACGCTGTTCACATCTTCAATAGGACCCTGCAATATCATTTAGAAAATACATGAGCAAAATCACAGCCCAATCAGTCCCAGGCTTTGGTCCCCAGCATCCATTCTCATAGCAGTATGCAAAAAAAAAAAAAAAAAAAAAAAGTGAAGTTTGTTTTTTTCACATTTCCTGATCCACAATTTTTAGCAAGGCATAATATAAAACATGATAACTCTGTTATAAAAATAGCTGTTCCTCATCTCTCATTTTGTGAAAGTAACAATATTGAATTTGATTTTTCGATACAATGCCAGTCTCTTCTACTGAAGTTCAGAGAAAACAGTTAACTCATTAAAATATTAAAACTAAAATCATTTTCTTTCGGTAAGAGAAATATAAAAACTCCTAATGGAGAGCAAGATGAAAAATTGTCACGTAAATGTCAGTGAAAGTTCAATATATTGTATAAGTTTTCAGAGTGACTGTAGTAAGTATAACAGACTGGGCAGCTTAAACAGCAGAAATTGCTTTCTAGGAGTCTGAATGCAATTGTTGTGGTTTGAATGTGTCCTTCTAAAATTCAGGCTCAAACTTCATCCTCATTTTAGTCACTTTAAAAGTAGGGTCTTTTGAGGGAATTTAGCTCAGTGGCACCATGCCTTTCGATCCCAGGTACCAAAAAAGCAAAACAAAACAAAAAACCCAAGAAAAGAGTAAGATCTTTTGAAAACTAATTGAATTAAAAAGGCTTTGCCTTCAGGAGTAGATTAATCCATTCTACAAGGGCAAGTGAAGCTACCATAGTCCTTTTTTGTCCTTCCACCTTCTGCCCTGTGGTGAAGCAGGGACCCATTTTAATAATGGATGTGGTCATTCGAGAGATGCAGATGAAAACAACACTGAGATTCCACCTAATCCCAGAAAGAATGGCTGCTATCAAGAAATCAACCAATAACAAATGCTGGCGGGGTGTGGGGAGAAAGGAACCCTTCTCCATTGCTGGTGGGAGTGTAGACTGGTGCGACCACTGTGGAAGTCATTATGGAAATACCTCAACAAACTAGGACTAGAGGTGCCATTTGACCCAGCTATTCCGCTGCTGGGGATCTTCCCAAAAGAACTAAAAGAATCATACAAAAACGATACATATGCACCCATGTTCATAGCTGCACAATTTGTAATGGCTAAAGCAGCCCAAGTGCCCATCAATTGGAAAATGGATAAAGAAGGTGGTTTTTTTTTTTATAAAATGGAGTACTACTCAGCCACAAAGAACGAGAAACTAGAGTCATTTATAGCTAAATGGATGCATATAGAGGCCATACTCTTAAGTGAAATAAATAGGACACACATGTGTAAGAAACTCACTAGTGTGAGAAACTGATAGTGTAAGCAAGGGTTAAAATGATTAAAATGAATAATTGATAATTTGAAATAGGAAAAAAGGTCCAAAGATGAAGGGGTGAAGGGAGGGGAAGGGGAAAGGAAAGGAAGGAAAGGAAAAACTATGAGAAAATTTTAAAAAATGGAAATAATGTCTGTGTAAATAGGGAAGGGTGGAGGGGGTGAAGGGCTCACAGGTAATGGGGGAAAAATAAGAACTAAGATACATCATGTACACGTACAAACACACAATGATAAATCCAAATGAATTGTATACCTAAAATGTACCAATAAAATAATTTAGAAAAAAAAAAATGGATGTGGAGCCAGGGGGCGGGCACTCATCCAACACCTAACCTACCAGTTCCTTGATCCTCGATTTCCCAGATTCTAGAAATATGAGAAATAATTTCTCTTCTGAATAAATTATCTACTCTCAGTTTTTGTTTTTGTTTCTGTTTTTTTAACAGAACAACCTAAAGCCTATAGGGGCACTAGAAGTATGATGTTGCTATAACAAATACATAAAATTGGGAAAGCAGCTTTGGAACTGGACAGGGTATTAGCTTGAAGAATGCTTGCTGAAAAAATAAATACATGTTTACCCTGAACAGAGTGTTAGGGGTTATTTTTCTAGAGCAGCAGAGAGCCAAGGAGAGAGTCTCATTTTTCTTTGGGATTACTTAAGTGCTGGTATTAGAGACAATGATAGAAATATAGATGTTAAAAGCGATTCTGATTAAACATTTAGTGGAAAGGTGAAACAAGTAAATCTATCAATGTTATAAAGCAGCAAAGAACCTAGCTATCACGTGCCCTGCCCCCTAATGCTTTGTAAAGGAACAACTTGCCAATGATAAACAAGATAGGGGACGAACAAGCTAATTGAAAATCACTGTTTCGTTTTTTGCTTATAGTACAGTATGAGAAAAGAGATGAGTTATATAACAATTTAATAATCAAAGGAAAGAAAAATATGAAAAATAAGTTATATTTGAAGTACTTGGAAAATTCTCAGCTTGACTAGATTGTAGAAACAAAAAGGATGGACCTGGTAACTGTTAGATAAGAGATTAAAATGGACAGAAGGAAGTGAGATGGGATTCATGAAGTCCCAGGAAGAGTAACTCTGACTGTGTTTCTGAGTTTCTCAAGTTGTCACTGACATCACAGGCCCAGAGACCTGGTCTTTATGGGCAGAAGAGTTTCAGAAGAGTGACCCATGGCAAATTTGGGACCTTGGGACTCTTTGTCTAAGGCCTCCTCAAATTTTCCTTCAAAACTCCCACCCCAGATGGGTTCAGTCTGGCCCCTATGCTGCCAGGTTGTCTGCTATGAGAAGGAGGAATGGCAAACTTTGCAGAATCCATGTGATGCTATCTGCAGGGGCATGGAGTAGGTGAAATATAGAGCCATCACCACTCCCATGTAGATTTCAGAGAATACCTTTGAGTGCTGTTAGGGCCATGCCAAGAACTACCATAGAGTTGTAGGCCTGTAGAAAGTGCTGCTCAGGCAAATCCCAGTGAAGTCCCAAGGCCAGGGCCAGTGCAGAGAGATCCCAATAGGACAATGTCCAGTGGATCTGTCGGAGTAATGTTGCCTCCAAGATCCCACAGCCACCAACGTACAACTTCAGCCTAGTGGAGCTGCAGGAATTGAACTACAGCTGGGGAAGCTCTATCTGGGCTGGGCCATGGGATGCTCTGGGGGTTGATGTACTTTGGAGTCTTGGGAACTACTGCTGCCCCAGTACATCTACCATAAGGAGTGATCTGGGGTCAAATATTCTCAAGCATCGACATCTAATAGGATTTGCCTTTCAGATTTTGGCCATATTGGAACCTGTTACTTCTTTATTCTTGCCAGTTTTACCTCTTTGGAATACAAATGTCTGTCCTGGCTTTGGAATGTAATGTATTGTATCTTGGATGTACAAAATGTGCTTAAATTGACATATTTTCAGATGGAAAACAACTTGCCTCACATTGAATTTTTACCTTGAATCTCACAAATATCTGATTTACATGAGCCTGTACCTTTGGGTTGGTGCTAGAACCAGTTAAGCCCCTAGGGACTATTGAGATGAAATCAATAAATTTTGTGAGTACATCCATAGAAATAAGAACCAAGATATATCATGCAAAGGTACAAATTCCCAATGATGAATGTCATCATATTATGTACCTAAAATGTACCCATAAGCTTAATGAATTAAATATTCACAAGTGCAAATCACCTACATTTTGGCAGCTTAGAGGTGCGATGCTGCAGTTAAAGTATGGTCGCCAAAAGTTATCTGTTGAAACTTCATCATTAGTGTGACTATATTAAGAAGTGGAACCTTCAGAAGATAATTAAATCATAGCAGCGGAGCATTCATGGGTGGAAGTAAGAATTTTAAAAGTAGGCCTTAAGGAAGGAGTTCATCGTTTCTATGTCATATGATTACACAGCATTCACCCCCACCAGAAGACTTAGCAACAAGTGCCATCCTGGAGACAGAGAAAGGGTCTTCAGCAGACACCAAGGAAGCTGGTACTTTGACTTCAGATTCCTCTGCTCCAGAAACATGATAAATAACTCTGTTGTTTCTAAATCACTCACCTCAGGAATTTTGTTACAGTAGCACACAAAGAATGAAATATTAGGCTACCTGCAAGGTCAACTCCTGAAGTAGAGGAGGGAAGGAGCTAGTTTGTTTTTGTTTTTTCTTTTGCTTGTAGATGGTTTTGTCTTCTGTGTTTCTTTATATTCTGTGTTTCTTACCTCTGTACAACTATTCCCAAAACCACTGTTTTAAAAATAACAGAAGTCAGAGTAGGGCCTCTGGGAAGGCCACCTTTTAACTTCACTACCTCTCTAAAGACCATCTCAAAATGCGGTCACATTTTAGGTACTTTTATTAGGACTTTGTGGATTTTTAGAAAGATGCAATTCACCCAAAAAAGAATCGCTAAAACTTTAAATACTTTAAACTATGGATACTTTTTGTTAAAAAAATCCAGATATTTTCAAAAAAATTTCATTTAATCTGACAACAGATTAAATTTCATTTAACCTTGTTTTTTTAGGTCAGGTTCTAAAGAAAATTACAGAATTCCTTTCCTTGAAGAGTCCATCTATTCATTTATCTAAAATATTTATTTTGGTTAACTATATTAGGAATCCAAACTGATGCCATCTTATAACATTATATTTTCAGTTAATGATGTATAATTGTAAGACTTTAGAAATACATTTACTTTGGGTAATAAAAACTCAGGAAGGCTGCCACTTGTGATTCCAGGAAAACAATTTCTATGCTAGCTCCTCTTCATTCATGCTTTATTTTACACATTAACAACTGACAATTTGACAAGTACCGAAAACTGATTTTTGGATAATCATCTATATTAGGTATTCTATATACTACCAAAATCTCACAACATCATGTCACTAGAATATGTTATGAATATCTAGACATATTATTTAATGATTTCCTAGTATGTCATCCTTACTTCCTGGGAGTATTAAAATGGAATAATCACGTGTTTATTCTTTCCACTAGGATAAAAGGTAATGAAATGTCTTACAATATTATTCTCTTATAGGATTATTTGACCATTAATGCAAAAAAAAATCTGGTAACTAAATCAGACAATCTTACAAACTGCAACTCTATTTAGAGCTTGGAACATTTTCAATAAGACTCTTGGTCTTAAGAAATGAGTATAAATACTGAATTCTTACTAGGTGTCAGAGGTTATTAGAAAACTTTTAAATAGGTATGTATTATCCATGAAGAAATATCACCTTTACAATGTAGATGCTTTTAATATACCCTTTTACATATGAGGAAAACTAAGTCACAGATAGATTATTTATTGAACAGCACACTATTGATTACAAAGTACTGTGATATACACAAAATTCAAGCCAAGGCAATTTAACCCCTGAATTAAGACTCTTGGATACTCTCCACACTGCCGTTTATCAAAACCAGTGAAAGGTACTGAGGAGATAAGCATATTGACTTATCATGATGATGGCTGAATATAAATTATCCAGTATCTGAATTATTCACTTTCTTGTTGCTGGGGCAATATAGGAGACACTCTGAACTTAAAGGAGCAGAGATTTAATTTGGTTCACAGTTGCAGAGAGTTTAGTCCATGATCAGCCAACTTCAAAGCAGAAATGGCATTATTTGAAGAGCATGGAAGAAGAAAGCTGCTCACCCCATGGGAGAAGCAAAGGTGGAGGAAGGAACCAGGATGAAGAATGCACCCTTTCAGTTCATCCCTGATGTAACCCACCTCTTCCCACAAAACCTCCTGATAATACTAATAACAATACAATTATGTAATCACCTTCCAAAAGCCACTCTTGTGAACACATGAGACTTACAGGGGATATTTCTAGATCTAATCATCATTATCTGTATGAACTTCATGAATCTCAAAATATTGTTATTCCCCATCAGTCCTTACCAAACCCTTCATATTTACCAAACATAAATCCTCTCCTTTGGTGTTGCCAGTCTGCCCAACATTCCTTCTAGACACATTCTGTCAGATATATTGTGGCTTTCATTTAGTCAGAATCTTTCACATATCATTATAAGAATAGAAAGTGATTACATGCTCAGAGTGCTTGGCATGATTCCCATCACAAATTTACCATTCATAGTTATTATTGTTACTAATATTTTAGCAATAGTACTGCCACAGTACTATTACCATTATTACTACCAGGACTAACAATGCTAGTGATAAACTGGAAATATGAATCTTAAAATGAGCAATTCATAAAAATATTTTCTAATGTAAATCACATACTATGACTTACAGTTCAGTTGAACACATACAATTTATAATAAAACTGTGTTATAAGATAGAAGAATTTGCAAGTCTAAAGTTTAGAAGAAATGTTGTCCTTGTTAGAAGACAGAATGAGAGCTTTGTTTTGTACTGATGTTCACCTCCATTTCCATTTCCTGTGCAGCTTTCTGAGGTAAGGGTTTATTTTTAAATTAAAGAAATATAGAAAAAATACATTGGATCACCAATACATTATTGATAAATACATTTTGTTTTCTGATAAATGCACATAAACCTGTTCATTGATTCACAGTCTACCAATTTAAAGTATTTTTAGCAATTACCAATTTTCTAAATTCCATTACTGTTTTTACTTTCAAATATTTTTTTTAAATGCAGCATATGAATTACCTCCCCAAAACAGAGTTCTTAGGAGAATTTAGGTTATTCTTCATTTTTAACTGCAAGAATACACACAATACTATCTATACCTGATGGAATCAACATGGTTTCTTAATTTTAAAAAATATCTGTTATAATGAATATCTATGTAAATATTTGACACAGGGTAGCACTGTATAGAAGAATTTGGAAACATGTATGATAAACAAGTCAGGAACAGATTCTCTTAACTTAAGGAAAATGTAAAAGAACATAAGTAATATTTACTATATTCCAAATAATGATGATAAAATAATATATAGATGTATATATAAAATTCTTAGCATATAAAAATGTTATTTCTGAAAAAGAGGTTACTTATTTATGTTTGCTTATGTTTAAAATTTCCTCTATTTTTGCCATGTTACTGAGAAATGGAATGATGATTTGTTTTTAGAATATATTTGAGCCTGTCATAGTTGCCCACTCCTGTAATGCTGACAGGAGGCTGAGGCAGAAGGGTCACCTTGAGTCTGAAGCCACCTTTGGCTACACAGTGAGTTCAAGATCAGCCTTAGCTGATCAGCAAGAGCATGTCTCAAAAAAAAAAAAGAGAGAATATATTTGAGTACCACATGTGGTTATAAATAATCATTAACATAATACCCACATATTCCAGTGTATTGTATCACCGATACATTATGTATAAATATATTTTGGATAAAAACACGGCTACAATTTTAAGAAAATGTTAGTGAAGAAATCCAAAATAAATTAAAAAGCTTAACCTAAGTTATTTTTAGTGGGCCAATAATGACATTATGCCTAATAATAAATATTTTCATTATAGCAATTTTATAGTAATTACTTTTAACATTTAACAAAAGAGAACCCAGCAATGACATGTTTGGAAACTATTCTAAAATGCACTGGTATCTCCTAAATATAATATATTATTTTTTGTTCTAATTTGACTACTGTCTACAGCCATACCACCATGAAAGCCCTTAATCTTGTCTAATATATGGCTACTGTGACAGTTAATCTTGGTTGTCAGTTTGACTGGCTTGAGGAGAGACACAGCCTAATAAGGCACACTTCCGAGTGTGTCTGTGTGTGCCAAGAAAATGTGGCCTTGAGGACTCTAGCTGCTCTCAGGCTCCTTCATCTCTGACTCTTACTGCTTTTTCTGCTTCCCAGGTGTCATTTTTAGCAGCTTTCCTCTGCCATACCCTTTCAGCCATGATATTTGTACAAGTTTCATGAATGAAACTTCTGAAACTGAGACAAAACAAACCTTTTTTTCCCCTTTAAGTTGTGTATATTAGGCATTTTGTCCCAGTAACAGAACAATAACTAATACAGCTACAAACAAACCAACTACCCACTAAATGTGGTACCGAGAATGAGAACATATGCCAAAGACTCTCTCGCTATTTCCTACTGTCTATTCTTTATTTTGCACTTTATTTACGTGTTGGGATTTCCATATAAGAGAAACCATGCAATATTTAATTTTGTGTGTCTGACTTACTTCAAACAATAAAAAATAAATAAGAAAAAAAGAAAATGAAAAAAGAATGGAAACAATACTATTACTGTTATTTCTGCAGCATTAAAATAAATGAACCAAATAGTGTCACTTGTGCACCAAATATTCTCATGAAATATGTAGTGGACCAAGAAAGAGAAATGCTTAAAACAAATGCATATGAATTTCATTTAAATAATATTTTCATATAGGCCTGAATAATACAAAATAAAAAGATTTCATTAAATTTAATACCATAATAGAAGCAATATGGAAATAAAATGAAGAAAAATGTATAGATCCCAAATCATGTATAAAAAATGTATAAATCCCAAATACCAATTTTTTTTACAAATTGGATTCTGCAGCTCTAAATGTACTTCACTGTGTTGCTAAAATTTTGTAAAACTTTACTGATAATATCTGTATTTGTCTTTTCATGGACTAACTTCAGAGTCGTTCATTCAAACATACTATGAGAAGCCAAGCAATATATGATGTTCTGGGAATTTCACATAAAGTTTAAAAATCTAGTAAGCAGAGTATAACTCACAGGAAAAGGGTTTTTTTCTATTGTTGTTTGGTTTGCTGTTTTTATTATACTGTTTGGTTTTGAGGATTTTATAATCTAACCATCTAGGAAAGGCTTTTTAAAGTGCCAAATCTTTATCTTGCTTTTTTATATTGTCATTCTCTCTGTGAAGTTTGTGTTAAAGACATCCATTTGTCCAATAGTCCACCAAAATCTTGACATTCACCATGTAGATCACATTTTCCTTTAGTGTGGTCACAGCATGGAGTTGAAGGAATATCCTGACTTCATTAACACTAGTGTTCATGAAGGTGTAATAGTTGCAGATTTTTTAATTTAGACAGTAAAGTCTAAAGTACATAACTTGTTTAGCTTCTACTGATTTTTGCTTAGCTATTTTGTACCTCTATGAAACTCAAAAAGGATATATTTGTCCAATAAACACTGATTTGGAAAATAGCATTAATTAAATATCTCCTGCCTTTACAGTGAGATCAGTGTTAAATAATAAAAAAGAGAAAAGATAGTGTTTTGAGGCTAAACCTTTCCATTGAGCCCATTCAGCTATCTGTTAAATTTTGTTTTTTATCACTAGAGTCATTTACTGTCAAATATATTCTAAACTCTTCATGCTAAGGTTACAAGAAAAGAAAAGTTATATATCACATTTCAGTGGTTAGATATTTTACATCTACTTGAAGAACACAACAGCACAGCTTATACTTACATAAGCAGCATTAAATATTCATTTATTTATATAATCAAAATAACATGTCACTGAACAAAGGGGTACACTTTACAAAAGTTCATTAAGCTTAAGACTCGATCACTCATTTCTTTGATATATCAACACACATTTTAAAGATTAAATATAGTTTTATATACTCATAAGGAAGCAATAGTCAACAAAGGAAATTTACTTGGTAGCAAATAAAGATCTAAAACTTACAAATATAACCAAATATATATCTGAAATATGTGCATGCATTTGAACAAACTTAAAAAATATAAATACTTCTGTCATTAGTTAATCAAAACCTATATAAATGGAATTTTATGCCACATTCATGCCATGAAATGCTTTTTATAATGATGCCAATTCTCCCTAAACAGATCTTAAGACTCAATACAATTTTAGCCAAAATTTTAGTAAGCAATCATCAAATCTGCTATACTGGCATACTAAACCATAGTTTGAATATATTTGGAAAATACTAGTTATTGTAACCAAAAAGCCTTATAAATGAACTATATAACCTTTACTTAATCTGAGTTTGTGACCAAAGAGAAGACTATGACTTCACTCTCAAGAATTTCCACAATGGTTATTTTATTCCTCAAGCTTAAGAGCTACTGTTTTTACCAATAATCTTAATGCCATTCAAATCCTACTATCTTAGAACTGTGACTATTTAAAATGTATCAATACTTTATATTTAACAATATAATTTCAAAGCAGACATTTTATGAAGGAATAGAAAATAAGGAATCAGAGGGAAAAAGAAAACAGCAGAAATTACTGTTGATAATTAGCTGAAAACTTACATTTACAGTAGAAAATTTAGAATTCTGGTTCATTGAAAATAACCTTTGACTTTTAACCATTTTATCCTGTGATAATGTTTTCTGAAATCCATTAATTATAGTTATAGAGTGTATTATTAACATACTTTCTTGCTTGTAAAGATCAAAGCATGAAAAGGAAGTAACTTGTTTTCTGGAAAAAATGTAATTTGAAATTTTACTGTCATAAATCTATTGAAGAAAACTCATATGCTGTACTTCATTTATAAAACAATGGTATTAGCAAATATTTTTCTTGATGATTGTGTTTATTTATTTTTCTATTGTCAATGCTACATGCTTGCCCATTATACTCTTTTTTATCATTTATGAATCCAAGTCAATATATTGCTCTCTTCCCACATTGATGCTTACACTGGCATTTCCATAGACTTGAACTCTGATTCATTTATCAAATACCAAAGTATTGTGCATTTTATTCAAAAAATGCACATACTTTATGCAGCCAAATCTTATATTCCATTGCTTTGAAATTCATCGTATTTGGTACTCAATGTGTTTTGACGCAGAAATTTTGTCAGTGTACTTGTCATTTGTTTGGTACCTCATGCCTAAGAGCTAGAGCTTTTTGGTGTTGATTACCTTGTGACTTGTTACACCTTCCAGCCAAAACAATTTGCTTGATTGATACTCCTTGTTTCCCGGTACTCATAACGCCTCCCTCCCAGAACCAATTGACAATATGAAGGTAATACTGTAAATATGTATATTATGCATAGAATTATTTATCTGTAAAAATATGTGCTTATGCATATTATAATTATTCATTTATTATACAACATAACTAGAATTTGTACTCTAAAATTATTCAATTTCATGGTCATAATTTTTATGTAATCTGTTTTCTAAACTGAAGAAACACTCTTTTCTCTATTTTATATTAACAGTGTTGGGGATTGATAATTTTTCTCTTTAGTTTTTCTGGTTGGCAGATGGAGCAGAATTCTTCCTCAAGAGTCCCCAGTCAGTTCATCTTAAGAGTCTGAAATTAGTTGGAGGGGCTCAACTAAAACTAAACCAAATGACTCTTTTAAGAGGAAGATTTCATCAGCTCCTAATAGAACCCAAAGATATTGAAACCATATGGGGGATTTAGTAGGTCATAATGTCTCCATTGATAGGATGGACAGTCACATGTGTGATACTGACATGAGGGACTTGTGAACACCCTCTAAAGAATAATGTAGCACTATCAAGACACCCAACCAGAAAACTGGAACTTGGTCCTAAGTTAGATAGACTTGGATTCCTCAACAACATGTATGATGCTGTCAGAGAATTAATTCCCAGGTTCAAGAATGAGCTCAGCCTATAACTTGACTGCAGCCTTGTGAGCCAAGCCAACTTCTGCAGGATAGGCTTGTGAGGTAATGAATAGGTGTTGCTTGGGCAAGTATGGTAATGATCACTTGTTATATAGCAAGAGAAAACTAATACATCAAGCTGCCTGAGAATGATTCCTCCCTCAGTGGAATTTTCTTTTAATCATTTATTATCTCATTGCATGGATTTTCCATGAAAATCAAACTATTATATTTGTAAGTAATCTATCCTTTATATTTATAAGGAGGACACTACACTATTACCAGCAAAATCACAGAGGAAGCCAGAATTTGTAGTCTTAAACATGAATAAGCCGCTAAGCATGGTAAAAATCAAGATAAATATGAATAAAACCAACACATGAAAGAGCATGATGGTGAGAAACTGATGCAGGGGAAACAAAAGATTCCAAAACAAAATGGAGAATTTTGAAAATTGAAAATTTTCAAAGTCAAAAAAACAAAATTCAAAACATTTGTAATTAATACCCC
Organism: Heterocephalus glaber; assembly: GCF_000247695.1. The sequence goes on along the minus strand of NW_004624745.1, from coordinate 10,336,460 downwards.
TGAAACTACAAGAGAAACATTTTATTTTCACAAATTTTCTATGATTTTATGTGCATTATTTAATATCTTTCATGAACTTTATAGTGAAATGGATGAATCACTTATTCCTATTCCTAGACATACCTACATATAATTGTAGGGACTAAGTAAAAATATTTTTCAGAGTATAAAACAGCAATTAATAAATCAAAAATCAGAAAAAAGTTATTTCAAAAATACCAGGATCTAACTAGCATTATTTGTGATGTTAAAAATATTCCCATTTTAGTTATCCTGGACTGATTATACTAGATTAATGTCCATCTATTTACTGGACAATAATATTCTAGTACATTATTCTATATTATTTTAGTACATTATTCTAGTATTATTCTAGTATTATAAGTCCATGTAAATTAATTTCAATATTTTATATATTAGAATCAACTATAATCAAGGCCCAGAAAATAACTATTATAATAAAGCTTGATATAACTATAAGTAAGAAAACATACACAAAATGAATATAAAGTAAGGATTCTGTGGGACTAGCAACTAATACCTTTACTTTTCCTACAACAGGTATCCAAACTTTGTTCATAAATATTATATAATGTCATAAACATATATAAAATAAAGTCATACAGTAAAATACATACAGTTCAATATCAAACTTTAGGATGAGGCAGGACAGAAACATAGAAGATTTGAGTCAGTTGCATCTTTATCATTCATATGCACTTGTGAATTATTAAGAAAAAAATATTCAAGTTTGTTAAAATTTTTCGTGTAACAATCTTGAAAATAAGTGTTGATTAGAGGAAAAGGTAAAGTTTCTAATAATTACTATTTATGTTTTTTTTCTTTTTTACAAAAACTTTTTTTAATAACCTCCCTTCAAATCATATATCTCAAATATTTTTTTGTTTTCAACTGCACAATTATAATCATAGGTTTTGTCTTTTTGACTAACATTAACTAGCCTTATTAAAGTAATAAGCTGCTTGGTTTACAGTGTGAAAAAATTCAATGTTAGTGCTCACATTGCATTTGTTAAGTTTTGTTGGAATTTTTGCATTTATTTTATATCTCATTCACAAAAATATATGGTTTTTAAGATCAGTATAATCAAGGTATAAAATGAAAATATTATTTATGGAATTACTTCTTGACAATTCACTGAATCAGAAAATATATTTTAAATTTTCACTTATTATGCTTTAGTTATCCAAATATTCCAGTATCTCAGGATCACAGAAATAAATGCTTTACAACCAATATATAAAATAACATTCACAGCCAAATAAATATGTCATAGTATCTGGGATATAATATACATTTAATAACTACTTTTAGTATTTACTCATTCATTAGAGAGGATTGTTTAAATGGCAAAACTCTATACAATGCTAAGTAATCTGTCAACATTTCAGCATCCTTTTTCAGCTATAGCTAACAAGAAAAATAATGTAGAGAGCAATTTACTAGGTATAAACTGGTAGCATATCACTTATACTCTAAACATTGGAAAAGTTTTTCAATTGTGAAAGTGGTGGAGATATAACTCAGTCTTCTTAGGATATGGTTAAAAAGAATTTTATATACAATTCAATTTATGGAACAGAGAGTAAAAGTGTTTTTAAAAATATGTATCACTAAGGTGGTCTCAGAAAAGAGTTATACATTCAGGACATAGCAACTGTTTACACTTCAGCATGAAACCAGAGTATTTTGTATTTAGGGTCCTCCCAGTGACAGACAAACAGACAATACTTTCTGAATCATAAAAAATTAAATTTATCCTTAAAAAGTGATAAAAATCCTAATTTAACATGTAATTGTGCTTAATTAGAATAGTATGCTATAGCTTAAGTAACTGTTCTGGTTTTAATCATTTTTAAATTAAATTATCAGGTACTTCAAAAATGTTTATGTCATTGTCCTCAGCACCTAGCAACACAAAAACTTTAACCTCAAGGCCCTTGGAAAGGAACAAAAATACAGAATGATGCAATCACTGAATACAATCTAAGTACTTTCATATTTAAAAATATAACATCATTATAGCAACATTATGAAATAAATCAGATTATAATCTTAACATTACAATTGAGAAGGAAAAGAATTAAATCAAATATCATTTTAATTGGTATTAACACTAATCAGACTTTTCACAAAAATGTGAAAGATTTGACAACAATAAAAATTACTTCTATATATCTGTATGTTTTACACATATTATTATGTACACACAATATTATGGAGCACTTTGTAAACTGATAAAATGCTTACCACTCATATCTACATCATGTAGAAGAGAAATATGGACAAGACAAATCCCAAATTTACGTAATCCTTTTATGAATTTCTGTTTCCTGCATTCTCTTACTTATGAGAGATTTTCTTTCAAATAATAAAGTATAAAGTTAGTTAAAATTCCTTTTCCATTGAGAGAGGCCTGCCATGCTCTCTGCTTCTTAAACAAAGACAGCATTTACCTTAGCTCCAGGTAACGTATCTACAATTATAATGTACATATTTTGCATTTCTTACAGTATAATTTGAAAAAAAATCACATTAATAAAAAAATCAGTGAAAATGAACCATCCACAAACCAAATAGATCAGTGTTCTGTAACTAATTATATATTAGTTTCTTTTTTAACAGAATTCTTCCATTTCAAGTCATTTTTCAATCTTTGAAAAAAAAGGCATCTTTTGCCATTGTTTTCTAAAGGGCAGATTATGCCTTTCTATTTTCAAAATGTCACAAAATGGCAGAGAGTAAAGAATCTTAGAGACCAAGAGAAACAGGTTTTACATATTTAATTACAAAAGAGATGGCAAAAAAGTATTTCTAAGGTTTTTTAAGTATTTCTATCTAAAACATGCTTAAATAGTAGATTGATGAATGTGTTAAATATAAAAATAATCATTTCTTGATCACTTGCATGAAGATACTGTGCTTAAGTGTATTTATGACCAATATCATTTAGAAATTTCTTTCTAAATGAGGCATGGCTATAATCCACACTGTTCTTTCAGTCTTTCCCTTCTCTAGCCTTTCATCCACTGATTTATTAAGACAGATGATAATGACTAACTTGGCTTGAAGTTATAAAGTACATTGGAAACATTTGGTACCTTTCTTTCCTCTTTTTTGCTAATAAAAAGTTTTCTCTTTGATTTTAGCCATTCTCATGCTTCCATAGTCATATAACTCATGATGATATGCAAATTTTCAGACCCTTATTGTCCACACAGATATAAAAAAGGGAACATGATTAAATTATTGTGTTCCATTGTGTCCTGCATGTCAAACACATGTTACAAATATCAACTACTAAATACAGACTCCCATGAACTCTTCATTTCTCCTGCCTGGATCTTGCTAGTATTTTGAATTCAGGGATCCATTGGTGGCACACTCAGGTACATTTGAATTGAATGGTTTGGAAACATCATTAGTTCATTTATTTCAATCTTTTCCTTAAGTTCTGTAGATACAACCTCAAATTTGCTTTCTTCTCTGACTCCTCATCTACTGAATGCACCCTCTGTTATAACCTGTGCATGACTTTGAACTATTCTGTTAGCAATATTAGACTTCAAAGACTTTATAATCCACCACACTTTACCCCCCATCCATGCAAAATTATTTTCTACAAATAAATTGTGAGTATGCTAAAGTAGTAACAACCCTTTTCCATTAATTTATGTTATTGTTCCTAGATTATTGCAAATAATGTAACCTAACATAAAAGGCTCCTCACAATCTGGTCCCAATCAAGACAGGAACCAGTGAATTTTAAGGCACAGCTAATCATAGTGTTAGTTCCTCACTCATTAAGAATGAGAAATAACTTTAAGTGAGAAGATAATGTCAATGTGATGGCTTTCTGTACTGTGAAATTGTTATTGAAAAAGAACATGGCCTTCATGTAAGCTTTCCTAAGCATCTGCTTTTTAGTCACTGGTTTGTGTATCTCATGATGTTTCTGATTAGTTGTAAAATTACAACTATTTTTACATATAGCTGTCTTGTATTTTTTCATACCTAGTATTTCTCCAGCTGATTTTTGAGCAATGAACATTAAGATAAGAAGAAGAAGAGGGTGGGAGTACCTGTTGAGGATTCTGTTTAGCTAGGGTAGAGGTCAAGTTTGGCTGAGACACCTGAGAAGCTGTTGGGAAAAGGAGCAAGCAGCACACAGAATGAGGTACAGGAGGTCAGGCACGGAGAGGTATAGAAGCCATATCCAGTAGCAACTACAGCATGGAGCCTAGGGACCCTGACCCTTCTAGCTGTAGCCTAATCGGAAGGATGCATTTCAAATTTAACCAAACTGTTTGAAATCTACAGGAAACTTGTACCTCTGATTAATATCGACAGAAGTATTGCCTGATGTCAAACTCTCTCCCTCACCTGTATTTCCATCATGACACAGAATTTCTGGTTAATGATAAAGAATGAGGAAATATGATTGGGTAACTTTCATTTGCTGCATTATTTTATGTGCTAATGCCTGACTTAAAAATCATTTTAAAAACACTCTCAAAACTTTGGTGCAGTTCGTTAAAATTTCCAAGTGGGCTTTGGATATGTCAAAGATGAACATGATATTAAAAGATTTTAGGGCCAGGGATTTAGCTCAGTGGTTCTGACACCTGCCTCGCAAGCACAAGTTTCCAAGTTTGATCCCTGGTACCAAAAAAAAAAAAAAACTTCTTTTAGCAGAAACCATTAGTACTATGTAGTCATCAAAAGGTATCATGAGAAGTCTTTTTTTTTTTTTTTTTTTGGTAGCGGGGATCGAACTCAGGTCCTTGAGCTTGCAGGGCAGGCAGCGAAACCACTGAACTAAATCCCCGGCCCTGGGAAGTCTTTCTTGACATGTGTAAATTTACTAATATGCCAATATCATTCTCATTCACAGTTGTCTAGATTTACTAGTGAAATTAGAAAATTTGGGAATTTTCCAGTTTTGGGACTGTTATTCAGAATAGTGGAGAAAAGTTAAGTATGAAAAGTAGTTATACAGAAGATTTCTTTGAAAATGTAATGAACTAATACATCTTTCTTAAAAAACAGGCAAATATCACAAAAGTGTTCCAAGAGACTTTGACTGTTTGATCATTGATAATAGGAGATCTTTACTTTTCTTAAGTACAAAATCACATTTGTAAAAAGGATTGATAATGAACTGGGCACAAGAAAAGCAGTCGAATGCAACTAAAAATGAATTTCATCTGTGCTACATATAACTTTTATTTAGCAAATGGTTATATGTCAAAATGACAAAGAATGCTATTCTAATGCTATATTTGAACATTAAAGAGAGGTTTAAATACTTTATAAAATGCATGTGGAAGATTACACATGATGTATTATTTTCACAAATGTTACATTTCATGAGTTTGATCTTTATTAATGACAATGAAAAAGTTAACAATCAATATTAACCAATTTCAATTCATAGCATTTACTAAGAAAATGTAAAAGTGTACATTAGTTATTTCTCTATAGCAAAATGTAAATGTTTATAAAATACTAACAAAAGCATGATGGCTTCTCAAAACATACAAAATACAAACAACAATATGAAAACTTACATACAAAATTAAAAGTTAAAAAAATTTCTTGGATCATTAAAGTTTTAGGTCTTTGTTGTATTTAAGATCTATTGAGACAGATTATTTTACTGAATGTTATCCTTTCTTCCACAATAGTAACTCACTTATCAAAATGGTTAAGTGATTTTTTTCACAACTCTTAATGGCAAGATATATGAGACACTATATATTATGTTCTTCTCAGTCATAAAAATCACATTCTAACAATTCTATTCAAAATTAATAAAAATAAGCTTTAATATGTAAATGAGCAAGGACTTAATACAGTAAGGTTGAGAGAAATTAATATTAAGATATTGTTAAAATTATTTTTCATAGAAATATGTAAAATATAAATGTAAAATTAAAAATATTAAAACTATAAATACACAAATATTATTATTAACTGCATGCTTTCTACTGGGTACTCCTCAATTATAATTTTCTTAGAATAAGATAAAAGAAAAATTTAAAGTTAAGATAGGATATATTGCTACAAATATGATACGCAAAGGTGATGAAAATAAGAGTAACAAAACATAAATATGGGATATTATTTGATAATTCAGGTGGAAAATGAAAAAAATTGTTTATAATTTAAAATAAAATATAAAACATTGGAAATTGTACTATCAAAAATAAAACATTTTCAAATAACTTGTTACTAATCAAAACATTTTATCATGTTCTTATTTTACATTTGTAAAGTTGACATAAAAATGATAGCACCCTAAATTTTGATTTAGTAAAACTAAATTCTGTCTTTTTAATGACATATTAATATATAGGCGAGAAAAATGTTTTTGCTATACATGTAAAAATATTCAATCTCAATATTTTATTTAAAATTTCATATGAATTTAATTTTAATTTCTGTCCCTCTCAAGTATCGAAGCTGGGTAAGTTCTACCTGTTTTACAATGAAGGTTCAACCACTTCTAGATGGAGAATGTAATCTCCACACAACCATATTCACATATAAAGGATGAGGCTGAGACTCTAAAACGCTATATTCTAACTAAATGGGAAAGAAGTAACCCTTCACACGTGTTCTTAGGCTTGGTTAGTCCTGGGCAAAATGTAAAAGTGCTACGTGTATAATGTACAAAGAAATAAAAGTAAGATTGAAAATATCTTCAAGAAAAACACTATATGAAAAATTTTACAGCAGATAAATATAACTATTTAAAAGGAAATATATAACTTAAATTAAGAATCCAAGTACTGGGCCAGGGATTTAGCTTAGTGGTTCTATCGCCTGCCTCACAAGCACAAGGACCCAAGTTTGATTCCTGGTACCAAAAAAAAAAGGAAAAGAATCCAAGTACCATGATTAATAATTGTGCAAACAGAAGGTGGGAATAACTGAATGTATTTTTAAGAGACTGATATCTTTGTGAACTTAGCCAATATGCTTAGAATATAATAATAGAATTTCATCTCTTGATATCCATGTATTTGTTTAAATGTGTGTACCTTATATATACTAAATTGATATGTATATATGTATTTATTTATATATATGTACTTCATGTATACTAAATTGAGATTTATATAGCTGTCTTTAAACATTTAAGATAATTTCTCAAATATAAAATAGATGTATGGAAACTCAAGAAGAGTAAAATCCAAATGTACTACATTTGTGAAGAATTCATTATTTCAATATAATGTGGAGATCATGGCTTACTTAGAAAAGAAGAAAACTAAGAAAATATTGCATATCCATTTAACTAGTATTTGTTTTCCTTGTCAAAATGTACAGTTCTATAGTGCTAGATGCTACATAAATACTGAGACATAGAATTATACAAATGACTGTAATTTTATGTTTCTGATCAAGCTTGCAAAGAATTCAGATTCATGCTGATTTTATAAGAATGTTATGGAACTCCAGCTATGAGCTATCATGGTTACAAATCACAGTTGCCTTCCTTGTGCTTTATCTAGGAAGTTTTAGGACTATTCATTTGTTGGTTCATTAATGACAATTGTCAAGACTCTCAAGGATGTCATGATATTTTATATTGGTAATTGTTTTCTTGTGGTCAAAGGACATTTTACAATGTATCACAAATATATTTTCAGTTCTCACACTTTTGCTTCAGGTACTAACACTTCCATCTAGGTGGGTTTTAAATGCAATATATTGGTGAATTCTCATATATAAAATAAGCCATTTTCCTCATATTTATTTGTAATCCTAGAATGTAATTTGTCTTTTGCATTATGGATTTTTTAGAAATACTTCCATCACTGTAATTTTTAATCATCCTTATTTGTCAAAAGACAAATAGTAAAATAATAAATTACCTGAAATAATTTAAAAGTTGAAAGATTTTTCTTATTTTTTTTCTAATAGCACCCTCTGGATCCTGGAGAGAAATCCTGCCAGCATTTTGACATAGGGATTATGCTTCAATTTTCTGTGAATTTTGGTAAAATAGTACAAATTTGACCACTTTAATAATTTGAGGAAATTGATATTTTGAAATTGATTTTTTGTGATATTGCTATGAAGAAACTAAGTAGACATAGTGTTAATAAAAATTCTTATTCTTTTCAGATTTTGAAGAAGTAAATTATAAAGTGAAAGTAAAAATATCCAGTGTTCTGCAGCTTCTCCTGTATGCAAGATTATTGCACCCACTGGGAAATTGTGCATTTCCTTAAAGTTGTATGCATGTGTGTGTGTGTGTGTGTGTGTGTGTGTGTGCATACATGCCCATATGTGCACATGGACTGTGAGCAGGAAAAGGGTACAAGAAGGTAGTTGGCCAGGGGATTAAATGGGATAAAATTTGATTAATTACTATATCAAAAGGTAGTATTCTGTAATTATCCTCTACAATAATATGTTTTCTGTCTATATGATCTGAATTTTAAAAGACAGATTTTTTATTTGAAAAAAATTAAATGGGCACCATAGAAAAATTAGTGGAACCAATTTAATTTTAAATAGGCTAACTTGTGACTTTTCAGTGTAGTAATTGCTTGGGAAAGGAATGAGCTATATTTACCAGACATACAGTTCCATGGACAGTGGTAAAAGTACTAAGTAAAATTGACATCAAAGTATAAAAAGTATAGTGTATTTCAAGGAAATATTTCTTCCTAGCCAAGATACTGAGATTGGTTCTTCAAGAACTTCAGAATCCATAAAAACTCAGTGTTGATGAATGATTAGCATATGAACAGACTGAGAAGATTTTGTCAGCCTTGAGAGCAGATGAGACATCCAGGCCAAGTCAGTACTGTGATACAAGTCACTGGTGAAAAGCACAAAATACCTTAATGAGAAGGGTGTGGAAAATTACATCAGAATTTAAACTACTGTAGCTCTGTGTGTAAGCAATGGTTAAGAGTCCTGAGTTTGAAGTCAAATTCTCAGATCTTTCCAATTTTCTGTTCTTACAAGGTAATTTATCTTCTTCCTACCACTTAATGTTTGGGTAATGATGAAAAATAAAATCACATAACCTGGTTAAAATAAGATTGTACGTAAGGTAAATACTGAATGTCTATTATTCATACATTATACTTTATACTATTTGACTTTATTACACTAGCATTTTATATGAAAGTTTACACTATACTTTCTTAAACAGTGTAGGGGAACCACTATTCAATTTTCAGTGAAATTATTATACAACAAAATGACTCAAAGAATGTTCATGTAACTTTTTTAATTCACAAAAGGATGATTGGACTCCAGGATTGACTCAATATTTTGTTTGTTTAAATTTAAATACTTCACTATACTTACTGTTATCTTCAAAGGTATAGAGGAGAAAGAGAGACAGATAGGGACACAACGATTTAATAAAATGAGTATGCTTGCAAAAGTAGAACTGTGTCATGGAGCCAGGCTTTCACATTGCAAATATAGTGCAGTGTGGTATTTTCGTCCTTGAAGATCTAGCTAAACATTTTATTTCCTTTCTTTCGGAGATCATCAAGAGACTTTTTTGGTTATTTGGCTAAGGGTAACTGAAAGTAAACTGGAATCACCATTAAATTGTGACAGTGGCTGTATTTTAATACAGATGTTTTGATCCCCAAGGACATACTTCTACAAATCTAACAGCAAGAACGAAGAGATAAGCATTCTATGTGATCTATGAAAGAAACTATAAAAGATAACTCTATGAACTCATGATAATAACAGTAGAACTGACATTTCAGTTCAGAAAAGAATTTTACCCTATAAGATTTCAGAAATGGTTAAAGATAATTGAAGATTTGTTCCTATTTATTATACCCAGATCATATTATACTAATAGGAATAAGAATGAAAGTTTTCACTTGTGTTCCTTATGCATTCCTTATATTGAACAATAATATTCTGGAATCTCCTATGAAAGTCAATTTTCCAACAGTGAATGATTAAGAAAAATGGTTAGACTAGTATTTGCTTTTGTCAAACAATAATGAATGAACAAAATCAAGATCTGTTATGTAACACAACCTGAATTTCCTTTTTTGAAATTTGAGTTATTTACATCTTACAATCTTGAAAACATTAATATTATGTAAGACTTATGTTCAAGGAAACTCTGAATACAGTAGAGACAATCCCAAAATTAAATACAAATACATTTTTATGGTTGTTGACTTGTTTTCTTGTTGGTTATTGTTTGTTTCTTAAAACTTTCCAAACTTATGTTTGTTGGACTAAACATATAACACAGAAGTGAACACATTTTTAAAAATTATCCTATTTTATTTTTGGTCATTCTACTTTATTTTTCTATTTGTATATAAATCATCTATCCATATGTCTACATTTTGTTTGTAGAAACAAATTGCCCATAACTGATAAAAATAGAAAACTTATACCACATGATTCAGTACATTGCTAAGAAATGTTAATTATATAACCAAAATTCATTTCTATGTTTAACAGAAAACAGATAAAAAAAGAATATTAATGGGATCAAGGTTCTGAATAGGTAAAAAGTGAAAAATTATTGAGATACACAAAATAGGATGGTAGATGTTTAAACCATGACATTCTTGCATGACATATTATGTTAGTAAATATGAATAATTATACCAAAATAAATTTTAAAATTTTATCATTATATTTTACATCTCCTATTTAAAATCAAAAAGAATTTAAATGAGAAAACTATACTTTATAACTATGTATGTGAATGATATAATTTGTGTACTTTAATAAACAAAAAGGAGCTGTTATTATTGTCTTTTAAATAATCATTTTATCAAAGTTTAGGTGAGCTTGGGAAACAATGAGTGAAAATTTGTGTATTTCCCTACAATCTTTAGGGACCAAGACCTTACTTAACTTGTGATATGTTTGTGTATACTTGTGTGAGTGTTCATTTTATAATTCTTATTAAATTATTTAAATTACCAACAAAAACACATTATGCATAAATTGATGATGAGAATGTGTTTTAAATTAAGAATGATGACAATTTTTTTTATGGACAAAAGTAGCACCTGCACTCTGACCTACATGCCTATATATACTAAAGCACAGAATATTTAAACAATGTTTTTGAAAAATAGTGCCTCTAACTGTATAATGTTTCTGGAGCATATTTTACATTGAAATCATAAAATTCCTTTCAAGTTCAGCTTTAGAAAGAGAAAATCAAAGATTGTCTTATCTCTATAATACAACTCTATTGTTCCACTTTACAACACACTATATTGATCAAATTCAGTTATGAAATCAGTGATTTGGCCACTAACAGTCTAGTTAATTTATTTTAGTACACATCATTTCTATCTTTAAAAAAATGTTGAACTTCACAGGAACACTTTTATTTTTAGGCCATTTTAAACACATGAATCTTCTAAAATAGTCCTCTCATGGGAGCAGTTAGGCTTCATGACCCTTCTTATGCATATCTATATATCTATATATGGTATATATACCTATATAGGTATATACATGGTATACATAGATATATATGGTATATATAGATATATAATTTGAAACATGTTTTTTCTGTGTAATTTAGAGCCCAGTAAACTGTAGAAAAAAATTTTATGTGGTTTACTATGCCTTTTAATTAATAGAAGACACTAAAAACTATCACATGTCATGACTTATCACATGATAAGTAGATAACTAATTTAATTGGATAATTGAGTCTCAATTTAATAGAATCTCAAATCACTCATATATTTTCAACATTGACACTGATTGTTTCTTTTTGGATCAATCAAGTCTTCCTGGTATGATTAAGGAGAAATTAACACAGGTATCTGATTTATTCTCACATGATACAAAAAAACATAAAATAAATAAATGCACTGTACATATTTGTGTGAATTTATTTTTTTTCTATTTGCTAGAAGTCACAGAGAAACGTATCTGATTTCCTTTAATTATGTTACTATATTCTCCTTCCAAATAAATTGATATTTATTTTATAGTTTTTGTCATATGAATGACTCCTACAAAAGTAATTTCAAAACTGTTCAAAATGTGTTATTTAAAAAGTTCTCAGCAAAGGTTCCTTCAAAACAAAGAAAATCACAAATAGAAAACACCGAAATGGATATGACTGTCACTTTTTCAAACTGTATAAAACTACAGTAACAAATTGGAATAGAGCAAACATTGTAAATAAAAGAGTAACATACAGGAAAAGAATATAAATAGACTGGAAAATAATTTTTCAATGATTTCAGTTGCCTATGTTCTTCATTCTACTAATGAAAGGAATGAATATTTTAATCGTGCTACACGGAATCCTTTTGCTCCCTTAAAATTCATATGTTGAAGCTTAATCCCCAATAGAATAGAATTTGCAGGTGGTGATTTTGGTCATGAGGTCATGACATCTTGAGATCATAAAGGATTGGGGGATTGCTACCCTTTTTCAAGAAGCACAACAAGTTCTTTTACCCTTTCTGCACTGGGAGATCTCAACTGTTTTTGATTCAAGAAGTAATTTTTTCCAGACACCAAACCATTTAGTACTATGATCTTGAATTTTCTAGAATCCAGAACTAAGAGAAATAAATTTCTGTTTTTTATTGTCTACATATACTGGTATTTTATTATACCAGTTTGAGCAGACTAAGACAGAAATTAGTGCTATAGAATGGAATTACAGTCATAAAAATGTCCTAAAAATTTGAAAAAGGCTTTGTAATTGGGCAATTACTAGAGGTGGCAGATATCTAATATGCACATTGGAAAAGGGATGCCTTTTAATGAGCAAACTGTTAAGAATGAACTGTAGTTCAGAATCAGAAAACTGTATAAACCATCAATACTCTTAAATAATAAGAGATGAATCCTGAACAGAACACTGTTAAGAAAATGGATGGTAAAGTCCAATGTGATTTGGTTATAGGTGGAAATGAAGGACAAGAGGGAAAAAGGAATCCTTGATACAAAATGGAAAGGAGTTGGATGACTTATGTTCATTTTGTTGATAGTAAAACTCAGTAATAATGAAACTAGATATTCAGGTGAGAAAATTTCTAACCAAAATATTGAAGGTATGATCTGATTTCTGATGACAGCTTATAATAACAGAAGAAAAAATGGAAAAATTTAAATTGTTATAGAAAAGGGGGTATAAATTAAATATTTTTTAAACCCTCAGCCAATACTGTACCAAAATGAGAAAACATTATTGGGAGAGATCATTAAAATAAGAATTTTGACAAGGATATTAGTCAGTGATCTCAACATAAGCCAGGAGCTATTGTTAAAAACATTGGAAGAACAATTCCAAAGGAAAGCCACAATTTGACGGGATTGGCCCTATCATTACACAAGCCCAGAGTGCCTGAGGTCGGGGACAGAACAATTTCAAAAGAGATACAATGTGCCAAATCCTGTGGGACCTCAGTGCTGCTGACTAACAATGCATTGCAATGTGGGCTACTCTTCTCAGACTCTGATGCCACTCTACCGGATAGTTGATCGAGTTGTAACAGCCCTTAGTGTGGTTCTAATGGTGCAGTACAGGCTGCACGTAGCAGATCCCTGTGGACACAGACACCTTCACCTAGATTTCAAAACATAGGTCCACCGAGAAGAGCTGTGGGCTCAGGACCCTAGGCCTGGAGAACTGCAGGGATCAGGTAAAGTCTTGCCTCAGGGAGAGGATATATATGGCCACAGGGGCAGAGCTGCCTAGCCTGTTGGTGGTTCCTGACAGAGCTTTGAGGGCAAGACTGATGCCCCGGTATTTTCAGGAGAAAGAACTTCCACCCCAGAAGTTCCAGAGGGCTGGCAATCAATTCAAAAAGCATTATTCTTGAAATTTATTATCTGATCCCTCACACTCTGGGAGGCTTAGACAGGAAGATTTCAAGTTTGAGTCCAGCCTGGGTAACTTGGTAACTTAGCAAGATGAAAGAAAGAAAGAAAGATAGTTGAGGGAGGGTAGAAAGAACATAAGAGAGAAAAGAGGGCAGGGATGTATCTCAGTGTATTGGCCCAGTATTAGAAAAAATACCCTACTCAGTTTGCTTCATTGGGTTTCATGCTTGAACAAGACGTGTCATGTCTTTCTTCTTTCCTATTTCTGCTTTTTTTGCAATAGAAATGGCTAGCCTTTAATTGTCCCCAAATTGTATCTTGGAAATATATAATTTGATTTCCCAGGCTCCCAAATAGAGAGGCATTTAACTCAAGATGAATTCTACTTTGATTTACCTCAATCTGGCTTAGATGATGCTATGGTTTGTATCTAGATGTCCCCCCAAAGCCTCGTGCGATTGTAAGTGGGGCTTTTCAGAGGTGGCTGTATCTAGAGTGTGATGCTAGGATTAAAGGTGTGGTATTACTAAATTACCCCACTGATTGGTTTGTTATAGTTCTAGGTAGGATTAAGGGTGCCCCACCCTGGGTGTGAGTGCTACCTGCCCTAAGGACAGGTAGCCTGGACAAAATATAAAGAGACAGAAAGAATCCATCACTTGTCACTTCCTTCTTACTGCTGCCTGCCATGCTTTTCCATGGACTGTTTCTCCTCTGTGATGTCCCACTGGCCATTTCACCCTGCCTTGGAGTCAGTCAACTGTGACCTGAAATCTCTACAAACTCTGAGCTAAATAAACCTTTCCTCCTTTAACTTTCAACATCAGACATTTTGTCTCAGTAACAAGAAAAGTAAATAAGAGAGATGACGTTTAAATGACACATTAGAATTAGGACTAATGATGTGAGGCTGGATCTCAACAGTTTTGCAGCTGCTGGTACATAGTGAATCCATTATTCATTTGAGAAGAACATATATTTTGGGATGAGATCACAGAATGCAATGGTGTGAGTGTTTGCATCCTCTCAGAATCTTTGTGTTGAAATACAATGTTCAATGTGATCTGTTAGGATGTGGGGCCTCGGAGAGGCAAGTAATTCATGAGACCAGAGCCCTCAGGAGCAGGATCTGTATCCTTATAAGAGACCCCAGAAAGCGGCCTCATCCTTTCTACATTATGAAGACACTGTAGTAAGAACGTCTAGAAACAGGACCTCAGCCTGCGTTAAATCTGCCATCACCTTGTTTTCAAACTTCATCTTCAGAAATGTGAGAAGTAAATTTCTATTCCTACTTATGATATCCGTATTATCCTATGGAAAGAAAGACAGAGAAAGAAGAAGGGAGAGAAGAAGGGAGGAAGGAAGAAAAAAGGGGGGTGGCCAGTCATGGTGGTGCACACATGTAATGCCAGCACCCAGCACATGAGAAGCTGAAGACAGGAAGATTGCTGCAAGTTCAAGGCCAGCCTGGGATACATAGTGAGTTCAAGCCCAATCTGAACTACATAGGGAGACTTTATTGAGAGAGAGGGAGAGAGAGAGAAAATAAAAGAAGAAAGAAAGGGAGAAAGAAGGAAAGAGAAAGAAGGGAAGGGAAGAGGAGGGGAGGGGAGGGTTATCAACTGAAAAAGACCTGGACAAGAATCAAAGAGGGAGGGAAGGAGGGAGGAGGAAGGGAAGATTTAATATAACTTATGTTTCCCAGCACTTCTTTGCATGAACAGATGTTCATGGGGGAACAGTTTAAATAAATTTTTATTGTTTATTAGAACTATTAGTTATTTCTTTGTTTAGATTTTATGTTCCTTTTTCATTGCGGAATATAGTGGTATTTGATGATGATGTGTAACAGATTAATATATAAATCAAAGAAGTACCAATCAAATTTTTAGAATTTTCTTTCTTTGGAGTTTTCGCTACTTCTTTGGTTGAGCTATAATAATATATACCACTTTATCATGGCATTGAGACTAGAACACAGGGTCATCAGACTCATTTACATCCTTAGCCCTTTTATTTTGAAAATGGGTCTCACTAAGTCTCTAAGGAGACCAGGCTGGGCTCCTCCTGTGACCTCTTATGTCAGGCTCCCAGAGTGCTGGGGCTACAAGTCTTTGCCCTTGGCCTGGCCTACACCTTTCTGTTTCTAAGGTTCTCATTGCATAATACCTCATGTACTCTTAGTCAAACACAAATCTATGATATTTAATCCTGGGTATGCGATATGACAGTCAGCTTTTATTTCTCTAAGATTTAGAAATTTTTACATTTTCAGGTATTAATTATTATTTGTTGATTGTTAGATTTCAAGAAATATTGCTACAGAAATGAATTCCTTTCAGAATGCTTCTTGTAAAAAAAAAATGAGGCAAGAGGTGAAAATATCCTAATGGATATTTAACTTCATTTCTGCTTAAAACAAACGTCCTTTGAAATAGAGTTTGTTGATCAGGACATTCCACATGAGGCTAAATTTACACAGGGCTCTGGCAATAGAAACACTCTCTTATTTATCATTTGGAAACTTCCCAAAATGATAAGAAGAGAATTTATCCAAAAGTGATCAATTCTCATTATATATAAGGATATATACAAATATTCTTGTAGTTGCTTAATAGGCCAATTTTTGTGCTAAATGGCATGTCTTTCTAATAGAGTCAATCCAGGAACTACAAATATGATCTCCATATCTTCATTTTATGCCTTCAAAATAAATGTTACAACCCCTTGATAGAAATAAGTGTTTCTTACTCTGTTGCTTCATGAAATTTTCCCTTAAAAGAGTCTCTACCATAAATTCAGTCTTTAATTGGGAGAGCATCAGTCTCTTTTATATGTTTTGATGGATTTATGGCTCCCTCTATGGAAATGAACCAAGCCATGCAAAGCTAATCTTCCTAGCAGGAATAAGCCTGTGGAACAGGACAAATGAAAGGCATTTAAGTAACAGTGATTCCCTATGTTCTTCATCAAATGTGTGGGGAAGTGTTTAATTAAGGAAAAGTGCTATCTAAGATCAAAGAGAAACACTTTCATATATTGAGAATGGCTCAAACTCCTACAGTTTATAGAAGTCTGTACACAGAATTGAAGACAATTCAATTCTGGCACTTAACCTTTACTTAATTGATTTTCTTAGAATATGGTTTTTATAAGGATAAGGTGCACCTAAGGTTTTTTCCATCTTTGGTTAAAGGAAATGCTAGAATGGCCTAGGATTCTACAGGTGGTCAGCATCTCATATATATAAGTCAAGTTAAGGTATTTACGAAGATTCTCTTCTCTTCCCTCACATAATCTTTTTAACTGTCTTTTAAAGGAGCATAAACAAGCATTCAAAAAGTGATGAGGGCATTACCAAGCATTAAAAAACAAAGGCTCCCTAGGAAATGTATTACAGCATTTAGATACTTGGGACAGAGCCACACTGGAAAGTAATATCTTAGAGTTTCTTAAGTCGCCTATAAAATTTTGCAGTATAGCTGTACAAATTCTGTATCTTCTCCTTAAATTTCTTTGTGCTGCTAAGCATATTTGATAACTGTAATTTACGAAAGTCTGTATGAGAATTATGTGATATTTCTTTTACTCATATTTCAAGTCGCCATATAGCATATTTTTACATATTCCTTATTTAATTAATTTCTGCGTAGGTCCTGAAAAAGTTAATAATTAAAAATATCATTACTGACTTTTAATTACAAAAGAGTTTTAACCATAAGGGAATAGTAATCAATGTTAAAGAATAGCAAAACATTCATTTACTTTTATTAATCACTACATCATAAGATCATGAGTATACTGATCTCTCCTAACACAACAGTTGTTTGTATTCTATTTCCTTATTGACTTTCCTTGGAGAACTAGTATATGTGCATAGCTCATATTTATCATTTTTACTTCCATTCCTCCCCAACCCCTTCCTCAGGCTCTGCCCCACCTCCACAAAGTCTACCTCTCTGATGCCTGCCATCTCTATTTAAATTTGTTCTTTAAATTACTTGTGCTTAGGATTTTTCATATAAAAGAAACCATGTAATCTTTAACCTGTTGCATATAATTTATTTTATCTAGCATTACAGTCTTATATTCCATCCATTGTCCTACAAATGACTTAAATTTATCATTCTTACTGGCTGAGTACTCTCTCTCTCTCTCTCTCTCTCTTTCTCTCTTTCTCTCTCTCTCATAGGTATAAAGATATAGATATATCAGATTTTTTTAACCATTCATGTGTTAGTGGGCATGCAGGCTGTTTCCATGATTTATTTACTTTTAAATTTTTTAAAATTAACTTTATTGGTACATTTTAGGTATAATTATGATCACATTCATCATTAGGAATTTGTATCTGTACATGATATATGTTAGTTCTTGTTTTTTCCCATTCCTCCTCCCTCCCTTCAACCTTTCCATCCCTCCCTATTTACAGAAGATTTGTTTCTATTTTTCCTTCTTAGCTCATATTTTATTCTGTTCCTTCTTTTCTTTCCCACACCCCCTTACTTCTCCTTCCTGTTTGAAACTTTGCTTGGTATTTCACATTATCTATTACACATTTTGGTCCTCATTTACATTTTCAGTTTCTCACACCAGAGACACAATTTGCTATTTACATGTGTGTGTCCTATTTATTTCAATTAAGAGTATGGCTGTAATAAGCATCCATTTAGCTGTAAATGTATCTAGGTTATCATTCTTTATGGCTGAGTAGTACTCCATTGCATTTTATTTTTTAAAATTGTGTTGGTTTTTTTTTTTTTTTTGTTTGGCTTGCATATTCAGTTGCTTTATTTTTTGGTATACAGGGTAGCTGGCATACAGAAGTCTTAGCCCTCCAGGTGACCATTTAGGTTTTTCTGATTTCTCTTGCCTTTTTTTTTTTTTTTTGCTTAAATTCTTTTATTGTTTCATTTTAGGTATACAATACGCTTAAACGTTTATCATTGGGTGTCTGTACACGATGTATCTTGGTTATTTTTTCCCCATTCCCTGTGCGTCCTTTACACCTCCACCCTTCCCTATTTACATAGACTTCATTTCCATTTTTTTCTTTTCTCATAATTTTTCCTTTCCATTCTTTCCTTTCCCCATCTCCTCCCACCACCCGTACCCCTTTGGACCTTGTCCTAAGTATCAATTATTAATTATTAATCCTTTTAATCCTTATTTACACTTTCAGTTTCTCACAGTAGAGAGACTATTCGGTATTTACACGTGTGTCCTATTTATTTCACTTAAAAGTGTGGCCTCAATATGCATCCATTTAGCTATAAATTACTCTATTTTCTCATTCTTTATGGCTGAGTAGTACTCTATTTTATTTTTAAAAAACACCGCATCTTCTTTATCCAGTTTCTAGTTGATGAGCACTTGGGCTGTTTACAAGCTTTAGCTATTACAAACTGTGCAGCTATAAACATAGGTGCGGCTTTGTGCAGTGGCAGTATCGTAGCCAATGAGGTTTATCCGAGGCACAATTATTGCTAATTAAAAGCTAAACATGGGTCCACATATATGTTTTTGGTATGATTCTTTTAATTCTATGGGGAAGATACCCTGCAGGGGAATAGCTAGGTCAAATGGGACTTCCAATCCTAGTTCTCTGAGGTATCTCCATACTGATTTCCACAGTGGTTGCACCAGTCTGCACACCCACCAACTGTGGAGAAGGGTACCTTTTTCCCTACAGCCCCTCCAGCATTTGCTATTGGTTGATTTTTTGATAGCAGTCGTTCTTTCTAGGGTGAGGAAGAATCTCAGCGCTTTTTCCATCTGCATCTCTCGAATGACCAGTGATACATGATTAGGCAGAGAATTTGTCTCTGTCTTCTGATCAGATACCTTCAATTGTATCTGAGGTGGGGAGGGCACAGAAGGACTGGTCAAGCCCTTGGTCTTCTGCTGATCGCTGGAGGGGCTTCCTGGACCTCTGCCCTCCCCCTTCTGCATTAACCCAATCACATGTGCCTCTTTCTTCTCCTGTCAGGTTGAACCTGCCTTGCCATACCTACTTACCCCACCACTCCTCTCCCATTCTCAGCCGGTCTCCCTCCCAAAGCCACTCAAATAGTTTCTATTCAGCCTATTGATTATGTGGCTTTTAGGACTTGGCAAAGAAAGACTTTTCTGCTTGGAATTCAGTATAACCTGGAGACAGTGGGTGGGTGCTCACACAGGTGCTGAGTTCAGCAGCTTTTGGTGGGTGGTGGGATGTGTCCTGCAGCAACACCAAGCTCTCTGCAGCATTTAGAAGCACATGACAAGTAGGGTACCATGGGGAATGGCATTTGGCGTGGCGGTGGGAGAAAGCCCACTCTGGCTCCACTGCAGTGTCTTCTCTCTGCTGTAGATCACACCAGTCATAGTCACTTGTCGTCCCCAAGACTCACTGCCCTCTTGATCATTCAGTGCCTGGTCCCAGGTCCCTAGCCAGGTCCTTACCTTGTTTATTTCTCAGAATTCATATGTTGAAACACAGAGTTTAATGTTTATTTCTGTTGGTAGGGCTCCCTCATCTTAACTCAGTCACTGTCCTCCACTTGATTCTCTGGCTCTTGCCTCACTTACTGTCTTAATCTGAGGAGATCTTGTCTTCCCAATGTCAATGGACATCATGATACCTCTCAATAAAAGCAACCAAAATCCTATAATTTACACTATTTGATGAACAGCTTTACTTGATTACTTTGGTTGTCTGAGCTTTATCCCTGGTACATATATGTGTGTATGTATTTTCTTGTAGCAATATGATCCTCATAGTCAAATTCATATATGGGATATATGGAATAACTTAAATAATTAAATATAATTTATTTTATTAGTCATGTTGAAATAAGTATGTTTCTTAATGTTATTGAACTTTTTTCTAAATATTATTATGAGAATTTTTATTTCATATAAAAGTTGAAAGAATATTTGCCATATTTATCTCCTTCCTCTTTGGGATATAAAGTCTCTCTTTGGCATATAAGCTTTGCATATATGTTTTGTTTTATTTCATTAAACCATTTCAGGTAAGCTGTGGACATTATTGTATGTTAATCATACAAAATTTAATATGATTGCACTAAGTTAAAAATAAATTCTCCTACAGAATCACAACAGAATTATAAAATATAGAATGGAAAAGATAATAGAAAACCTTCAATTATCAACTGAAATATGGAAACACTCCAATTGTTCAGTATTGTTATTTTCTTTTGTAGTTTTGTTGTTGTTACCATTACAGTTTTTCTCTCTGTCTTGCTTGACAAAGGATCCAATGTAAGATACTACATTGCCCTTAAATGTCAACTCACTTAGTGTCTGTAATATAGAACACTTTTAAGATTTCTTTAATTTTTGACCTTTACATTTCATACTCCAATACATCTGATGATAATAAAGCAAAACAAAATGAAAAGAAAGGAAAAATATAGTGCCTTTTGAGAATTAAAAAGATTTCATAAGGAAGAGTTGACATATACAAAGCCAAACCATTCTTTACTCTTTTGGAGAAATTGAAGCTACTGAAAAATATGTTTTATCCATCCTGAGAGTATTAGTATATTAGAAAAGTATGTGAGATTTGTCACTAAATGACTTCTTCCCCAAGAGCGGTATCTGCTGACACTGCCTGGAATGCTCCTTGTGTCCTTCTCATGGTAGGGATCTTCTACCATGACACTTGCTCCTCCTGAGTCCTGCAGATCCTTCAGGTCAGTAATTGCAGAGAAGTTAAGAAAGCCTGAAAAAGACAGAGTAAATACAGGCAAAGCTGAATGAACAGATATTTGGTGCCTTAAAAAAAGTTATTAAAGAAGAAGTGGACAGGGGGAGCAGTGAAGTCAGACAACATACTGTGCATGGTGCTGGACAATCCCATCATTATGGCTTCAATATGAACTATGCCCCAAAGACTCATATATTAAGGG
>NW_004624745.1:10083732-10167868 GCF_000247695.1 Heterocephalus glaber | reverse complement strand
TTATTTTTTTTAGCACTACTTGTTATGTAAAGTATTATAAAATTTAAATAATTGATTTAGTTTCCAAGCCTAATGAGATGACAGAGATCAAATTAGGTTGCTCAAAATATATTTATTTATCATATTCTTACTTGATTACTCAGAGGTTTTCAGACCCAAGAATGGCTCTGAAAATCTGTCCTTTTACAAAAAAAAAAAAAATGCATCTAGTAAATACTGGATGCAGGCAGAGGCTTTTAAATCTGACCATCTTCTATCTGACTACAAAGGGTCTTTATAGAGGACAAAGTAATTGGGAGTTTTTCTCTTGACCCACACAGAGTGTCCTGAGGACTGTTACCTGGGATGGTTTATCTTCATATGAAGACAGTGTACCAGATTTTATTCCTTGCATGTGCCTTTCCTTACCTTCCACTGATTCATTGCTACCAGTGTTGCTTGTAGCAACCTCAAAACCCTATTTCATTTTGAAGCTAAAATTGCTATTTCTGTCTCAATCATTAGACATGTTGTTTGAGTATCATCCATTGGGTTTGGTTCACATGTTTCTGCATGTTAATAAATTGCTGTTTTTCTTTTTTATTAAAAACTGTTTGTAGTATACAATAATTACATCCCTTGTGGGAAATTTGTAGATGAACATAACACATCTTAAATCTTTTTTTCCCACTTCCCCTCCTGTGCCTCCCCCATCAATCCATCTTATCATTCCTTTCCCTTTTAAAAGGATCTCCCTGTTTCTTATTATATACCTTTTTATTTTGCTCTTTCTTTATATTTTTGGTTTCTTCTATGAAAGAAATCAAGTAATATTTAAGCTTTGTGTGTCCAATTTATTTCGCTTAACATTGTGGTCTCAAGGGGCATACATTTTCCTACAAAAGTCTCAAGTTTATCATTCTTTATGGTAGAGTACTAATCCATTGTGTATAAATATCACATTTTCTTTATCCACTCATTTGTTGATGGACATGTAGGCCACTTCCAAGATTTAGCTATCATGAGTTGTGCTGCTATAAATATGGGTATAGATATATCACTGTAATATGATATCTTTAACTCTTTCAGGAAGATATCTAGAATGGGAGCAGGTAGGTCAAATGTAGTTTCTATCTTTAATTTTTTAAGGAATCTCCATACTGATTTCCATAACTATTGTACTAGTTTACCTTCCCACCAACAATGTAGAATGATTCCTTTTTTTCCACAGCCTTACCAGCATTTGTCTTTAATTTCTTGATGACAGCCATTCTTTCTGGAATAAGATAAAATTTCAGTGTTGTTTTAATTTGCATTTTTTAATGGTCAAAGATAGTGAACATTTTTTTCACATTTTTATTGGCCATTTACACTTCTCCTGAGAAATATCTTTTCATTTTAGTTACCTATTTTGTGATTGAGTCTTTTATATTGCAGGGCCTAATATTTTGGAATTATTAGTATATCTTAGACATTATTCCTCTGTCAAGGTATAGTTGGCAATTATTTTTCCATTCTATATGTTCCCTCTTCATTCTGTTGATTTTTCCTTTGCTTCTTAGTTTGATATAATCCCATTTATTCATTCTTGATCTTATTTCTTGGAGATTTGGAGTTCTGTTCAGAAAATCTTTGCCTATGTTTATGTCATTAAGATTTTTATCTATTTTATTTCCCAGCAGATTAAGTGTTTCTATTTTAATAATTAAATCTTTCATTCATTTTTATTTTATTTTACTACATGATGAGAGATATGTGTCTAGCTTTGATCTTCTGCATGTGGATAGCCAGTTTTCCCAGCATCATTTACTAAAGAGAATATCGTTCTTCCAGCTTATGTTTTTGGCTCTTTTGTCAAAGATCAAATAGTTGAAGAAGTCTGAGGTTGTTTTTACATCCTTTATTTTGTTCCATTGATCCACACGTATGTTTTTGTGCCAGTACCATGATGTTTTTATCAGTGTAGCTTTTTACTATAAATTGAAATCTGGGATTTTGATGTCTCCTCCTTTGCTCTTGCCCATAATTGTTTTTTTATACTCTGGGTCTCTTCAGGTTCCATATGAACTTTAGGATTGTTTTCCATATTTCTATCAAAAATTCTATAGACATTTTGATTGGGATTACATTAAATCACTATATCAGTTTGGGTAGTATGACCATTTTGAGAATATTGGTTCTGCCTACCCAGGAACAGGGGATATCTTTTAATTTTCTGATGTCCTCTTCTATCTCTATTTTCAGAATATTTTCGTCTTCATCATAGAGGTCTTTTATTTCCTTGATTAGGTTAATTCTTACATATTTAATTTTTGATTTTTTTATTAATTTATCTTTTACAAAAATATTTCATAGACTAAAATTATTAAACATTTAGAAAGAAAAGAGAAAAAAATTAAACTTATCTAGAAGGCAGAATTTCTGTTTGCCTTTGTTTAATTTTCAGTGGCCAGAATACTATCTGGCAGTAGAAGGAATCCTGTGTTGCCCAAGGAATAAATTTATGTAGAATCTTGTAAAAAGTACTGAATATCATTGTTGAGACTCTTATCCCATTAGTTCTGCAAAAGTAAATGAGGACTAATACATGAGGGAATATGGTTTGGTGTCAGAGTGAACTCTGCATGCTGCACATTAGAAAGACTCTTCACAGTGTGTGGATGAAAATATTTGGCCTTGCAAAAAATCAGTTCCTTGTCAAGTGGCCATCTTTTGATAGTTCCAAGCTTTAAACAATTACACAGGTAAGTTTAAACAATGCAGGCATAGAAGGAAAAAAAATATGTGCCCTAAGAACATTGATGCATTTGTCTGAATTTCTAGTGATTATGTTCAAGTGTATTATCAATCAAAACCCCAGAAGTTTTCACTTGTCATATTTGAATATTTTAAAAGTAAATTAATGATAAACTCAAAACTTCAATGTTGTTAGTGGTTCTGATACAAGTCTGTATAGATTTTTGTGTGGATCGGTGTGTTAGATCAATCAGTTGTTATATGCAAAGTATGTTAATCATGCTTTTGATGTATTAATACTATGATTTTTTCTCTATTCATTGCCAAGAATAACTAATTTGGATTTTGTAGTGTCCTGTTATGTCATAAAATTGTTTCCTTATAAAACAAAATTTTACATGAAAACTATAAAAAGAATATCTGAGATCATTAACCTAGAAAGATGTACCAAAGTTACTAAGTTAATGTCCATTAATAATCATTCCCAAAATAATTGCACGATCAAGAATTTTTTATAGCCCTGTGTAGCAGTAGATACCAGAGTAGAAGTAATCTTAGTAAGTTTACTCAAGAAACATGAACAGATATATTTAAGAAATGAGACTAATTCAATACCAAGAAAAATAAGCACTGTCAGTAATCATGAATAAATTGAATCTTCCAATGTTATATTTCCATAAAAACTTACAAAGATGATAATAATTATATAACCCACTTTTCAGAACAAAAGATAAAGAGCTATTCTCATAATTTTATGAAGAATATTTTAAATAGATTATTAATATAACTTGAATTTAAAACCTTTATATGTGTACAGTAAAAGGTCCTCTCAGATTTTATTACTAGTTATTGTTTAGTATATATTACATAAAAATAATTTCAATAAAAATATGAAGACAAAATCACATTTCATGCTAGGAATTCAGAAAGATGGCTACTCTATGTCTATTGTCAGAGGTGAGGCTATGAAAGTCTAAGATATTGAGGCTACAGATGATTGGTTTTGAATTGTTTGTTATAATAGAAATATAAATTTGAATGCACAAATATATCCCTCATTATAAAATAATTTAAAACAAGCACATTATATTTCATATTTAACCTTAATAAATAGGTGTATGTTATATTCGCAATCCTACTGACATTTGCATATTAGATTCTTCTTAGAATTGTTTCTCAAAAACATCACAGAATGTGATACAGCAGTTTTACTATTGTAACAAATCATATTATCTTGAAAAATCATGGCAGAGTTTTACTGACATTCTAAATATCTGTTTCTTTGCATTCTCAGTAAAGATTTTGGTCTTATTCTTCAGCAGCTATGCTTTGATTACCAGTACAAAAAAAAAAAAGCATATTTTGAGGAGTGAAATTTCAAAATTTTGTCAGAGTTAGCCTTCATAGTTACATATTAAGAGAGTAAGTTATTTTCTTTATCCAAGTTTTTTTAGATCTTGGGAACATAAGGCATATGTTGTAGGTCAGTTATTGGACACAACTCTAATCAGAAATTCTATTCCTTTGTAACTTCTGAATCTAACAAGCTTTTTTTTTTCCTTCTTTCCTTTCTTCCTTTCCTCTATCTCTTCTCTCTCTCTCCCTCTCTGTCCCTCTTACCTTCTTCTTCTCCTCCTGCTCCTCCTCCTTCTTCTTCCTCTTTTTCTTCTCTCTCCATCTCTCCTTTATTTTAACAGATTTGATTTCCTTCTACCAATAGGTCACAATGTAAATGACATGGTTTCAGTCATCTGAAGCCTCTATAAATTAAACATCCTGAAAATAAATTAATTCATGCTCATAAAATAGGACAGTATTGTCAATATCATTTCTAAAAATCTAAATATTATCATAAATATGTATAAGGAAGGTAGTACAAACTCAATTTTTTGGATTTTTAAAGAGAGTATACTGAATGGATGATGACAACTTAAAAGATTAACAAATACTTGGAAATAGTTTATAAATACAAAAATTAGGTTTGTGTGTTTTGCATATGAGACAAATATCTCTGGGAAAGAACAGAACTAAATTATGCAATATTACTTAATTTGAAAATAAGATTTTGAACATAATGGAATAATCTTTGTGGCACTATTAACCTAAGGGATTTTTTTAAATGGTAAAGAGACAAAAGTGACCAAATTTTGAAATACTAAAAAGTACATTCCAACAGCTATAATTGTTTCTGAAAAAATTACAGCTAATGGGAAAAGTTTTTCTTTTATTTTGTCTTACAAATATTGGTTACAAACTCTAAATATGCTGAATGGGTAGGTCTGATGTAGTGCTATCTAAATGTTTAACCTCAGGTAATTAGTGCTCAAGTGATCACAGTTTAAAAACACCAATGGTTTTTCTATTTGCCTTAAGTGAATAGGAAATAAAAATGTATTTATATTGTATGAAAAATAAGAAAACAGCAAAATACTTCTAACCATACTAGGCACATCCAAGATAGACCTTAGTAGGAATCTGTGTCCTCATGTGTTTTTTTACCATACATTTAGTTAAAGTAGATCATATTTTAAGAAAAAGAAATAAATTACCCTTCTGTAAAACAAGAAGGCTAGAGACAAAACCTCTCCAGGATTGCTAATTTAATAGCTAAATTATTTTGTTTCAGACCCATGTGTCTTTAAAACTCTATGTTCCCATCCTTAGCATGTTAGCTAAATTCAGAAAAACTGCACTAGTTCCAGTCAAGTATCTAGGTGTAAAAAGAACCAATAAATATGAATGGTACATTTCTTTGGAAAGCAATGATGGGAATCAGTTTCACAGGCCCCTGGAAAACATGCCTTTTCATCTAATAGGATAGAATTGCTTGACAAATCAATGCTTAGGTCCATCTGTGGAAACATGAATGGTGCCACAATAACTGGTTGAAATTGATGAGGAATGAAATCTGGAGATGTGGAGAGATGACTGTTTACTGAGATGACTCAATACAAACACAAAAATTTGATTCTTCCAAAAAATAAACAAAGGTCTATTGCTTAGATAACTAAAAGTTTCCACTAGTACTTGTTTAAAAATTTTCTGCAAATGGCTGTTAAATATTCTTTCCAATATTTTATAAAAGTGACATAACTTTAAAATGGGATCATATAAAACATTAATGAACCAGCTCCTGCTTCATTATGCTTTGATATTTGAAAGGAAAAGGCAATCTCTTTTAATTTGATTTTGATTTCTCAAATTTTTCAATCCAATTTAATATTTTTATATCTCTGTGTGAAACTCATAATATCAGAGTTTTCAGAATATTCCTTAATAGGAAAACTTGCATTTTTTCCTAATAGAATAAGTCATGTAAACTAAGCATGCATTTTTTTTTGGAGTAGAGAATAAATATCACTGATTACTATGCAGAGAGGAGAGATAACAGATGAAGGTAAGAATGATGAATTACCCAAGATAAGTAATCAAGCTTCTTAGTTGTAATATGTTTCTGAGTTACACTAGATTCCCAAATTTGTTACAATTTTCTGTAGGCTGTCAATCTCAAAGGATATAAATCATTACTTAATCATGTTGCTTCTTATCAATCCCTAATAGATCAGCATGCATTTTACACTTCACTAGTCCAACATGATAGGAATATGGAATTAAGGGAATTAAGGATGAGATGTTTTCTCATCTGGTACCTATGATTGACGTCATTGTTACTAACATGGAATGCCTGCTTTTTCCTATCCTGAAAAGAAAACTGGAACAGAAATATGAAGTAATAATAAAGTGATAGATAAACCTATCATCTAAAAACCACACCTTTCTTTAAAATTTGCATTTCGTTTAACACATATTTTTAATGCACATTATCCACCTCAGCACAATATGTTAATATTTCATTTCCTTAATAAATATACATTGTTCATGATAATATTAAGTTGGCACATTCAGATTAAATGGAATTGAGTCAAGAACACATTGAACTGATTTTAGTTAGGCATTGCATTTAGTTAATAAAAACAATGGCTTAAATAGTTTTTTTAAGCTTTTTTAATTTTTATTTTTTTTGAGGTACCGGGCATCTAACTCGGGTCCTTGCTCTTGCACAGCAGGTGGCCAAAACACTGAGCTAAATCCCCAGCCCTAAACATTTTTTTTTTTTTTTACCTCACCATTTAGAGAAACTTTAAAATAAGAAATGTAGAACAGATGCTATGTCTTTAACATGCATTCACGGAAGAAACCTTTCAGATACCATTTTTTTCCTTTTTTTTTTTTTTTTTTTTTGTGGTACACACATTTGCAGACTTGTGCCAAGGCTTCCAGGGATTCAACCACTATGTTGATACCTCATAAAGATGAAAAAACATAAATGAGTTTCTTGTCGAACTGATGAATTCTCTTTAAAGGTGACCATTTTAGGCACTTTCTTCATGACTGGCACACAATATTTAACACCTACAAGTTAAAGGAGGAAAGGTTTATTTTGGCCCATGCTTTAAGTCCATAGTTTGCTGACACCAACCCAGTAAGACATGGTCAAGAGGGCCTTGGTAGAGGAGTGCTGCTCACCTCATGGTATCTTCCACAGAAAGAGAAGGGAAAATTCAGAAAGAGAGGTGTACCCTACCAAATGACACCCCAAATAATACATGTCTTCTGATCAGGCCCAACCTCCCATTACCAAGAGAGGTTTAGGGCTTCCATAATCCAGTGACCTTCCACTATCCTCACCTTTGAGTGTAAGAAGTGTTGGAGGCACCTCCAGATATAGCTATAATAGTCACCTAGTAATTTCTGCATTTATCTCATTGGTAAAAATTGTTATATGACAACCACAGGTACAAAGGAAGTTGAAGAAATTTATGTTTGAGTTGTAGATGCTTAAGGAAAGCACATTACATTTTGGAAGTGGAAAAGAATGGATATCGGAGCATGCCTAGCCACTTCTGTGCCCCCAAAAAAGATAAAAATGGGCGAAATGAAGTTCTAAATCAAGAAGTGTTTTTAAAGTGATTCAGCTCTTATATTTCTATGTTGAATTTGTCTAGTTGATTTGTCTATTTGTGACAGTGGTGTGTTGAGCTGTCACATTATAATTGTACTAGTATTTTTCTCATTTTTCATATTCATTTTAGTGTTGGTTTTCTATAGTTGGGAGTGCCAGAATTTGGTGCACGCATATATATAATTATTAACTGTCTGTCTTGCATTGTTCCTTTAAGTATACGGTGACCCTTTTTGGTGTTTGTGATCAGTCTTGACTTGAATTCCATTTTGTCTGAAAATTCCATTTTGTCTGGCTTTTTTCCAGGTATTTCATGGGGTATTATTTTCTATCCTTTGGCTTTCAGTCTTTGAATTTCTTTTTAAGTTAAACGTGTTTCTTATATGCATCATATTATTGGATATTTTTTTCTTGACGCATTCTGTCAATATGTTTCTTGTGATTGGTGAATTAAGACCATTCACATTGATGATTATAACTTATAGGTATTGATTTATTGTTGTCATTATATTACTTTCCTGTTGTTGGCTCCCTTTCTTTCCCTTCGATTTAATTATTTGCCTTGTCTGCTAGATTCATTCTATTAGGGTACTTGGAATTGTTCTCTTCACTGTCTTTTTGTACAATATTCTTCAGAACATTTTTGGCACGCTAGTTTAGTGGTCATGAATTTCTTCAGATATTCTCCTTCGTGAAACTATCTTATCTCTCCATCAACTTTGAAAGACAATTTTGTGTGGTACATCAGTCTGGTTTAGAGTTTGTTTGCTTATAGGCTGTGAAATATTTCAAGTTCTCCTTAAGTTAAGGGTTTGTGTTGAGAAGTCTGCTGAGATTCTGATGAATTTTCCTTTAAAGGTGATTTTTTTTTCTCTAACAGCTTTTAATATTCTGTTCTTTTTTTGAATTTCTGGAATCTAGATTATTATATGGTTTGGTGTAATTTTTCTGATAATAATTATTTGGAGTTCTGTATGCTTCATTTATCTGTATATCAAATTCTTTTTTCATGCTTGGTAAGTTTTCTGCAATTACTTCTGTGAACAGGTTTTTTGTGCCCTTTGTTGTATCTTCTTATTTTTAATTGGTTCCAATTTTACATTGCTCTTCTAGGAATCATGTAACAGCAGTTTGACTGATTTTTATGATCTTTTGCTATTTTTAAGAAGTCTTTCATTTGATTATTGCCACCAAGAACCCTGTCTTCTAGTGCTGTTATTTTATCTTCACAATGGTTGACTCTGCTGTATATATTTTCAATAGAATTTTTAGTCTCTTGGATTTCTATTTGAGTCTGTTTTATGCAATCCAATTTTTTTTTCTATGTTGGGCATTCATAGTTTTTTCATGTCTTTCCTAAGCTCCTCTTTTTAAAAAATCTGTATTTACTCGAGATTCACTAGTGATTATCTTCATGATGGTCATCATCACTTTAATTATCTGTGTAATTATTTCTTCTTAGGCTTTGTCAAGAAACTTACCCATTTTGCTACTTCTGCTGCTATCATTTCAGAAAATTCAGCTAGATGCCTTTTGATTTCTTCCACTTTAGTGGATGTGCTTTGAGTGAGTTAAGAATGTGGGGTTGCATCTTGCTTCTGTGTTTTCTCATTTTCTTTGTTGTTTACTTATTTTCTACATTGAGGCTATGAATTTCTTTTTTAGTAGATAGCTTTATGACTAGTATTGAGACCTTGTTAAGAAATGATTACTTATCAGAGATGTCTTCTAAGCATAGCTAGCTTTTGCCCTGTGAGGTGGTCCTGGGGTCCTTCCCCTTCTGTTTATTAGGGGTGAAAACTTGCAGCCTGTTTGGCTAGTGTCATTTCTTTGGTACTGGATTGTAGTATTGTTTGTGACACCCCCCCCCCAGATAATCTAGGTATTGGCATACAAAGAAGATCAATTGATCACAACAACTATGTTACCTTGGCTAAAAATAGTACAATCAATAATAACAATAGCATTAAACACAGACTTTAAAATGACAAACTATGATAATTAGTAGTTTGGTACCTCTATCCAAAAGTTCAAGATGTATTATTAAATAACAAAATCTATGACAAATCAGAAAATTTTATACAGTAAATATCCACTCATTAGAGTGATTTTACCTTAAGGGGAGAAAATTTGAAAAGAAGAGGAATATATAGAACCCAAAGCAAGTAGAAGTGCAGTAGAAGGACAAAGGAAGATAACTCAAGCATCCTGAAACTAATGAAAAAAGACAAGAGGGAAGAAAAGAAAGAAAAGAAAAAAAAAAACAAGAACAAAAAAAGACAAAAAGCACTAAAATACGATGTTCACAATCAGAAAAAAAGCAACTAAAAAACAAAATGAATAACAACAACAGCAAAAAGAAAGAATAAGAAAAAAAATAAATTTCTCTGTCATTTCAGGCCTGTAATAATCTTCTGAGGTCTACAATTTTGTGACAGTGTCCAATTCAATGTGTGACTGCTCTACATGATAGACAAAGAGCAGTCAGTCAAGATCTATGCTGGATAACCACCAGCAAGTTGGTAGTAAGATTAGGGTGGGATGATGGTTCCAAGACTTTCAATTTCATGGAAAGTCATGCTAAACCTGGCCTTTGGTCATGGGGCTGGGGCCTGTGCCATTTAACTTACAACAGTCTGAGTGTCTTTTGCCCTCCTGGTCATGGCTTCCTAATCATGGATGTCTCCAATGGTTGTCCCTCACCCAGTCACCAAGAAAGTTTAACTCTGGGAATCGAGATGAAGCCAACCCATGTGTCCTCTGAATCCCAGACTCAGTTAGCTTCTCCCTAAAATGGCATCTGACCAAACACTCTCACCAGCAGACACAGCAGTCACTTAGATTGGAGTCACTCACCAGCTGTTGTATCCACAGTATCCACTGCTCCATTCCACTGGTACATTTCTAGCTGAAAGCCTCTGGAGTTGCTCACTTTTACTATGTCTCTGTAGATTTGTTCTTGCTTTCTCATGCCACAAGCCAGAAGCATGGGAGAAAGTGCAAATTTCCCCTTTCTATTTCTGCATTGTGTTCTGTCTCTTCAATTTCTCTGTGGGCTCCATTTTTCCCTTTAGATACCTCCTGGATCCTAGGGATCCACTCCCTCCTTTATTTCCTCAAGTCGTTATTTTCTAGCATGTGAATTAAGAATTTTAGAGAGGCTGAATTGTTGCTGCTTATTACTCTATCACCTTCCCAGCTCAAGAAGACTTTTGACTAGGATTCTGAAGATTCCATAGCTGGTATAGAACAAAAGAGATTAAAAATGTATCCAAACCTGTCCTCTTCAGTTCCAAGAAAATGTCATTCACTTCAAGAATTTCAGATATTTTTTGTCTTGGTAACTGTGAGTTACATAAATGAATTCTTACTCTGTTCTCATCCATTGTCTTATAGGCATGTATAATCAAATGCTTCAATGTAATTTCAAGTTTAAATGAAGCTTTCTTCATAATAAGTTTTCTTATTTCTTCAGCTGGTTTTAACTTATATATTTAGTTATTCCTTTAACAAATATTAGTATACAAATCCATGCATGGTCTTGGCCGTCCTAATTCATTCTCTCTCTTTTCACTTCTAGATCTGAAACATATATGCAGAGTGTCCTGAGGATATTAACATTCAGAGACAAAGAGGGAACTGTAAAAGCACTGTAATCTTGTGTTCTCTATTCCTGTCCTTCCTACTACAGGATGTCCTGGATGGCTTCAGTCCAATGATATCTGCCACTTGTATGAAACCCAGAGTCACAGCTGTTTAGATCCCTTACCTATAGTATATCATAGAGAATGGCATGTAAGCAGGGTCCCATTCGCCATCAGCAGCTTTTTTAGCTATGAGGGACTGGGTGTCCTTAAACCCTAGTCTTCTATTGTCCCTGCTGTCTATATGGTTGTTTCTTAATGTATTGTAATTTGTATATGTATATCTCACTTAGGTCTTGAAATAAATATGGTAAGTTTGTTGTTTTTGCTTCTAAACTACTCTTAAGTTACTTGAGATTTCTGTATTATAAAGCTTAAAGCTTTAGATCACTAAAAACACTCAACAGTGAACAAGATGTGTGAGTTAAAAAAGAAAGTTTATATACATAGAAGTATTGTCAGTGTGTAAAATCAGCCAAGTCAAGCAATTAACACTCCCAGTAACAAAATGCCAACTAAATTCAGAAGCATGCCCCTCTCATCAAGTAGTCTCATTGTTTGTGTTGATGCAACACTTAGTCATAGACCAGGTGCTCTGGGCTTTAAATATGAATTCACTTTCTGAAATTAAGTCTTAAAACCTAATGAAAAAAGCTGACTGTAATTGGAAAGGGTGCATTACATCATGACAATAGCCAGTTATAAATTATTCAAATAGCAATTGAATATACCTCTAACTTCTTTGACATGGGTAGTGGGAAGAAATTCCTCTAGCTCAATTTACTTTTAAATTTTACAGCTGCATTTTTCAGGAATATAAAGCCATTTCCCCAACTAAAATGCTAATAAATTTTCTCTGTATAACACTCCACTGCACTTCCTAACCTCAACACGGATAAGTAGTTATCCTATTAAGAAAAAAGTTACTTAAAAACACCTCGTCAAGATCACAAAGAAAATTGCAGTAATTGTTGGTAAAGATGATTTCTGTTTTGCTTTTTCAATAATTAAATGTTTCTTTGTTGCACAGCATGTTTTTTAACCCTTTCAATGTTAAAATGAGCTCTTTACTGTTTACTAGAGTGTCTTTTTTGCAAGGTGAATGAATTCAGTTGATTGCATTGAGGTAAGCAATGAATTCACTCACAAAGTAAGAAGAATACTTGCCTTTTTGTTGTTATTGTTGTTTTTTAGTACCAGGGATCAAACTCGGGTTCTTGAGCTTGCGAGGCAGGCACTGGAACCACTGAGATAAATCCCCAGCCCTACTTGCCTATTTTGAATGTTAAAATAATTTAATAGTTTGGAAACTATTTCTGTGAAGCATTTCTTAATATCTGTTTTAGTAAATGAACAGATAAAGCATTATATTTTCAAATTATGGAATAATACATTTGTTAGTTATTTAATAAAAGAAATAAAAATCATAAGTTTAATGTGTTGTATGTTGTTAGGGGAAAGTCCAAGTAGTAAAGCTTTTACAATATTGTTAGGATTCTAGTTCTAGTCCCATGTTAAGATTAATTTATCTTCACTTTTATCACACACGACAAATACACAAACACACACATATCTTCTTAGCCATTCTCTTCTAAATTTCCAGCAAACTCAAGTACTTCCCTATTTGAAATATGAAAATTATGAGAGGGAAAATTAACAAATCAATTAGGTAATTTTCATCCTGCAATTAAAAGTTTTACCTTCAAGTTACATTGTTTATGATTTAGCACTTTATGAATTTGAGAATGTGATCAGCATGTTAGTCCTAAAATATTCTACACTATATCTTGAGAATCTCCTTTTAACTTTAAATTATTTTAATACATAAGGCAAATGATAGTTTTGTAGTTAGGGTAAATTAATTGTGTTACTTAATTTATGTTCAATGGTCTATACATTTTTACTGAAAGAATATATTTTGATTATGAGTTCTGAAAAACAAAGATTAAATATCTTCTTTGTATTTGTATTGCTTTCCAAAACTATAAGAGAGAGGTTTATGTATTCCATAGGTGTGTCATTAGGCTAATTGGGTTCAAAATCTGAGGGTAATTGTAGCTGCTCTTTCAAGTAAAATTTGAAAATGTGCTTCACGCAGTTTGACAGAACATTAGACATCAGCAGGCCTGGAGATAGGGAGCTGGGGACTACATGAAGGAACTACATGAAAAGATGTGATTTTCATTAAGGAATAAAGTTTTTTTGAAAAAAAAATCATTAGCTGTAAATAAAATACAAACAAACAACACTTCAGGCTATAGCCCAAGAGAATGTAACCTCCTGTGAGCATCCTGATTACGTCCAGGACCCTTACAAAGCTTAATCACTGAATGAGGGTTTGTAAAAAGCTTCAAGGTCTTAAAACAAACTGTAAAGAGACATTCCACCTGGAGAGTAAACAGGAAGCTTCCTTCCTGTGAAGTTGTTCAAAACAACCCCATTTTCTTTGCTGTAGTGCAATAATCTTGGAGGAAAGAAATGATATTCAATGAGGGGCCATTGAATCATATAAATATAACCCAAGCCTTGACAGGGGACACTTACCCACCTTTTCACCTGAAGGTATATGCTGTCTATCTTTTTCAAATCTATCACTTTGAAATAAGCTCTTCCTGTACTCAGGGCTGTCTGCATGGTTTGGTTGGATGTTTTTGTTTATTTATTTATTTATTTATTGTCAAAGACATTAGAACAGTGGAATGCAGCCAACTTATGGTAGTATTAGGATTCAACTTCCTAATGATATATCTGTTTAAGGAAGCATTATACATGCATACCCATGTTTATAGCAGCACAATTCATAATACCTAAATCTTGGAAGTTGCCCATATGTCCATCAACAGGTAAATGGATAAAATGTGGTATTTATGGAGTACTACTCTGCCATAAAGAAAGATGAACTGAGTCACTTGTTGAAATATGGATGCACCTTGAGACTGTAATGTTCAGTAACATAAATCAGACATGCAAGATGAAATTTGCATGATTTCTCTTATGTAAGACATCTAAAATATAAATAAAGTGCAAAATAAAATATGAATAACAGGAAATAAGAGATAAATCTTTCACAAAGAAGGAGACCAAGAGATGGAAGGAAGGGGAAGAAGGAAAGAATAAGGGGACCATAAAAGAATTAAGGTGTGTTATGTATATGTGCCAACTCCCTACCAATAATGTAATCATTATGTACTACATACAGGTACTAAAAAATAAAAATTGAGAAAAGATTCCACACTTTTAATTCCAAAGAGCAAAACCTGTATACTAATAAAACTACTGAAAATAAAAGATGTCCTCTTACTAAAAGAAATGAAAAGAAAAAATTTATGAAAAGTTTTAGAGTGTGAGTCATTATGTTCTTAGCAAATGTGTGAAAATATAGAATTAGAAATCACAACTATTGCTATGAGAAATAGCATTTATCATTCTACTCCATTATGCTGGTTGCTATAAAAGCAGTTTAATAAAATATATGTAATTGTTTTAAACTCAGAAAAAAAAATAATATCCCGTATTTGTATACTTCAGTCTAACTTACTCTAGGGACAATGGAAATTTTCCTGGCAAGGCTACTGTACGATATGAATGATATTGGTACAAAAGGGATTCATGAGGACTTCAATGTAAGTTTGTCTTAAGAAGAGGGCCCAACTCCCACATAATCAATTTGGATGTTCCTTGATGGGAATTCACATTAGTAAAACTATATCTATTAAAAGTTATACTCTTGACAGAGTGGGAGTAGTGTGAGGGAGAGGTAGAAAAAAACCACTGTAATTATAGATGAGATATTTTGAAAATAAAAGAGAAACAGAAAACTAGTAATCTATTCTACATCCCTACTTTATTCATGTCATAATCATAATAATTATTATATAAGCAGTATAACTCTTATTATTTTATGGTGCTGGTGATCAAACCAACCCAAGGTCTCCAGAATGCTAGGTAAACACTCTATCACTGAATTATATCCCCAGCCTCTGAACCTTCTTTCAAGAACTGGATGCTCCAGAACTGGATGCAATTTTCTGAAGGTCCTAGGGGATGCTCACATGGAAGAGTGAGTTAGAATAATAGGCACATTTATTGAATTATTACTCATTCTAAATGCTTCATGCAGAGTTTTATTTCATAGCCTCCTGTCATTTTCAAGCAAGCACTCTGCGGAGGTTATGTTATTTGTTCTACTGTAAAGATGAGAAGATTTAGTCACAGAAGTGTGAAATTACTTGATTGAATTTATATCTCCATTGAATAACAGCTAAAACTAAAGTTAGGCAATTTGACTCTTGTGTTTGCATATTCACAGTTTTCTTGACTTTTCTGAACAAGAATAAATATTTAAAATATAATATACAATTTAGACATTTATTAATGTTTCTACAATGCTTTGT
Source organism: Heterocephalus glaber (assembly GCF_000247695.1). The sequence continues at coordinate 10,152,152 of NW_004624745.1, read as the reverse complement.
TGTGTTATACATGTTGAAGTATTGCTAAATGCTCCATTTTATTTTAAGTTAATCATTTACTTTCTGTTTAGAGAAGCAAGTATAATTCTCAAGCTCAAGATATAAAAATTACAATAAATGTCTAGTGTGAGATGAAATTTAAAACAATAACATCACTTTCATAACAAAATATATGCAAAATTTGCCCTTAAAATTCTAAATGTCCACAATAAAAGCACACCTTGAAATAAATTTAGTGATGAAATAGTCATTAAATAGTCTGTAACACCATTAGGTCTCCTATTACTAAAATATTTCAGACTTCTATCGTTTCAGAATGTTTTTCTTTTTTTCAGTAAATTTTCATAGTACAGATTTAGAAGTGACTTAGTAGCTTAACCAGAATTTCTCTTTATGAAGGTTAGTTGTGATATTGAAACTGCACTTGAGTAAGAACACCTAGCTGAGTAGTAAAGCTTAGTTCTGGGTGTATCTGTGGATGATTAACATGTAGGCCAGCAAACTGAGGTGAGGAATCGAGTGTAGTTACCACCAAGCAATAAGCTGGTAGCCTGGATGGGGGAAGAAGGGAAAGAAGAAGGAAGTGTGCCATTTTGGGAGAGTTCCAATCTTTCCCATTACCATTGACATCGGTCTTCAGCCTTTCAACACGGACTGACACCAGCAGCAGCACAGTGAGTGCTCCAGACCTTAGGCAGATGACTGGTGCTGCTTCCTTGATCCTTATTGTTCTGCAGTTTCCATCTTTTTTCCTGGGCATGTAATGGATCTTACATGTCTCCAGTGTGCAGGTATTGTGGATTCTTCTGCCTTTGACCATGTGGAGTGCTATTATGGTATCTTCTGCCTCTGATTTTGTAATTCTGACTAATAAATTCCCATTTATACATTTTCTGTTTTACATTTTCTATTGATTCTGTTCTCTAGACAAAAACTAACATGCAGATCTCTCCAAACTTGAGCTTTATTACAAACCAATTGTTGATATTTACAACTGTGTCCAAGACCTTTTTCATAAAATTAATTAGAATTTGGTGTCAACATTTATGTTGGTAACATATAAATAAATTTTATAAAACTATATTGTTTGTTGTTTGTAAATAGAAATTTTATGAACATCATGATCATCAGAGATGTGAAAGTAGCATCATAAATAATGTTCTCTCTTATTTTCATAAATTGAAAATTTATTCATTATTAAAAACACAAGAATTATTCAAACATAAAGTATATAGTTATAATTGGGATTCCTTTTTATACAATATCTTATTACTATTATGAGTTTTAACATCTAAGAAATGGACTGTTTCTTTATTAACTTGCCAGAATGAATGCCAGAAAGAATGCAGAGAAAAGGGAATTCGCCCACCATTGGTAAGAATGTAAATTACTACATTCATTATGGAAATCAGTATGCAAGTTTCTCAAATGCCTAAAAATATGGCCTTGATATGTAACTCAGTGGTAGAGCATTTGGCTTACATATGTAAAGCCCCCAGTTCAATTGTAAGAACTGAAAGAAAAAAGAAAGAAAAAAACCCCTAAAACTAGAGCTGCTATAATACTCACTGGTATATAACTAAAAATAATAAAATCAGCATAGTATAGGGAAACCTGTATATCCATTTTTATCATGGCACTGTTCACACAAATGAATCTACATAATCTGGAATCAAGTTAGTGTCCACCAGTTAGTGAAAGTGTGAAGAAAATGTGCTATATATTCACAAAGTCATTCTATTCAGTCATAAAGGAAAACCACAATCATGTTGTTTGTAAGAAAATAGATGGAACTAAAGATGATTATGTTAAGTGGAAAAAAAAGCAAAAAATGAAAGAGTGACTATTAGGAAAGTAGAAGGAACTGGGGGTAGGTGGGATAGAGGCAGAGAGAAGAGGGGGTGAAAAGGAATGTGGACAGCATGAAAGCATGTTATATGTATGTATAAAGATGTCACAGTGAACCACATTGATCATAATTTAAATCATTAATCATAAGTTTAAAAAAAGAATCAAGAATTAAATAATCACAAAACTTTCACTACTATCTTATGTGTGTAATTTAAATAATTTTATATGATAGAACAATATTAGAGTTTTGAGAAGCACATTATTCCTTTAGGTATGTGACAATGAATAGATTTCAGATTTTTAGTTTCAATTCTTTATTTAAATTAAAATTAAAGTACATATATCAAAGAAATAAAATGGCCTTTTCCCTAATAATCATTTCATGTAAGCTATTTACTATAGATTTAAATAATTAATGCATTTATTCATGCATTCAAAAATATATATTGCACACTTATGCACCAATCACACCTCTGTGTACTAATAATAGCTTTCAGTAAAAAGAAAATCCACAATTCCTTATCTTCATAGATAAATTGCATGCTTTCTATACAAAGATATATGTATTGAGGATATGAATGTTATAAAAATAGAGTAACATTTTGGAGGATTATTTGGATTATATCACAAGATGAATTAGAATTCAGTCATGCAATAAAAGGAACTAATCCAAAATCCATGTCATTATATCCATATATTTGGTTGAAAGGAATAAAAACGAATTCTCTGTAGGCATCAGAAAATGAAACACTCTTTATTACTTCATTCATAGTGTTTATAAGATGAAAACATAACTTCTTAGAAGAAAAATTTCAAGCACTAAATTTTCCAAACCATACATACTGAGTATAAACAATGCCATTTAACTATTTCAATAATATTTGTGTTTCATATTATTTTTATGCTGCCCATAAACCATTAAAAATATTCTTAAATTACTTGAACTGTAACAAGATCTTTTATTTCTGTGCCTAAAATCTGATGACCTGTTTATTATTATTCTCTTCAAACAGCATTTGTCATATTTTAAAAGTTTAGAAATAACCTCCAAAATTTGAATCTCTAGACATTTTAACCTAATCAACATATTTCTAACATTTTCCCAAATACTGAAAGATATGACAACATTATCTTCCATTCTCACCTAGCAAGCAAATATTACTGCTCAACAACTGTTACATTCATTTTTAATCAGGGCAGAATTCTATACTGGAGTGTCTTGCATTATGCTGCCCACTAGTTTCTTATCTGAATCTTCTACATACTGGATTTGAAATTTGTTCACTTAAGAAAAAACTTTAGTATTTTCAGATATTGATTTGGCTTTTTATTTTTCAAAATAAATTTTATACTTTTGTGAACTTTGAATAACATGAGGACATACAAATTTTGAAGTTAATCTTTCAGTCAAATAAATTATCCATATGACTCAAATAATACAAATGGATTTATGATATGGGTCTGCATCCTTCTTTGAAATTGGAAGATGTATTAGTCAGCTTTTCTCTTATTGGGACAACAAAATAGCTGACATCACAAATTAAAGGAGGATAAAATTAATTTGATCCATGGTTTCAGGGGATTCAGCCCATGGTTGGCTGGCTCCACAGCAGAAACATCATGGCAGAAGGGCATGGTAGAGCAAAGATGCTTACGTCATGGTGACTTGGAAGCAGACCATAACAGAAGCATCAGACAGGAAGGGTCCTGGAGCAGAGATGATACCTCCCACCATGCCTTCCTCCACATCCCATCCAGGCACACCACACTCAAAGGCATGCTGTGATCCTCTGGGTGGCTTCTAAATCATTCAAATTGACATAGTCAGGCTTAACCATCACAGAAGACATTTGCTTTAATACAAGGCTCATTCATCTTTTAAGAATGTCTGACCACATTTATCACATTTATCTTTCTGTCCCTGTGACAAAATATCTGGGAAAAGCAATTTATAAAGTGGGAAGGTTTATTGTGGGTCATAGTTTTGGATGTTTTCATCTATGGATACTTGGCCTCCTTACTGCTGAGGACCAGTGGTAAGGATGACATCAAGATGGGGAAGATATGATGAATCAAATATACTTTAGGGCTGGGGATTTAGCTCAGTGGTTCTGCTGCCTGCCTCACAAACACAAGGTCTTGAGTTCGATCCTCAGTACCAAAGATGCTTAACTCAGGAAGCTGAAAAGCAAAGAAAGAGCAATAACGTGGGACAGGGACAAAGTATATCCTACAAAGCCACTTTCCACAATGTCCTCTCTCCTCAAACTATGCCCCACATCCTAATATTTCTGTTTCTACCCCAAAGCCTGATAAGCTCTAATTCATAGATTATTCCATTAATGTGGTTACAGCCTTACAGTCTGATCAACTGCCCAAGACCCTGTCTGTGAATACTGCTTCACTGACAACCAAGCCATCACCACATGAGCTTTTGAGATGGGGCCATTTCAGATCCAAACGATAACACCATACTGGGGCATTATTTTAGATAGCAATTAAAATATCCAAATCTTCATGTACTTTATTTTTTGGTGACAAGACCAAAGGTAAATAAATAAAAGAAAGAGATTCCCTTCTAATTTAAGAGAATAATTATTTAAAAATTTTAAAAATAGAAATTTGGAAAATAAAAGAGAATGGGAAATGTCTATTTTGGAAAGGGTGGTGTGGAAATTCCTCTCTAATGACATAAAAGGTAACTGGTGATATGGTAGGATGCAATGGATCGGCTTTGTGGAAAATTTAGATGAAGAACCTTCCAGGGACAATTCAAAGCAACTTGATATTGTCTAGGTAAAAACCCAATTGTAGTACATATGGACTTGTCTTGAGAGACTTCTCCAGAATGTGATAGAAAATATAACAAAAATCAATGATGAAAATGCTTTAACTAAATTCCACTTGCTTCTCATGGAGAATATACAATATTACTCTAGTTATTCAAGAACAAAAAAGTGACATTTAAACTGGACTTATTACAGAATGCAATATCTAAAAGTTTATGCCAACTCAGTAAGATAGCAGATGTAACACATAAACCATTAAAGGTTGTAGCACAAATTATATAAAAGTGTAGCATTATTAAAAGAAAAATATAAATAGTAAGATAATATATTATGAAATCAGTGCAATGTTTATTAATTTTTAAAAATATATTGTTTTAGTATCTTATTATATTCCTCACAAACATAGACATCACAGAGAATGAAGTGTCTGATTTTAGAAATTTATAGGAGAAGGAATTACTTTAAGTTTGGGAGAAAGTCAAAAGGAATGATGTAAACAAACTATAGTTATGCTTCACTAGATTTTTCCAGGTTATTAAAGTGGCAGTTGACAGAATAACAGCATTGCAAAAGCTAAAAGTTTACTTGGATGTATATATTTCAATTAGCATTTTCTATAACACTGAGTAGGGGTAGAGTGTATGGACTTGCCTTGCAAAAGTTTTTGGTAAGTGTTTGACTTAAAATATTGAATATACAAATAGAATGATGTTAGGAAAGGAATGCTGGGTGTGAACGATTTAAAATAATGTAGTCTGCCATTACCAATAGTCCCTGATTTAAAACATATTTTAGAATATGTTTGAAATTATAGAATATGAAAGAAATTATAGAAATTAAGATATTGCCAATGTTTTCTTGTATTTTCATTCATGTCAATTTGAAAACTCAAAGAAAAACTACATGTAACCTTTCCATAATTTGTTTGGTACTTTGAACATGGCCTAAAACACAAATTAATTTTAATAAGTTACCACTTAAAATTTTAGAATTTTAATTGGCAAAAAACTAGAAAAAAACAGTTGAATGAAAATGTATTTAGTCCCAATATTATAAAGTCAGCCCTTAGCAAATTGATAGTACTTTGGTTTCTGTATTTATTCTTTAGGTAGCAGAAATGCTCATTTATTGAAGGTGGGAAAGAATTGCACTCTGCAGAGTGAGAATTGGCTGGTGAACAGACTTATGGTGTCCATGATGATAAGGGAAATAGGTCTTTTGTCCAAAATTCCTTGGTTTCTTTCTCATGCAAAGAAGTCATCAGCATGGTTGTCCTATCTAAAACTCACTTTTTTATAGGGACACAGTTTGTAATAGCTAAATCTTGGAAACAACCCAAATGCCCATCAACCAATGAATGGATTAAAAAGATGTGGTTAATAAAATACTGTAAAAGCCTTGTGGCCTGTGGGTCCACTACCACATCAAAAAATGGAAAAGGCCTCTCAAATGGATTCATATTTAGCCCCAATTTTGGGTTTTTCTAATTTTCATGAGTGTTATTAGCAATAATCAGAGTCAAGATATAGAAGTCTTTTGGCAAAGTTTTGCTAGAGTTCAAGTTTGGGTCTGGTTGGCGGTTTCAACAGTTCTGAAGGACTGAAGTCTCCCTGGAGAATGGAAATAGTACTTTATTTCTAAAGCCTTTCCCAGAATTGGAGAATTGCTCCCAATTTTAATAGTAAATTTCTTTCTAGCAAGGGAGTACAACACAATGAGACAATTAAAAACTGATGATTGAACACTTGACCTTCAAATTGACATGTCAAATAAAAGTAAAGAAACTCTGACTAGAGCTCCCTCCATCCCAATTATGGCTATATTTCTAGAAGGTCTTCCAGAGAAAGAACTTTAAACAATGTAAGCCACTTTTGTACCTATAAACTTATGCATACTTTCCAGAGTCACCCAGTGTTCCTCGGAGGAGATGAAGATGTCTGTGGACAAGGCCACTGAAGCTCGCCCCAGGCCCCTTCAGTCTTCTTCAACAGAGTGGGAGATGAGGGTTTTGGCTGTCTTATCTCCTCTCTGGGATCAGGGAGTCATTCCTCCAGTGCCAGAAATCAGTATATCAGGTACATGACACAATGAGCAAGGCCTGGGTGGTGGCCCAGTACAATCACATACCCAGAGTCCAGTTGCTTTGCAATTAAAACAGGAACTGTTTGCTTTGATTGGCCCTGGATTTTCCCTTGGATGATATAGTTGCACAGCCAATTGCAACAACCATAATTTTAGAGTATTTTTTCTCATTTCTTCCCTTTTTACCTCTTGGAGGCTCCAATTATTGAGCACAGAAAAGGCTATGTCCAGCAATTGGGCCAAGGAGTCTGGGGATCTATCTGAAATTTTTGTAATTTGCCCAATATCTGGACCTGATTGACTAATGCAATGTCACCCTGTTAATGTCTGTCCCTCCTTGGAAGATGGATCTAAATTTGTATGCTTATAGAAAGCTTCTAAGTGACTGTGCAAGACAACTGTACTTTCCTCTTTATCCTGTGTAACTTCTCTCATTTCTTCATAATTAGCAGATTTCCTAATGTAACTTTTATTCCCATTAAAGAGCAGTTATCATTTAGACCTCATGTTGAGCCAATCATCAGTATTATAGTCTCAATTTGATTCTGTCAGAGGGAAAGTAGTCCCTCCAAGGCAATTCCTTTCTCTTCTTCAAGCATACTTTTCATCTGCATATCTTTGTGCATCTTTTAAGATTCCCTTTTTTTAACTGAGGTGCAGCAAGTGGCTAAAACAAACTGGACATCTAGACATGAGAGGTCAAAACCTCCCATGAGTGCAAATGAGTGCAATCGATATGTACCAGAGAAACAGGGAAGTTCTGAAGAGGGGATCAGAGATCATCAATGATATCAATCTCAGTACCAGAATATTTGGGTCTTTGCAGAGGGATAGTGTTCGATAAAAAGCCTTGAAAGTCAGAATAAAATAGATTTCAGACCACTTTCCTTGCCTTTTTGAGAAGAGATACAACTGAAAAAAAAAGTATTGTCATTTAGACAGTTATTCTGTGCTCATCTCTCCCCTTCTTCTAGTTTACTCTGGTGCCTAATGGTGAGGTGAGTGGGATTTGCAATATTTCCTATCACGCTTCATGGGTCCTCTGAAGAGGAGAGAAAAACATAGTTCTGAGATTCTTCTCAGGACACACTTGCAGAACAATAGAGACTCCTGAGCTCTGGGGCATCCTTCTAGAAACTCAAATATTGCTACCAGATATGTCTGACAAAGCTAGCAGACCAGTGCCCCCCTCTTTTTTCCTTAGACCTCTGCATAGACTGTAGTTCACTATGACTCCTTTAAAATCAGGATCAAGCTCCCTACTGGCTCCATCTAACTACTTGACAAACAATATCCCTCCCAGTTATCTAGATAATAAAAGACTTTGATAATTTCTTAAGGCGCTAGAAACAGAAGCCTATTCTTCAACATTTAAGAAAAAGCCTCGGATAACTCTAAGTACAAAGATAAGATCTATTTTCTATTGAGGAAAATACTCCAGCTCTTTTTTGCTATACTCACAGCAGGTGGGGTTGACCTTCATTATCTGTTTCCTTTGTTCATCTCAAGCTCTCATCTCATGTTCCTAAATTAACTGAATTTTTGTGAGAAGAAACAGGGAAGAGATCTACCCAGATTTAGAATGAAAAGGAGAAGAGGCATAAATGTTACCAGAAAGTGGAGACCATAACTCTTATCTATAAAAGTGTGGGATTTCCTGTTGTCCCAAGAAAATTGAGAAACAAAGCAGAAAGGTGAATAGAGATGGCTCCCTGAGGTTTTAGAAAATGGGGCCCTGAAATAAGTGCTCCATTAAGGACAGCCGGAGATAAAACACCATCTAGGAGGCTACTCAAGCAGTAGACTAAGTGACTGAAGATATTCCACAAAAAGAATGAGAAAGCCAAATTAAATACTAAGGAGAAGAAAAGTGTTGTAGCCAAAGAAACATATTGAACTTTAGCTTTTGCACACATAGAACCTGCATCTTGTGTATAGGTATTCTTACATTCAGAAGAGCCTAAAGTAGTTCATCCAATGACTAGGTTACTGGCAGACACCCTAGCAGCTCTTACCTGTCTGACTTGTGCCCACAATGAAAGAGCAAAGACACACACACACACACACACACACACACACACACACACACGTGAAAGGAAATAGAAGAGAGAAAAAAGAAAAAAAAATCCCAGAGGAAGTCATATCTTCTGGCTGAGCTCCTCAAGAAATGTTACCAGATGGTGGGGCTGGTATCCTGAATGAATACTTGGACAAAACACACAGGAAAGATAGTGGAGAGATACATTTATTAAGGATGAAAAAGAAGTATGTTTTCCAGAGTAGGAGTAGACTGGTGAAAAAACTCAGAACATTATATAGAACATAATATTTCTATGAGCTTTAGGCACGTAACATGAAATTAGCTATAGACTCTTTGTTCAGTACTGACCAATGAGGGGCACAGATGCAGAGTTTGGGAAACATACGAAGATTCTAGATGATTCAAATTTTTAAAACTGATTTGTTTCTGAAAAATTATAATGTCAAGACACTGTCAACTTAAATAAACTAAAAAAGTCAATTTTATTGAAATTTTTTTACCATTTGTTGGTTTACAGTACTTTATAATTTTATTTTGCTTCTATGTCTCAATATTGCCAATGATGTTATCTAACTTGCATTTCAACATTACTTTAAATTAAACCCACTCTATGTCTGATAGAGAAATCAAGAATATAATAACCTATCTTCATACATTTTCTAAAAATCTACTTGTAAAATAAATTCATTTTCATATCAATTCATATGTCAATCAATAATTGATAAATATCTAATGTAACTGATCATTTCTTCTTTCCAATTATATGTGCAAATGTCTTGGAAAGTATCAGTATTATATTCTTTACCAATAAGTTGCAGGATATACCTCATTAATAAACAAATTCAAATTGCCCTGAATAATATAGGTTACTATATAATTTGGTTTGTTTTATAATGCCTCCACATTTTTTATATAATAATGTTTTGAGCTTAATTTTTCTTTCAGTCAATACAGTCTATTAATTTTGAGTACATGGTTAAATTATGGTTAGTTTGGCTTACTTAACTTTTTTGATTATTGTGTTTATTTTCCTAAATAGCAAAGTTAAACCTTGGGTTAATGTTTATGTAAAAATACACCTTAAGATATTACCCCAAATAACATATATAAATATAATTTTAGATTGATTGATGTTACTTGTAAAGCTGTTCACTTTTCAGTAAGTTAAATCAGTTTGGTCTTCTAAAAGACTTTACCATGTACAAGTCTTTATAAATAAAGAAAAGGAGGTACATGTATCTGACTGCAATATAGTCTACAATTGAAGAAGTGTCCTAAGATTAGAAGAATATGAAAACCCTGTTTGAAAATGTAAATCTTATATGATTTTCTTGAGTTTGTCTCTACACTTTTCTCTTTTTAAATGATTACTTAAAGTACTATATGTTTTGTGAAAAAATAAGAATGAAATACTTCTTAGCTTTACGCAAATAATAATTTTTATTTCAGTGAACTTTTCATTGTAGAATTCTTTTAGCTTAACATAAAAGTTTTGCAGTCTGCAATTCACATGTATCCTGGTATCTATACATGTATCTCATTGTAAACAATTTATGTTACTATAGTCATTTAGTTGTAATCAATGCTCCAATATAAATATTGTCTTATAGCAAAAGTTCATATTTTTTCCATTATCTTAGTTTTCACTTAAGTCCCTTTTGTTATTCCAGAATCTTATTCAAGATACTACATTATATTTAGTTGTTGCTTTTCTCAGACATTTATTGCCTATTTCACAGATTTTCCTTGCTTTTGATAACCTGGGCCATTTTGAAGAGTACGTATCTAATATTTTGTTGCCTGTCAATCAATATAATTTTATTTGGAATTTGTCTCTTGGTTTGATAAGTTTTATGAGTCTGTGAAGGAAAATCATAAAAGCAAAAACTTATATCCATCACAGCACTGAAAAGTGTATGCTACCAACATTGTTTGTGGCTGGTAATAGTAATCTTGACCACCTGGCTGTAGTTATTTTCATCTAGCCTCTATACTATGAAGTTAGTGTATTTAAAAATAATAATTATTAGTAATTTTCATAAAGTATTTTAGGCAATAAGATAATGATTATTAGCAATAGCAACCTGTGCTGAAAATATTACTTGACTAGAGTACCTATAGTAAGTAAGTTGTCAGCTTGGGGAATTTTATTTGTATAATAATTTAGGCTTATAAGATACAAAACTTTGAGATATTTTTACTCTTAACAGTGATTTGTAAGGTGTTTTCAGGATGGTAAGAAGAGGTACACATTTCAAGAAAGGCTCAAGAGGTTCATTTTTTTATGTATATGAGACTCTATAATAAAAATGTCATCTTTACTTTGAACAAAAATCTTTGTATGTACCATGTATATGACATCAACAGCTTATTCTTCATAGGCATAATATGTAATAAATAATATTCATACTTTGTTGGTGGTCATGCAAATAAAATAGTAAAGAAATTAAGTAAAGAAAATTAATATAGTCTGATTGGATGTATACTATATTGCAATAAGCTGACTTTTATTAATATGACTGCAATAATATATATCTCGGCTCAGGTCTTCTGGGTAGATTTTTGAAGACTTTACTAAGGTTTTGCTGCTCTTCTATGTTAGTATTTTTGACTGTCATTTATTTTATGCAGGTTTGAAAATTCATTTTATTTCTTGAAAATTATTTTGGATTATGTAACATGTACTCATATTTTTCCTAGGAGATGTCTACAGTAGGTTAGGGTGGTGCCTACTATTGGTTTTAGTAATGCAGAATTTTATCTTCCAAAAATTAAAAATTCATGAGTATAGCATATTTTTCTCAACCCAGAACACTTCAACTATCAAAAGCAAAGTATATTTCATTTAGGTATGTGTAAATATTCAAAATGATGAGCTATAAATCAAGTCTCAAAAAAACTGAAGAAGATTAACATGGTAGGAAATATTCTGTCTCGTTTTGGAAGAATTAAGGGCTGGGAATTTAGCTCAGTGGTACTGTGCCTGCCTCACAAGTGCAAGGTCCTGAGTTTGATCCCCAGTACTAAAAAAAAAAAAAAAAAAAAAAGAATTAAGAAAAAACTGGAAAGGTACTTTTAAACCCCTAATATGTGGATGGAAAGAAAACACACATTTGCAAACAATCTAAATGCTAAAGAAAGCATAAAACTAGAAAATATTTTGAATGGAATAATAAAAATACAACATATCAAAATATGAGAGATATTGCTAAAGCAATTTTAGAAGAAAAACAATACTAAAGAGTAAAAATCTCATATCAGTGTTCTAAATTTTAACCTCAAGTTAATATAATATAAAAAATAGGCCAAACCAAAAAATATATCAACAAGAAGGAAATAATATGGATAAGATCAGAAATGAATGAGATACAAGATCAATGGAGGAAAAAAATGTATTTCTGTAACAAAAACATGAAATCGATAAATCCATAGATGTATAACCAAAATTCTCAAGAAAACAAATCATCCACATAATGGATAAGAAAAGCAAAAAACAAAACAAAACCTCTAAACCTTTAATATAATTAAGGAATATCATAAGCAACTTTATTCAAGCACATTTAAAAAATTAAGTTCAAACTTTAAATTTTCTTGCATGATTTATGTTTCTAAATTTTACTAAAGCTGACTGAATATTCCACTCATATTAAAAATGGTGGAGTGCCAGGGATTTAGCTCAGTGGTTCCGCCACTTGCCTTGCAAGTGCAAGGACTGGAGTTTGATCCCCAGTACCAAAAAAAAAAAAAAAAAAAACAGTGGATATTGACAAAAAAATTTCATGAAGAGAAAACCTTCTGACAAAGAAATCTTTAGCTTTAAACTTTTCCACTTGAAATATATACCAAACATTAAAAAGAGAAGCAAGAAACAATTCTGCACAAACTGAGGAAACTAAAAGTGGAACACTCATTTCATAGTGATACCAAAACCTTAACAGTAAAACACCACGAAGACATAGTAAGGAAAGAAAACTACAGTTCAGTATTTCCTATAAAAATAGATGTAAAAATCTGTTTGACAGTTTACAAATAGAATCCAATGATATATAAGATTTAAATTTCATCATGGTCATTATCTCATATTAAAATCACTGAATAAAATTAACTATACTGACAAAGGAAAAAGAAGGAGGAGAAGATGAAGAGGAAGAGTAGAAGGAACAGAGGAAGAGAGAGAGGAAGACCAAAAAGATGAAAAAGAGAAAGTTTAAAATGAAGGAGGAGGAAGAAGAGGAGCGGGAAGAGAAGGAAGAGGAGAAAAAGGAATGATTATCTCAATTGATGTAGAAAAATGTATTTGAAACAAACTCTCATATTTACAACTCAGATATTAATGAAATACCCACATCAAAAAGCAGAACAAGTCCAAATAAATAAATAATGTAACTGAAGGTGCTAGAAAATCAATAATAAACCAAAACCAAATCTAGTACATAGAAAGAAATTTTAAAGATCATTGGAGAAATTAATCAAATTGAGACAAAACATGAAAAAAAAATAAATGAAGAGCTAGTTCTTTGAAAGAATGAACAGCATAAACAAATTCCTTGCTATCTTATCCAACAGTAAAGAATAAACACGTCAATGCAATTAGAAATGAAAAAGGTGAAATCACATTGGACAATGCTGAAATCCAGTAAATTATTAGTAACTACTTCAAAAACATATACCCTAATAAATTGGAGAAGTCAAAAATAATTGTCAGATTTTTAGATACATGTGAATTGCCAAAATTTAGCTAAGAAGATATGAAGCATTTGAACAATATAATAACAGGCAATGAAATTGAAGAAGTAGTAAAAGGTACTAAGTACAAGAAAAGACAAGATCCTGATGGATTCACTGCCAAATTCTATAAGAATTAAAGGAAAGATCTAACACCAATAGTCCTCAAACTCTGATGAAATTGAAAATCATTCCTGGAAGCTAGGATTACTCTGATTCCAAAATCAAAGCAGAAAACTATAAGCCAAATTTTTTTTTTTTTTGCTTAAATTCTTTTATTGGTACATTTTAGGTAAATTTTTTTTATAAAATGGAGTGCTACTTAGCCATAAATAATGAGAAATTAGAGACATTTATAGTTAAAGTGATGCATATTGAGGCAAAACTCTTAAGTGAAATAAATAGGACACATATGTAAATACCGAATAGTTTCTCTAGTGTGAGAAATTGAAAGTGTAAATAAGGACTAAAACGATTGAAAGGGAAGTGGGAGAGGAAGCCAAAATTTTTAATAAAAATTAACACAAAACACTTCAACAAGATACTGACAAACATTATGAAACAAATCATCAAAAATATTATACATTGTGACCAAGTAGGAATCATACCAACAATGAAGGGAATATTCAACACATGCAAATCAATAAATGTAATACATCACATGATTAGAAATAAGGACAAAAATCATATGATCATTTCAATTGATGCTGAAAACTCCTTTGACAAAAACCAATATTCATTCATCTATAAAAAGTGACAAAAATAGGTACTGAAAGACCTTGTCAATCTGATAAAGCCAGTTATGATATATATGACAATAAAAACCACAATATTCCCCAAAAAGAGATCAAAGAGATCAAAACCAGTTTATATATATTTATACATATATATAATATATAGCATATAATAATATGTATGTATAATGAAAACCACAACATTCTGAAAAAAAGAGATCAAAGAAGACATGAAAATTGGAAAGACATTCCCTTTTCCTGATTAGGCAAAACCAATATAACAAAAATGACCATACTTCCAACCAAAACTAATTTATAGGTTTAACATAATTTCAATCAAAATACCAATAGCATTCTTCACAAAACTAGAAAAAAATATTGTACAATTCATATGGAACTAGAAAACACCAAGAATAGCAAAAGCAAACCTGTGCAACAAGAGCAAAGCAGGAGGCATCACAATCCTGGACTTTAAAGTATACTACAAAGCTTTTGTGTTAAAAATGATATGGTATGGGGGTGGAGGATGTATAACAATGGTATAGAATAGAGGATAAATAAACAACATCAGGCACACTCAGCTACCTGATCTTTGACAAAGAAGCCAAATCTTCCTTACCCAGGAGGAAAGATAGCCTCTTTAACAAATGGTGCTGGGAAAACTGGTTATGCACATCCAGAAAAATGAATCTAGACCCATATCTTCTACTGTGTACTAAACAAAAACCAGAATGACCAAAGATCTAAACGTTAAAAGAGAAACAATCTGCTGGAAGATAAAATATGTAAAACTCTTGCAGATGAACTAGAATTTTCTGAAGAAAACCCTAATTGCACAAGAAATAACGTTAATAATAAACAAATGGGATCCTATAAAATTAAAAAAGCTTCTGCACCACAATGGAAACAATTAACAGAGTGAAGAGACAATGTACAGAATGAGAAAAATTTTTGCCAGCTACTCCTCACACAGAGAAATAATATCTGGAATATAAAAATAACTAAAAAAATTAGACACCTAAAAACAAAAGACTCAATAAAAATTGGCAACTGAAATAGACATTTCTCACAAGTACAAATATAAAAGGCCAATAAATACATGGGAACTTCTTCAACATCTTTGGCCATTAAAGAAATAAAAATTAAAACAATACTGAAATTTCATATCACCGGAGAAAGAAAGGCTACCATGAAGTAATAAAATAACAAATCCTGGTGAGGCTCCCAGGAAAACAGAGAACATTTATAGGTTATTGGTGGGAATGCAACTACTAAAACAGATATGGGAATCAGGATGGAGAATCCTCAACAAACAAAACTAGACACTGCATTTGATCCAGCTGTTCCCTTTCTAGCTATTTCCTGAAAGAGTTAACACTGTCATACTACAGTGATACTTGCATGTATATGTCTGTAGAAGTACAATCACAATAGCTATATCTTGGAAGTGGCCTATATCCCCATCAATACATTAATAGATATTTAAATATGGCATTTGTACATAATGGATTACTGCTATCCTATAGCGGAGAATAAACTTAAATCATTTCAGGAAAATGAATGCATCTTGTGTCTACAGTTCTAGGTGAAAAAAGTTAAACACACAAGCTTAAATATTGTATGATTTCCAATATAGTTAAAATAGCCATACTTCCAAAACTACTATATAGATTCAATGCAATGCCAATTGATATTCCAACAATATACTTCATAGAACTAGAGAAAACAATCCAAACATTCATTTGGAACAGGAAGAGACCTAGAATAGCAAAAGCAATTCTAAGCAACAAAGGCATGACAGGGGGTATCACAATCCCAATTTGAAACTAAACTACAAAGCTACTGTGATAAAAACAACATTGTATTGGCAAAACAACAGACATGAGGATCAGTGGAATAGATTAGAAGATGCAGAAGTAACTCCAGACATACTCAGCCACCTCATCTTTGACAAAGAAGCCAACCACCCTCATTGGAGGAAAGATAGCCTATTTAATAAATGGTATTGGAAAAACTGTATTTCAACCTACCAAACATTAAAAGTAGACCCATACCTATCACCATGCACTAAACTAAGATCGAAGTGGATTAAAGATCTAAATATTAAAACAGAAACACTAAACTTGCTGGAAGATAAGTTAGGTAGAACTCTTGAAGACATTGGCATAGGAAAAGACTTTATGAACAAAACCTCAGTACACACAAACTAGCACAAAGAATCAACAACTGGGATCTCATCATATTAAAAAGCTTCTCTACTGCAAAATAAACCATCAACAGAGCTAACAGACAACCTACAATGTGGGAAAAACTTTTAGCAGCTGTACCTCAGACAAAGGACTACTATTTAGAATATATAAAGAATTGAAAAAAATCAGACCCCCCAAATTCAAAGACCCAATTCAAAAATGGACATCTGAAATGAACAGACATTTCTCAGACAAAGAAGTAAAAGCAGCAAATAAACATATGAAAAAATGTTCAACATAACTGATCATTTGAGAGATGCAGATGAAAACAACACTGATTCCACCTCACCCTAGAACGAATGGCAGCAATCAAGAAATCAAACAATACCAAATGCTGGGGGGTTGGGGAGAAAAGAACCCTTCTCCATTGTTGGTGGGAGTGTGGACTGGTGCAACCACTATGGAAATCAGTGTGGAGATACCTCAAAGAACTAGGGCTGGAGGTCCCATTTGACCCAGCTATTCTCCTGCTGGGTATCTTCCCAAAAGAATTAAAAGAATCATACCACAGCTATATATGTGAACCCATGTTCATAGTGGCACAGTTTGTAATAGCTAAAGCTTGGAAGCAGCCCAAGCGTCCATCACCTGGAAACTGGATAAAGAAGTTGTGGGTGGTTTTTTTTTGTTTTTTTTAATAAAATGGAGTACTACTCAGCCATAAAGAATGAAAAACTAGAGTCATTTATAGCTAAATGGATGCATATTGAGGCCATACTCTTAAGTGAAATAAATAGGACACACGTGTAAATACCAAATAGTTTCTCTAGTGTGAGAAACTGGTAGTGTAAATAAGGATTAAAATGATTAAAATTAATAATTGATAATTTGAAATTGGAAGAAAAGGTCCACAGGGGTAGGGAGAAGTGGGAGGGGAAGGGGAAAGGAAAGAAGGGAAAGGAAAAAATTATGAGAAAAGGAAAAAAATGGAAACAAAGCCTTTGTAAATAGGGAAGGGTGGAGGGGGTAAAGGGGCACAGGTAATGGGGAAAAAATAAGAACCAAGAGACATCATGTATAGGTACAAGAACTCAATGATAAATGTAAATGAATTGTATACCTAAAATGTACCATTAAAAGAACTTAAAAAATATATTGTATGCTTTCTTTTATATGACCAATCCAAAATACAAATAAAGACCAAAATTAAAGAAAGATACTAAGATATAGGTGTAAGACCCAGATGAGACTTAGCACAAGTACCGCCATCTTGTTACAGGCCCTCCATCTTGTCCCTGTGGGTTTCGGGTTCACCACAGGACACAGAGTTCCTGGAATGTACTTATTTATCTGTTAAGACACCATGGAATGTACCATTGTTTCTGTGTAAGGAACATCCTGTTTGCTAAGCAAAGAACATCTGCAACCCCTCCCTCAACCGTCCCCTAACCACAAAAATTCTGCTTCTGTAGTTGTGCTTGCTAAGCACCCCTGCAGCCCCTATAAAACCTTCCAACCCCCTGAGCTCGGGGCCCTCTCTAAGCTTGTTTGCTTGGAGGGTGCTGTCTGGCCAGACTAATAAAGGTCTGTTTTACTTTTCCAACTTGTCCGATGTGTTCCCTCCCGGGTGTTCTTCGCTGCAGTCAGCTCCTTGGAGCGTTTGGTAAGGCCCTCGGTCTTACACAGGGAGATATACCTTTTGGAAGTGGGAAAGAGGGCCAAGAGAAAATAGAAGGGGGAAGGAACAAGAAGGGAATAAGGTTTTAAAAAAGAATTAAGATATGTACCTGTAACAACTCCCCACAATGAGTGTCACCATTATGTGCTACAAATGTATGCTAATAAAAATTTTTAAAAAAATAATTCTATTTATATTAACAGTGAACAATCAGTATTATTTTGTTAAAGATGTTTATAATAGCTTAAAATATAAATGCTTAAGAATAAATCTGACAGAATGTGTGCATGACCTGCTATTGAAAAGTATAAAACACTATTGAATGAAATTTATGTAGACTTAAAGACATGGAGAAAGATAATTTGCTCATAAGTAAAAATTTTATTATTGCTGATCTTGGGTCATGACACCCTCCCCCCAGTGGTAGATACAGTACAATCTCTAAACTCGTGGCGCCTGTTCATCTGTTTGAATTTTGTTGCCCTTGTTATTAGAAGTTATCAAAAAATATTCTGGAAATTTATTTGGACTCTGAAGGACCTAGAAGGGCCAAAATAACTTCAGTACAATCCGCTGGGAAAGAACAGACCTTGAGTGTTAAAGGATGGTTGGGACTCCCAGCAGAGCCATCTCCCTGGAGGGATATATTTACATTTGGAAGGGGCGGAAATCCTGAGTCATCCTTTTGTATGCATGTTCCCATATGCAAAGCATTGGAAACTAGAGCCCATATCCTTCTGTGGAGCAAATCTGTCTACAACTGAGGATAAACACTTTGTATCTCTCTCTGTTTCCTCTCTATTTCTCTCAAATATAAACCTAAACTTTAACCGAAAAAGAATTTTAATCTAGATCACTCTATATATTCATTCTAATCAATGCAAGTGTACGGTTAATACATGTGATCAATGCAATTTCTGAAACAAATATAAACTTACAGACACTGCCAATATTTGATAAAAGGTTCATCATGTTGTTTTTTTTAAATTGACAGTCTATTATGTCCCTTTAGTTTTGAACCAGGAACACATCACAGAAATGAAAATAGTGTATTCCATGAAAAATAGTTAAAATGAAATGGTGGCTACAGATGCAGAAGACCAAACAAAACACAAAAAAAAGCAAAACAAAACTGAAAAATAGAAGCTAATTAAATCTATGTTAGATGCAATACCAGAAATTACACATATGGTCCTTTAACAGCAGAACAAAACTGCTAGAAAATGGAAATACAAAGATGTATTTGCTAGATGTAGATTTATGTTTTGCAACTCCCTCCAACCTGCCAGATAAATAAATTAAATGTTCATAGCAATTGGCATTTTTTTGGTGTGGGATGCTGATAAATAAGAAAACAAATCAAAAAGGAAAAAACGGAAAAAATTGAATTATAATGGACAGGAGTAGCATGATATGATGGGCAGATACTACAAAGTGGTGATAATGGAACAAAATGATTGATGTGCTCTCAATAAGGATTGCTGAATTAGAACAGGTCAGGAAATGACAGTGACAAAACAACAAATGGAGAATGACCTCACTATGTAGTATGCTTCTGACTTGCTTTGTGTATTTTATTTCCCTGAATATTGGAAAACCAACAAAGGCTATCATCCCATTAGGCTAATTCTGAATAACAATGATGAACTCTCTGGTAAAAATAAGATGAAAATGAAAGGACTATTTTGCAAAATGAGTGACCTTTGCAAAACTAAATTTTATAATGATTTGTATCCTAAACTTGAACCAAAAGAAATGCAGCTATGAATTAATATTTTAATTTAAAGGAACAATCAGAAAAAATATTTCAAATATGTCAAATTAATTAAAATTAATTAAAAATGAAAGATTTTTCCACTGAAATCATGATATTTATTTCAGACTAGCAGAACACTGTAAAGGGAGCATTACAATGAGAATGCACATGCTATAATAAATCTTAGGCATATTCAAAGAGTTTAAGACAAAAGGAACTTTTTAACTATCAAAACTTGAGGAAGATTACATCAGATAATTTGAAATGATAATCCTTTGCCATGTTGATTAATAAGAGTGACATCAGTCTGAGATTTAACAGTTCCTGGGCTGATGTCCTTGTAGAACTTTTTGTAAGATTGTGGTGGCCTCTTTGTAAGTTTGTGATTCTGCCAGTCTCTTGCAATGATTACCATCAGATAATCACATATAAAAATCCTTCTTATATAACCTCCCAGGTTTTTCTTTTAATGTTGTTAATAGGGATAAATCACAAATAGAGAAACAAGTACTTGATTCCGGCAACTTTCACTTTTCTTTCACTAAGATCTTTGAACATTATATTCTGAAAACATCATTTTGAATGGGACAAATAAGAATGAAAATATGAAATGATTTAATGAAATAGCATATCTAACACACTGATCTGTAGCTAACACAATTAAAGTTTAAGAAAAATGGACAGATAGTTCAACATCAAGACAAATACAAATGTCAGCAATCTACAAAATTAAAGTTAGTGTGGTGGCAAATCAGGAGTCGAAATTATCTTTCAGAGACAGGAGAAAACAAAAGACAGGGTAAAACAAAAAAGTTTATTGCCAGACAATGGCCAGCCTCAGGAAATGAGTCCTTATAGGCTGACCTAGAGTCAAGACAGTTTCTCCATTTTATACCTTGCTCCTAACCTGCCAGGTAGTGATTACACAGAATGTGGCAAGAGTAGCTTAAATTGAGATCACACAGGATGTAACAAAGGTGTGGTACAGCAGCATTACAGCAGGTATGGAGTACTTAGATAAACACACTTTAAGGATAGTTTCTAATCTCTCTGGGAGCAGGCTGCCCCACAAGAGGGAGAAAGCCCACCCAGAATTTTCAAACAGGGACAAGTTTCAAGCAGTTTTAGCACACGGTTCATTAACAAATATTTTACAATAATTATCCATTCCATATCATATTTGGCAGCTCTTTCTGCCTCATTAGGAGTCTGTGATGTTAATTTCATATATCAACTTGACTAGGTCACAGCATAAGTAGATATTTATTTAAATATTATTCTGGTTATTTATGTGTACATATTTTGGATTGAAACTAACAGTTAAATCAGTATAAGAAGAGCAGATATTCCTCCCTAATGTAGATAAGACTCATAAAATTATTTGAAGATCTAAATACAAAGAAGCCTTTTGAAATAAGGAATTAATCTTGGTTTACTACCTTCAGTCTGGAAAAACAATTTTTACTTTTGGATTGAAACTGAAATATTTGTATTTAAAGTTATACTATTTGCTCTCCCAGGTTAAATCTTACTGACTGATTCTTCAGATCTTGTAACTTGTGAGTCTCTATAATGATGTGAACCAATTCATTATCATAAATATCTTTTTTTCTTTCTCTCATCTCACTTTCTTATCTCTCCACACACACACACACATACATATTCATGTGCAACACACATACACATACACACAAATCCTATTTTTTCTTTCTATAGAGAATACCAACTAATATATAAAGACCTAAAATTTACAATTTGTTCTCTACCTTAGAAGAGCAGAGAGGAACTAAACTGTATCTTGGTTATATCTGGAGGGACAAAATGAACAGATGTCATAAGTCTGATGATTAGAAGAGTCATTAAAAAATCAAATAGAAACATAAAAAGATAAAGTCTTCAATTGTTTTGTTTCTATTTTCTCTGTAATTGAGCAAGGAGATTAAAAACAATTTGTAAGAAAACAATTGATTAACACAATGAATCAACTGTATTGAGAAAAACTGTAGGAGAGCAACTATCTCACTAAATGCAACTAAGACTTTTAGCTCAGACAAATTGTATCTCAGGGCATTGAATGAACTTCAATATGGGTTCATTAAACTTACGTCAAATATCTGTGAGAAATGAGAGGAAGCCAAGTAAAAATGGAAAAATGTAGACTAAATGTTTCAGAGAGGAGAAAGGTTAAGTCCAGACTCCAGACTAGACAAAGGCTAATATTGATCAGGTCCGAGTTTGCAGAACTCGGTGTCAGCTACTTGAGTCCTGGGCTCCTGGGAAAGAGAAGTGATAAAATGACTAAGCGCTCTAAAACTGGAAATGCTTGGGAAGGGAATGGTTTCATTCCAATGAATTATAGTGTATAGATAAACAGGAATAATAGTGGGTTTTTTTGTTATGCTCATTTGGAATATTGAGTTAAATTCTTCATGAAACACATTTTCTAAAAAAATGCTGAAATACCAAAGTAGATAATCTCAAGAGGCATAAGCAAAATAATAAAGATAATTAAATTTATATAATTTAGGACATTATGGAGGAGTATGAAAGACAGATAATAAAGGCAAGAGATGGTTAAGAGGAATAATTGTAGGTATATATTTGTGAAGATGATATTATAGATAAGGACTTAGAGTTATGATGTGTACTTGTGATGAATAAACAAATCAAGCAGAAGAAGAGCAAAAACAAGATTTTCAGTAATTTTTTTCTCCTCCTTAATAGAGTGGATTTCTCTTTTTCTGGTGTCATTTGATTTGAAAATTTAAAGATAAAGTTGAATTATCACTTGTTGGACACATTTTGTGAAGGATGCAAGAAATATGGAAGTGGTAAAACATTAAGGTTATAGGGCTTTCTTCTTCGTCTGATAACATGATAGTGATTAATTCTAAGCCCAAGTATTGTACTAATCTGCACAATTTTGGTGGAAGAATATATAACCTTCTTTATGTCATTACTTGATTCTTCATTATTACTATTATTTCCTCTGGCTATGAAGTCACTTGTGAATAACTACAACTTAGTCCATTTACTTTCAGAAAAGATCCTTAAAATATACTATAGAGAATACGTTGCATGTCAAAGTGATGACTCAGATGACCAAGTAGATCTTACTATCTATAATTTCTTCACCACTGTATAAAATAACTGTCACAATTTAATTATCTATTATAGTCATTTCATTGCCAAGTGTAATACATTCTCTCTCATTTAATATGTAATCTCTATAAATAACATAGTATTCATTATAAGAGCTGTGTCATATATATCATCCAATTCATAGGATTAGAGATGAGAATGGCCAAATGTAAATGCTTTGAGAGTGTACAAAAGAAATCAGAGCATTGAACATCTTTACTTATAAAATCTTTTCTTCTTCCAGTAAGTGTTCTGGTTAGCTTTCCTGTTGTTGGGAAAAAATATCAGACACAATTTCAAGGTGGAAATGGTTTATTTGTCTCATGGTTTGATAGATTAAAGTCCCTTGTTGACTGGCTGCAAACCTGGAAAATCATAGACTCAGGACATGGTGGAGCATAGCTGCTTACTACATGGGAAATGGGAAGCAGAACTTAGAGTAAGAGGGCAAGAAAGATATACGATGTATCCTCCAAAGGCAAGCCCCAGTCACCCATCTCCAACTGCACCCCATTCCCAACAATGCATTCAGCTCTGAATATCAGCAAATTAATCCCATATATGTAGTACAATGTCCCCAACATCCTATCATCTCTCTGGGAGTCTCGTAATATGGATGAGTTGACAATAAAGTTGAACTGTCACAGAAGTATTATCTTGTTCACTTAGAAAATATTAGTCAATAAATAATGAATCAGGGGTTATAATTTTAGCAGAAACACTCTTCTGCACTTATCTAAGCACACAATGATATCAAAAATTTATGATACTATATGTAATGGTTTGAGTGTAGATGTCTCCACAAAGCCTCATGAGGTAGTAGGTGGGTGAATCTAGAGTATGTGACACTAAGATCAAGGGCCTGTGATTATTAAACCAGTACATGGGAGTGACTGGTTTGGAACCACCCTAATCCCAATAGTCTGGATGGGATAAAAGGGGGAGAAAGACACTGTTAAGGTCTCTTGTTGCTTTTGCTACCTTATGGGTGCCATGAACTGTTTCTCCTCTGCGATGCCTGCTTCCCAACCCTGCATTGGAGCCAGTCGATTATGGACTGAAACCTCTACAAACTGTGAACTAAATAAACCCTATCCCTTTAACTTTTGGTTCTGGGTATTTTGTTTCAGCAGCTAGAGAAAAATAACTACTGCACTGCCTATGTAAAAGAACAATTTAAGTTCACAACACACGTGCAAGACCAAACACACAAACACAAAGTAATAAAAGAGTTTTAATAAACAGGCCTGCTAGTTTCAAAATCAAGAAGTAGAAAAAATGATGAGATCTCTTCTGGGTCTTTAGGAGCTAAAAGAATTTCCTAGCATACAAGAATTTGGTACCTTGAAATCAATACAGGAGATTGGTTCCCTACTCTGAAAGGAGATTGCAGAAAATTCATGATGGGTATTATGAGTTTTTACTTAGATGAAACTGAAAGATACAGACATAGCCATGCAAGCTATGTAACATAGTTCTGGTTCTGCTTAGGAGAAATATAAATATGATATAAAAACACATCATAAAAAGGGATAATCGTGCACAAAAATTAAAAAATAAAAAATAAAACACCAATCCTTACTCATTCTGAAAGTGCAATCCAGATTTGTAAATTCAAATTGATATTCAAGATAGCAAACTAAATCAATTAGAAGATGAATTTATACTAGATGAAATTGGAATAACCAAGAAATATGTCTGTCCATTCTGACTACTACAATAATATACCATAAAATGGGTAGTGTATAAAGAAAATAAACATTTGTCACATTCTGAAGTCTGGGAAGCCCATCAAAGTAACAGATTTAATGTCCGATAAGGATCCTGGTTCATAGAAGAGGCGTCTTCTAACAATATCCTCAGGTCACACAGAGAAGAAGGAGTGTTCTTGGCCCTATTTTGTGAGAGCTTTTATTCTCTTCATGATGGCTGAGGTTGCAGATTTCAACGTATGGGGGAGAGCAAATACAGTACTCAGATTATGTCAAGAAAACAGAAAATGACTTTATAATAAATATTTTAGATATATTTAGGGGTAACGTGAGATATGATCAATAAAAATGAAATTATGAAAATGTAGAAATTAAAAATATTGGTTATAAAATTAGCTCATTAGAAATCTTACAATGAAAATATAGTAATGAATGAAGAAAATAAAAGAATAAATTGAATGAACAATATGCCAGGGGAGTAAAAACAAAAGAATTAGTACATTGAAACACACTTCCCAGGGATCAATGTGAGAGAAATTAATCAAACTATAAAATAAGCAAGAATTAGAATACCACGGAGCTAATAGAATTTTCAAAAGGTAATAGAGGAAATGTTCAAGAAACTATGTGATTATTAAGAATAAAGCCTAGAACTTCCTTAGCAGTTAAACATACTTGAAGTCTCCAATTAATAGTAGTTTATTAAGTACCAGGAATGTTAATGCAAGTGAAACCACACTGAGATTCTTTAGACTAGTATGAAGGATGATTGATAATTAAAAGGAAATCACAAGAACTGCTAGGAAAACAATTCAAGTAGAAAAAAAATAACATTAACAGTGGGAAGAGAGGTGAAAAGGGAACATAAAAATTTAAGATATGTTCCCTACATGTACCAATTCTCCATGATGAATGTAATCATGTAAACCAAATAAAAATAAGAAAATATATGCACTTAAAATATATACACCAGAATCAATGGAGTGAAATTTTTTTGAGAGAGGGTCTCACTAGTTTTTTCCAAGATGGGAAAAACGTCTTTCTGATTCAGCCTACCATAACATGGGATTACTAACATGTACCACCAGAATTTTAAAAATTTATATCAATATATAACTGTCAGCAAGGAGTTCTCCATCAAGGAGCACTATTCTTCATAATGGAAGTTGAAAATAAAGATATTTTCAAAAATATAACTGTGAAAATATATGACATATACACAGTCTTCATTTTTAAATATACTTCATGATAGGTTTTTGGAAATATGAACCTATTAGGAACAGAATGAGAATAGAGTAAAATGCTTAAAAAGGTAAACACAAAAGAGCAAAATATATTAATAATTTAAATATTACACTTGGGAACAATAATGCTGAACAATGTTCATTATTAAAGCCTAGGAATTAATTTCTAGAAAGAATAAAAACAGTATGAAAAGCTGTCTGTTTCCTAGGTAGTTAATTTTTGCTAAGGGTTTTCTTTTTAATAACTAGAGCTGAGAGACATTAAACACAAAAATACTCACATATAAAATTGAAAGATAACAAGAATAGCAGTACAACATTCAAGCCATCAGAGGTAAGCACAATTATTAATTTGAAGGAATATAGATTGTTGGTGGAAAGAAATAAAGAATAAAATGAGGGAAGGGAAAAGGAAAAAAGGATAGAAGGAAAAATGGAAACAGTCCTTTATAAATAAGAAGGAGAAGAAGGGTTGAAGGGGGGGGTAAAAGAATGGGAAGAAAAGAATCAAGATGTATTGGGTACAGGTACAAATTCCCTATGATGAATGCTATCATTAGGTATATCAACAGAGTACCAATAAAATTAATTTTAAAAAAGAATCAGCAAGATGAATTTCACCAAATACTACACGGCCAAAAGAATATGGGCCTTGTTACACAATTAATTGTTTCATATCAGAAAAACATATCTTTTCCCAACTCAACAAATGCAATGCTTCCTTCTCTTCAATCTTGTTTTGTGCCAAATTATATGTTTTCTATCCAATGTCATGTACTTCTTAGTAAAGTTTTACCACTTTTAAAAGACAAATCCATTGACAATTTTGTTTATCAGAACAAAAAGCAATTGTTCATATTGTTCAGTGATGAAATGAGACATATTAATAGATCAGAGCATGATGTATGTCCCAAATTTCTTGCCATGGGGATGTTCTACTTCTTGTGTAGTATCTCTTCCCTTTGCTTGTTTAGATTCATTCTCCAACCTTCCCCTAGTTCCTTGCTTCATTCAACTGATCTACTTACTTAAATAAATGGGCTCCCTTATACTCTGGTGTTCTGGTTGGGATAAATCTGTGAGGTTCTCTGATATTTTGGAAACTAAGACCTAGTGTGATCACATTGACATGTAAGGTCTTCAGAAGGTGATAAGCTCATCAGTGGGGGACACCTAAGAATGGAATATTAATTCTCCAGTCACCCAAAATGACTTGAAGGAACTATCAAGTCCATTTAATATTCTGTTCCTTCTTCACGTGAGGACACAAACTCCAATCCCTCCAGAGGCAGTACCATGCAATGCATGACTTCAGAAGCACAGACTGGGCTCTTTCCAGACATTGAATTTGCCAGCACTTTTACCTTGACTTCTCAGCCTCTGAAATGACTGAAGTAAATATCTGTTGTTCGTAAATTACTGTCTCAAGTAATTCATTACAGTCGCACAAACAGATTGAGACAATATTCAGCCCCTGGTTTCTTCTCTGGTTACTTTAACTGTGTACTTAGTTGAACACTACTGCTTGTTTCAAGAGACCCTCGATTCTATTACTACCTATCATTTGGTTGTTATCTGTGCTTTTTCTCTCTTCCACAGTTATGATTTGATAACTTTCATTGCCACTAAACTCGAGTATTTCAAATTGTTTTGCATCTCAAAATCCTTAGGATTTTTTTATCTCAAATCACAAATAATATATGAATTATTTTTATTATATGCCCTGATCATGTCTTGATTGAATTCATTTTTTATAGATAAGTACTCCTTTTTTAATGTATACATCAATGATATGATTTATCCTTTTTAGAAACATTTTGTTTCTAACAGTTCATATCAAAAACTACTATATATCTGTGAATTAAATTGTCCTAGAATCAATAGACTGTACTTTAAAACACACCCCAGATAATCCCTGCAAATTTTCACAACCTTGAAAATGTGGAAAGTAACAATACCCATTTCTTTAAATTATTAAATCTTGTGTGCATGCACACACAGAAAACATTCTGTAAGGATTGAATTCATCCTTTTCTTGAAACACAGTCCTGCACATTCTGTCATTTGGGTTCAGACCAGATTCGGGTAATCATCCTGATGAAACCATTCCAGAGATGCTAACAAGTGAAATCAGAGTGTATTTCCTTTTCCACACCAGACACAATTCTGCTAATAAAATCCTGGCGATTGCCATACTGAATCAGAAGCATTGTCTTTTAGCCTAATGTCCTGTACTCTATTTTTGCCTGTAATTTTATTTGACAGAAATGGTAACTCCTGGGGAGTTTTTAACTGGGTTCAAATATCTTAGGTATTTTTATTAATTCAAACATCTCCTACACTTCTTGAAAGGAGGGTAAAGTTGTTTCCATTAATTTTTGCTTAGAATTTTGGTGAGAGAAAACGTAATCTATTAATTTGTATTTGTGGTGGTTTTATGCATTATTTGCCAGTATTTACTAATTCTTCCAAATTCCATGGACTTCTAATATACACATCACTCTTACATTTGGGAAATTTTATCTTTCTTTTCAACATAGTAATACCATTAAATAAATTTTTGAAGATGAAAATAGTAACTTGAAATAGTAGCTATAAAACATGAAAGCATACAAATGTATAAATATAATATATATTTTACCTAATGTACAACAATATTTTTATTAAATGAATTTTATTATAACATTTTCCTTCTTCTATAGCCTCACTTTGTCTTCTTTTATAATCATTCATTGTGGATGGTATGGAGTCTTAAATTTGATAATAAATTTGTCAATGTATCCTTGTGTTTTTACTTTGGTTTTACATAATTTGTCTTTTGTTTTTGTTTTTTTTGGTTCCAGGTATAGAACTTGGGCCCTTGTGCTTGCGAGGCAGGCGGCAGAACCACTGAGCTAAATCCCTGGCCTCGATTTTATATACTTTGTAACTGCATTATTAGGTGCATAAAATTTGGAATGGTTTTAAAATCTAGCATATTGTATCTTCAGTTTGATATGATTTAATGTTCTATTATATTTTCATTGATTCATTGTTTATTTTTCCATTAAGCTGTTATTACTGCTTGAGGATTTTCTATTTCCTAGTATACCCTATTTTTTTAAATTGTGCTAGTTTTTGGTTGTGTTATGAACTCATATTGCACATGCTTGTAGCTATGTTCCACCTTACCCTAACCCCACACAGGCATTATAGCTATTGTAGTGGTTGCACCATCAGAAGACTTTAAACTACCAGTGTAATATCTGAAAGAAAGTTAAAAGTTTCTGCTTTGTATATGCAAATAAAATACTTTTTCTCCAAGTTCAACTTCAAAGAAAGCTCTTAGCCAAGCACTTTTCAGAGTAGATGTACATATATACTAGATTAATCTTTTAGTGATATAGACTGAGGAATATAAGCTAAGTTTTAGTCATTTAGGAATAAAATTCCAGAGTTTCCTTTAATGGGAAAGTTTCCCATGACTTCTACTGTGGCAACTTAATTAATATGTGCTGTCTATTGATGGATTTGCTATTCTCAACTTCCCTGCCTATGGTTCTAACAGTAGCAATTAAATTATTTCTATTCAAATCTTCATCCCATAATCTGCTTCTGGGAGAACCTAACAGCAATACTGAATTTTATATCATTTGCTTTTTAACTGGATAATTTATTCATATTTACATTTATTGGGATTTTTGATATATTAGGATTTCTTTTCATCATCTATTTTTCCATATATATACATATATGTATATATATATTCATTTATCACTCGGAGTAAACACAGGAACAATATAATTTCTTTCAAAACTTATATTTGTTTTATTTAATCCTACTTAAGGAAAATAAATAGAAATTTAAGGAAGAAAATATATTTGCAATACAAAGAGGAAAAGTAAATTTTATATGATAGGTAAATTAGAGTACTCATTAAAAAGGAAAACAAAACAAAACACTAATTCCAGAGACTGATTTCAAATTACAGTGCCTATCAATAAGACAGGTTTCAATGTTAAATATTAAGAAATATTTTATGTTTAGGCACAAGCTTTAATTATTAAAAGTAAAGTATCAAAATATTTCCAGCTTTGAAGGAGGAATAAATTATAAAAATCTAAGAGCAACTAGAATTTATCAAGTGCATACTAAGCAAAGGCATAGTGTTCCTAACATTCTGCACACTCCTTCTTTTATTTTTCATCATACCCCTGAGGAAAAACACTGTTATCTCTATTTCACAGATGAAGAATCTGAAGTTTTGATAGATTGAGAAAGTTGGGTGAACAACAGAAGGTGCTCAAGATATTCTGATGTGTATTAATCAAATAGAAAACTTTAAGCATGTTGAAAGAGGATAAAATTGAGAGTATTTTCCTGAGATAAAACAATAAAAAATGTGCAATATTAAACTTCACAATTTGAAGTATCTTGCAGCTTTTGTTAAATTATAAACTATTATAAAATGTTATATGGCAAAAATACCTGCTATCTAATCTTTTTGAACCATATTATAAAATTTCTGAATATATTCTTTCCACTGCTTTATAAACACTCCTCATTATCTGGTTTATAGATATATTTCCATGTATATGCCAAACATGTATTGATGTTTTAATAAAATCTCATGAGAAAGTAAGCTGAATCCTATAAATGTTTTATAATTTTAGAAATATTTCTAAATCTTAGTTTATTTTATCTGAATGAAACTCAATAATCCATAGGGGAAGTATTATAAAATATAAGCATATATTGAAAAATAGTGAAATAGACATAGTTTTTCAGAAAAAAATGATACATTTATTCATCAAATCCATGCACTTTTTCTGGCCTAGCCATTTATTTAGTAGTATTAAGTCTTTCTTGTACACTTTTAACACCGCAATGTCTCATTTTTTCTGCTATGAGCATAGCACTGTCTCCATATTCTTCACAGAGTTGTTGTAAAGGTCAAAGGAAATCATGGTAAAATGCTTTAGAAACTGTCAACTGCCACAGAGAGAGAAAACAATTAAGGTATTATTGTTAATAAAATAATCATTTACAGGAATTTTCCATTTGCATTCTTCACTAATGTTTCTGTGATGGAATAGATGTCTTCCCTTAGCCACTTAAACTATGTCCACCATAGATAACCTTTACTATTCTAATTTTTTTATGTCAAGTGATAAAATCCCTGCTCATCACCTTGTTAAAATTATAGGAAAGTAGCCCAGTGAGCTGACCCTAACTATATTTCCCAGACATTAGCTGTAAGAAGATGTACCACTTTTCAGACTATCTCTCCCAATGAACTCTTGATTAATTTTTTTTATAATTCTAGTATGAACATAAAAGATCTTTTTTGCTTCCTAACCTTAGGTGTTGTGAAGCTGTTTCACATTCAATCATACTTCTACTTTTCCACTCTGCGGTTCTTTTTATTTACAGCAACTGCATTCTTTTTTTAATAGCAACTCAAACTTTCATACTGTCTTTCATCTCTTATCTTTTCAATTATTACTTCAGATTTCCAAGAATATTACTTTCTATTTGAACTTCCTGAAATCCACCAAGCTCTCACTGTTGGTCAACTCCATCATGTTTTTGTTACCTTCATTGGTTTCTATGGTCTATCATAGACACTGATTTGCGTGAACTTACAATTCTTTTCCATTTTTCCTTAGCATTTTGCTATTTTATAAAAACCCAACAGTGATTATGTTGAATGACATGACAGTACTTTGTATGTCCAGCTGCCTGGCAGCATGTTCTGTACCACCAGTGGTTCATGCCAGTGAGAATGTGCTGCGTCACACTTCAGAGCAACTCAGAAAAACACATGAACCCATGGTCTCTGATTCCTTTTAAGTCATAGCCAGCAACAGCAATTTACTTCCTGCTCAAGGATCCTACTCACGTTTCCTTGTCTGTCTAGCCCATTTTTAATCTGAAGAACTGCATTTTGTCTTGGTCTTTTTTTCTCAGGTATCTCTTTATTTAATTGTAAAGCACAATGAATCAGAAGTACAATATAATAAATCTCCATAACCTATGTCCCTGTCTACCCACATTTCTGCTCATGATCATGTTTTTAACCTGCTTAGTTTTTATCTGTATCAATAAAATCAAAGACAAACTCCTATACTTCTTCAGTGGAATTACACAATAAACAATTTTACTGTATGCTTTTTTGGCCATATTAATTTATTTTCAATTCAAGACACTCAATGCAGAATAAAGTTCAAAATATTTTGACTGAACATCCTCTTTGCTATAAATAGTATCAAATACCTCTACACTTTATAATAATTTTTTTTGTTTGTTGAATATAATTTTCTCTTTTCATTCTCTCTATATTTCAGTCATGTGAAATAATGCAACAACTACAAGCAGATTCCTTAATGAAAGTTTGTTTTGTTTTGTTTTTTGAGATAGGGTCTCATTATTTAGTTCAAGCTTCGAACTCACTATGTGACCCAGGCTGGCTTGCATTCACAGAGATCCTCCTGCCTCAGGCTTCCTGTACCGAGGTTAAAGGTAGGCACAGTTTTACCTGGCCTCAATGAGATTTGGTTGAGAAATCTGCTGGAAAAATATTTGCTTTCCCCTTCCTTGATTTGTCAGAGGCAATTGTAACAGCTAGTCATTTGCTTCTGTAGAAACCATTTCTTGATAGGGCATTCACGTTATAAGAACCCTTACTTCTGAGTTTAATTTTTTTATTTTTACTTTTGCTGACTCCAGTTCTTAAATTGCCATTTACAGAGATCAGTCTTGGGTCCTCTTCTTTTTTCTAACCATAACCACTTTCTTGATGATCATATCTAGTTCCATGACTTTAAACAAACGTTAGCAAGGTTGTGGGGAAAAGAAACCCTCCTCAATTGTTGGTGGGGATGTACAACCACTATAGAAATCAGAATTGGAAATTCTTTAAAGAAAATTAAAAATAGAAATTTTATTTGACTCAACAGTACCTCTTTCAGATATCTTCTTGAGTTAAAGACATGATGTTACAGCGATACGAGAACACCCACATTTGTAGTAATAGCTAAATCGCAATTCATAATAGCTAAATTTTAGAATCAGGCTTTTGTGGCTATCAACAGATAAAAGAAAACACAGAATGAAGCATTACTAGACCATAAGAGGTATAAATGTATAGGTAAATGGATTCATCTTGAGACTATAATGCTGAATGAAATAAATCAGCCACAGAAGGTTAAATATCATATGATTTCTCTTTAAGAGAAATGTAAAATATAAATAGCTTAAAGAATAAAATAGAAGAGAGATGATAAGAAACAAGGAAATAGACTTTGTAGAGGCAGAAAGGGGACTTGGGGATGGGGGGAAGGAGAGGGTGAGGAGGGGAAGAAGAAATGATTAAGATGGATATGTATATGGAACAATTGCATCTGATGATCATAAGTCCTATATATCACAAACACACACCAATAAAAAATCATATATATGTTTTTAGGAAATTTTTATTATTTTCCTCAGTCTGGATTTCTCCTTTGACATGCACATTGTCATTCACTCGGCCTGTGGGTCTCCATGAACATAGCATGTTTGAATCTGGACTACCATTTTCACTCTTTCTAGAACATACTTCTCTTTCAGTTGTCTGCATTTCAGTCAGTAATTCCATTCTTCCTATTGCTCATACCAAAATCTTGGCATCTTCCTGTAGCCAGCTCTTTTATTCCTCCTGTAGAGCAAAAGCTGTCAGTGACATCATGTATCAAACACTACTCTAAGTTGGATCCCCAAACACACATCTATACACAAGGCATTTTTATAATTCTATAAGGTAGCTAATACAAAGATTGATCAAACATACTGTGAATGTTCACATACAGTCTTCAACGTTGTGCAGATAAGATATCAAAGCTTTTAAGCAGTATCTGAATCTACAGCAAGGGACTAGTGATTTGTAGATTTAAGGCAAAATAATCTGGCTCCAGAGTATGTACTCTTAAGTATTCTTTTATATTCTGAAAATATAGTTAGAATCCAATCAGTTCTCACAGCCCTCACAGTTGATGACTTTCTTTAGCTGTACTATAGTTGTACGATGTGCAGTTAGAGACAGTGAGAGTGCAGTCTTTACCTTACAAGTCTACCAGAACACTATCCTCCAGGGACATATTTGTCCTCCACCCTCTTTTCTTTGAGATCTGTTCAAATGTCCCCGTATTAAAGAAACTGTCTGTAATGATACTGTATAAAATAACACTAATAAATCTCTTTCCCCCAGCTATTTGACATTACTTTGTTTATAGCTAAATGCTTTGTTAGAGTAGGGTGCATTTTCATTTTTTCCCAATATTTTATTCTTAGAAGAGTGGTGAGTATTAGTAGTTATTAAACAAATGTTTTATTGTTTATGTAAATAATGGGAAGATTTTATGATGTCCAGTTATTTTGCATTTAAGCTAAAGTTAGATGAAGCCAAAAGTTGTTGTGCATAGTTTTCTACTTTTCAAATAAATTGACAAAATTATCCAATTCTGTGAGTGATAAATGTTATTGCTCATTACTAGATAAATTTGTCATGTGTAGAACAACTTTGTCATATTCTATACAGATATAGAGGCAGATATCTCCTACCAGAATTGTCTTTAAGGTGGGGTATTCATCAAGAAAATTCACTGAGGGAATAATAAGAACATAAAAGTGTGTAACACTGAAGCATGAACAATGTTCTTGCTGAAATTTAATGACAAAGAAGGGGTGAAACATTCCACTGGTCTAAAATTTCTCTAAGCATGGCATTTTAGTTCAACCAGAAAAAGTGACAATGTTCCTTCTTTCTTTTCCCCCCTTACAGGTTCTGGTACACTGAAATATATCCATTTCAGGTCAGAGAATTTCTAGATAGCATTATCTCATTGCAACAACACTAAGTGTTATAAAATAGACAAGCAGAAGAAGATCTCTGAAAAGAACCATAGACTGATGATGGTCCTGAAAAGGGTATGAACACAGTAAGGAAGAAATGGCAGAGTAAACACTTTCACAGTCAACAACTACAGAATAAAAAATATGGCAGTGGGAAGACTTCAAGGGAAGATTAAAAAAGAATTAAAATGATTAGAAGGAATTGGAAACATGTATTCCACTTAAATGTACATATTACTTTGAGGAACTGCTAAGTAATGGTGTTAAGAATTGAGTACTGAGAAGTGTCGATAATTAATGGAGGAAATAAATATGAAAAATCATTTTATTAGGAGTTTTTGTGTCAATAATACATGACAGAAAATAATATGCTGAATTATATTGCATTGATATGAATTATGTCATTTTTATTTTCCATTAATTTCTACTTTGAAGATATTAAAAATGTATACATATCAGTTCAAAGGTATTAGTAAGCGTATGAGTAAATATAGTACATATTTGGAATATATGATCAAAAATGAATGATTAAAGTAGGCATGGTAGCACATGTCTACTCTCAGCTGCTCTAGAGGCTGAGAAGAGCCTTTGCAAGTTAGCAATATCTTTCTCAAAATAAAAAAAAAAGAGAACTGAGGATATAGCTTAGTTGTAGAGGACCCCTGAGCTCAACCCCTAGTACAGCCAAAAATAAAAAATAAAATGAAATAGACATTTTGACAAACACTGTTTAGACAATGAAAGATTCAAAATCTACCCATGATAGTCACACAAATCTCAAACCAGGAATGGAATTTATTTATTCAAAAATTGGTTATTTTAATAAATATTTTTAATCCATTAAACAAACTGATACCATGCAGGAAAATATAATGTTTGTGTTAATATTTAAAACTCCACATTTAGTGTTTTTTTTTTTTATAAAATGGAGTAATACTCAGCCTTAAAGAATGAGAAATTAGAGACTTTTTATAGCTAAATGGATACACATTGAGGTGATACTCTTAAGTGAAATAAATAGGACACACAGGTGTAAATACCAAATAGTTTCCCTAGTGTGAGAAACTGAAAGCGTAAATAAGGACTAAAAAGTATAATAGGTAATGTGAAATAGGAAGAAAAGGGGCAAAGGGGCAGGGGAAGTGGGAAGGGTAGGGGAAAAGAAAGAAGGGTTTGGAATTAATACGAGAAAATGAAAAACATGGAAACAAAGTCTTTGTAAATAGAGAGAGGTGCAGGGGTTGAAAGGAGGACAGGGGAAAGGGGAAAAAAAAGAATCAAGGTATGTTATGTAAAGATACAAATCTCTAATGATGAATGTCATTGTATTGTATACCTAAAATATATCAATAAAATTAATTTTTTAAAAAAACACATTCAAAAATGAGAACCATTACAATGTTTTAGTTTTTTCTACCAATGTGCAATACAATTAGACTAATTCATCATAATACAGAAATATGAAAACAAACCTTCAAAGGAAAAGAAAGCAAAACAAAACCAATGAAGACAAGTAATATTTTGAATACAAGAGCTGTGTTTATGCATGAATGAAGATATGCTAATTTTTGACTAAAAGTTTATTTTTGTATATTATTTAAATTGTTACATTTAATACAAACACTAGTTGATATGATACATTATTAAGCATAAAATACTTTACAAATATATCAGTGTGAATTATAATGCTTGCTGATCAATAGAAAATGAAAACATTTTAGAAACACAATATATATTTAATTTGCAGTGGAAATAGTGTATTTATATTAGAAATATATGTACATGGTAAACATTCATATGGATTTTAAATATAAAATTATTTTATAAATGCAAGGCATCACACAAAATTTTGTATAGATGTTCTATATTCACAATTAATTTCAAAATATATCTCTGAGAAATAATTAGCTCCTGCATTTTTAATATTTAAAAGTTACATTGAAAGGTAACCAGGAAAGAGATAAAGGAAAAGTAAATTATGCTGTCAGATATTTTTAAATTGCATTAACTTATGATAAACTCCTTAAACTTCCCAATCAGAGATGATGCTGTTTTTAATAAAAGAAAATTTTAAATACA
The DNA here is from genome assembly GCF_000247695.1 of Heterocephalus glaber. The sequence goes on along the minus strand of NW_004624745.1, from coordinate 10,115,260 downwards.
ATATGTTAAATTTTACTTTTAAATAAGAGGACTAAAGCAGAGATGAGATTTTACTTTAAAAACATCAAGCTTTTTAGAAGTTTTGGAAAAATTTGGATAATATACTCACATACATTGCATTCAAATTATGATTTGATATTTTAGTTAGGAGATAGCAATTTACTTGTATTTTATTTACAGAATGAGACTTTGGTTTGTATGATTTGAGATTTGTGAAAAAATGTAAAGAAAAAAAGTTTCTTGAGCATTTGAAGAATTTCATCAGATGTATCTTTTTCCTACTTTTATACAGAAACTATAAAGTAAAAGAAAAATACAAAGAAAGAAAAAAACTGTCAATCTCAAAATAAGTGGTTCAAATAAAGAGAAGTAAACAATAGTTCAACTTTCCACTTCCAGGCTCAATTGCTATTTCAATTAAATATAAGGTAGTCAAGGAGGGTAGTCAAATAAATGTAAGATAATGAAAAGATGAAGAGCCCTTAATATAATCATCCTCAATTCAGAGTGCAGATAATAAAGTGAGCATAGTGATGGCAAACCCAAATGCAAAGCAGCCTAGGCATTAATATTTATCACATTCTAGGGATGTCCAACAATTGAACTAACACGCAGTAGAGTAAAAAATTTAATATCTTAGAGACACAAATTGCCTTTCTGTAAAAATGTTTGCATTGTCTAATAATCACAAGCAATTATACTCTATGCAAATGGCTGTAAGCATTTGACCCTTAGATGAAATTTCTAAACAAAAATAAAATTCTGTGATTTGAGTGTTAGGACTTGGCACCTCCCACATCTAATAAAGCAACTAAGTGAATCGATTTCACTTCTCAGTCATGTGGATCTACAATCCTGTCATTTTTTTCATCTTCCATACACTGTCATTGTATTTAGGTGAGATGATAGTAATCTCAACTTCTTTAATTTGATGGCCTACATAAGGTTGGTAGAAAAGGCTCAAGGGTAGGGCAGTACCTATGATGTGGAAGTTTCTGAATTGGGTCTGTAGCATCACAAAAAAAGGAAAAAAAGAAGAAAAAAGAAAGGAAAGAAAAAAAGGAAGGAAGAAAGAAAGGAAGGAAGAACTAAAGAAGAACAAAAGAACTAAAGAAAGAAAGAAAAGAAAGAAAAAAAGTTTCCTCCTAATCTTAGTTTCACACTAGGGACTACTGCCACAACCTAAATTATATACAGGGGATAGTGGCATTCTATTCTAAACAGAAAACAAAACAAAGTAACAAAAACTCAAACAAAACATCAAAAAAGGAAAAGAAAGGAAGAAAGAAAGAAAGAAAGAAAGAAAGAAAGAAAGAAAGAAAGAGAAAGAAAGAAGAAAGAAAGGAAGAAAGAAAGAAAAAAGAAAGGAAGAAAGAAAGAAAGAAAGAAAGGAAGAAAGAAAGAAAGACAGACAGACAGACTGTAAGGCAAGCTAACAAGCAATCTCAAAGAAACTTCTGCTTACCACATGTTGCCTCCCAGATATATTTACAGTCCTAGATTTTTGCCTCCTGCAGTGTACTATATCACACAATCTTTCGCCAAACTAGTTTTGTTTTAGACTCATCACATTCAAATCTCAATCTCCTCTTCAGAGTATCCCAGTTTCCTGTTACTGCAAACTTTTTGATTGTCACTGCAGAGCAATTAACCTGTTCCATGTACTGTATCTGTATGAATTTGAAGGCTAAACAATCACTCAAAACCAGAAATTTTACTACAGTATAAAATTAATCATCATTAAAATATGTTTTGATACACATGGGGAATTTAACTTCTATTCTCAACTGTTTTGATACTCTTCCCTCAAGGAGGTGAAGCTTAAATTCTCCTCCCACTGACCTTAGATGACATGTATATTTTCTCTGCAGGCAACTTTAGAAGTTTATGGATATGTATAGAAAGTGTCAGTGTATATTTGAAACTAGTAAAACCAGATTTTGAACCTGTTTTTCAATTATAACACATGAATTTTATTTAGATTCTGATTTTTTTTTTAATGTATCAATACATACTCTGGCTTAAACGTAGATGTGCTACAAGCCTCAAGCACTCATGGGTGAGGCTTTTAGGAAGTGGTTGGATCTAGGGTGTGTAAATATGGATTAAGGTGTATGATTATTAAATTAGTCAACCAACTGGTTGATTTAGCATAGTTTGGGGTGTGGATAAGGGGAAGCCCCATCCTGGGTCTTGGTGGTGATAATAAATATGCTTATAGCTTGCATGGGACATAAGGGGAAAAGAAAGATGGCTGTTGCTGCTTTGTGCCTCCTGGGTGCTCTGCCATGGACTGTTTCTTCTCTACCATGCCCTTTTGCTATGCCCCCTGCAGTGGAGCCAGCTGACTATGAAACCTTTACAAACTGTGGGCTGAAATAAACATTTTCCTCCTTTAATTTCTGTGTCTAGCAATGAAAAAATAACTAAAACATTACACATTTGCACTACATGATAATCACAGAATTTTATAAAAATGTCCAATTTAACTTGAATATTTCACATTTTTCTGTAAAATTAAAAATGGGCTAGATCCTAAAAGTCATAAAATCGGACAGAAATTTATTTAAAAGTCTCTTGATTAATGATATATTTTCAACAATTGATTGTTTTGGTAGTAAGATAGATACTAAAGCAATTTATAGTTCTTTCTCCTCTTTCTCCAAAATTTAAATCACACCTTGTGGAGAGGATATTGTCTTTAAAAGGGCACAGATTCATTGTTTACAATTACTTTCAGAGCTAATCTATGAAATCTAATTAGGAAACTGGTTCAAATTTGTTTAAATCACAGATCCATGAGCACATTTATTCCTACAGCCTAACCTTGTAAATAACCAGTCAGCATGGACAGATATTAATGGAGACCAAAACATAGTGTCATGGGAGCCTACACAAACATGGTAAGCTATAAATTAACTTATTAATAGTAAGTTTTCAAAAGTTTTTTTCACTTATCTGAAACTAAGATTACTGCTCTATTAAAGTCCATTTCTTTTTGTGTAATTTTCCATGGACGTGGAAAACTGCATTTCCCTCCTAATTACTCTATGTATGACTCATTTCTATAATCAGATCACCCTTGTCCTTCCTTTCTCTAAGCTAAACAAATCTAATTATTTTAATATCTCTATTTGCCAGAAAGTTAATTATCTCTGTTTCTTTTTTCGGGCCATCTCCTGTTCTTCTGCTTTTTTCATTTTAAAGTCTGTATCTAAATCTAGACACAATTACAGAATCCTGATTGATGGTAAAACAGCGGAAAGATTGCTTTCCACTGCTTCCCAATTATTTTATTTAATACTTCTCAGTATCTTATTGGATTATATCTTATCATATTATTTCACTGTAGATTTCAGCATAGCCAGCAATGCCAGGTACAGTAATCCTATTTTTCTTAAATAAACATATATACACACATAGCACATATTCACACATATATAGAATTTGTTCTAATAATGAAAATTATATGTATGTACATATATATAATATCTTCTTAGTATATTTCTATACCAACAATACTGAAACTGTGGTAGTAGTCTTTGCCTCTATGTTCTTTCCAATCCATCCATATCTTCCACCAAGATACTTTTCCCAAAGTGACATCTCTTATTTTCTCCCAGAAGCCTTTCCCTGTTAGCTGGCATGTCATGTCCTTGAAGTCCTAGCGAGTTGCAAGGTGTTCCTCATTCCATACCTGGACATGCAGATGAGCTGATTACACAAGGTTATATGCCCTCTGAAGAATTCTCCTATTAGGTTATCTAATTTTACACTTCTGTATATTTTTTTAATTAGCTTGCATGCCCTACTATGGGCTCATTGAGAAAACAGGTTATGTGATTAGTTGTTTTCCCTTTATAATTTTAAGCATAAAAACACAATGCTTGTGTAAGCATTGAGATATATAATACATGTTTGTTAACAGAGAACTGTACTAAATTAACATGCAAAAATATCGTGAAAAATATTAAGTTATATATTTGAAGCACTTCTATAATACCAGTTTCTCTGCAGCCCATTAGCCATGTTTGAATCAGAATCTTTCATCTAGCCAATAAAAGAAGGAAGAGTGAATATTATCTTGGAAGAAGGACACAACATAGTCCCTAGCTGCTATGAAACAAAACTCTTCATTCAGAAAAGGAGAAGAAGAAAGATAGCTAGAAGCCAGACTTGTGGTTCCTCTAACATCATCTAGGTTTAATTTAATAGGAAAAAGGTCATAAAACTACAAAATGTTTCCCAGATAAAAAGAATACTGAGTGAAGCAGAATTTGGGGTTGGTTACCTCTCTGTTTAAGATTCTAGACTACCTCAAAGAAAGGCCTTTTCCATCTACACAGTTTTAGGAGAAGAGAGATGGTGCTGCTTGCATTGTTTACACTTAGAGAACTGCTTAAGTGTGCTCCTCATGCAGGTACAAGAAGTCTTGAGTGCTATGCAGAGATAGTGTGGAGCTTGTGGACCTTATTGAGTTCAGAGTAGTCCAAAGAGACTACAGCTCCAAGAGCATAGAACAAACAGTGAGTGAGGACTCTGAATTAAATGGGACCACCCAGAACTCTGGTGAAGGTGGGTGAATTAGCAGGGTGGCCCAGTAGGCTCTGTCTATGGAAAGGGTTTGCCCAGCTACACCTTATAACCTAGGTAACAGAAGAGTCCCTGGTGCTAAGGAGCATTAAGGAACAAGCAGCAAAGAGCCAGAGAACAGCACAAGGTTCAAATCCAGAGCATAGGTCCATTGCTTCATTGTGATCAAGACGCGTAAACAGTTTTCTTCACATCAGGCAAAATGAGGAGCAAAAGATACTCTGGAAAACTGAGTACTTCTCTCAAAGGAGATTAGTTGAAAACAAAAACAAACTGTATTATGTTTGTTAAAGGTTTCCTACCCTTAGTAGAAATGGATACTTGTAAATCCAATAAAATGGTTTATAAGAAATAACATTAATATTTTTTCTTACATACCTAAGGGAAGAAAAAATGTTCAGTTTAGTAAGAGAAACAGGCTCCCTGGAGTGAGTACATGGGAATTCTGGCCTTTCATAAACTCTGCATAACTATTTGGAAGCTGAACTCAGAATCAAACCTTTTCCATAAAACCCAGATCCAATCTACCAGTACACTCCATCACATAGAGGCTGTTAATGACTATGTCCTCTCTAGTTAAATTTTCTAGACACAGTGAAATATTTACTGTGTTACACAGTTTCTCATTTTCATGTCTTCTTTCCATAAATTACCTCCTCTTTCTCTTTTGATTTTGCAATTGTGTTATACCTGATTTTCAAGAAACAAATTTGGATCTATCTTCTTAATATTAGTATATATTCATCTCTCTATATGGTAAGGTCTCAGGATAGAATATTTACACTATTAATTTAACCTTCATTGCTCATTTTATTTATTACTCTATTTAGCAATCAAGATTAGAATTACTCAAGCCAGGTATGGTGGCTCATGCCTGTAATCCCAGCACTCGGGAGGCTGAAGCAGGAATATCGCTGTGAGTTCAAGGCCAGCCTGAACTACATAGTGAGACTCTGTCTCAAAAAAAAAATTACTCAGAGAAGGCATATGCTATGTCTCAAATACTATAGGAAAAATAAAAGCCATAGGCAGAAGACTACAGAATGAGTCACTAAATTTTTCTGAGCTTTTTAGCATCCTTTTAACAATATGAAAAGTCTGTTTTTTCTTCAGTCTAAAGAATAAATAGAAAAGAATATGGCAGTAATGTCAAAGCACTAAGTATAAGAATTTTTCTGAAAATATTAAATGTGAAAAATTATTTCTATGCTAAATAATTGAATAAACAAATGATCTTTGACTTACAATGAGGTTATTTATGGATAAACTCATCGTAAGTTGAAAATACCTTAAGTAAAAAATGCATGAAATATACCTAACTTTTAAAACATCATAGCTTAGAAATACAGTGTGTTTTGGAGGACTGGAGATTTTCCTCTTGTATGGCTAGCTGAAAACTTTGGCTTGCTTCCACTCTCCAGAATTTTGAGAGAATCTTGTACCACATATCTGTAGCCCAAGAAAAGATCACAATTCCAGAATGATTTCTACTAAATCCATATCATTTTCCCACCATCATAAAGTCAAAAAGTTACACATTGAATAATAGTTTATCAAATTAAATTATCGTTTTATTTTTGGGTAAAATGTAATAGAATTTTAAATGCTTAAGTTGGTATGGCTATTCTGATGATGTCTTTAAAAATAATTATTATGAGAGATAAACTTGATGGATGGGCTATAACAGACTTATGTCACCCAGATCAAAGTGCTGGAGTTTACCAAACCTTTGCTTCCTTTAAATCTGAGGATTTATTCCTATAACTTCTCCATGTTGCTCTTTGAAATAAAACAACCAAATAAGAGAAAGAAAACAATATGTTAGAAGGTGTTAAATGATATGAGAGAGAGAAAAATTAAGTAGAAGTAACAATGTGACATATGTTTAAATGGGGGACATTGTGAATGCTACAAAGCAGTGACAACTAGCAACAAAAATGACCACTGCTTCCTGGGATTTTTTTGTACATTATATCCAATATGAAAGCTATTGTGCTTAAAGTCAGAGCCCTGGGAGATAATTTATTGTCTATCTTTCATAACTACTCTATTTTTTATTGAAATAAGTTATCTTATGCAGTTCCTGGAATACAAAAAAGAAGCAGTCATTATTAAGGACAATTACAAGTATAAATGTCATTTCTATCTGGCTATCAAATTTTGTATCAATGTGAAAGTAGCCAGGAAGCACAGGAGGGGATCCACTCACTGTTTCAATTTTCTCATTGCAAGCATATTTTTAAAATATTAAAATATTTGAATAATACCAAATTCATGACATCTTAGGTTTTAAAATTAAATTTGTATCCTAAGTGGAAACAATCAGTAGTGAAGGCTTTTTGTTGTTGTTGTTTTGGTTTGGTTTTTTGGCCTGTTTTCAGAGTATCATACTCTGGTTTTTGCTTATCTCATACTCATATGGGTTTTCTACTGGCATATTCTATCCTCTGGTCCCAGTCATACAAATTCAGAATAAAGACCTCCTTTTGTTGATAATTTCTCATTGGATTTTATTTGTATCTCTTTTATGTTATGCCAATTTCTGAGTTATACTCATCCCCCAAATATCTAGTTTTCCTTATTAGATTCCATTAACAATAATTGAGGATATATTTATCATGTCTTTGTTTTCTACAGTACCCGGTGCAGTGCTTACATCGAATAGGTACTTAAAAAATATCTTGAGTCAGTAAATATGAAACAGCTTTTGAAAAGAAACGTTTCTAAATTTACTTTTATGTGACTGGTAAAACTAGAAGATGTTGTATTCCCAAAGTACTTTGTAAGATGAAACTCCAGTCAGGAATTTTACAGTGTGTTCAAGGATGAAGAAGAAAACTCACTTATATCTAACATAAGCATCTATATCTAACATATGCATTTATAACATGTAGTGAAGAAGGTCTAATAAGAAAGAGAAAGAAGAGGGTATCATCAGAAAGACCCATATTCCATTTCAGTGCACGACAAGATAGAGAAAGCCTTCCTGCACCTCAAGTCTATGGGGCCAGTTCCCCTGGAAAAGCTAAATATTTGTCATTTGCTGTTGGAGATTTAGGAGTCTGGTATCTGACTCATCCCACCCCCAAAAATAAGGCTAAGCCCTTGACCAAGAAGTGTAATGAGACAGTGAAGTCATGATCTGCACTGAGAGAGCTGTACCTGAAGAAGCCCAATGTGAGATAGATGACCACAAATGCCGAAAGAACAAAAAACATTTAAACTAGTGCTTGTCCATTAAGGTGATGTTGCTTTATTTTACCTTCTTTTTTCCTCCATTGAAGCCTAGGAAGGCCAGAAATCCTGTGATAAAAGGAGAATTTCAAAAGAAAAGGACCCATATTTTACTTTCCAAACTTTTCAGTTTTCACCTGCTTGAAGAGATAAAATGATTATTTTTTAAAAGACTTTTCTTGAGGAATAACTGACATACCAATAAAACTGAAGTTCAACAATTTTCCTACATGTATTCATTTGCAACACTATTACCACTATGAAGATAATGACCTGTCATCACCTGCCAGACGTTGTTATGTCCTAAGGTAATAAATTCCTCTCCCATGTTGCCCACCTCACCATTCCATCCACACGTAACGATTGTCTGCTTTCCATCACTATACGTATATTAATTTACATTTTTTGAGATTTAAATGCTAGAATCATAGAATATATATTATTTTAAGCTTGTGTCCTACATTCTTTCATTCAGCATATTTTAATGTTAACCCATAATGTTGGTCTTATCAATTCACTCATTTTTAACACTAATATTCCACATTTTGGGGATATATTTATTTATTTATTTACTCAATTGTGGACGTTTGTGTTGGATTTGGCAATTACAAGTATCACTGATACAAGGATTAATTTATAGTATAATGACATTATTTCTGTTTCCCCCTCTTCATGTAAATACCTAGAAGTAGAGTGGTAGTATGAAATGGTTGACATATGCTTCATAATAAGATAACGGGCCAAAGATGTACCTCAGTGGCACTGTGCCTGCCTGGCAAGTGCAAGGTCCTGAGTTCAATTCCTGGTACCAAATAATTTAATAGATAAGTAAGATGATGATAACAATACCATCACAATACCAAACTTTTTCCCAAAGTTGTTGAGTTGTCTTAAATTCATACAAGCAGTGTATGAGAGTTCCTTCCTGCCCCCAACTTGTACAATATTTGGTGTGGCTAGATCTTTTAATATTAGCCATTTAACAACAAGTCACCCATTATGATATCCCATTATGGTTTAATTTGCATTTCACTAATGACTATGATGATGGGAAACTTTTAGTGTGTGTACTGGCAATTTACCTAAGACGACACATTTTAAGTTACACAAATTCTTATACTTTTAAATGACTATATATCTATTACTTGGTTGTACAACATGCCAGTTTTAACTGAACTTCTTCAGTTTATTACTTTATTAAACAATTTCCAACTCAATAATTCAGTTACTCAATAATATGTTAATTATTTAAAAGTTATATAAATTTACTAATGTGGCAGTTTCTTAATTTAAAAAACTACTTTTTAGGAAACTTTACCATAATTTTTGCATTGTTGTAGCCTCAGACATTCCATATGTAAGTAGTTAAGCATACAGACATAAACAAAGGCATAATAAAAGATAGTATGAAGTCCACTTAGTATTTTTAAATTTTTCAACACAGGTTTCAAACAACTGCTTCAGATTGAAGGCACTGAACTGAATATCATCTCATGTATAAGTGAAAATTAAATATAAAATCAATATAACAACACAAAAATCTAACTTCAAATTATTTGGTTACATTAAACATCAGTATTATATATAGGAAAGTGAGACATAGAATGGCCTTCAAATCTATAATATATGCATTTTGAACAATATTTGTGCAATTTTTAATGTAGTCTTGGAAAGAAGTTATTATGTAAACTTGTCTTCAATTTTTTTTTTCTAATTATTCCAACATTTTCATTAGTCTGTTTTCTAACTTGGCTCATAAAAATCTTCTGTTGTTTTGCATTGATTCAATAAATATCCTTTGGGATTGTTTTTTTTAAAGAACTGGCTTACCCTGGTGAATGGCCACAAGATATTTCCAGTTTGATAAATGTAAGTCTTTTGATATTGCATTAGACCTTCTGCATTATTAATTTAATGAGGAAGAGGAATATAAAGATGATAATTTAATATTAACCCTCAAAAATAAGGTTTTGGGAGCAATCTACTAGATGATTATTATAAATTGGAAAGAAAATATATTCCATCAACTTATACGTAATAAGAGATAAAATGATCACTGTCTCAAAGAATTTTATTTTTGTTTGGTTTTGCCAAGGCACAGATGGATGTAGAAAGCTTGATTATGGTTACAATTTTAAATAATATTTTGTTTGAAATATGGAAATATTAGAAAAGAAAAAAAGATCTATAATAGTTATCCATTTAAAACGTTTTTCAATATTTTTTATTAGCATAACTCAACAATGAGAATAAGATGAATTACTTTTTCCTGGTAGAAACCCAAGACACATTGTCTTCTAATAAGCTGTAATGTCTTAGTAGAAAATGTTTGATCTGTCAATATCTGTGATATTACATTAACCTTTTAAATATCTGATAGCTATTTTCATTGGAAATATTCATTTGAATGAGTTTTAAAAAATGACGTCAAGAAAGGCATGGTGGCACACACCTATAATCTCAGCACTGGGGAGGCTGAGACAAGAGGATTGCTGAGAGTTCGAGGCCAGCCTGAGCTACATAGTGAGTTCCAGACCAGCGTAAACTACATAGCAAGACCCTGTCTAAATCAAGAAATAAATATGTAATGACATCAAAAAAACCAACTTAATGAGTTGAAATATGGAAACAGAAAAATATGTGTGAATAAGTCCCAGAAATTTTAGTAAATATCAAATGAGGGACTGTGTATTAAACTTGGAGATCCAAGTAAAACTGACCACATAATTTGTGAAAGAAGTATTGAATGTTTAAAGAAAGATATCTCTACGGAGTTATTTAGGATACTGGGATAAGGATTATATACATAATATATTGGTGTATATATATATATATATATACACCTATCGGTGTATTTGTCTATATGTATGTATGTAAATGTCTGTAATATGAACTTTCTAAAATATTTTAGTAAGCCATTCTACATTTAATTGTTCAGATCTAGAGCAATATGGGAATGTATAGGTAACTATTTTAATCAACTATTTTTCTCTGTTACATTAACAGTATATATCCGTCATGAGTATTTATTATATGTAAAGATATAATTTTTCTTTTACCCCATTTTCTCATATATTTAGCTTCCTGAGCCATGTCAGATATACTCTATGTTAAAAATTAAATCAACAAAACATACTTTTTATATGATTTAGGGGAATTCAGCATAGAAATACTAAGTAACATCAAATGTCATTCAGCAGATTTTCCAGAAATTATTATTATTGTTAAATTTAAATTACATTAATTTAATTGATTCATAAAACAAAAACTGTACATATTTTGGGGTGCTATGTAATGTTTTAATACACATTTACTATATAAAATGTGCATTTTATAGCATTTAGATCAGATTAAATATATTTATATCTTCAAACATATCATTTTTTATGGTGAGAATGCTCGGAATCATTTCTTCTACTTTTTGAAATGTATATTACACTATCACTACCCATGGTCACTCTACTATGCAACAGGACACCAGAACTTCTTGTTCGTATCTAGCTATGATTAACACACAGTGACCATAATCTCATCTCTAACAGTTTTCCAAGCCTCTTTTCAAACTGATCTAAGAAATATTTTCATAATAAGAAAATATAGGCGAAAATCACTTGGCTATTTAAACAATGTCTGCCTTTAATACTTCCTCTCATGACTATTAGGAAGGATTTGCATCCTATGTAATAGATCTGAAATGCTTATGGGATCTAACACGTTCTGAGATTGTGCCAAGTCTTGGGTGTGGCACAATAAACAAGTTCACTTTGAGGGAGAATCCTGTTCTGTTTGTAGTTTTCGTTCTTTGTTTAGTGGTAGTTAAATTTTGTTGTGTGATATTATTTCAACAGAAAAAAATGGTGGCTGCTAGGATAGTGAAAATTGCTTCTCTATTTTGTGTTAATAAAATTTTTAATCTCATGCTAAGTGCACTTTATAAAATTGTATCTGTTTTCTGGATATTCTCATTTTATAGGAAAGAAGCTAGGGTTTTATTAATGTATGTCACCTTGTAAATCACTGGTGATATAATTGGTGACATCAGGTATGTCACTAAGTGTTCTGTCAGGGAACTAGAACTAGGAAAATAGAGAGTAATTTCAGGTATATGACCTTATACAAAATTAATTATGTGTAGCTGTACTTTTTGTACCTGCTGGTGGATTTTAAGATACATTGTTTTAAGGCAGCAAGGAAGCAAAGATAGATGTCTGGTAAGTGAGTCAGAGCTCTAAATGGACCCAAAAGCCTAAAGAACAGCCTATAAGTTCAGGGTAAAGCAAGGTCTATTGTTATTGTCTCTGAACCTCAGTCTTAGTTTCTGCAGAAGCAGCATCCCTCATATTCCTAACATACACCAGACATAGGTGATTTTGAAGCTAAAGGAGGAACGGGAAAGCTGGAGCAGTTGCTGTATTGAACAATGTTTCACATTAAAGAAACTAGTTATGGAAATTTCATCAGGTTTTTGAGGAACCACCGTACTAATTTCCATAGTGGTTGCACTAAAGTACATTCCCACTGACTGTGTAAAAAACATCCCCATCCATCTGATTTTCCTGATGGCTAAAGATGTTTACTATTTTCTCATATAATTACTCACTCTTTGTACTTTTTTGTTGAGAAGTGTACCAAGTTCTTCTATGATTGAGTTTCTCTCTCTCTCTCTCTCTCTCGTTGTGTGTGGGTGTTTGTTGTTTTCTAGCTCTTTATATGTTCCAGATATTAATCCTCTGTCAAAAGAGTAGTTGGAGGCAATTTTCTCACATTCTGTAGGCTGTCTCCACTTTGTTGTTTCTTTTTCTGGGTGGAAAATTTTAATTTGATGCAATCCTATTTGTTGGTTGTTTTAATTTGATGCAATCCTATTTGTTGGTTGTTGCTATTATTTCCTGAAGTACTGGTGTCATATTCAGGAAGTCATTGTCTGTGCCTACATCTTGAAGTATATCCCCCATATTGTCTTCTGGCAGTTTCAAGTCACATTTTGGTCTTTGACCTGTTTTGAATTGATTTTTTATAGGATGAAAATAGAGTCCTTTTTAATGTTCTTTGTATCAGTTGTCAGTTTTCTCAGGACTATTTATTATAGAGAGAAGATTTTCTCCAAGATAGGTTATGTGACTCTGGCAACAATAAGATGTCTGGATCTGTGTGTATTTATTCCAGTGTTTTCCCTTCTCCTCAATGATTTATCTGTTTTTATTCCAGTAGTGTGCTTTGTTTGTTACTATGACTCCGTAGCATATTGTGCAAAAGGGTATATGAAACCTACACCTTTGGTCATTTGAATAATGATTGTGTTAGTTAATCAGGGTCTTTAGTCTTTTATGTGAATTTCAGACTTTTTTTTAGTTTTTTATAATCAGCCTAGGTGTTCATGAGCTAATGAATGAATAAGTAAAAGGTGGTATATATACACAACAGAGTATTATTTAGCCATAAAGAAGAATAAAATTATATCTTTTGCAGGAAATGAATGGAACTGGAGATTATCATGTTAAGTGAAATAAGCCAGACACAGGACAACTGTATCCCATGTTTTGTATGTGAAATCTAAGGAAAAAATTTTAAAAAGTGACATGAAGACTATTACAGAAGAAGAAAGGAATGAGGGAGCAGAGGCTATGGGGGAGTAAAGGTGGGGTAAAATGATCAAAGTATGCTTTACTCATGTACAAATATGACTAAATGAAACCCATTTTTCTGAATAATTAATATGCACTAATAAAAAAGAAGCAAGTAATCACATCAATGAAAAAGTATGAGTAATAGAAAATAGCTATCACTTCACTTTCGCCTTCTCACATCTTGCACATGTCTTCTGTAGCCCATCTAACAGAAAACATAAAAACACTGAAAATACATTTTAAAGCTACATTAGTTTTTCATCTGTGAACTTTCTATTTTGAATACCTGAGTTGCCAATGGCGACAGAACATGGGTACCTATTGTTGGCAGAAAATTAGAGCCTTTTCAAAATTGATTTCTGAGTGTGAGAGAAATAGAAACTGCCTATATCCAGGCAATTAAGGACAACATAGTTTCAAATAAGTATTATTTTACTAGAATCATCAAGGCCTAGCACTATGTTTAGCACAATAACTTGGCAAAAATAAATAAATAAATAGATAAATAAATAAATAAAAAGTACCTAATGAGTACATACTGATGAAAACCCAGACTGAGGAAAGGGAAAAGAAGGACAAGCAAAAGTCATAATAGGTATGAAAGTAGGGGACAGGGTATCAGAAACTGACTGGCCCTGAAGAACAAAACTAATGCTTGAAAACCAGATCTTTTAAAATCACAGCTTAAAAAAACAGGAATTTACAACCTGAATTGTATTTGTAATGTGAAAAATGGATATTTTTGTTGTGTGGTTTTTCAAATTTTCTTCTAAAGTTTTGCATTTTCAAGAATGCTTACAAAGTGTACCATGAATTCAGTATTTCCTGAAATATAGCTAGGAAATTCTAACTTTTACAATTCTAACATCATTCACATACACAGATTTACAAACTACTGAAATTTGTCCATCAATTGTAATTCATATTTTGAGAAAAGAGCATGTACCCCATCTACTGTCCTTTTGTAGATATATTGTTAATAGAAAACTTAAAGTGAATTACACATTAAAACCACCAATGTTTGGACCTATACTTTAAAGCTCATTTTATAGATGTAAGAATCTCATAGTTTATCCATAAGAACTTTTAAGTACAAATTAAAACTAGCAATTACTAAATTTTTAATTTTAATATGAGACTAGTAAACCAATATTAATATATATAATTCAAGACAATTAGTAATTCTCAGAAGAAAAGACCCTGACACTTTATTTTGTCCAAGATTTCAATATTTATAAAGCATAAAACTGACCTATATCATATAAAAGTTATTTTAAAAATCAATAGTGATGGGTAAAAATGGAAATCTATAAATCTGTGATCAATAAAATTGTTAGTGGAAACAGCCAATATGGTCTAGAGAATATCATGTGTCTCATTTAAAGTTCATGCAAGGGAAAGTTGGGAATTAACTTTGCAAAAAGCAACACATACAAAAATGCAAAGCTAGTCATTTTTCATCTTAAATACCATGGAGCATTCTATTTATTAGCCTTTGAAGTTTCCTGTTTTCCATTGATTATTCAGTATAATTATAACGATGTATTACTACAAGGTCACCTAAGACATAAATGAATATAGTGATCTTGAATCTTAGTTTTGGAAAATCACTTCAAAATGGAAATGAGTGTGGTTACTTAGAAAAATAATTCTCAAGCCAATTAACATACTCTTATTCTTTCCTTTATGATGCAAATTGCCATTAAAGAGCTGTGCAAAATTACTGAACATCACTTAATGAAATGAAAAGCTCACACAAAATAACTTTAAAATGTGGAAGGTTTACCATTAAACATATTTCCAGCATCCTAAATTATACCTTAAGAACTTCTCAACATCAACAACAAAAAATACAAGGTAGTTATATAAGCACCCTATTAATACATACATAATCTATAAGGTATGATAGAAGCAGTATTACTCATAGCCACACACATCTACACACACAATACATCGCTTGCTGTTGAAATTTTGGTCCTAATTCCTTATTCACTGAGAACCTAGACTCCCAGTTTTAATTCTTACTTCTGTTGCCATTTTTCTATTTATATAAAACTTCATGTGGGCTGTCTGACCAATACTGAAGCCTTAAATTAAAACAGCAATGGAAACCTTTTACAATCCTTAAATCTCATTACCAAATAAAATACTTCAGCTTCTAAAATCTTACTTTACTTTTCCACAGCCCAAACCACTAATTCCATAACTTGTATGAATGCTACCACCATCATTCATTATTGTTTTTATTCTGATACCTCCCTTCCTATGATCTGAATGTCGGGTGCCACTTGAAGATTCATGTATTGGAGCCTTGGTCCTCAGGGTGGAGATATGGAGACAGTGTGTTACCTTAACAGTTCAGACCACCTGACAGATCCTTAGGTCAACGTGGGTGCTGCTTTCCTCAAGAAACATCAGTCTCCTGAGGTGAATTCTACTGAGGGAGTTGTCATACAAGCCTGACTCTGACCCCCTAACTTGCTCTCCTGATTTCCACTTTCAAGATGCAATGACTACCTCTTAATGTGTTCCTACTATCACGTGCATGTAGGCCCTAGTGAGAGGCTTACCTAATCTTAAACTTTTACTTCCAGAACTGTGAGCCAAATAAATTTCTTCTCTTCATAAGTAGTTTTCCCCTAATATTTCACTGCAGTAATGTAAAACAAATGAATACATTAGTCTTCCCTTCCTACATCTCTTTGTCCTCTAAATAGTGAATTTTTCTGGAGGGAAAAAATAATCCTATCCAATCAACATATTAATACCATTTCAAATAAGTTGTCAAATTTTGATGAACCTAATGACTCTGTGTCTGTTACCTTATTTTATCTCTCGGAGTACTCCATATTGTTGACCATTCTGTTTTTCTTGAAGAATTTTCTCTTTTGCTCATGACAGATGCTTTCTGGATTTTCTTTCTACAGCAGTAGTTCCTGCTAAATTATTTTTGCTTGGTCTTTTTTGAGTAGTGTCTCTAAATATAGATAAGCTGTCTTTCTTTTTCTGAGTTTTCCTGTACTTGTCTCCATTCTTCTTAAATTATGTCATTTATTTCAGTAGCTTCAAGCACAACATTATAGTATTCCTGATAGAAGGCATATTATTTTAATTAATTACTGATTGTCTCGTAAGAGGATTATTGCCCTCTCAAACAGAAGATTGATCTTGATTTGCTTTAGCCAATGAATAGTGGTCAGAAATGTCATATCCTGTGTCTGAATAGTCAAAGTACAACTTTAAAATGGTATCATGTGTCTCTGGTTTCTTTTTCTTTCTTTTTTTCTCATTTGCTTTCAGAATGTTTTCTCTTAAACAGAAGTGTTTCTTCAAACTGAATTTAAAACTAAAGAAGGCAGGTGTCATAATCATTGTGGATCTCCAGCTGACATCTAATTTGGTAAGAAATACAATTTTGCATTTGCATGCCATAGAGATCTGGAGTTATAAGCACCTTTCTTAACAATTCTCTATAGGAATTATTAATATTTAGAGTAAAACTCTTTACCTAATTTTCCATAAAAATCATCCAGCATCATGTGGTACTTGCCATTAATTAATTCCTTTATTTCCTTTCCTCTTTCAGTCTGTTTAGTCCTCTTGTGTCTTGCTCCTTTTCTCTGTGTGTCTTTATACTATTACCCCTGCTCGAAATGATTGGCTCTCCTGGTGTGTGTGTGTGTGAGTGTGTGTATGTGTGTGTATCTAGTTTTTCCTTCTTTAGTTCATGGATTAAATATTTGAGAGAGATTATTAACCTCTACCCCAAGAAACCCCCACTAACTCTCCTTTTTCATAAGCCCTCTTTGGCATGCACTTCCACACTGACTAGATTTGGATAAATGACTCACTTTGACCACTGAGCAATGACAAATGGGACCTAAGCAGAGATTTTCAATTACTCATTGCAATTCATTCTTTTGTGGTTGTTATTTTTTTACACAACCTCCTGTGTAAATATCATTAGGATAATGTATTGTATAATGAGAGACATGTGGCTCTGGCGTCTTGACCAACAAAGTACCAGTCTCCAAATATATGTGAGATTATCCAAGGTCACCCATCTTCCAGACAAATTTAAAAACTGATTGAAGACACATCGGGAATCCCACACTAAAAAAATCCAGATAGACATTCCATAGAGAGATAAAGACACAGTTCTTGTTTTAATCCACTATGTTTTGGGGTGTGACATTATTCCACAAAAGCACCTGGTCACATGAAAGAATCATTTTCCTACTATTCTACATGGAAAAGCTTCTCCCTCACTCTTTCACATAGCAACACATTTTAAGTTATCTATATAGTACTTTTGAATGTCAGATTTTTTTGTTTCTTCCCATCTGTATTCGCTTTACTTTACTAAGTAAGCTCTAAAAAAGCATGTACTTATTTGAATTTTTCTTATGTTTACCAAGAGCCAAAACATATTCTTGACAAGTAGTAAGGATTCAGTAAATAGTTCTTAAAGTTAAGAAAGAAATAAATGAAGCATATATTTGCAATCAAATATGCATTGTCAATGCTATTCCTCAGTACACTCACTCATTCTTTATGGATTCTCTCAGGAATAGTTTTGAATCTTTGCCAAACAGTTTCAGTTGTTCAATAAATATTATTTTCTTCACTGTTTTCTGAAGAAATTTATTTTGTTTTGAACTCCAACTCTGCAAAATCATAAAAGCTACATTTCTGTCAACTTATGGCACCTTCAGCTTCTGTGTTGTGAATAAAACTGAAAGAATTTAAGCAGTGCAAATTATAATTTTTATACCACTTTTTCATTTTTTAAATTGTTTTAGCATCTTTTGCGAATTCCTTCTTCTGACCTGATGGTTGGGTATAGGACAATGCAAATCTTACAAATATTTTTAAACTGCAATTAAAACCCCTTCTGCCATGGCAGGTGTGAGACACTTACTGGGGTTGTCTTGGGCCTAATTCCCTCTATGTGGTTTTATTTTACTCCTTTTGAAAGTAATTCTGAGGTATGCAGAAATTCTCTGGAATGACAGAAAATCCTGCCTCTTTATGGAGACCCAAAAGCAACTTATCCTCTACCTACCTGAGCCACACTTATGCCAGCAAAATCTCTAGGATTATGCTGTTATCTTGGTCACAAGTTTGTAACACAATTAAATTTTCTAAGAATTCTGATGTTCAGTTATTCTCTTTCATTCTCAGCCTCATGGATGAAACCCTGTGTAGGATCAAGGTTCATTGTCTAACACTTTGATTTTTCTTAGAACATTCCCTTCCTCCACTAGTCCAGGAACAAGACAATCTCTCTCTTCTTATCTCCTAAAGCTTTACAAACATATGTAATTGAATTCAAGGCACAAAACATGGTTACTTTTAACTTCTAATGACGTATCAAAGGTGGTAATCAAGGTCAAATCAGGGAACTTTCTTCAGTAGACTACTAATTCTTAAATCAATTCAGCCACTCCAAACATTAGGGCATGTTTATCTCAGCATATTATCCATGTTAACTAAATGTCCTTCAACAACATGAATTTCTGGAAAGTTATCTCATCTTTATAGTTCAATCTGGTGGAAAACTCAGATCTTATTCATGTTTCTCAGATTATAAAAGAAATGGTTCTTTTGCTGCAGAAGCATCTGGCTGGTTGCAAAGACTGTAAATTTTTGATTCATACTTTGATTTAGGGGAAATCACAAGGATTAAGGAGAAGTTATCTGATTCACATAGGATTTAAAAATAAGTGCTTTTTAAAAAAAGGAACAATGTAAAATGTACACAAGAGCATAGACTTAAGTAGGTTTATCTGATGCAACTAAACCCCACTAAAAATTCCACTGGTCTTAACATTTTCAAGTTCAGAATTAATCCAGATCTATTTTATGCTTCAAGGTAGACCAATCACAGTGTTAACAAAAATGCTATCCAACATCAAGAATGCAATGACCAGAAAGAACAAATATGTATTCATTCTTTCAGAAGTGATCCAGACAATTGAATATATTATACTGCCGTTGTTTAAAGAAATTTAAAAATTTTAGACACTATTGATCACATCAGAATAATTTAGCTCAACTAATATGAGAGTTATTATGAGACCCCTCATTTAGGTACAAGACCTTGGCTTTGGCTTACTTCCCAGGACTTCATATTTTAGAAAGAGATTTAATTCATAAGCTTCATAAACTTGCTTTAATCAAGCAAATGTCTGAAGTAACTCTTAAAGTATTTAAAAATGTATATATTGTCTTAAATCAGTTATGTTAATTGATCTGTTTTAAAATGTATCCTTACATAATTTCTGGAAAAGAATGGGTTTTTAAGCAATTTACACGCTAAGGAATCTTTTTCATTTCATTTACATTCAATTATGAATACACTTTGGGCATTTAGTGAAGAAGTTTCAGTCAAGGTATGGTTCAAAAATTGCTTATATACTGCTAACACAAATATTTAATTTTATGTGAATTAAAATGTATACGTATATTCAAACTCTTTGAACTATTGACATTAAGGCTCATTTTTGTCTCTGGAATTCTCTTCTTCATGTATGGAACTCAGACAAAAGGCTCTGAAAAAGTTAGACATTAGGGGAATTACGAAAATGCTTGTTTAACTTGCAAATATAAATGATTAACCCTTATTATCTTTTCTAGTCTAAAGCAGAACAACATGAGTAATTATAACACGAGTGCTGTCAAGATTTCCTGGTTACAGATGTTAGTCATATTATAATACAAAACTTTTCCTGGTCTCTGCTTCCTCATATAGATGACTTAATGATGAATGAGTTATTAATGTAATAAATAGTTAATATTTAGTAAATGTTTGCTATTATTACAGCTTGGATTTTTTCTTTATAATATTCTTTATGTATTGCAAAGTAGCAAAATATATTTTTAATGTGGACTCTTTTAGGTTGATGTTGTATTTGTGCCACACATATAGCTGAGGTTACATTTTATTGGCTATGTTCCCCTCTTTGATATAATAAGAAACTAAAATTGGTGAAGCCATAGATCTCTCTCAAAGACTGAAGAGGGCTTCACATAACCTGTAACACTGAACTCTTTAAATGATACAATGGCTATTTTTAAAACTGAAGCTTCATTTATAAATATTTTAAAATATCTAAAGAAGTATAATTTCACTTTACTTTAGCTTCCATATAAAAATGACTCTGTTATCAAATTAACACCTTTCATAGGCACATTGTAACCCTGATCATTGCAGCTGTAGCCAGAGAGCAAACAAACAGAGGGGTTTGTTCTATTACTAGAGGATGTACTTACTCTATTGGGTTGAAAAATATTCCAAAGCTAGAGCTCATTTAGCTTCTATCTCAAAAAATAGGGTTTTGAATAAAGAATGTGAAAAGGAACTATGAGTCTCAACCATGTTATTAACTACAGTACAGGATTGTTACATATCAAGTAACAAGAAGAAAAATATGACATTCTATAGTGAACATGTGTTAAAGATATTGGTGTGTGTATTGTAATATGAGTGAGATAATTTTTACGTCTTGCAATGTACACTTCTAATTTTGTAACCTGTGACTTCACATAAAAAGAACTCTATTTTTCACTTTCCTTGGGCTATTCTACTAACTTCTTCTAATTTACCAGCCAAATTGGTTTCTCAAATTTTAATATCTGTCTATGTAATAGAATCTATGGAGTAATGTAATTACTCAATCCATTCATTATATGGGATAAAGATGGTACAGTTAAAATGTCAAGTAAAATCAAGCTGTCTCTATGAGAAATATTTTCAAATGTATTTTTTCTCTTCCAAAAGAGACATGAAGTTATAATTTCTTCCATGTATGAACTGTTTTATAATAAGCTTCTATAAATAAAAGGCTCAAGAATCATGTCAAAGTATAAAGTACTTCAGGTTTGTAACCTGGACATATTTCACAATATTTCAATGCCTGAGCTTCCTCTCCCTAAAAGAGAGGAATGGGAACCCAAATTATGTCTTCACTATTTTAATAACCAAATGTTTTATGGATTTGGAAAATAAGCAACTTTTGAATTAGAAAAGGATTTAGTGAGATTTAATAATTTAATGGGACTGTAGCAATTATAATATTAAATTGATTGACATTGAAAGGTAAAAATTTAATTGCAAAGTGCTTTATAGGGAAAAAGTAAAAACTGAAATTTGGTAAACTAATATTTCACCTTTATACCCTTTTAGTACTTCATTTGTCCACCTTACATGCCACTTCTTCCTAGAAAAGGCTCTAACTCAGAAGCAAAGAAAAAGTAAAAAAAATGTTTTCAGAACCCATTAAACTTATTCTGTAGATTTTTCACAACAGTACATTTGCCCACCAAGAACTGAGGGTAGCATTAAGAAACAATATCCAGCATTTTGTCTGCTACACACACACACACACACAAACAAACAAACAAATGTGGTCTTTGCATTGTCAAAAGATGCAAAGTAAAAACTTTTTTGAAATTCTAAAGTGTATGCAGAGTCTGAAATAAGAATTGCAACATAATATAATTGTATAAATGATATAAAAC
Organism: Heterocephalus glaber; assembly: GCF_000247695.1. The sequence continues at coordinate 10,093,283 of NW_004624745.1, read as the reverse complement.
ACTGAAAGCAAATAAATTTGGGGGGATTAATAGAAAAAAATGTAGATAGAGAATATCTGTTTGCTGCTTTCCAAGCATGTTCAACTGCATGTAATTTAGATTTGAAATAATCAAAGGGATACATTTAATCATATTTTAAAAAATGAGTATTTGAAACCAAGAGAAAAAGCAAATTTAATTTAAGCAACAGAATAATTATCGTGATTGGCTTCAGCTTTAAACCTAGTAAGCAAGGGAGAAATTATTAAAGTGGTGAATAGCATTTGAAAAAATAATATGTAAAATTAATAAAATATATATTTGGTAGATCAAGTAATGGCTTAAATAAGGAATTTATTCATTTTATTTTACTTTTTAATATTTCAGAAAGACTATTACAGACAAAATATGTTGAGAGATGAGAATCTGAGCTGAACAGTGCATTCCAAGAGGTTTTATAAGTATGAAAAAAACACTATTCAGAAATTTATTTAGAGCATTCAACTTATGAAAACTGAAAAGCTACATGATGTAATTTGAATTTTATTATTTTTTAAATGTATTAGTACATGCTTGCAGTACATGAAATTTGCATTTATCTTGGGGAGTAGATACATGTGCATAACACAGCTAGTTTTTTTTAATCACCTTCTCCTTCCAACCCACCTGCCTCACTCTTTCTCTAAATTCCCTTTCCCCATTCTCTTACTTGTCATAATTTTTATTCTTATCTCATATTTATGACATATAATGTTTGCAACAGTGATAAAAATGGCATGGTTCCTGCACAAAAAACAGACTTGTGGCTCAATGGAACAGAATAGGGAATACAAAAACATCCCTAGACACATTTGGCTATTTGATCTTCCATAAAGGAGCCAAAAAAGCACACATTGGAAGAAAGCCTATTTAACAAATTGGGGAAAACAGGCCATCTATTTGCAGAAGAATGAAGCTGAACCCATATCTCTCAACATATGCTAAATGAAAATCAAAATACATCAAATATCTAAACATTAAAACAGAAACATTAGACTTACTGGAAGATAAAATAGGTAAAACACAATGTCATAAGTGTAGGCAAGGACTTTCCAAACAGAATTCCTATTGAACAAGAAATAACAGCAAGAATCAACAAATGAGATTACATCAAATTAGAAAGCTTCTGCATGGAAGAAAACTCTATTAGTAGAGTGAAGAAATAACTTACAGAACAGGAAAAAATTTTCCAGCTATTCCTCAGACAAAAGACTGATAACCAAAAAATATAAAGTATAGAGAATGTTATTGATAACCTCTGCAGTGGGTCTTGATCTGCTTTGAGACAATACAACTCCAGCTGAGAATGAGAATGAAAGAGAGAACAAAGACACAGGAGACCTGAGTGAAGAAGCCAGGTCTTGGGCTGATCTAAGCTGCTCTGGGCAGCAAAGACAAAAGGCACCAAGGACGTCCAGTGTTTATTCATTACAAGCATGGGAAGGAGAGCAGGAGGACACCTGGTGAGAGGGAGTATTGCAGGCAGGACTGTAGAAGGGAGACACTAGTATATCTACTGAAAAGAGAAAAGGTGGTTAATTCAGAGGGGAAGAATTTAGTTGGAGTCACGTTGACCTTGGATGGAAGTGAACTCAGCAAGGCCCTGCTACTTTTAATGTGATATAGTTGAATTATGAGGTGAATGAAGCTTGTGCCACTTATAGTCTTCTAATTCTGGGCACAGATGTCTGCTACAATAAAGAACTCTATAGAATTAGATCACCTAAAATAAAAGACCCAATCATATACAGACGCTTTTCAGAAGAATAAGTACAAATGGCCAACAAACACATAAAAAATGTCCAAAATCTCTGGCCATTTGAGAAATGTAAATTAAAACAATGTTAAGATTTCATCTTACACCAGAAAAAATAGCACTCATCAAGAAGTCAAAGAATAACAAATGCTGGCATGGCTGTGATGAAAATGACCCTCTTCTACACTGTTGGTGGAAATGTAGACAAATACAAACACTACGGAAATTTCCTCAAGAACTAAAATTAGAAATTCCACATGATTCAGCTATGATCCTTCTAGATATCTTCCCTAAAGAGCTGAAGATCTCATAACACAGAAATATATTCTTATCAATGCTCATAGCAGCACAATTCACAATAGCTAATTCCTGGAAACAGCCTGTATGACCATCGACAGACAAATGGGTAAAGAAAATATGGTACTTATAGGTAATGGAATACTAAGGATAAATTGGAGACATTTGTAAGAAAGTGAATGCACCTGGAAAAGATAATGTTGAGTGACATAAATCAGAAACACAAGCTTAAATACCATATGTTATTATCTGCCACTTGAGCAAGGCAAAGTACAAAGAGAAAAATAAAGGATAGATAAAAAGAGACAAAGGAATAGATCATGGAAATGGGAAGCGGTCCAGGAGACTGAGGGAAAGGGGACAGTAGGTGTGAGGGGAAATAAGAATATTTAAAATATGTCTTGTATAGGTGCCAATTACACACAATGAATGGTAATACATCTATTTTAAACTTGGATTCCTACATAGGTCTACTGGTAGAGGAGGCTGTATAGAAATTGTGGAGAGGTTGAAGACATTGATAATAAACAAAATAATCAAGTTTCCTGTCAAGAATAAATAAAATTATTGTCATTCCTATAAAAACATTAAGGAATACTTAAAAATATACTATACTACATTTGTTGAGTATATTATAATAAATCATTAAGTCTTTCATTGTGATAAATAAATCCATTTCAATCTTGACAAACTGGAAGAAGGAAATGATATAAATATTTGCATTTAATTTGCCAATTAATGTCTATCACTGAGAGAGCATTGAAAGCTTACACTTATTTCTCTTATTTATGTAGGCTCACTTGCTTGTTATAGGAAAACTGGCAAGCAGGTAACTTAGTCCATATTTTCCAGAGAAGGAAACAAAGGAATAGAGAAATTAAATGATTTGTTGATGTACAGAAGTTCCAGCTCTCAGGCTAAGATATTCACTGAGAGTACATTCCAATGAAAAGCACAGGTCCTCTCTGGTAGACATGTTCAGTGACACCTGTGTATCATTTTGTGAGTAGAATGACACTGGAAAATCACATGGTCATGTGATCAGAAGAGATTTTCTGTCTAGAATATTTTAAATTTTTATTTACAAGGTTATTCTATGTAACATTATTATAATATATAATATTTAGAGATATACAAATACAAACAATTCTTATAGACTTAACAATTAAAGAGAATAAAATTCTGAACACCTTTTTTTTGCTTAAATTCTTTTATTGATACATTTTAGGTATACAATGCTTTTACATTTATCATTGAGTGCTTGTACCTGTACATGATGTATCTTGGTTCTTATTTTTTCCACATTACTTGTGCTCTCTTCACCCCCTCCCACCCTTGCGTATTTACAAAGGCTTTGTTTCCATTTTTTCTTTTTCTCATAATTTTTTCTTTTCCCTTCATTCCTTTCCCCTTCCCTTCCCACTTCCCCCTACCTCTGTGGACCTTTTCTTCCTATTTTAAATTATCAATTATTCATTTTAAACATTTTAATCCTTATTTACACTTTCAGATTTTCACACCAGAGAAACTACTCTGTATTGACACACGTGTGTCCTACTTATTTCACTTAAGAGTATGGCCTCAATATGCATCCATTTAGCTATAAATGTCTCTAGTTTCTCAGTAGCACGGGAATTAGCACAAAGAATCAACAACTGAACATCTTTTTGTTTGTTATTTTGTAGAAAAGAGCAGAAGGTCTCAAAGACCTTGAAACTAACCTTAGACTAATTGCAATTTGGCAATCTCCATATCAATCAGTGTAATTTTTGTTATAACAAAGATGTCAACTATTGTTTTCCTAGCAGACGCAATGATGTCCAACTTCACCCTATATAAACCTTCCTTCCCTGAATAAAACACAATTTATCATTTTACAATTTTATTGCATAGAATATCCTTCAATGTCACTTTTTCTCTTTGTAAGTAGAGGCAAAATGATTTCAATTTCTAATGTATAGTAAATTTGAATTTTAAAGGATACAAATTAATGTCAGCTCTTCTAAATCAAATGCAATTTAACCTTAGTGTCACTTTTAAAACATACAAAGTTCTTCAGTTAAAAACGATAACAAAATATTTTTTATTTAGCCCAATAATATTTAAAGAAAAAAGTCTTTTTTAAGGCATCTTAAAAAATACTAAAATCATCAGTGACAAGGTTAACATTCCAGGATATTCAATCTGTCTTTTGAATATGCATTCTCAGACAAGCCCTAGATACCACCAAAATATGTCTCCCTAACAGTAAATCATCATCATGATTGCTGTTATTGATCTGTAGAGTCCATTACCAAATCTATCCATGGAACTCAACATCATCTATTTTCATAATATATAGCCCCATCCTCCTGCCTAAGCCCATTAAACTGTCATCCATGGGTTTGCATCATTTTTATTTGAAGGACCTAATGAAACTTTGCACTTTGCTTGTTTTGTAAAAATTTTTAAGACCATGCTATCTCATCAGCATAATTCCATTGTTTCCTCTTAACATCGGTTGCTTCCTGTTTCATCAATTTCAAATCAGAAGATAACTATCATCACTGAATATAGGTTATCATACAGAATACACAAGTGTATTTTATTTATATATATGTGAATAAACAAAATGATGATAATTTTTATCAGAATATGGAAAATAAAATGCAATAAAATCTCTTAGTGTATTACAGAATCATTTAAGGATATGCTGAATTCTACTTAAATTCTTTTACTAATCTCCCCAAAACAATAAAAGTTTAATAAAAATCATACATTATACAAGATATAGTTAATACTATTTACCTGGAATTAAAGTTTTGGAATATCAAATCAGTAAACTTGTCTTGACATTCATTTTTTAAAACTTCAGGAATTTATTAATGAATTTCAGTGTATTCATGAGTAACTTTCTGTTGTAGGCTAAAGATTGTATCTATCTTATTTCTGCTAATTCATGAAAAAAATTCAATAATTTTCAGCAGTATCTCAGGAAATCCTGCTATCTATAAATTATTAAGATATTAAGTATGAAAAAAGAAATTAAGTATGACTAGAGAACATATTTTTAATTTAAAAAATACAGTAATCAATTGGATGAAAATAAACATGTAGCATATTATATACTCGGTTTATCCTCAAAACTTTGAAAATAGTCATTGGATATGTGTTTCCTGTTTTACTTTGATATTGAACACTATATATAAAAGCTTACAAGTGAGAAACTTTCTGGAAAATACATATATTTGAAGCAAGAAGCAATAACTTGGCTTTTGAATAACTTGTTTGCTGTTACCTAAAATTTCAGTATTTTATTATTGTAAATTACATACAATATTAATAAAATCATGAAAATTGCTGTTACATATGGTGAATTTGTCTATTATAGTTTATAAGTGACAAAACTTTGAATTATTGAAACAGAATTTATGGATAATTGAAATACTATTTCTAATATCTATCTTAATTGTAAAGTAAAATTATAAACTACAGCTCTCTTAGAATCATAACTCCTATTTTGTTCCTACATAAAAATCTCTGGAGAAAACTTAAAAGGCTTGTAAAATGAAACAGTTTGCCATAATCTGATAGAAACTGTACTGTTCATTCTGAGGGACAGCAAAACCTCTTGCCCATGGTAGCAAAACTTCATTGCTTTTGTTCTCAAAGCCTTGAAAACTAGGAAGTTGAATTTTAACTAACTATTTCTCTTGGAAAAGGAATATTCTGTTCTACATTTTTTTCCAAATTTGTGAGAGCACTAATGATAGTTATACTAAGGAGAAGTTAAACTCTATTTAACTCTCTTTCCTCATAATTCCTTTTCATATTAAATAGTGTGTTCCATAAGACAATTCATGGCTACAGCATCATTATGTAATATAATATTATGGGACCTACATTGTATATGTGGCCCACCACTGGCCAAAACATTATTATATGATTCTTCACTGTCCAAATGGAACTCATTATGTGGGGCTAAAAATGTTTTCTAGAGAAACTAACAAAAGTACTACAAATGTCTCAACTCCAATTCTGTGAATATCTTTATCAACCTGTGACAATGAATATAACACAGAACAAAATAAAGGTACATTTCATCCATTGGTTGCCTTATAAATACATATAATGAGTGCAGTTTAAGCTGTATATTTTTATGTCTTATCATTTATACTTTAACTAGTCATAAACAATTTTTCTCAACCTGGACTTAGTTAAACAGGTTTTGAAGACAGATGTTGAACATTAATGACTAAATACATTATTTATCTCCACTTTTAAGGATTTTGAAGGCATTGGCCACTGAAGCAGTTCTAGGCATACTGAATTTTTCAACAACAGGTGTAATTTTAGGTACAATATTGCTCTCTCTCCCTCCTAATCTTTTATATTATGGTAAATTTGTATTTTATATTATGGTAAATATGTAACTGGAATGTACCAAATAAATACTTTAACTTTTTTGAGAGTATTATGTATTTAAAACATTTTCAATGGAATTTTTAAGTTACCTGTTTTAAATTACATCTTTTACATTTTTTGTAACAAATTAAAGGTACTTTGATATTTTTTTTTTAACAGAAAGCCTTTGCTATGCTTTGGAGATGTTTGAGAATGTTCCTGAAGGGTTTATGTTTTTCAAGGTTAGGTCACAGTATGGAAATCTTGGAACTAACAAGCGCTCATGGGAGGTCTATTAATCAGTGGGCTGCTGCCTTCAAGGGTATTAAATTAGCTTTCATAGGACTCTGAGATCTTGACACACGAAGCTTTGCAGGAGTGGGCTGACTGTTGGATCAGTCTCTAACTTCCCATTTTGAGATGTTATCTCTCCTTTTCACAAGGGCACTCACCAGTTGATACCACTCACAAGTTGCTTCCTAGAGCCAAAGTGCAGCTGGTGTCTTGCTCTTCAGTTTCTGGAAGTGCTGGCTAGATCAATCTCAGCTCTTTAGGATGATATTCAACTTTAAATACTGTTTATAACAATGAAAAGGGAATCAATGCAACATTTATTGAATCCATGGTGGACACATTCTTCATAATAGAGATTGACAGAGGAATGAAAAATGGTCATAAAATCTGAACATCCAGAAAAATAAACTCTGTACATGTTTCAGCAATATTCTCATAATTTCTCTTTCTTTCTTTCTTTCTTTCTTTCTTTCTTTCTTTCTTTCTTTCTTTCTTTCTTTCTTTCCTTCTTTCTTTCTTTCCAAGGTCTCACTATGTAGGCTAGACCAGGCTTGACCTTTAGCCCAGGCTGGCCTCAAACTTGAGAGCCTGGATCAGCCTTCTACTTATCGGTTCCATGTGTGCACCTCCATGTCCGGCCCTTTTTCCTTGTTTTTATCTGAGCCCCAAAACAAAATTATGAGGAGCTTTATAATTTTAAAAAGTAGAGTATTTCAAAGGGCTCATTGGTATGGACAGACATGATACACTTGGGCAAAGGAAGCATTGTGCTTGAGATGAGACATAGTAATGGAGATTTTGGGTAGAGTGGTGAGAAGTCGGGCAAAATTGTGCAAGAAATTAAAGAACTTAAAATTTAATGCTCTAAGCAGAGAAAAGTGACTGCAAGATTTGTGAACAAATTTGTGTTTCACAAAATCTAGTGTCAACATGAGAAGTGGATTCAATCCAGGAGGTAGCAATGGGATTATTTCAATAGCTAATGAAACAGATTTCAGTGTCCCTAATTAAACTGTTCCCCATTCCCATGGTAAACCCAAGTAAATACTTATGCACACTCATTGAGTTGTACGTCAAAAGTGGGGTGGTGGGAACAGTGTACTCTAGGAACAGGCAATAAGGTAGTATTGTCTATACAGAAATTTAGAACAGTAATAAAATCACTAAACTCAGTCTGATTTTTATTATTACCATGAACTGACAAAGCTAAAAAATGACAGAAGATCTTATTGTTAGTTGAATTTCTGAACAATTGCTCTAGTTCAGGTTTAATTATTATAATTCATCTGCAAACTACAATTTGTTACTTTTGTATCACTACCTTTAACACACATTACATTCTATGAGGAAATTAACACGGAGAATCTCTATTGATACAGCCAGTTTCGTTTATATACATATACTCATCTTGAAAGGAAATTTGCAAGAATTCATAATTATTTGACTTTTCAGCATACTTTGTGTCTTTAACTTAAAAAATCATACAATTCTGTATGCAAAGGCTGTTGTAATTTTTATCTTTTTTCTTTTCTGGTAATATGAAATTTTAAATGAGGTTAATCAGAAGCAAGATATATTTGCAAATAGCCAGAATTAGCCTTGAACATTGTACAGTGAAACACTCAGCTTTGAAATCATTCTTTAAAAATCAGTACTTGGAAATTGTAGAGTAAACCATTAATTATGCAACCACAAAAGTAAGGAAATGAATCCTTTTAAAGAAAATAGAATCAAATTTCAAAGACCTGGAGAAGGGACAAAAAATTCTGCATACTTTATTCCCAAAGACATCAAAAGTGAAATAGTTCATTGTGGTTTTTTTTAAATAGATGTGTATTCTAAATTAGTGATTCAATAATGTCAGTGTTTGTTATCATTCAGCCATTTTCTGTATCTCTTTATAGAACAAAAGTAACTTCAGAAATCTATAATAAATATAATTGACATTGATGATATGTATATTCTGTTAAAGATATTTTAAAGAAAATTTTGTGGATGAAGAAGAAAATCATAATAGATGTTCATTTAGGATATTTATGTATCTCTTTAAAATTTATAGTTGAATGATTTACAATAAATGTATATATTTACATCATATGAAAAGAAATTTTCAATACTTACATGGCAGAGGAGATATCATGATCACGAAGGTGGTTTTCCCAGGGCGAGGTTTATCCATTGCACTCCGGATATGCTGACCCCTGCGATTTCCCCAAATGTGGGAAACTCGACTGCATAATTTGTAGTAGTGGGGGACTGCGTTCGCGCTCTCCCCTAAAAAAAAAAAAAGAAAGAAATTTTCAAAATTAAAATTAGTAATACGGATGCTTTAACCAAATTAGAGGCAAAATAGACTAATTAAATTGCCTATAACAAATATTGGAAATGAAGATAAACTTTGATGAATTAACAGATTTGCACAAGTTGAGGTTTAAAACCAAAAATCATAATATTTATTAATTCAATGTGTCTTTATTCTTTGTTTTGCAAAAATTATATATATACAATTAAAAATATTAATTTATTGTGTTATTTATTTTGTAATTAATTTTTGATATTTCCATTATGATTCTGTATATATGAAGCCCAGTAAAATGAAACTCTCACTTTTCAATTTTCTGAATATCATAACTGAGGATCACACTTTAATATTATTCTTCAAAGTAGGTGTATCATATAGACAAAGCTGGTATTTTAAAATTAATTTTATTGGTACATTTTAGGTATAAAATATAATGACATTCATCATTGGAAATTTGCACCTTTACATAATCTCTCTTGGTTCTTATTTTTTCCCTATTCC
>NW_004624745.1:10069247-10083417 GCF_000247695.1 Heterocephalus glaber | reverse complement strand
AAAAAAAAACATTCTTTTAATTCTTTGAGGAAGATACCCAGTAGGGGAATAGCTGAGTCAAATGGGATTTCCAGTCCTAGCTCTTGAAGGTATCTCCATACTGATTTCCACAGTGGTTGCACCAGTCTACACTCCCACCGGCAGTGGAGCAGGGTTCCTCTTTCCCCACAGCCTTGCCAGAATTTGTTATTGGTTGATTTCTTGATAGCAGCCATTCTTTCTGGGGTGAGATGGAATCTCAACATTGTTTTCATTTGCATCTTTCTAATGACCAGTGATGTTGAACATATTTAATATGTTTATTTGTATTTCTACTTCTTTGTCTGAGAAATGTCTGTTCATTTCAGATGCCCATTTTTGGACTGGGTCTTTAAATTTTGAGGTGTGATTTTTTTACATTCTTTATAGATTCTAGATAGTAGACCTTTGTCTGAGGAAAACAGGTGAAAATTTTTTCCCACATTATAGGTTTTCTCTTCACACTGTTGGTGGTATCTCTTGCTGAGCAGAAATGTTTTAATAAGAAGAGATCCCACTTGTTAATTGTTTGTGCTAGTTGACAGGCAACTGAGGTTTTGTTCATAAAATCTTTTCCTACACCTATGTCTTCAAGAGTTCTACCTAATCTCTGTTCCAGCAAGTTCAGTGTTTCTGTTTTAATATTTAAATCTTTAATCTATTTTGATTTTAGTTTAGTGCATGGTGAGAGTTATAGGTATAGCTTTAATCTTTGGCAGCTTGAAACCCAGTTTTTCCAGCACCATTTATTAAAGAGGCAATCTTTTCTCCAGTGAGGTGGCTGAGTGTGTCTAGAGTTGTTTCTGTATCTTCTAATTTGTGGTCCTCAGATCTGTTTCTTTGCCAGTACCTTTCTGTTTTTATCACAGTAGCTTTGTAGCATAGTTTCAAGATTGGAGTTGTGATACACCCGCCAAGTCTCTGTTGCCTAGATTTGCTTTAGCTATTCTAGCTCACTACTTGTTCCAAGAGAATTTTTGTATTGTTTTCTCAAGGTCCGTGAAGTATGCTGCTGAGATTTCAATTGGAATAGCATTAAATCTATATAATAGTTTTGGAAGTATGACCATTTTCACTATCTTGATCTTTCCTACCCGGTATCAGGGCATGTCTTTCCATATTCTGATATCATCTTCAATCTCTCTTTTCAGAGTGCTATAGTTTTCAGAGAAGAGGTCTTTGATTTCTTTTGTTAGGCTGATTCCTAGGGTTTTCAGTTTTTTGGATGCTCTTGTGAAAGGAATTGTTTGCCCTATTTCTCTCACACTGAGTCTGTTGTTTGTGTACAGAAAAGCTATTGATTTTTGTGTGTTGACCTTTTATCCAGCTACTTGACTGAATTTGGTTATTAAGTCTAGAAGACTTTTGGTGGAGTTCTTCGCATCTTCTATATAGTGTATCATGTCATCTGCAAATAATAACAATTTGACTTCTTCATTTCCTATCTTTTTTCCTTTTATTTCTTTCTCTTGTCTAATTGCCATGGCTAATGTTTCCAAAACTATATTGAACAGAAGTGGTGGTAGTGAACATCTTTGTCTTGTTCCTGATTTTAGTGTGAAGGATTTCAGTTTTTGACCATTTAGTATGATATTGGCTGTTGATTTTTCATAGATGGCTTTTATCAGATTGACGTAGAGACCATCTATTCCAATATTTGTAGGGCTTTTATCATAAATGTGTGTTGAATTTAGATAAAGCTGGTTTTGAAAGATGATCCAACCTGACTGTCAAACATGCCAGCCCCCTGGGCTGGGATACTTTTTTTTTTAACGTCTTAAAATTTAACTCTGTGCTTCTAGAAGACTGTAACCGTTTTGTCTCTTTTTTTTAAAAAAAAAAAAACAAACAATCTCCACCTCCAGTGGCTGTGACTGGTCCCAGTTTGTGTACCTTACTGGTCACCTTGGGCCTGGGTGGGCCTGGAGCCAGAAAGCAACTACTGTTTCTCCATTGTGCCACCCCATTTGGGGAAAAGGGAGGTTTCAACTCTGGTTTCTCTCCTTTTCCCTCTTATTCCCAATCCTCTTTGGCCCCAGTAGAAGCAGCAGGGATCTTCTGCCAGCTTCCCGAGCTCTGCCTGAAGATAGTTGTTAGTTGAAGATAGTGCTGTTTGGGGATAAGGCTGAATCTGTGACTATCAGCCATGCCTAGGAGCTGAAGCCCAAAAGCAGGCCACCTCTGGCTGCAGGGGCTGTTTGATGCCTTCCCAGCTGATGCTGCCTTCTCTTGATCTTCAAAAACCTTTATTTAAATTTCATTGTGCCAAATTCTGGGAAAAATTAAATGAATTATACAAAAAATTCATAGTACACATTAGATACTAAGAAATTATTGTCAATTTTTGGTATCATAATGGCATTAAAATTACATAAATTTATAACAAATTGTCTTAAAGTCCCTCAATGAATGAAAAGCCACCAAGTCTGAGATATGCTTTATCTCATCAAGAGAAAAAAGTAGTTAACAAGGAACATATTGATAGAAATGAAGCAAGTTTAAGAAAATCTTGATTATATTTTCTAATTTGAATGATATATATTTGAAAGTCTATTATTGCATTGTTTCCATGTGGGATATGATTGAGAATTTTCTAATCAAGAAGTTCATCCTGACCTACGGACATGGACTAGCACATTATGTCACATGTTCTGAGAGGCTGATCACCAGCTGAACTGATTAAAGGAAGAAAAACAGTTACTTTGTTTTATTTGTCTCAAAGAACCAAAACCTATGTAAAAATGTGCAATTATTCTTCCACATCACAGGATTATTTTCTAAATAATATATAAAACTTTGTTCTGTCTTAATCTCTCTCTCTCTCTTTCTCTCATCACCATATCTTATTCTTCCTCCATACAGAAATTACAGCTTGAAAAATGAGTAAATCTAAAAATAAGATTATAAATGAGATTAGAAAAAAGTAAAAGATGGACAGATCACTTCATGTTACAAACCATCACATAATCTGTGAATTAATAAATTTTCAGTTCAAAAATTTAGTTAAATATTCAGGAGAAATAAGAGAAGAACCGAACTCAACAAAGAAATGCCCACCAATGATATTAATAATCTCAATATGTTATGCTTTACATACTAAGATCTCTGCTGCCTGCTGGCACATTTCTATTTCTAGTCTATGAAAAATATTCAATCAAAGGTTCACTAATTTAAAGAAGTAAGGATTTTAAAAAGTAAGAAAGTATTTGCTCTCATTAGCAAAATGTTTTGAGCATGGCTATGGTTTTAGGAAAAGAAAATGACATAGTTGCAATGAGGAAGCTGATTCCAAAGTACCTAATTTATAAACACAAATGCATCAGGCCATGCAGGACATTGGATTCAAAATAGAAAATAATTGGACTTAAGACCAATGAAACAATTATTCAGAATCTTGCAATGACAACAGCCACAAGAAGGGGTGCAAACATGGTGAGGTTATTTAATCTTATATAATTACCCAAGAACTGATCTATTTCTGGAAATATAGAAGGAATAAGAAAAGAGCAATTCTGCAGAGCCAGGAGTAGAATATATATTCAAGAAGTCTGAAGAAACAAGAATTAGGAACTTTCTCCACAAGGATCAAATGAAAATTGAACCTAAAAAAAGTTAAAAAGATAAGGAAGACATATTCAAGACTGACTGCATTTGGGAAAAGAAAATAAAAAGCCATCTGACAGGTTTTAGAATCTGGTGTTGAAGGAAGAGAGCACTGAGTTTACTAACTGGCCTTACCCAAAAGAAATATAAACACTTGTCTTCATGAAAATAGGGATTTTTACTTCTTAGAATCAGGCTGCTATGCTCAGGTAGTGACTTTGATTTCAAGACTCTGACATTTTTGATGATTATATTTCAAATGAGAATTCCTGGGCAGCCAGTCTTACTCTGTGAAAGTGGAAAGAGGTTTTCACAAAAGATTTCCATCTGAACAAAGCAGAGAAAGAACTTGCAGTTACACATTTCCTAAACCATATGTTCTAGAAAAATAAAGGGGCGAAGGAGCCTAGAAGCACAATGAAGTTTGTGTAAGGTTTAGTCAAGATTAAGGTAATGTGAGGATCATCTTGGTCAGCAGTTTATTCTTCAAATGGGGAATTGAAGAACAGAATTATCTCTACTTAGTGGCTACTCTTGAATTTCTTTAAAGTAGTCTCTTTGTACTTTAAAGTGTTCCAGTTATTAAACTTGGCCTATAAAAGGATGCCTCCTCTCATTTTGACATGTCTTTTACCTAGTTATATTTTCTTTCTAAGATCTACCAGGGGTGAACCTAGGCATGTGGTCAGTATGATAGAAAAATCTCTTTAACTAAGGAAAAACATTTCTGGTCAAGTTCTCCCTTCATATTTCCAATCTGAAATTAACCAGAAAAAAGAGCATATGTGATACAAATGGAGGGAGGCAAAATAAAATGCCCCCCCCCACCGGTGTAATAAAATGTCACTGACTGTGTGACTTATAAATAATGGAAGGTTTTTTTTTTTTTTTTCAGTTTATAGGTTTAGAAGTTGGAAATTCCAAGACCAAGATGATGGCATTGGAAGAAAGGCAATCACATGAGACAGAGAGAGGAAATTGGGCTGAAATGAACCTTTTAATAAGAAATTCACCCCACAGTCCAGGAAGACACTGGAGGACATTGGAGATACTTGATGGAAGAGTTCTGTATCCTGTAACTAGGTTCATAGAAAAATGCTAACCAACAACATCTATCAATGAGAAATTCAGATTAGGAAAAGCAAAATTGGTATTTTGTTGTGCTAACATATAGATTTCTTTGATTATATATTCTGGAGTTTATTGAGTAATGATTCCAGTGCTAAAGTGACAGTTTAGAATGTAAAAACTGACAAGGGATTTAGCTCAGTTGTGCCTCCACCTGCCTCACAAGCGCAAGGTCCTGAGTTCGATTCCCAGTACAAAAACAAATAAACAAATAAAAAGAATGTAAAAGTTGAATATAATATCAAAATTGGAAATTAATAAAACCTTTAGGGAAAAATATAAGGAAAATAGAAAGTATTCAAAAAAGCAGAGTCTTAGGAATACCTAATTTTAAGAAGCAAAAGGATGATAAAGTGCAATAAAGGAAAACAATTTGATTATAAAAGTGAAATAATATCACAGTGCTTTTGAAAATGAAGTAGCAGAAAAAATTTAATTGAGGGTTAAGATGAATGAATAAGATCCATGACAACAGTGATTAAATAATGACATGAAAGACATTTTGAAAGTTGTTTTAATTTATTATAAAACTTACAGATAACATAATACATTATAATTAGTATCCTCATTTTAAATATGTAAAAATTAATACAAAGATTAATTAACTAATTTTTATTTAACTTTAAAAGGCAATGAATATTTTAGTTAAAGTAAACTATCATGAACATTTGAGCAACAAATACTTTTGGGAGATAATTCTTTGTTGTTTTATGTCGATTTCTGTGTCAGATAATAAAAAAGTCAGTGTAAGCAAAAGTAGAGTTTATATATGCCTTCTTGTGCCAAAAATGATTAGCAAGGTTGGTATTTCATTTTTATGTAATGAAGAAGTTTTGTTTGTATACTTTTTATTAAATGAAAGAAATGCAATAACATATAAACAAAAGATAGATTCTAGAATTTCATACAATTGTATACTTGCAGTTGTAGACTCTGGGTCTGAATTTATTTAGCTAAGAAGAACTTCTGGGAAATATATATGAGCTTCCAGATGTTATTGTATTCCTGAAATTAAAACTTTAATGTTATGCACTAGTAATTTTTCTGGTGAGAGGAGATATAACTTTCATTAAGTTTTCAACATGTCCATGACTCGTAAAGATCAAAAGCCACTGTTATAGTTCATCTTTATGTTTTTTTTTAATGAAGCATGTGAAATTTATGAAAGTAAAACATCTTACACAAAACTAAGCCAGTTTGTTACCTATAAAATTTGAACCAGAACATATGTTTTCTTATCTATAGTCCTACTCTTTCTCATGTATTTTCTAATATCTTCACTATGCTCTAAAGAATTATAGAAATCATTTCCAATCTAATGATTTAATTATATTTATGGTGAGAGAGGAGAGATGTGTTTCCTGTTCTTTAAGCTCTTACAGCTGTTATATTCTATTGCTTCCTCAATACAGTGCTTGGAACCATTCTAATAAACATAACCTTTTATATACTAGGGGTAGTTATTAAATCTCTCCATGCCTTTCAGGCAAGATATTCTCAATGCTTCTACTCTTTCTTTAAATATTTCCCATCACTCATGTATTTACTTTTTTATGTAAAGTTCCCAAGTCTTTCCCATGCATTTTTATTTCAGATAACTACAAGTAAAAGCCATGGTAAATACTCTAGTAAAACATAGATTTCCTGAAGCATTTTCCATTTAGTTTTTACTCCTGTAAATATTTCAATTATATAATTACTTTTGTCCCTGTGAAGCTGAAGGAACATAACAAAAATTCTTTGAATAAGATACTCAAAAATGTTTTAAAATAACCTTTTGGGATTTTTATGAAATTTAATAACAATGTGGCATAAAGAGAATAAGCTACAGACCAACTCAAATTACTTTGAAATCTCTGCAACAAATAACTATCCAATATGTTATCATTGGATAAGCTATTTTATTTCTACAAATTCCTATTTTATACTTAAAGTGGAAGTATTAATAGATATGACAGTTTTTTATTTAAATGTATTAGGGCATTAGAAAGAAGGCATTAAAATTGCTAGCATTATCAATAACTGCTGTTCTTCTTTAGGTCTTAATGTACCATTTAAGCACATATTACATCATTATTCCAGGTTATTAATTTAAGCCAAAAGAAAATTCAACATTAGTGCTTAAACTAATTTTGTCAATTGTACACATCCTTCATTGATGATAGTTTTTCAAATTTTATAATATTGTTTCGAATTTCGCAAGTAACTTTATTCATATTTCTCACATTTATTTAGTTACAAAACTCTTGGTTCAAAGAGAATCATTGATGATCAAGAAGTAAACAAGTAAAAGTACAATCTGTTCTCATTTAATTGTGTGTTGGTATTTTATCATCTCATCTTCTGCAATGATTGAGTTTGATTTTGTTAGTGTCACTGGCTTGGAAGATGTGAATGTGACTTGTAAAACACACCTCTGAGTGTGACTGGGTAGGTCATGGAAGCATAGATGGCTGCTAAAAATTTTCTCTCATATTACTTTCTGGATGTCATGAACTTGGCAGCTTCATTCTGTGACATTCAACTACCATGAATGCCTTGAAGCCTACTGACTATGTACTGAATTTCCTGAAATCATGAACCAAATTAAACCTCTCCTTCTCTAACATGCAAGTCTCAGCTATTGTGTTCCAGTGACTGGGAAACTTTCTAATACAGATAACTGGTAACAAATAAGTAGGGTTGTTCCTTTTTCTGTATCTGTTCACATGGTTTAGAACCCTTTGGAACTGAACTGCAGGAATCTTTGGAAAATTTTGGAGATGAAGGGTAGAGAATCCTTAAAATGTTGTAAACAAAAACTGACAGGTAATTTTAGTGGAAGCTTAGAAGATCAGAATGCTGATAAAAATGTGGACAGTAAAGGCCAGGTTTAGGAATTCTCAGATGGGAACGAGGACTGGCAATTAGAATAGAGCTCACATGTGTTAAAATACAGCAAAAACCAAAAAATCTGCCTTTTGCCCCTGTCCCAAGGGTGAAATTAAGAGAAGTATACTAAGGTGGTGAACTGGTGGAGGAAATTTCAATGCATCCCAACATTAAATCTGTGTCCTGGAAACTGCTACCTGCTTTAGTAAGGTTTATAGTGAGAATTTGGTGCAAATGCAAAGCAAAAAAAAATAATAATAATAATTTATTACATAGATTTTAGCAATTATAACTCTTCATGCTTAAAAAACAAATAATTTATTTAATCAATTTTAATTTTTAATCAAAGAAAATGTGTCATTGCTCTTGGAGGATAATATGAGTTTAAGTATATAAAGTAATGTGCCTCATACTCTGTAGAAAATTGTTTTATGCAATTTCTCTTCTTTATTAATTTTAACTTCACAGTTTCATTCCTTAAATATTAAAAATAATAAATTCATTTATTGTCATCTCATAAATTATATATATCAGTATATATCAACATAATTCTCTTCATCTTTGCAGCTGCAACAAATGTCTTATTCTTCAATAATCAACTTTAGTTGTCAATTTTAAGTAAATAACTTTCAATTTGTAATTATATCTCATTTTACCTTCACTTGTTGATCTAATCATTAGCATGTTTTGCATGCATATTTTATTCTAGGCACTATGTTGGTCATAGAGTATATAAGGGAAACAAGAATAATAAATGCCATGTCTTCATAGGCCTTATATTCTAATGGAGGAATACAAAATAGAAACAAATTAATAATATAATTTCAAAGAATACTATATACTTTGCAAAGCCTAAGAAGAATTATTGGTAAGTGTATGGCCAGAAGCATTGCCAATTATGAAGGATATTGAAGGAAGAAGACTTTGATGATGATGAGTCCTGCATCCTACTGATAAAGCATGTGAAAATCTAAAAAAACTACCATCCAGGTAATGTAAAAAGTAAGAACATTTTCTTGAGACTGGAACAAGGTTGATTCTAAGGAACAAAATTCACCAGCTTCAGCTTTCATTACAGGAAGAGGTTTTTAGCTATTTTTTTCTTTGCCACCTTCTCATTCCTTCTCCATAGAGCAACACTGGCTTAGAAACCTCAGCAGATGTGTTCCTTCACTAATAAGTGTTCATCTGTAGCTTTCTAAAAAGTGTTGAACAAATTTCAAGTGGCTTACCATAGCTTCCAAAACCAAATTGTGCTCATTCCTGATTATCTGATATCATCATCCATCTCTCTTCCTTATTTGACAGACTGCGATCATATTGGCTTGATGGTGAATGGTACAATGAAAAAGTGATTGATCATCTAATGGCTTATAGTTGATAATTTTGTGGACTAAGATGTATTCCTGAGGGTAACAATGTGTATCCAAGACATGTGATGTAATATTAGGTGGTATATTGTAGAGTTATGCTAACAGAAAAAGAAAATCAAGGATGTCTGAAGGTATTTTCTGGGAGCATAGGAAAGAAACATTACCATGTTTACACTGCACAATGGTAAATTTATTCATGCTCATGTGATTCCCCTCAATATGATCCTTTGGCTTCATTAACAAGCAAATAATTCATTTGAAGCTTTTTTCTGACTCAATACCTTAACTCTTCCCATCTAGTCAGTCAATTCCAGTTGATTAAGAGGTTTAATATTTTTGTATCTGATGTTTCTTCTGGAGTCATTTGTGATAATGGTACGCACTATGTTTATGTTGATTTCCCTGCTTTAACAAACTCCTTGAGAGAGCCTTTCTAAAATGTTAATGCAGTCATGTGCTGTACTACAGAAAATCTTTCTTAACTTCTTTGTCTTCAAAATCAAATTTAAAGTGGAATGTGAGATACAGGTATTTCCATCATAATATTTTGCCTCTATTTCTAACCTCATTTTAAAATATATCCTATTTGGCCTTCCAGTTTTAGCTATTTTAAATAGTTATTATTTTTATTTGTCACGTCTATAAATTTATCTATGTTGTTTTTTCTCAAATGTCCCCTTCCACCATTAGACATGTGTTCACATTTGAAGACTGATGTCAATAACAAATTCCTGATGATTTTCACTTGTGTTTTACTGATCATGGTATCTTTATGAACCCATTTTCCATACTACAAAACTTTTTTTTCTCTATAGCTTCTTTTTTTTAATTTTTATTTTTTATTTATATATACATTTATTGTTACATTTCAGGTATAAAATACATTTACATTTATCATTGGGTGTTTGTACCAGAACATGATGTATCTTAGTTCTAATTTTTCTCCCATTACCTGTGCCCCCTTCACCCCCTCCATCTTTCCCTATTTACACAGACTTTGATTCCATTTTTTTTCTTTCTCATAATATTTCTTTTCCCTTCTTCCCTTTCCCTATAGCTTCTTTAATTGCAAAAAAAAATATGTAGTCAGTATGTGACAGAGATGGGTGCTACAAGCATATAGATAGTGCAGTGAAACAGAGGTAGAAGTATAACTCATAATTTCTTAAAGATAAGATTCAGAGATACAGCCATCATGGGGAGGTGCTCTACATGGAATTCCATGTCACTCTCACTGTAGAAAGCTTGAAAATTTGAATTTAAGTTTATTTATTTGCTTTTGCTTGGTATTACTCATTCACATTCTAACTCACTTTCCCTTAAGTGAATTACTAGTTTGCAAAGTTACTAGTTTTTTTAATCAAGTTCATCATAACTATGATATATATATATATGTGTGTGTGCATGTGTGTATATATATATATATATATATATATATATATATATATATATATATGAAACTCAATACAATGTGTCCTTTGCCAGTCCAAGTGTTTCTTGTTGAACAGGAAAACCATTACTACTTTTAGTTCAAGTTTTAGGAAAATAATCTGGATCATCTACCTAACCTTGAAATGATTTAAGTCACAGGGTATGTATATATATATATATATATAAAGAACCTTTGAGATTTATTGCTTTTGTTGCTTACTCTGGATTAATACCTATATGGTGTACATCAAAATTTCATAGACAGCACCTGCTAGTCATCACATGTGTCCATCATGAGAAAGTCTGAGTAAGACAAGCAACAAAGATACTTACCATAAGCAATATTGAAGTATCAATCCAGGAAGTAAACCAAAAACAAAAACGGTACCAACAACAACAACAAAAAATGAGAAGACATCTAAGCAAAGTGCAAGCTCAGACTTCCAGCTCACCAAAGACAAATTCTGGGGGAAAAGAGATGGAAAATTCTGATTATCAACCACCTGGACACTCTGAACTGATACCACAGGAAGTAACAAAATAGATGAGGCTCTGTATGAAAGTCTGAGTGAGATGAAGACCAATATGAAATAAAATCATTTCTCCTTATTATGTAAGTTTTTATTTATAGTATGCTTAAAAATGTTATTTTTGAAAGATGACCTAACCATATATAACTATAATTATCCTAATATTTACCTCACAAGAATGTGAGTCAATGAAACAGCTTGTTATCCAATCAAATATAATGAAAAAAAAAACTTAAAAAAAAGATCTTGCCAATCTTAGAGTGTAGAATTTCCAAGCTATGTTCATTAATTTCCTAATTCAGTAAAAGTCCATTCTGTTTTTATTTCTAATTTTTCTGAATCATAAGAACTAAGTAGAAAAAATAATCACCATATATATATAACTTAAGTGCAATACTGCTATAAGAGCAAGAAAACATTGATAAGTGTGTGAAGATGCCAATGAGAAGCCCACATGGACCAGAGCAGCATGGGTGGACAAGGTCCCAGCCAGGACCCCGCCCAGGCACCAGTAGCTTGGGACCACAGTCCCCAGGCAAGGCCTGCCTGGAAAAGAGCTACACAGGCTGGCAAGCAACAGCCAGAAGCCTGCCCAGATACCATTGGTAAGGGTGAAGACCCCAGCCAGAAGCCTGCTTAGAAACCACCAACTCGAGTCCATAGCCCCCAGCCAAAGGCCCTCCCAGACAACAGTTATGAAGGAGGGCAGGCCCCAGCCAGAGGCACTCCCAGATATTATCTCAAGTGTGCTCAGGTCCCAGCCAGAACCCATGGCCAGAACCCCTCCTGAACAACAGGAGAATGCAGGGATCCGGAAGGCCACTATTCAGAACCCAGAAATTGGTGTAGTAGTGAGCAACAGAAAGGACTCTCTGAGGCTTGCTGAGAATTGAAGCCCAATGGGTGAGTAAAAATGCAGCTCAACAAAGGGACAGCAGGCCACGTCTGTTGAAATGAGAAGACATGTAAACAAGACTTAAAACAGACTTCCAGATCACCTAAGGCAACCACAAGGGGAAACAAGATGGAACAATCTGACACTCAAATACCTGGATTCCTGAACTGGTAACAAAAGAGGAACTGGAAAAAATGAAATCAACAATAATTTCTCAGATAACAACAGAGATTGAGTCCATAGTGAAAGACAGGATTAATAACTCTAGAGAAGACACAGACACACACAAAAAATAGAGGAGCTAAGAAACAGTATCCCAGCATAGGAAAAAATGGAATCCATGCAACAGATGAAAACTGATAATCAGGAGACTGAAAACTCCACTGAACATTTACTAGGCAGATTGAGCCAGTGTGAGGACAGAATATCAGTATAGAAGGTAGGATTGCAATTAGCAACCAGGAAAAGAAAAAAATTTTTTCAATAGTAAGGGTCCATGGGAAAACAATCCAGCAGCTACTATATGATGCAACAAAGAATAACATAAGACTGATCAGAGTCAATGAAGAGATAGGACAGAGTGCAAATGACATTTTAAAAAATCGTTCACAGAAGTAATGGCAGAAAACTTCCCAAGCAGGGGGAAAGAACTTGACATACAGATAAATGAGATATATAGGACTCCAACTAGTGTTCAAAAAAATCATCACCTAGGCATATAGTAGTTGAGATTCCAGAAACCCAACAGAAGAATAAAATCCTACAAGCACTTAGAGAAAAGAAACAAATCACATACAAAGGAAACCCCATCAGAACCACAGTAGACTTCTCAACACAAACCCTGAAGGCAAGAAGAGCCTGGAGTGAAGTATTTCAAGCCCTAAGAAAACAACCTCCAACCCAAATTGATGTACCCTGCAAAACAATCTTTGAAAATTGAAGATGTAAGATACTTTCATGACAAAGAAAACCTGGGGAACTTCATGAATATCAAACCAGCACTCCAAAAATATTTAAACAATATCCTAGGAAAAGACAATGAGGATCACAGCCCCAGGAAGAGCAGCAGAATGAATCCACCAGGAAAGACAAGAAATTAAATGCAAAAGGGGAGAATCCAACAAAAAGAAAAAATAGTGACAGTGGTAAGTCTATACATATTAATATTAATGGTCTCAGTTCACAATCAAAAGAAATGGACTGGTAGAATGGGTGAAGAAGTAAGATCCAATGATATGCTGTATACAAGAAACATTTAATTCAAAAATAAAACTCATAGATTGAAAGTTAAAGGGTGGAAAACAATATTCCTTGTAACAGGAATCCCCAAAAAGCAGGAGAAGCTATAATATTTGCAGATCAGATGGATTTAAAACCAAAATTAATTAAGAGAGACAAAGAAGGCCACTACATCCTTGTAAAGGGAAAAATCCAAGAGGAAGAGATGATACCCATAAGTATATATGCAGCAAATACTAGTTCACCCAACTATATAAAACAAATACTAATGTACATGAAAAATCAAATAGACACTAAAACAATAGTAGCGGGGGACCTCGATACCCCACTGTCACAAATAGATATATCAACTAGACAAAAAAAAAAAAAAAAGATATGCCACCACTCCCAGCACAGAGCAGGTGCCTTCCAGGCCAACTTCCCACCACTCTCAGCACAGAGTAGGAGACATCTGAGCCAATATACCACCACTCCCTACAGAGTGGAGGACACTTCCGGATCAATGTGCCACCACTCCCAGCACACAGTGGGAGGCTTCCAGGCCAACTTTCCACTGCTCCCAGCACAAAGGAGGTGAAAAGACCCCCACACCCATCAAAATGAGAAGACATGTAAACAACCCTCAAAACCAGACTTCCAGATCACCTAAAGCAACCCCAAAGGGAAAGGAGATGGAACACTCCGATAATCAACCACCTGGACTCCCTGAACAGGCAAAAAAGGAAATTGGAGGATTTGGAAAAAATAAAATCAGAAATCATTTCTGAGATAACAGCAGAGATTGTGCCCATAGTGCAAGAAATGATTAATAAATCTAGAGAAGACACAAATAAAAAAATAGAGGAGCTGAAGAACATGATGGAATCCAAACATAGGAAACAAATGGAATCCATAAAACAGATGCAAACAGATTTCCAGAAGATTAAAAACTCCACTGGGGAAAAAAAACTCCACTGAATGTCTATGCAGCAGAATGAGCCAATGTGAGGACAGAATTTCAGATATAGAAGATAAGATTACAATTAGTGACCAGGAAAAGAAAAATTTCTTAAAAATAGTAAGGGACCATGAGAAATCAATCC
>NW_004624745.1:9959827-10032912 GCF_000247695.1 Heterocephalus glaber | reverse complement strand
AAGGAAGAAGTGAAACTGTCATTATTTGCTAATGATATGATACTTTACATAGAAGACCCAAAAAACTCCACCAGAAGACTTCTAGACTTAATTGACAGATTCAGTAGAGTAGCTGGATACAAGGTCAACACTCAAAAAACAATAGCCTTCTTATACATATATTTCAGACCCATTGAGAGAGAAATTTGGGAAATAATTCCTTTTACATTAGTATCTAAAAAAATGAAATATCTAGGAATCAACCTAACAAAGGAAGCAAAAGGCCTCTACACTGAAAACTACAGCACTCTGAAGGAGATCAAAGAGGATATAAGAAAATGGGAAGATATCCCTTGTTCCTGGGTAGGAAGAATCAATATAGTGAAAATGGTCATACTTCCAAAACTAGAGGAAACCATCCAAAAATTCATTTGGAAGCAGAAGAAACCTAGAATAGCAAAAACAATTCTAGGCAACAGAGACATGGCTGGAGGTATCACAATCCCCAACTTGAAACTATACTACAAAAATACTGTGATGAAAACAGCATGGTACTGGAAAAGAAATAGACCCAAAGATCAGTGGAATAGATTAGAAGATGCAGAAACAACTCCAGACATACTTACCCACCTCATCTTTGACAAAGGAGCCAACCACCCCCATTGGAGGAAAGATAGCCTATTTAATAAATGGTATTGGAAAAAACTGGATTTCAACCTGTCAGAGATTTAAACTACACTCATACCTATCACCGCACACTAAACTAAGATTGAAGTGGATTAAAGATCTAAATATTACGTCAGAAACACTAAACTTGCTGGAAGATAAGTTAGGTAGAACTTTTGATGACATTGGCATAGGAAAAGACTTTATCAACAGATCTTCAGTATCACAGGAGCTAGCACAAAGAATCAATAACTGTGATCTCATCATATTATAAAGCTTCTGCACTGCAAGCAAAACTACCAACAGAGCTAAGAGAGAACCTAAAATGTGTGAAGAAATATTTAACAGCTGTAGCTCAGACAAAGGTCTACTATTGAGAATATATAAAGAACTGAAAAAACCAGATGCCCCAAATTCAAAGACCCAATTCAAAAATGGGCATCCAGAATGAATAGATATTTCTCAGACAAAGAAATAAAAACAGTAAATAAATATATGAAAAAATGTTCAACATCACTGGTCATTCGAAAGATGCAGATGAAAACAACACTGAAATTCTACTTCACCCCACAAAGAATGGCTGCTACCAAGAAATCAACCAGTAAGAAATGCTGGCGGGGGTGTGTAGAGAAAGGAACCCTTCTCCACTGTTGGTGGGAATGTAGATTGGGGCAACCACTGTGGAAATCAGTATGGAGATACCTCAAAGAACTAGGACTACAGGTCTCATTTTACCTAGCTATTCCCCTACTAGGAATCTTCCCCAAAGAATTAAAAGAATCATACCACAGCAATATATGTGCACCTATGTTTATAGCGGCACAGTTTGTAATAGCTAAATCTTGGAAACAGCCCAAGTGCCCATCAACTGGAAACTGGATAAAGATGTGGTTTTTTAATAAATGGAGTACTACTCAGCCATAAAGAATGAGAAACTAGAGTCATTTATAGCTAAATGGATGCATTTTGAGGCCATACTCTTAAGTGAAATAAATAGGACACGCATGTGTAAGTACCAAATAGTTTCTCTAGTGTGAGAAATTGAAAGTGTAATTAAGGATGAAAATGATTAAAATGAATAATTGATAATTTGAAATAAGAAAAGGTCCAAGGGTTTGGGGATGGTGGGAGGGGAAAGGTAAAGGGAAGAAGGGGAAAAAAAAGAAATATGAGAGAGCTCATTTTATGTTTGTCCTCAGGTGAGGGGTTAGGGAGAAGGCCACTATTACCCTCATGAGAAACTAAACTGACTAGCAATTTGATCTTGAACTTTTTAACAACCGTAACTGTGAGAAAATTAGTTTCTCTTGTTTAAACACATCCTGGGAGTTTGTGATATTTTGTTATGGGCGCCAAATCAGATTGACAGTATCTTTTATTTTAGAAGTGTACTAAAATCATATAGATTTATGATATTAGGTTAATAAGGTGAGATATTAAGTACAGATACTTACAGCACAAATAGTAGAGTCAGAGAGTAACCTCCAAGGATACTGTCTGTAAGAGAGTAAGACTTTTAAAGAAATTCTTCCATTTATTATTCACTTAATACAAAGAGATTTGTTATTATTATTGTTTTGTTTATATCTGAAATAGATATGATTCTACTGAATAATTTTTTTGTTTTATTTTTGATACATTGTCTTGAACTAATAATAAGGACATCATATTTTTAATGTTCATATGTTTGAAAAAGTTCTATATTTGCAGAAAAGCAGAGAAGTAGGACCACAGAGTGTCTGCCATAAAGAGACACTATGAAAATCTCCCCACAGAGGTGTCCAGAGCTTCATTTTATTCCTGTGCTCTGCACTGTTTATGTACTGTTATGGCATCTTGTTTTTCTTTAATTTTCTACTATCTTTCAGATTCCAGTAGGAATCATATTAATGATTTATGAATTTATTTATGTCTACTTAACATTGTGCAATGAGCTAAAAACTTTGAAAAATACAAATTCAGTCTGGTATTTCCTTGCTTAATCTTTTGAGTTACTTTCAGTAATAAATTGTTTAAATGAGAAAACTAAACATATATAGCATAATAAATTTGTATGTGAAAAGGCACTGAAGAGTTAGAAGAGATTAGAGATAAAATTTTTATATATGCTGACAAAGTGAGCACTAGAGATAAAATATGTAATTGAATGTACAGAGAAAG
This sequence comes from Heterocephalus glaber, assembly GCF_000247695.1. Next base: position 10,030,107 of record NW_004624745.1, on the reverse strand, counting down.
ATTTAACGTTCTCCAAAATATAAATTTATTGATGGTGATCTGGATTTTCATTCTAAGCCATAGTTTGATTTCCTGAGCTCTCCCAAGATAATATATTTTCTGAGAAAAATTTCTGTTATATTAAAATTTCTGTGATATTAGGTCCAATATTTTAAAGATTTCTTCATTGTTTTCTTCTAAAAAGAGGAAGGGGAAGCTGTTGAATATCAATTATCTCAACTTTTAGCCGGAATAAAAATGATTTGATTATGACTTTTAAAAATATAATCTCCCCTACAATCCTAGCATACATCCTACTAGCTGAATTCTTATTTATTGCACAACTTTGAAAATTATCCTGTTTTCTGTATTAAGATGCTCTGAGTCTGTTCTCTCTTCTATACTTTGAAAAGATGTGAATCAATAATGCAGACAAAGATGAGATGAAAATTTCTTCTGTCCTAAATACATAAAAGCACTTTTTAAAGAGCACATTTTAGCCAGGCATGGTGGCACATGCCTGTAATCCCACCATTCTGGAAATCTGGACCAGAAGGATTGCAAGATCTACCCAAACCCAGGCAATTTATTACCTTAGTGAGATCATGTCTCCAAATTAAAAATTTAAAATTAAAAAAAACAGATTTTGTAAATAGGGAGAAGTGGAGGAGTTGAAGGGAGGGAAGGGGAATGGGAAAAAAATAAGAACCAAGATACATAATGTAAAGGTGCAAGATCCCAATGATGAATGTCCTCATATTGTATACTTAAAATGCACCAATAAACTTGATGAATTAAAAAAAGCATCCCAGTGAGTTGTGCATGGAAGAGGTAAAACAGCATATTCCTGCTGCACCTATTTCCTGAACCAAACCCTGGTCCACAGAATTGCTGTGAGTCCTAAAGAACATACACAAAGCCCTCAAACAAAAAAAAAAAAAAAAAAGGAGTAGGAATTTTCCTCAGTTCAAAAACCCTGGATTTGATTGCAAAAAAAATTAATTCAATATAGGATTTATAATTTCTTTTATAGGAATGAGAAAATCTGTGCCTTTTAGACCTATGTGTAACATTAATTATTATCTCAATTTACTTTTTGTGTGTAATACAAATATAGAAACAAAATTGAAAGTAAATTCATTTAGAAAATACCTACTATGTTCCAGAAAAACTGTTTCTAAAGTTTTGAAAATATCATTTTAGATGGAAAGATTATATGGACTTCATACTTTGTCACAAATATATTAGACAAATATAAACTTGGAAATAATATTTTATGTTCTAAAATTTCTCTGAAATAATTTTATACAATTTCTATGCTACATACAAGAGCTAAATAAGGTCATCTCAATTTTGCTTTAGCTGTTTAACCTATGCAAATTGAGGACCATTTTGTTGATATTTTCAAAAGTTAAAACTTTTACATTTGAAACTACAACAAACAAAAGGTTACTCAAAAGTTAATCATACTTGTGATCCCATTTTTGAAATGTATATCTGATAGAAACCCTGCAATTGAATTTCACAGAAGTTTTTGAAGTCTTGAGTTGCATTATTTGAGCTTTTGAATCTTAATAAGCTTGTACAGACATACTTTTGCTGTTTGAGTAGCAGTCTCCATCAATGTTAATGGATATTTTACAACATGACTTGTAAAGAACTGTTCCATTCATTAAACTAGATGAGACTTTTAGCATTATCTAGAAAGAAAAGATGCATCAGCTTTTTCTAAGCACTTTTAAATATGAGATATATAACTTCTACACTATAAAATGAAGTTGGCAGAACTCATGTAAAAATGCTTTTAATATTCTTATGCAAACTTTTCTATGGACAATTTCAAAGGAAACATTAAAAGGTTATTTTAAAGAGGAAAAATATGGGAAATAATCTAAGGAAAAGAAGAACTCATACTTAGTAAATAGATTAAAGCCAAGATGTTTTTAAAGCAATATGAACACAAACCCCATATTTGTTTATAGATAAAAGAGAGTTCTAAGGTAAATACAAGGAACTTGAGACAAACACAGGCAAAGATAAATTTGAAATCATCGCAAAAGCACATATGTGATAAAGTTTTTCATTACTTTTTTCCACAGGGACTTAAAGAATAGTAGGAAAAATTTAAACAGTACTAAATTTGAGATTTTCTTGCCTAAGTGGAAAAGTTCTTGAAAATACTCTAAATGATGGTAACAAGAAAAAAATTCCATTAATAACTACAGTGGTGAAAAAAATACTAGTTTTCTGTATTTAAAATATTTAATATTTAAAGAGGCAAAAATTATTGCTGCATGTTTTCTCAGGTCACAATATAAATAAAAATATTATATTAAAAAGTAAAAAATGAGTGAAGTAAGTCTTAACATTTACCAAATTAAATTAGTGGAAACTGTTTCTAGAATAAATATTTTATCACACCTCTGCTTTATGGTCTACCTTTCAAATATTTAAATTTAATAGCAATGTTTCCCAGAATATAAAATAATGAAGTTGTATAACAGGCAGTTTCCTTCCCCCAATAAATTTAATAACATATAAGTTATGTTTGGTGAAAACGACTGAAGTTTCTCTCATTCAAAGGTTTAGAATAATGCACAAAAATGTAATAGAAAATAACTTTCATTAGTGTTGTATAATTATGCCAATACAAAATACACTGTTAAGCATTCTCTGAACATTAATAAAAATCTATCAAAATGTCTGTATGTGGTATATGTTTATCATTCTGTCAGAAATACATCTTTCTGTAATCAACTAAACACATTTCAATTAACCATATCTTATATTTTACGCTTATATTATTTTCAACCATGCTCAGATGCAAATTAAACAGTTAATATCTTGTTCATAATCAGTAATATTAAAATTTACATCAGATAAAATCCTTAAGCTTTTGTATATAATTGATCTCATTTTAGACTTGACAAAATATCCAATCTCCTCAAAACACTTTTGTTTAGATTTAGAATCATTTTTAAATTCTTCAGGGCAACATATTTTCACCAGACAAGACAATATCTAATATTTAGTATTAATTTAAAGACTTATACCACAATGTTCACTTGCACTCTTTAGTTAATTTGCTTTAGGTTAAAGTGATTATTTGCAGTAGCTGAGATAAAATATATGATTAAAATACCGGTGCTTAATCACTTATCTGTGCTTACACAATCCAAAACTTCTGAAAACTGAAAATGTTTTCATAATTCAATGGACAGGAAAATTTGATCCACTCTATATTCATTTACTGAATGAATAGATTTGAGATTATTTCTAGTTTCCTTTCTTCTCATTTAGTGTGAATATCCATGTGATTTTCTGTGAACATAAAGCAGTGCTTGATTACAGACTCCACTAAGAGTGTTATATAATACGCAGTACATGCGCAGCATATTTTCCCCAAAGTACCTCCAAAATTTTAAACTTTAAAATGCACTTGTTTTTCTGAGTTTCAAAGGAGAGATGTGTATTAGGATTTGAGGACTTTGCTCTTGAGTAATGTAGAGGAACCTGGCAGGCCTTTTTATTTCTGGGACCTAGAGCTGCTACTCTTTTCTCCGTGACCCAGGGACAAACTAGGATGAATGACAAAGAGACACGGAATCAGCCTCACATGGGGGCCGCCAGGGTGATCTTGTCTCTTAGTAGGCAGAGGAGCCCCTAGTGTCTGGCTCATCTTGCCTTTTTTGGGGGGCAGGGGTACTGGGGATCGAATTTGGGACCTTGTGCTTGTGAGGCAGGCAGTGAAACCACTGAGCTAAACCCTTGGCCCTGGTTCATCTGGCCTTTATTCACCCAAACACCAGTACAAGCAATCAAAGTAACAGAAAATTCATCTACTTTCCAATATGGTATACACTCGGGTACACAACATAACCTCAGCTGTCTTAAATCTTCCCTAGAACCTGTACTATGCAATCACCCCTGAGCACAGCCTTTCTCCTTTGGGCTCACAGAGGAGGCCAATTGGGCCTCAGTTCTCCTCTGGTCTCTGACCTAGTAAGTAAGCAAGAAGAGTTTGAAGTTTTCTTCCCAGTCCCCCATCCTGGGCTCTGTGTAGAAAGATCAGAACTACCGTATGAGGAAGTCGGATCTCCCTTAATGCCCCTGTACCTATTTCTTCCCTGTTTTGGGAGGCTCCTTATCTATATTTGGAACGTGAGATGCCATCAGAGACTTCTCTACGGTGGTAGAAATTTTTTGTTTTCTTGCAAACTAGTCGGAACTCTCCATAAGACGGAGCGTTCTGATTTGACTACCCTGGTCTGAGCTTGGATGTCTGCAGGAGCCACTAAAGTGGTCCACCTTCTTTTACTATCATGCCCTGACAATCTCTTTGCAACATAGCAGTTGTGTAATTCACGTCACTCTTTTGCTTAGAAGCTCGCACTGTTTCTCAGCTCTATCCAGAGTAAAATATAAATTCCTTCAGAAGACAAAATGGCTTTTCTGCTCTGGCTCACTCGTTGTTATTTCTTTGACCTCTTCATTGTTTCTCATCCTCTTGGCCCCAGCAAGGTTAACTTCTGAGTGGCTCTTCCTTTAACACAGTTTAAGGCTTTGCACTGACTGCTTTCATTTACTGAGGTATCATTCTCAAAAACATCCTCCAGGAAAATTTCATCTCCAATTCTTTGCTAAAAAGTTGTCCCAGGAGGAAATTCCACTAACTATCTTTAGCAAATTTCAGCGACCACAGAATGCCTTTTTTGCTCTCAAAATACCTCTTAATCTGTTCGCTTTATTTCTCTATAACATATGCAATCTTTTGGTATACCTCATTGACAAGGCGTGATCGAAAATTTTGATGCATGTTTAAATTTTCTAAACAGTATTACAACATTACTGTTAAAGATACATTGCCAAGAAAGCTTGAGATGAGTGTATTTGAAGCCTGGGGGAGTATTTCAAGGGATATTTGGTTTTGTTGTTTTTTGTTTTTTTTTGGTACCAGGGATCGAACTCCACTCCTTGCACTCAAGGGCTATTAATTGTCAATGTATCTTTTACTGTAATACATTTTTAAAAAATTTAAACATTAACTATATGTTTTTATCACATCTCAATAAAAAGTTTACAGCAATTTATGTTAAATAAAAATACGGTGATGTGTCTTCTTCCACATTATTCAGTAAATATGGGACTGTGTAAATTCTGGCTCTTCCTCAAATTCAAAATGACCATGAAAAGCAAACGTTTTGAATTGATTCAATATATCCAAGCAGCCAGGAGACAGTGCACACACACACTAAAAAACAGTCATGAAAGAGGATTTACAGAAGTGTTTCATAAGGTGGCAAGAAGGATGGGACAAGTGCCCTTGAAGTGAAGGTGATATTTGAGGAGATTAACAGTAATGTCTTTTACCGTACTTATTGGTCATTCACTGTAATTTTTTAATTTAATAATCTGCTGTATAGTTTGATCACACCCTGTAATAGTTATAACGATAATATTGAATATTTTTCTTATGCCAATTTCATAAATTAGTTTTGGACACATAATAAACATCCACTAAATATGCATTGTATGAATAAATGAATGATTGAAATAAAAGTCTCAGCATTGACTTAATTCAGCTATGAGTTTAGAAAGATCTTGTTGGGAAATAATTGTGTACGAATTAAGAAATACGTGGTACTTTTTATTTTTCTTTTTGTTTTGTAATTGACTATTCTAACTTTAGAGAAGTTACTTAACATGAACTTCATCATATAATCTGTTAGAAATAATAGAACCAAACTGACTGTATTTTCCTTTCTTTCCTCTTATTCTATATCCATTCTATATTTTCACATAAAAAATAGAGCTTACAACCAAATCGCAATATTTGCAATGCATGGCATATTTTAAGGATAGAGAACATCGCTTTTGATTTAATTAATGTATATATAAGTGAAAATTTCTGAGTGAACCATTTCAAATATTCAGATGATAAGCTTATGAGAGTATTTCAGAAAGGCATTCTGGAAATAAACACATTTCAGATACTCTGTCAAGAGGGGGACAATAATGTAAAAGCAGTGATTGGTCATATTCTACTAAAAGTGATGAGGAATGATCTTGTGGAGCTGCAAAAAGACATTTGTGGAAGTGTGCCATGCCACTGAAATTCTTTCTTAGTTTTGTGAGTCTTGAATATGCATGAAAATGTGTAAAAAATTTAGGAAATAAAACATGACCTATCCTTACACAATTTTGTTCTGATGACAATTAGATATCAGTTCAAAAAGACGTGTTGCCAACAATTAGCCCGTGTGGTATAGTTTGAAAATATTTCACTACCTATCATCAAAAAACCAATGATACATTTGTTTTGTAGTTTCGCTAACAGACTGAAACACAATTTGAATTCCTTATGCCAAAAATTAATTATACTCTTGAAAAGTTAAACAATGGTATTTTAATCACAAGAATGTATACGTTACAAAATTAATTGGGCTTGTCAAAATTTTACAATCAGAAGTAAAGATAGAATTGGTGATTTTGTGCTAATATTAATATTTTGTTATGGGTAAAAATAAGCACTAGGAATAAGTACATTTAAATGTATTCAATCCATTCACATAGGAGAAATAATATACATAGAAAATGATTAGAAATAACTTTTAAATTTTTTTATTTTATGAGTAACAGATAATGCTGGAGATTTGTACAAATATTAATTAGAGTAAACTAAGAAGAATCCACAGTGCACACTGCAAATGAAACCAGATTATGAGGTCTCATAAACCTTTTCAAATCAAGAGCAAGGAGAAAAATGTATATGGCAATCTGAACAATAAAAGTACTATGAATATTTTTTTTTAAAAAAATTCCAAGAAGTGTGGTCATTTGAGAGATCCAAATCAATGTTGAGATTCCATCTCACCACAGAAAGAATAGCTTTTATAATGAAATCAACCCATAACAAATGCTGGTGGGGTTGTGGGGAGAAAGCAACCCTTCTCCACTGTTGGTGGAAGTGTAGACTGGTGAAACCACTGTGAAAATCAGTATGGATATACCTGAGAAAATGAGAACTAGAGGTCCCATTTGACCCAGCTTTTCTCCTGCTGGGTATCTTCCCAAAAGAATTAAAAAATCAACCACAGCAATATATGTGCACCCATGTTCATACTGTCACAGTTTGTAATAGCTAAAATTTAGAAATAGCCCAGTTCCCCATCAACTGGAGACTGGATAAAGAAGATGTGGTTTCTTTTTTTTATAAAATGGAGTACCACTCAACCATAAAGAATGAGAAACAGGAAACATTTATAGCTAAATAGATGCATATTGAGGCCATACTCATAAGTTAAATAAATAGGACACACATGTGTAAATGCCAAATAGTTTCTCTGGTGTGAGAAACTGAAAGTGTAAATAAGGATCAAAATATATGACAGATAATGTGAAATAGGAAGAAAAGGGGCAAAGTGGAAGGGGAACTAGGAGGACTAGCGGAAAGGAGAGAAGGGAATGGAATTAATGTGAGAAAATGGAAACAATGGAAATAGAGTCTTTGTAAATAGAGAGGGATGGAGGGGTTGAAGGGAGGGCAGAATAATGGGGAAAAAATAAGAATCAAGATATATTATGTAAAGGTACAAGTCTCCGATGATGAATGTCATTATATTGTATACCAAAAATGTACCAATACAATTTTTAAAAAATTGTGAGGAGCCAAGCCCATAACTCTTGACTGAAAGTATTTACAATATTAAAATTGCAGAGATTAATAGGGGATAGAAGTGGTGGAAGGAAAGTGTCTATGTTTTAGGGATTCAAAATGGGCAACAAAACAATAGATTCAGAAACGGATGTGAGAAACTGAAAAGATAATAAAGCACAAGCAAGCCTCACTTCGAGGGTGTTTATCATATGTAGCAACATACAAGACCCCATTAGAGTTCTCTGCCACACAGATAGATAGACAATTGGTCTGAATATGACACCTTTCTTAAGATAAGTACTTTTTAAAAAATTTATTGGTGCATTTCAGATACACACAATGACAACACTCATTATGGGGAACCCCACACCTGCACATGATGTATCCTGCTTCTTTCTAGACAAACATTGTATTGAAAGTCAGTAAGTCTGGATCTCAGAGTAAAATATGTCTCGGATAAAAATATTTCATTAAACAGGTAACCAGATAATTGAATCTCTTTTTATAATCTAAAGAGTCATCAATTAACATCTCCATTTAAATGTTACTTAAACCTCAGTAGGTTTAAATGCATAAACCATAAGCAGCATCTATCTCTCTGAGGGATCATTCCCCGAGCCTGAGGACCACTGTAGATATAAATAGATATATTTTATTTGAATTCTGTTCATTTAAACTAATGAGCAGTTGAATGATGGTTTAATTTAGTTTCCCCTCCCTTCCATGACTCTAGCATCTCTGCTAAAAATCTTTTCATGTTATTGTTTTTCTAAGGCCTTAGAAAACAAGTTCATTTTAAACTTTGTTTTCGTACACCTAGAAGAGTTCCAGACACCTAATAGAAACCTAATAAATATGTTTTGAAAGAAGCTAAATTTTGACTACTTTACAATGTCCCAGGATATCACATTCCAATGGCCACTACTATTTATCTCAGCACTTTCAAGGTGGGACATAACCTACAAGGGAGTTCTACATAGCTGTATACAAGTCAGATTTGTGCTGAAAGATTATACAAAATGAGACACAAAAAACACTTGATGCCAAAGGAAAGCTCACAATATTCTAGTTTTTATTGCTATGGACAATATGAGTGAAAAGATAATCACAGAAAATTGAATAGTCAGTGATTTGTAAAGTGCAAATTTACCACTTCTACAAATGATAAAATATCTAGTGTCCTTTCCATGATCTTTTTATATATGTTTCATAAAATGCTTAGTACATTCATTTATTTATTCATTCATTTATATACACATGGGCTTTTCACCCTGCACATATGTATTTATTCATTAATATATACATATGAATTTACTTATGAATAAATATAGAGAGGGATGACTATATTCAGGAACTATTCCAGGCAAAGAGGAAACATTTATGGAAAAGATAGATAGGAAACTGTTTGTTCTTTTGGAGATTTTGTTTCATGGAGTAGTTTTCTCAGGCATTACATTGTACAAGAGCCAAGAAATGATGGATTCCAACAATTAATAGTGAATATTCAGATTAGCAAAGCCATAGGAAACACTGTTTTCCTAAATAAAATTAACATATTGCATATTTTATGCTATTCTATGCCATAAATATAGCATATTGAGTGTCAAGGTAATGAAAATATATTTCATAGTTTGGAATTCCACTTAATTTTTGGCTACAGTATGTCCCTGACTCATGGAGTTATGTTCCAGGAGAATGTTCATAAGTTGGATTCATTTCTAATCCAACAAAGTGAGTCTTATACAGTATACCAGTGAATTATATGAAGTACACCTGTGGAAATGACTTCCTGAATGTTTGTAAGTTGGGGATTTAGGATATCAAATTGAATGCTTAACTGTTGTTTATGGTATGCTTATAGCTTGGATCCAACTGAGTGAGGTCTTGTTAAGGATGCCCAGCCTTGCATTGGAGAAACCAATAGTAGCATGGCCATTTAAATGGCACCTACTTTACAGACCATGAGAAAAAAAAAACAGTTTATCTAATGAGAAAAGTGGAATAGGTTAATGTATTTGAAATGAGAGAAAAAATTAGTTAATATCATTAATAATAGTGTTTATGAAAGCTATAAACTAAAAGAAGTTAATTGGCTAAAATGTTTTATATAATACTGCTGATATGGAAACTGAATATTGTTGGTCAGAAATAATTTCATTTGTAAGGAGTGTAGCATGATTGTCACATGCCATGAATTCTACAGGTCAGAGGTACTCAGTCACTCCAACTGCAGTATCTGTGGGTTAATCATCTCACCATCCAAGGTCTCCATTATTTCATCAAGTAATAAAAGTTTAAATACAGGATGCTTTCAAAAGTTACTAAATTATTCTTCAAGATTTCCTATGTTCCATAAATAGTTTCTCTTGGAGCCAATAGTAAACTGATCAGCCATTGTTTGTTTTGCACTACTGGAAATGTGTGGCTTGAACATCTATAAAAGTTTTTGTTTTCAATATATCACATAAATTTTAAAAGTAAAAACTATCACTTTAACCTATCATTCATATATATATATATATATAGCTTATAATTCTTATGGATTAAACTTTAAAGAGAGGTAGTATTCTAACTGTCCATGATGTAGATATCAAAATTGTTGACTATGACTTCTGTTGAAATATATTACATTAGTCAGAATGATAGCCATGTATCAGTACCTGAAAAGCAAAAACTAACAATAAAAACAATAAAACACTACTTTAGGTGTCTGCTTTATGGCAGCAAAAGCAGAAAACCATATCCATTCATAGGCAGCCTATGCTGACAAAGGAATCATTTCCAAAAGTACAATTTGCAGTTTTTTGTCTCTTGTGGCTTTCTTAATTCTCTGTTTCAAAAAACTCAACCATTAATTTTAGCAATGTAGTATGAGTTTAATCGTTGAGTTCACAAAAGATAATGATACTCTTTAAGATACTATCTTCCAGCTCCATAAATGGACCATCTTTCTCTGCTTTATGTAGTGATGTTAATATTGTATCTCTATTTAGGTATTTTCCTTCTTTCCTTTCTGGCCTTCTAATGGGTTTTAGTAATAGTGAGAACCAGAAGGAGATTGGAAGACAGGAAGGTGGAAAAGGGATTAGATCTGTTCAATATGCATGATGTTCTTAACAGGTTTTTTCCCCCCCAGAAATCAGTGTAAATTAGGAGCAGTAGAGCCATTGCCATTTGTGGCTGCTTTTAGCTCTACTGGGACCAGGCCTCACACCAAGTGTTCTCCCTCACAGAGGTCCAGAATTTGGCAGGTAACCCTCTCCTGGACTGGCTGAGCCTCAGCTTCATAGGGTTCCTATTTCAATTTTTTAAGTTTTCAGTGCCCCGAATTCTTTCTTTTTCTTCTCCAGCCTTTTATAAACTCTACACGAGTGATTCTCCTTCATTGTACTTTATCAATTCCTAGCACCCATGTAACAAATTGGACTAAATTACCTCCTTGGAAACATTTCATTTAATTTCTGTTTACCTGAATAAACACTTACTGATATAGAGTATTTTCAGTAATGTATCCCGCAAGATACTTTTGTCTATATCACTGAGTTTAGTAATACTGAAGCTTTCAAAAGTAAAAGTTAACATGAAAGACATACTGACTCTTGGGTTGATTCTAGATATGTATGTACTTCATTATGTCTTAATATCTTTAAAAGGAAAAAGAATTAACAGACATCTGAACATGAATGGACAGATAGATTATGATGAAGAAAAAGATAGATAGACAGACAGATTAATAGATAGATGGACAGACAGGTAAAGATAGAGACAGAGTGAGTGGTATATAGATAGGTTGAGGAAACTGGACATTCAGAAGAATTGATGGTACAGCTCTAATGCCAATCATGGTAAAGAGGAGATGCAGAATGTTAATATCTCAGCTCAAATTCAAAAGGAAGAAAGAATAATGTTCAAAAACAAGGGCCATAAAGCAGATGGGTTTCTTTCTTATGTGCAGGAGGGTCAGTCTTTTTGTTCTATTCAAGCCTTCAACTGATAGTGTGAAGCCTATCTATACTAAAGCAGCAAAGGGCTTTTGTTAATCTTACCCAGAAATACTCTCATAGAAACCCGCGGAATAATTTTTGACTAAATATCTAAGAAAACTCTGGACTAATCAAGTTAACACGTGAAATCAATCATTACACTTTGTATGCAACCTTCCTTTAAACAAACAGAAAAGCTGTAAAAAATATACACCTTTTGTTCCAACTTTCTCTTATTTAATCTAAAATTGACTTTTACAATCCTCTAATTTAGCAGGAATGTGCACTATCTTTAAAGGCTCTGTAATTTTCCACGTTGTATACTTCCATGGTGTCCATATTTTGTCCTTCTATTTCTTATTGATAATAAGTATTTTATACATTTTACTACTAAGAAATATAGCTAGAATAAACACCTTATATCTCTATATACGTTTTCTTTAATTCATTGATATTAATGTTCAGGATTCAGAATGCTGTATTGAAAGATATATGTGTGTTTTAAAATTTTAATAATTGCTCCCTGGTTCGCCAAACCTAGATGTGGCCACTTTTATACTTATACAGTTATAGAATTTCATACATTTACTCTATACAAAAATATACTAACAGCTTCATTGTTCCTTTCCTATTATGCAGACAAAGGAATTCTATTTGTGCTTTTAATATTTCATCTGTGAAGAAACTCTTTTCAGTTCTTCTGCCTTTAAACCCAAGCCATGTTACACTTCTAGGAAACGAGAATGTAGGGTGAAATGACTTATGTGAGTATATACTGTCTTAGATTCATCCTTTTTTTCAGTTTTCATTTTTATTAGTAAGTATTTGCAATATGTAATGATTACATTCCTTGTGTGGAATTGGTACATATACATAACACAACTCAATTATTTTTTCATCTCCTTCCCCTCACCTCTCTCCCCCCTCCCTCAAACTCTTAATTCCTTTCTCATTATGTCACTTAATATTATGTTCTCCAGGTGCATCCACTTTCCTACAAATGATGCAATTTATCCTTTTATACTGAAGGATTCAATTGTGGTATTCCATTGTGTATAATCCCTACTTTAATCTCTGAACTTTCATCCTACCTTAACTTGGGGATCATCATTCTCTTTCATTTGCTCACAGTTTTGGAGATTTCATTCCACCAAAGAGAGGATAAGGTAAGGGCTGGACCCCACTATCCACTGAAAAATCACACCCCAGTGACTTGAGAACCTTCCATGAGGCCCCACCTCCCAGCTTTTCTGCTGCCTCTCTGTAGTGCCATGGCCTAGACACCAGGTCTTTAACACATGACCCTTTGGGGGACATTCCAGATCCAAACAAAAGATGGGAACCATTTATGGAAAATGACCCCTGGTAGCATTTCCCCAAATTTCTCATCTCAGACTCTAGGAACTTCATATATACCCATGTGTCTGAATTATTGTGTGAAATTAGTTTAGGTATGAGAGTTTCAATAAGCATACATATATAAGCATTTTTTTAAAATGGCTACTGACTACTTGATGAGTAAGGGACTTCTGGAAATGCTATGAAATTTCCCACTGTGGATTCATTGCTGTAATGTTTAAAGATTAATGAGATCAAGGATCAGCAAAGAGTTAAAGAAGAATCTAGGAAATTATAATGAAAGGAGAAGTTATTTTTGGAATGGTAGTAAGGGAAAAGTATTTTAAAGGATAGACAATCATAAGGATTTTTGTAGTTATAAAGGATTCCATGGAGATAGGTTTGAGAAGCATGGTAAAATAAGGGAAAAATGAAACAAAATCCCCAAAGATAGAAATAGATCAAAATGAGAACAGAAATGAAGGAATTGACTTCGGTGAAAATGAAGGGGACTTCTCTTTTCAAGATGCCACAGAATTAGTAGGAAGTGGAGAAAAATAAAGGAAATTTTAATACATACTCAAGATGTGAAAGCTAATATTGAAAATGTGAAATTGGAAATTTATATTTTCCAATCAATGAGCAATCTGGGACAGATTTTTGAAAGTTAGAGAATAAAATGAAGGAAAGAGGAAGAAATTTCCTCAAAAGTAAGAAGAGTGAGCCTCCTTCCTTGAGCTCAGAGAACTAAAATAAGTTTCTCCATTTATTTCTCCTGAAAAATCAAGATGGAAACAACATGCCCATAGCTGCTGTATATGCAGTCAAAATAACAGGAGGAAAAATTGTTTTAAAGAAAAGTTGACATTCAAAGGTAGGGATACTTTTTAGCAGAGGAATTTCTCTATGAAGGAAAAATAAAGAGAAATTATTGAGGATGAAAAGTAATACAATAGAATCTTGGAAAATCAAAATAAATATGATGGATAATACATAAAGTTTATAGAAATTTTATGAGTACTATGAAAAAAATCCTATTAAATGGGTGTTTGAATGCATATGTGTCCTTATGTCTATTTAAACTTTGAAGCTGTTATTTCCTGCAATATGCACAGGAAACTATTAAAAAGATCAATTCAGATCTAACCAAGGAGCTTAAGGAAGGTGGAAAATAGTTGTAAAACACATCAAATTATGTATAAAGGAAAACATAATGAAAAAAATAGTGACAAATCATATGAGGCTAAATGACAGAAATTTGAGTAGAAAAATCATCTTTTTTATGACTTCCATTGTAGCAATTAGTAATAATGCAATGATATGAAAAGACGTGGTATCGAGAGAGTTTATGATTGGTAGGATTAATACAAGAAGTAAATGCAAGGGTGTTATGGATTGTATGATGGACCCAGTTCAATGTGTACCACATAAGAAGAAAAGTGAGACTTGACAATAGGCTGATCGAGTCAGCATTTTCAAAACAGTATGGTCAAAATGCAAAAAATAAAAATAAAAAAAAAATCAGATATTCTAAACATGAAGGTATAGTGAAAAAACGATGTTATGATAAAGAGAGACAATAATTTTAAAGTATAAAATTTACAAATGACAATGTTCTGCATTCTTAACACTTTTTTGTCTTAGTTCGTGAAGTTTGCCTACAAAATATCACAGAGTAACTTAAACCATAGCAATTATTTTATCAAGTTTTGAGAACTACAAGTCCCAGATTATGTCAGCATGGCTCATTTCCCCTGAAATCTTTCTCTTTTCTTTGCCGATGACTGCCTTCTCCCTGTCCTCACATGGGCTTCATCCATGTCTCCACCCGGCCTTATTTCTGTGCATAGGATCTGTAGTGCCTCTCTTTTTTCTTATGAAAACACTAACCACATAGACCTAGCCATATCCCATCATTAGTCATTAATTATTTCTTAAATGGTCCCATCTTCAAAGACAATCCCATCCTGAGGTGTATTGTGGGTTACATTTTCAATGTATCCATTGGCTGAGGGACATAATTTAGTCTGGAGTCATCAAATGATGTTGCCTGTGGAAAAGATAGGTGCAATAAAGAAGACAAAAATCAAGAATATTGTAGAAGAGACATAAAAGTAGAAATTATCTGAAGATAAGTAAGCTGGGTAAGTTACTCCGTGAAAGCAAATAGGAATCATATATTTTAAAATATACTACATAATAAGGTAATTATATTTATATTAAAAAATACTTACATTAGGCACTCGATTAAGTGAGGTTTTTGTCATTTAGTATTTATAAGGGCTACATGAAATTGGTACATATGCTAATCTTCTTGTATACATGAAATGGAGGCTTGGAAAAAGGAGACTCAGAAATATCTTCATTGCTATTGTTTAGATGTGTTTGCTTTCTAAGGGTTCATGTGCTACCAGCTTGGTCTTCAAGTTAGCAGTGTGAGAAATGGTGGGAAATGTAATGGCCAGGGCCAAGTGGTAGGTGGATAAGTCATTTTTGGTGTTGGACTCCAAAGTTATTAAGTTAGTTCTCATAAGACATCAGCTAGTTCTCCAAAGAGAGGATTGTTTAAGCCTGGCCTCTTCCACCTTCTCCCTTTCTGACTCAGGGTGTGATCCTCCTTGTACCTGCTCCCACCATGATGCCATCCACCATGTGATGCAGCCCCCACTGAAGCAGTGCAGACGTCAGCACCATGCACTTGAGCCTCTGTATTAGTCGCTTCCTTCATCATAGAGAAACAATACCTGACACCACACCGACAATTTAAAGGATGAGATGTTTATTTCTTTTTGGGGGGGGGTACAGGATATCAAACTCGAGTCCTTGCACTTGCAAGGCAGGCGGCATAACCACTGAGCTAAATCCCCGGTCCCAAAAGAGATGTTTATTTCATCACCTTCCATTTTTAAAAGGTTCAGTCGATAGTCAACAGGTTCCAAGACAGAAGCAGCATGATGGAACTTCCAGGCAGAAGGATGCTGTTTGTTGTCATGGCAGTGAGGAAGCAAAGGGAGAAAGGAAGAGCACAGGAGGGAGATCTACCCTTGTGTGTCACACCCTAGTAACCCGCTTCTTCGGACCAGGCTTCTTTTTTCTTAATTTTTAAAATTAATTTTATTGGTACATTATAGGTATAAAATATAATGACATTCATCACTGGAAATTTGCACCTTTACATACTCTATGTTGGTTCTTATTTTTCCCCATTCTCCTGCCCTCCCTTCAACCCCTCCATCCCTTCCTATTTACAAAGACTTTGTTTCCTTTTTTCCATTTTCTCATATTAATTCCATTCCATTCTTTCTTTTCCTCCACCCTTCCCACTTCCCCTTCCCCTTTGCCCCTTTTCTTCCTATTTCACATTATCCATTTTACCTTTTAGTCCTTATTTGAACTTTCAATTTCTCATACTAGAGAAACTATTTGGTATTTGCACAAGTATGTCCTGTTTATTTCACTTAAGAGTATCACCTCAATGTACATCCATGTAACTATAAATGTCTCTAATTTCTCTTTTTTTATGGCTGAGTAGTACTCCATTTTACAAAAAAAAAAAACCACACTTTTTTTTTTATCCAATCTCCAGTAGATGGGCATTTAGGCTGCTTCCAAGTTTTAGCTATCACAAACTGTACTGCCATGAACAAGGGTACACATATATCACTGTGGTATGATTCTTTTAATTCTTTGGGGAAGATAACCAGCAAGGAAATAGCTAGGTCAAATGGGACTTCCAGTCATAGTTCTCTGAGGTGTCTCCATACTGATTTCCACAGTGGTTGCAGCAGTCTACACTCCCACCAGCAGTGGAGCAGTGTTCCTCTTTCCCCACAGCCCTGCCAGCATTTGTAATTGGTTGATTTCATGATAGCAGCCATTCTTTCTCAGGTGAGTTGGAATCTCAGCATTGTTTTCATTTGCCCCTCTCTAATGACCAGTGAAATTGAACATTTTTTCATATGTTTATTTGCTATTTCTATTTCTTTGTCTGAGAAATGTCTGTTCAGTTCAGAAGCCCATTTTTGGATTGGGTCTTGAAATTTGAGAGATCTGATTTTTTAAAGTTCTTTATAGATTCTAGATAGTAGATCTTTGTCTGAGGAAGAGGAGGTGAAGATTTTTTACCACATTGTGAGTTGTCTCTTCACACTGCTGGTGGTTTCTCTTGCTGTGCAGAAGCCTTTTAATAAGAAGAGATCCCACTTGTTGATTGTTTGTGCTAGTTCACAAGCAACTGATGTATTGTTCATAAAATCTTTTCCTACACCAATGTCTTCAAGAGTTCTACCTAACCTCTGTTCCAGCCAGTTCCATGTTTCTATTTTAATATTTAGATCTTTCATCCATTTCAATTTTAGTTTAGTGCATGGTGAGAGATATAGGTCTAGTTTTAATCTTTGGCAATCTGAAACCCAATTTTTCCAGCACCATTTATTAAAGAGGCTATCTTTCCTCCAGGGAGAGTGTTTGGCACCTTTGTTGAAGATGAGGTGGCTCAGTGTGTCTAGAGTTGTTTCTACATCTTCAAATATATACCACTGGTCCTCAGGTCTGTTTCTTTCCCAGTACCATGCTGTTTTTATCACAGTAGATTTGTAATATAGTTTCAAGTAGGGGGTTGTGATACCCCCTGCCATGTCTCTGTTGCCTAGAATTGCTTTTGCTATTCTGGGTCTCTTGTGTTCCAAATGAATTTTTGGATTGTTTCTCAAGGTCAGTGAAGTATGCTGGTCACCAGCCTTCTAACAGCACAGTTATCTCTGAATTCCTCAATAGATGATTATATCATCCTCTTCCTCCAATCACCTCTCCAGAGCACCACCTCTAAGCACATGAGATTTTTTTGAGGAACATTCTGGATTTAAACCATAATGGCCTCCAATACTCAACTAAATAACTGTTTGAAATGGAGTTCTCAGCCTGATGTATTTTTCTATAACAACAGAATACAGATTAATACATCCACCATTACAAAAATATTACCTGACTGTCTGATTTTAGACATTATTAACTGTTACAAAAAACCCCACACAACTTTATATTCTCAACTCTTACACCAAATAAAAATTTTTATGGGCTTCTTGATAGATTTTCATAATATTTTTATTTGATATTTGAATTAAAATAATATAAATGTAATGCTTTCTAAAAGACATTTGTAACAAATAACTGTAGTTTATACTTTGCTAACTTCTAAATAACTGTCTGGAAAAGTTTATATATAAATTAAGTAGGTTAAGGTTTATTTTGCCTTAGGATTTTATTTGTTTCTAATCAATTCTACCAAGCTGATCATTGTAACCTCAATAGTTTTTGTTCTCTATCTTAAGGAAAATTATAATAAACTTCAGAGAGGACATCATATAATGTTAAGTTTTAAAATCTTGTCTCACACATTGATCTGAGGGCCAGCTATAGTACAAATAAAGATATCCATAGTACAAAGATATCCACAAAACTAAATAGCATTAAATATAATATATTCTATATAAGGAGAATCATATATACATATACACTATTAAGTATTAGAAAACATGTTTACTTATGAACTTCATATTTTAAATATTTTAGTGTTCTGTAAAAATGTACTGATATTCATCATGTTTGGAATATACATTTTGTCATTTATTATTATAACTAATGAAATGGCTTTAGGTAATATAAAATACAGTCCACAAAGGAATGTTTCTCATATTTCACATCATTCTTTATATTTCTAATGTCTTTTTCATAAATAAATTTACAGATCTCTTGTCATTAATATGACTTTTATCTATTCAATTGTTGGTTTTCTTCTAGGCCTTGTATCATTGCACATGCATGACTTTCCACATTAAAAGTATTACATTCTGAACAGAATAAGAATGTCATGTTTCATGCAAATAATATGGTCTTAAATGTCTTAACATAATGAAATTATATAATTTATCAAATTTTATCATAATTTTAAATATATTACTTATTAATTATTCATATTTGTAACAGGAGAGGTATGATGTATCAAAATGCAAATATTTTAGAATGAGTTATTGTATGTCATAATATCACTATTTCTTTAAATATAATAATCATGAATCAAATATTGGTATCCTATGCAAGCAGGGGTCTCAAAAATATTCTTTGTCTGCATCACATCATTCAAAGGAGATCTTACCTAATTCAGAATTCTGAATCTTAATCAAGGTTCTAAATTTTTTTAATCATTCTGAGATTTTTCAAGTAACTAGCCAACTTAACTACCATTTTTTTCTATTTTCTAAATTTGTATCTAGAAAACCATTTATAATCACAGTTTATTTGAATATAAAATGTACTGAATTTCATTTTTGATTTCTATTTCCACCTGATGGAATTTCAGTAAAATATTAAATCAAACAGTTGATTCAGGTCAGAAAAAATCAGTATACCATAATTGAGTTTTGTTTACTTATAAAAGAAAGTACAGATTTAATCCATTTATGATTTTTTTATGTATTATACACACAGATACAGATTTCTAAAGGTTTATGGATTTCTTGCTATAGTTAAATTTTAAGTAATTCATTAATAGAGATCATATTATTGATGTATTTTTTATTTTAATTCTTTCATTCAAAACTTAACACACTTAATTTTATCTTTTACTGTTTTTTGTCTGGCCAAATAGATAATTTTATATTATAAGAAATTGAAGGTTTATAAGCATTTATTAAAGGACTATGTGGATTCTCTCTAATGTTTCATGAGATTTTTTTTTTATTCCCTCAGTACATTACTAGTACAAGTTTAACCTAAGCTGTGGTTCAAAATTGTCTAGTGTTCTGGTGGGAGGCAGCACAAGAATTCTATTGAGAGAAGGAGGAAACTCCTAGGACAGAATTCGTCCTAAAGGATAAGGAAACCAGACACAATGAACTTGAACTAACCTAGTCCTTTACATTAGAGGAAAAGGTCATCAATTCCGTCTGCGGATTCATCTCTAGGCTTTGGGGCAAATTTAAATACATTTAGAAAGAACTGCTTCTCTGACCCCATTGTAAGATTTTGAGGGAAAAGCAGTGGTACTTTAGTGTATTTTAAGTCAGAGTAGACAGTCTGTTCTGTCAAAGGCAGCTGAGATTTCTAAACTGATAAATACTAAAGAGTACACTTTGGATTTTGACACTAGAGACTTTATTTTTGACTCTGGCAAAACTCCTTTAGAATAGAGTCAGTATGTACAGAAAATGAATGGTGACAACTGTTTCAAAAAATTTTTACAGGGTCTGGGGTTTAGCTCAGTGGTTTCGCCATTTGCTGCGCAAGCGCAAAGACCTGAGTTCAATCCCCGGTACAAAAAAAAAAAAAAAATTTACAAAAACAGAAGATAAGTACACTACATCCTCCCCTATACTCAATTATTATATTGAAGGGAGAAGATTCTGCTTTGTTCAACATTTTCCCGTTTGCTACTATGATATAATATTAGCCTTGTTGTGTGAGCAGATAATTAAATAGGGGAAAGAAGTAAGTCAATATCTTGGAGAAATAGCAGTTAAGTAATTTGATGAAGTGAAAAGAAGGAATATAAAGACAAAATCCACACCAGAAGCAGTGAAGTTTATAAGCATCTCTCTTTCAATTATAAGAGGAGGTACAAAATTGATGATTTCAGATCCCAGAGACTCATAGATTTGGCCATGGTGATTTGAGGTTACATTTACCTTAAGACTTCAAGGTACGCTGTGAAGTAAGAAGTGAGTGCTTTTCTCAGAATTATAGTGTACAAGTAAAAAACAAAACAGAGTGAGGTTCAGAAATTTGAAAAAATAGTGCATGAGTATCAAGATGTATTTTACATACAAGGACACTGTAGCATCTACCACCTCATGTGCACTTCAGCACCATGGAATTGCTAATTTCTAACCAAGGACTGAAGTCTGAATTGCAGTCTTCCTGGATCTGAATGGTTCTACTGACTACTTTCACCCCCTAAGAAACAGCCAGGTCAGTTACAGCTTTTAACTGGGCATTCAGCTTCTTCTTCTTGGAAACCAAGTCCATTGAAGTATCTTTGTTCTGAGTCCGTTGCTTATTGGAAGACCAAGCCTTGAGAGTGTGTATGGGGGATAAGATATCATACACAGAGACAAAGAGACACCAAGGTATACCAGGCTCCAAGCAAGAATGCCACCTTGAATGTCTAAAATATTCAAGAATTCAGATGATTTCATCCACTTACACTTTATCAGCAAGAATTACATTTAGTCACCTGAGCAGAGCCAACACACAGATCCTGAAGTCTTATTTATTATTAAGTACTTATTTAAACCACTAAATTTTCAGACAATTTTACACAACAATAAATAAGTAGAAATAATGTTTCCTATATTGTTTTGGAGGGTGCTAGAATCAGCTACCAAAATAAGTACAGTAGAATATATGTAGTACTGTAGAATCTCTAAATAAGGTTTACTTTAATTTATGTTGGTAAATTCTCTCTGCTGTTAAGGAAATCATTGAGCATTAGTCATCAGCTAAGAGTGAGCACTGACAAAGAGGAAAAATATTTGGCTTCACCTGAAATAAATGTTTGGTCTAGCCAGGTACAAAAAAAATGAAAGAAAGAGAAGACAATGATGAAGAAATATTGAAATCATTACTTCAATTTAACCTGCATGGTTCATTTTCTTCAATTTTAAAATCCTTTTTACTCAAACTGTATTCTGGAGAGCTGAGTTGCTGACGACCTCCTCCTCCTCCTCCTCCTCCTCCTCCAAAAGCATGCTCATTCATGGAATCTAGTCACAATTTCTCTCCATCAAAATAATGGGTGGAAATTACTACATTTTTTCTTTCTACTGCTCCATCTAGGTTCCAAATGATTGGCATTAATTATAGATCATCATTCTTGGGAGGATATGTGCTTTACAACTGTATGATTTGGCACTGAATTTTCTTTTTGTGCTTTCTCAAGTTGATATTTATGCTTTAAAATATATAATTTTTTTAAATTCTTGAAATGGCAGGCAGGTTCTCCTTTATAACATTTTACCTACAAATAGAATTGATTTCCAAATGTTATATTTTTAAAAAATCAGTCCCATATTGTGTTTTTCCTGATTGTAAAAGATTTTGTCAGAGATTACAAAAACTATTTAGAATAGGAAATGAAGTTCCTTTAGGAATTTTTATACAATCTTAATTAAATGAAATTCTTGAATCTTAAACCTACAATGATGTCACATCTACCTTTTACCATTTTCCTGAACTGTAGATCACAGTTAAAACTGGCAAGACTAGAAAGAGCACTTTATATTTTAATAATTGATTTGCTGTGTTTCTGTTTTGCTGCCTGCCAGAGAGAACTGCTAATTTTTTTTATTCTATTGGAAAATGAAATAGAATGAGATGCGTTCATGTTGATTTTGCCAAAGGAGAATGATAGGAGCAACTGATATAAATTAGGTTTGAGTGTTCTTTATAGTTTTATTTTCTGCAGAACATATTTTCCTAAGAAAATAGAATAATCTCATGAGAGAACTTTAGTTTGAATTCATATTTTAAATGAATTAAAATACAATTGATCATAAGTATATTCCATATTTTTTATTAATGCGCAGAAGTAAATACTTGATAGAAATGTATTTTAAATGGCCATGCAAAGAAATATGTGTTACAATAGGCTATTATCCCCTGGATAATGAACATGTGACCCCACTTTTTCTATTGACTTATGCAGTTTAACTCACAATTGTTTAGTTCAGCCACTCTGTTGAGAAGTGCAGTCATGCCCAAGAAAGATTAAAAAGGACACAATTTGTCTTCTGAAGTAGGCTAACTAGTACAATTTATCCCCTCTATTAACATAGCAGTGACAGATATTCATGGTTACTTTTATTTGTGTAATTGGGGGTTAGACAAGTCCATGTTTATATTTTCTTTTCTTTTACAAGCACCATTTTCCATTATCTGGAATTGTGTGATCTTCTTTACTAAGACAATATCATATATTATTGCTCTGTGATTTTAATGTTACTCACAATTCTTTAACCTGTAAACCTGTATATCCAGAAGTGGAAAACAATACTACCATACAATACTACCTGTTATAGTAAACCCAGAGATGAATAACAGTCTACTCCTTTGTTGTGTTAATTATTCGGGTTTGAAAAATTGTAAACAAATGGCTGGACATGTGTTGATATTGTTTGTCTTAATTTTCAAAGTTAGCACAGCATTGGGCAATGTCTATCCATTAAGTGTTTAGATTGCTGTCTCTTGGGACCACTTGAAATTTTTTCAAATAGTACACTCTCCCTCATATGTTTGAATCATTGCATAGAGATTCTCAGCCTCTGCCAGAGAATACCAATGTCAACTGCCACTTTCTATGATTTCCCAGTGCATAAGCCACACACATCAGGGTTCACTGAGGTTGTCACTGGGAAATCCCAAAGAATTTTTCTCTTGTTGCTTAAAATGATTTACCAAAACTCACTCGAAATCAGATATTTGAGGATGTGATTGATCTCTTCCATTGTCACACAGGATTATCTCCACATTGTTTTCTAAGTCCAATTCATATACTTGTAAATTGCTACATGTCAAGACATTTTATAAGTGACCTTTACCTCTTGCTGAAGTGTATGACTCAGAGCTAAGGCTCCTGACATTTGGGAAAAAGTCAAGGCATTAAAGGCTACAAATCGATTACACTGTAGTACTGCCTTAAAGCCACCATTTTGTATGGAGTGGGATTTCATATTTGGCAAGATATTCAATCTCTAATATTCACATCTTTTCAAGAAATCAAAAGAGATAATATTACCCCATTGTTTTTCAGCTTCCCAGAACCTGTACAGACAAGATAAACACAGTGAGTCTTATTGAACACCATATCCAATGCAACCTGTATGCACATTCCATGAGTACAAAGAGATGAAGAGAATACGAAAAAGTAGTACAGATTAACAAAAGCAGAATGAATCTTTTTATTTTTAAAATTTATTTTAACTAATATGTACAAACATATAGAGTATACATATTAATGGGGTACTATGTAATGTTTCCATAATCTACTTATCTCCACCAACTTTTATCATTCATTTATGGTGATAATATTCAAAATGATTTCTACTGGCTTTTTGAAATATAAGCACATTATTTCTATTTATAATCAACTTATTGTACAATAGCACATTAGAACTTCTTACTCCTAGTTGTAACTAATTGTCCTTTAATAAGCCATTCACCATTTTAAACTCACTTCTCCTGATGTTTGGAAATCATCATTGTGCTCCCAGCTTCTATGAGATCAACTTTTAAAAATTATTTTTCATATTTAAGTGTGTCAGTGGTCTCTCTAGAAGGAGACCTGAGACCCTGGAAAGCACCGACTTTTAAAGAAAGAAAAGGAGACAGCCAATTCCTCTGGCACTATTGGGCAATCACAAAGGAAAGAAGCGAGGCTTTTATACATGTAGGAAAGCAGCTTAATTATTCTGGCTATTGTCTTTCTGATTTTAACTTCTGGTGACAAGTGACTAAGTGACTCATAAAAGCAACAGGTGAATTCACAAGTCCCCTGTTTCCATTCACCAATCCCATACATCAAAGAGCACACCGCAGCCCTCTTCTTATCAGATAGTATCAAGAGAGTAGGGGACTTCAGCCAAAATCAAGCCCACCGGCCCACCACAAACATCACAGATGTGCATAGTGAGTCGTATCTCTCTTACCACCCGTAGAGTCATTGGGTCGTGGTCCTCTGATCCCAGAAAATGGTAAATAGGAAAACCTGTTTTTCTCCCATGAGACTTTTACAACATCTCTTAAAGTTTTCTGGCATTCTTTTAACAAACAGATGTGAAGTTTCCCAGAAACGACTTAATTTTCCCAGTTAACAAACTTCTTGTGATCAATTCTTACAACTAGATAACTAAATTCTACAATTTCCCACATAAGTGAAATCATGTAGTACTGATTTTCTGTGTCTTGTTATTTTCACTTAGTGTAACAATCTTACATTCCATATATCTTGCAAATGACAGAATTTCATGCTTTTTTTTAGTTGCTAAATCCATGGTAATAAGGTGTAATCAAAATACATAGTATATGGCTAAGTTAAAAAATATAATAGCAAAAGAATAACTCCCATTAATCCCCTTCAAAATGCTCCATATCACTTTGAACAAACTTATTCAGTCATTCACGACACTTTCTGAAGCTGTTTCGGAAATTCTCTTTCATGTGTCTGCACAGTGTGATCAAAATGCAGTGAATGTTGCTGCTGAATCCCATCTAATACTAAGTAGGTTCCCAAAAACATTACAGTGTGTCTGTAATGTCAGACCTAGGCACGACTGAGACAAAGGCAAAGGTCAAGCAACATGAGATGTGTTTATTGCCATCTGGTGCAGACGGGCCAAGGGCGAAAAGGCAGCTAGCACTGAGAGGAGGGTGTGCTGTTATAGGGGAGTACAGGTAGGGGAGGGGGCACTGGTTGAGAGGGTGGAAATTTTAGAAAATTTTAGAATCCCGTGGGTGATAAGCCTGAGGCTGGCTGATAAACAAGGTGGCTGCTGGCTTTCGGTTATCTCTATGCTCCTGCTTGGGCAGGGGTCTGAATTGGGGATCTGTCATTCCTGCCTGCTGTGTTATAAAGACGAAGAAGAAAAAAAGGGTAAGGGTCATATATCCTCACGACTTCTTCAAGAGTGACTGGGGACAGCATGTGTATCCTGTGGGGAGAGAGAGGAGGAGAAAGGGGGGAAGTGAGGATGGTTCAGTCTCAAAGAGAGGCAGCAAAAGTTTCAGGAGTGCTATGACCTTCTGGCCCTTCTCAGGGGTCAGCTGAGGCTCTCATGGGACAGCAGTGTAGAGGGCAGTCAGGAGAAGTTGCCTGGATGTCATGGATTGGATCTGTTCCTGGATAAAATTTCTAGAAAAACTGAGACTAGGGTTCTAGCAGGGGGAAAAGCCAGGACATCTAGCTTGCTTGGAAAAGACTTCCTTAGCCATTGATAGGACCACTTTTTGCCTGTTTTCTGAGCCTGGCTGCTTGGTTCTGGGAGGATGGTAAAGCTAAGCCAGCAGTGAGTATTAGGGTCAGGGGTGTGTGGGTGAGTAGGAAGAGGAAATGGAGTATATGAGTGAGTAGAGTGGTGTCTAGGCGGGAGGTGTGGAAAGGTTAAGAAAGAAGAAAAAGATGAGTAGGTGTATTTTGTCTGGGGGGATGTGGATAAGGGTCCCATAGAGGAGAGTTTCTCTAGCCAGGAGTACAGAACCTTCAGTGAGTTCATCTGGGGATGGGCACTGAATCTGGGGAGTCAATTTGTGGATGGAGAAAGGAGACATTTTGCCCAGGGCAGAAGGGATTCCAGCAAATGAGCCCAAGAAGGGTGAATGGCAGTCTTTGGCTAAGGACTGATTGTGCCTGTTCAGCAGGGAATGAATTAACTCCAAGATTTTGTAAAGGTACTTGAGAACAGCAGGGGGGAGCAGCTGAGGTGGTATTGTAGGGCTTGGAGAGAGAAAGGAAAGGAAGCTAACTAGGTCAAAGGGACTAGGCAGGAGGAAGAGAGGTAATGAAGGAAGTAGATAAAATGATAAGACCCACAAAAGCAAAGTATTTATATATCCTCCAGAATTTGGGTCAGTCAGATGGAAATAGGAGAGAAGGAGGAGTGGGGGAATGACTTGTTGTCTAAGGGGTTGGGGGGGGTCCCCTTGGGTCAGTTTATAAAGGGGCTTTGTGAACATTGCGAAACCTGAAATCCAGAGACAGAAATAGACAACGATTCCCAAGAAGGAAAGGGGCTGTTGTGCCGTGATTGGTGTTGGGATCTGAGTAATTAAATGTATGTGTTCTAGGGGAAGAACTAGGGGGATGTGAGGGGAAAGTGATGTTGAGTGACAGGGGGAATTGAGATGTCCCAAACTCCTGGGTTCAGGGAGGGAGAAGATATGGGGTAGGAGGAGGGTGTAGCAGTAGATGTGGGAAGGGTGGCAATAGGGTGGGGAGCAGAGCCTGAAGTAGTGAGGCTGGCAAAGAGCTTTGTTAAAATATCTCAGCTGAGAAGCAGGACTGAACAAGGTGGGAATGACTAGAAATAAATGAGTAAACATCTGGTTTCCCAACTGGCATTAGAGCAAAGGGGTTTGAGGGGCCTGGACGCAGTGCTATCAAGTCCCACAACAGTAATTGAGGCTAACATTAGCTGTCCTGAGAATGAAGAGAGGGTGAAATGGATCACCCCTGTATTGATCAGAAATGAAACAGTCTTACCTTCCAAGGAAAGATTTACCCAGAATTTGGTGGCTGTGACTTTCCGAGGGGCATCTGAGATCTCAGAGGTATGTCAATCATCGGAGGTCCAGGGAGTGGCCCTGAGAGTAGACCTCTGCGATGGGTTTGGCTACATCAGCACAGTCTGCCTTCCAGTGAGGGCTTCTGCATGTGAGGAATGCCTTGGGAGGGAGCCCTGGGTTGGGACAGTCTTTGGCCCAGTGGCCAATCTGGTGACACTTAAAGCTGGGTCTTGGACCCCTTTTTTTGATAGCTGGAGGTTTTATTTGGCCCCTAATTGCCTTTCAGCCATTTTGGTGGGTTTTTTTTACAGTGGATGCAAGTAATTGTAAGTCAGATATATACTGCTGGCTGGTGGCCATGTCACAATTATTGAAATGCCTGATTGATCAATTTCTGATGGGAATCTGAGGGCCAGATTTAACTTTTTGGAGCTTTCTTTGAATATCTGGGAGAGATTGGGTAAAATGAAATGCATCCTTAAAATAAGTTACCCTTCTGGACTCTCTGGGTTTAGAGCAGTAAACTTTCTGAGTGGAGGCTGGGTGAGACATAAACTGGGCCAGATTTTCACCTCACATTTGAGTAATTTCCTTTACTTTGTCAGAGTTAACTGATTTGTGGGCTACCTTTTAAAAAAGGCAAGTTGTCATGTAGTCTTGGCATTGCCTTGCAGGAAGGTGCCCCCATGCATCAGTGTGATTCAAATCCCATGGGGGCTTGGCCTGGGGATAGCTATAGCTTTGTTGTCTAAATTGGGCTCAAGCCTCCTGCTTTTGTCATAGGATTGAGCTGGGGACCAAATCTTTTCTGTTCTTGCTCCTCAGGGAAGAATGTAGAAGCAAGGATGACACTAGAAGTAAGATTAAGTCATAAGACTGAGTGAGATATTGAAATTCTTAAACATATTTAGTGGGGTCTTTGAAGAAGGAACCCAAGCACTGATTAATCTGAGAAAGATCAGACAGAGCAAAAGGGGCATCAACTTGGACTATTCCCTCCATCTTCACTACCTCCAGAAGCAGAAACTGAGGAGCAGGGGATAAAGAAGAAAGGCCAAACTGCTGTTCAGACCTTGTGTGAGAGTTGGAATGGTCTTGTTAAGATAAAGAGAAGTGTTGAAAGTGTCAGATAAGTGGAGAAATAGGGCCCAGAGCAGAGGAAGTTATGGTAAGAGGTCCTGAAGGAAGCTAAGCTGCTTTGGCATTGCAGCTGGAGGGGGAGGAGAGGCTGGAGCTGGAACTGAGGCGAAAAGGAGACCAGAACTGGCATGAGAAGCAGTGTGGAGAGTGGATAGGGAGGCTGGGGAGGCTGTTGCTCTTGGGTGGGTTAGGAAGGACTGAGGTTGTAGGGCGCAGGGGCAGAAGATCCAGGGAGGAAGGATTGGCCTTTTTGCCGCTGGGCCATCTGCACCCAGATGGCAATAAACTCATCACATGTTGCCTAGACTTTGCCTGCCTTGGTGGTCTCAATCGCACCTTGGTCTGACCTTACGGCGTCCTCACTGATCTTACTGTATCTGGCAGGGTACAATTCCTGGTTCTTCCCCAAAGTCAATGTGATTATGAAAGATAAATATTTTGAACTGATTTAGGACATCAAATAGCCATGACAGTCCAACTGAAGATGATGTATTTCTGTGATGTTTGTTTCACTACCTCCTTTTTCCTCTCTGATTTTGGGTTTCTCTCTCTTTTGCTTAATTTAGCTAAGGTTTATCTATTCTGTTGACAATTTGAAGAACCAACTTTTTGCTTTGTTGATTTTTGCACTTTCTAAAGTACTTATACTGTGATCTTTACTATTTCTTTTCTTCAAGTAATTTGGGGTTCTGTTTGTTAATGTTTTCCTAGTCTCTCGAAAGGCAGCAATACGTTGTTTCAGAACTTTCTATTGTTTTTAGTGTGTGTGTGCACGTATGCTCATTTGTTGCTCTATAATTCCTTCTTGGTTAAACTTTTGTTGTATCCCACAGGTTTTGGTATGTTGCATATCCATTTTTAAAGAAATTTTAAGTTACCTTCAGGAAACATACAGGTTAATGTTCATATTTTATATGCAAATGCTGCACATTGTATGTTTGAGATTTGAGCATCTCCTGATTCTAGTGTTTCCAGAGTCCTGGACACAGCCCTCCATGGGTGACAAAGGGTGTCTACAAATTCATTGTCTGTAACAACAGCTTCAAAAATTTTTTTTTCAGTAAGAAATAAATCAAGATGATTAACACATTGTTTTTTTGTAAACCTCTACATGCTGTATTCTTCCTTTTCGAAACTAGTTTTAAATTATTTTTGAGATTAAAATGTACTGATAAGCAGAACTCCATCCTAAATGATGCAATAATGCTCCCAGGTGATATTTAGGAACAAGTATTAAACATGGACTTTTTAAATGATTCTGTATTAATATTTAAACAATATCCTGTAGCATTTGGATATTATATAATCCTCACAATGATGCTCTTAAATACAATACTGATTTCTGCATTATAATTGTGATTATACAAAATAACCTTAATTATTCTATACTTAATCATTAAGTGATAATATTTAGAAAATCAGTTACTCTCAGAGATTATTTTATTTTGGACATTTGAATGCTTTCTTTTAAACTTCTGTACTGTACATCCTAATAGCTGAATATAAATTTTGTTGTCTTTTATTGCTGTTTTCCTTGAAGCCTAAAATGGATTAACCTGATACAGTCATCTGCATATTTATTTAGCTCAATTTCTAGTACCAAAAAGAAGTTAATTATATTTCTACATTAGAAATACATTTCACAGTTTCTAATAGCATATTAAGTTAACTTTTGTATTTTATATAGAATATAGTAAGTCCCCAATTTATAAACATTCAAGTTGCAAATTTTCACAGATACCAGTGGATCTCACAGTAGGAACATTTGTAGATGTGAACAGATCATGGTGGTACCTTATGCATTTCCAGTACACTGTCACAGCTGTGCTGCTGTGGGCTTACTGCACAGTGCGGTGGTGTACATTAGTACAGTGCTCAGTCAGAGCCTGGGGCATCTGGAAGAGGAAAAGCAGTAGCAATGTGCAGGGCAGTGCTAGGAAGGGCAAAGCAAGATACATTGTATATTTGCGTCAAAAGTGTGTAGGACTCATTTGATTGGATTTACAAACATTCTCCCTGAGTGGAACTTGTTCGTATATCAGGGACTGTAGTACTATCCAATAGAAATACAAGAAAAGAAAAGTGACAAATGTAATTTTGCATTTTCTATCATATATATCAAGAAATATGTCGGTATTTTCATTTAGTAAGGTGTCTTATATGTTAATATATTCAAAATGTTGTTTCAAAAGATGATTGATGTAAAAGACTATAAATGAGATATTTCACAGTTTTGTACTGTAATGCAATCCATTGTACATTTACACTTATATCTCAACTGGAGTTACACACGTATAAAGTGCTCAGTAATGACATATGGCTCATTTGCACCATATTGACAGTGTAGTTCTAGAAATCCAAAGTGATTTTTTTTAAATTGATCTTTCCAAATAAATGCATAAAAAATTGCTTAACAAGAAAAATAAGTGTTGAAATACTATCACTGTCTCTGAATGTTGACAGTGTTCCTAACTTTTAAATTTGAAAATTTTTAAACAATTCAAAGTTAAACTCAGTTGTATAATTAACCCTTTTGTGTTTATCACTAAGCTTCTAGAGTTAACTAATTCTATTTTATATCAATCTGCATTTCATCATATCTGAACTTCCTCTGACCACCCCTTTTTGGTTTTTGTTTTTTAAGACAGTGTCTCACTATGTAGTTCAGGCTGGTCTTGAACTCACTATGCAGCCGAGGCTATTAAATTCACACCAGTCCTCCTGCCTCAGCCTCCCAAGTGCTGAGATTACAGGCATGTGCCACCACTACTGTCTCCTCCTTTCTCTTTGTTACAAATTCCAAAGTAATATTTAAACAATGGATTGTTAAATTTATACTTCTTAAACATAAGCCATTTAAAAACATGTCATTTTAAAAACATAGCCATACGTTAATATTTATCATCAGTTTTCACATTTCAAACAATTTCATAAATGATACAGACTTTAAGGAAGATTAATATTGTTGATTTTTCCTGTCCCAGAAAAAAGTTCTATATTGTTGATCTTTAAAAACTTCTTTTCTTCTATAGGATCTCATATTCTGTGTACCTGCCACTCTCCATATTTCTCTCAGCCCTTTTCTCATCCCTCTCCTTTGTTTTTTTATTGAATAAATTTCCTGTTTTGTTTCTGTTTTAAATCTGTTTAACAAATTATTTCTACTCTAACTCCCTCATTCTGGCTTTTGCTGATTATATTACTATGCAGTGATGAAGCGTTATTCTGCATTCACTGTATTCCCTATGCAATGGTAAGTAAATAATGATGAAGGTTTAAATTTTGGCAAAAAAACTTCTAACATATATACCTTCTATTGTTTTTTCCTCTATGAGATAAATAATTATCATTATGAAAAACATATTGTCTCAGGGTTATATTTTTTTGGTATCACCATATAGTAATTATTCATGTACATGTTTATTATTTCACAAAGGATTGAAAGAGAAAATAGTCTAAGACGGTTCATTCTTCATGTATTGTTTGAAAATTCCAGCACAGAGAAATTTATCATCATTTCTCGATTAGTAATCCTGCAGTACAATTTCTAAAAAAAAAGTTAAAATAAATAAATTTATCAGAATTCAAAACATTTTGATCCAGTTCCAAATGTGTTACTTTAAAAAAAAAAAAGTAACTAACTCATGAGCACAATATATTTGAAGCATTTATTTTTCTGAGAACTGGCACGTTTCATCCTTAATCAGTAGAAGCTTCTTACATTAGGTTACTGTGTCATTTTAATAAGACGCTTGTAGTCTTGGGCATTTCTCTTGCTTTCTAAACTATTAGAATGCTGCAGATGTATCCCCTGTATTATCTTGTAATCTTGTATTTGTATTACCTCATTGTTTCTAGTCTACACTGTATAAAATCCTGGAAATTTTTTGTTATTTTTGTGTTTTTGCTGGTTTACAAGTTATAGTACAAAATAAATTCATGATAATATTTCCAAATTAAAGTTCAGGATTATAGTATTAGTACTTAATGTAATTTAACTTATATATAGATCTCCTTTCCTCAGGTTAATAATTTTCTAGGATAGCAAGAAACTTATAATTAAAATATTATTATTCAATTTTTATCTTATAATACACACTACCATCTCAGAACAGAAATAGCAACACTACTACGGCAACATTATTGTTTTAAAAATTAATTATTTTTCAGGGAATTCTTATCTATTTTTACCCCATTGTAGATTTATAGTCAAATTATGTTTTAAATCTACTTTGCATAGTTTGAATTTATGTTAATATTAACAATTGACAGGCTTTTTTTCATGGTACATTTTACATTTTATTGTATTATTTGAAAATTCTGAATTAATTTTTTTCTTTTTGGTTTTGTTTTGTTTTGTAATCCACAGTACTGGGGACAGAAAACAGGGCCTTCACACTGAGCTACATGCCTGGCCCATTTATTTAGTTGGTTAATTAGTTAAGTACTTGCTTGCTTCTTTGTTTGTTTATTTAATTGCCACAAGATCTCACTAAGTCAGGGAGTTACTCAGACTGGCACTGAAGTGGAGCTTTGCCTGCTTCTGCTTCCCAGTGTGCTGAGATTAGAGGCATGGGCTTCACACCCAGCCTAAACTTCATCTTCAGGTTCATGTGCAAAATGTATGTGGTCCTAAATTTTATACAGAAAAATCTGTTTTAAAAAGTTCATATTTTTAAAAATCCAAGTCTTTTCTATAAAATTTCTGCCATTATAATTACCCTTTTAAATTAATTGTTTATTCCTTGTCCCTTTAACTTAGTTGTTTATTCTATTATAAACCAATATTTTAATAATTTTTTACATAAAATTCATCATACTATATAGGACTGCATAATACGAAGGCATGAAATGTCAATATTTTAAAATAAATGTTTTCACAGTCGGGTTGGCGTACATACCTATAATACCAGCACTTGGGAGGCAGAAGAATCGCAAGTTCAAGGCCAGCCTGAACTACAAAGTGAGATTCTGTCTCAAAAAATTTTTTTTCACAAAAATAACACTTTATAGAATGAAATAAATAAGGTACTTTCTTATCTTTCTTTGCTAACTAGAGGTTTTACAGACATCAAAAAATAAGAATATGGGCTGAGGATTTAACCCAGTGGTTCCACCGCCTGCTACACAAGCGCAAGGACTCAAGTTCGATCCCCAGTAGCAAAAAAACAAAACAAAACAAAACAACAACAAAAAAATAAGAATAAGTCACTGGTTCAACATAAAGATAAGTCTCCATAATCTCTTTTACATTTTACACATTTTTTTATTGGGCTATACCTTTACACCAAGTACAAATTCGCAAAATACTCCTGTACAGGGAGAGAGCTCTTAGATTTGGTTGTCTCTTATAGTTGGCTTATAGTTCAGGCTCATTTGGAAATTATGCTACAATTTCCATAAATTTATAATTTCCTCTGCATTTAATAATATCTGGGAGCTGGAGATGTAGCTCAGTGTTAGAGACAACATTTCCTACATTATATGTGTATACACACTTATGAATATATAATCTATCTGTCCATAGTTTTTACCTATCTTTATACACTTATGGACATACATGTAATCTATCAATATCTATCTACCATCTATCTATCAATCATCTATCAGTTTCTATCTTTCATCTATCTGTTATTTATATCTCTCCCAGTAAGTAATAATTTCACGCTAAGCAAATTGTATCTGTTTTCTCTAAGTATCTTACATTCAAGTAAGGATTCTATATGAAAATGATATTTATTAATATATCTTCTTACATGGCTGGTGAATCCAACTAAGAAGATTTTGCTTTAAGAAATGTAAACCAATTCAGACTCCTCACTAAATAATGATTTTGAATTGCTCCATTTGTGGTTAATTACCAAAAAACTTGTTTTAATCTTTTCCATTTGTCTTCTCTTCTAAATTTAGAAAAGAGAAAAGATGTTGATGGCTGAGGTAGGGTGTGATTTGCTCCAATCAGGAGATTTTTGTCAGGTGTTTATACTTGCCCTTTCCAATGAAAGTTTACTTGCCTGATATGCCTGAAAACAAACTTAGTAGAAATTATAATTGTCACATTGCCTTGAATACACAGCTGGAAATTTTAAATGTTTTTGCTTTAACCAAAAAAAGATATATATTTTAAAAAACTATAATTCCTTTACAGAGTAATTATGAGAAGGGTAGAAGTAGATTGATCTCTTCTGTATATGTAACACACAGTATTTAAAGATGAAACACTTTGTCAATGATATGACATATTCTAAAATAAGCACATAAGAAGTAAGTTATCTATTTTACTTTTATTTCATATTTTAATATTAAAAATGCAAAAGTACAGATAATAAAAAATGAAGGAAAATTCTTATCAAGCATCCTGTTGTGTTGCATGCATAAAACAAAGAGCAGATGTAAGAGGACGCTAAAAGTAAATGGAGGAATGTTCTAATAGAGAAAGTGTAACAAATGGAGCGCTTCTGTAAGTGGAGGTAATATTGATCTTGAATGTGCACGTGGCTTCCAATAGCACACATATTAGATGCACTGAATTTCATTAACTATTTTTACATAGCATATGCATATTCAATGGACACCAAAAGATCAAGAAATACTTCTGTTGTTGTTGCTGAATCATGTTTCATAATATGCCCGCAAACTTATATCGCTTTTGAAGTGCGTTGCTTCATGGTCAGTATAAACCAAATGCTAGTTTTAACTAGTTGATGTTTGAAAATTCAGTCAAACAAATGATGTTCAAGGCTGTTGAGAGCCAGGTACAAAGAAAAGCAATGATTAGCTGAAATTATGTAGATGAAGTAAGCAGTTGAGTGTTGGACAAAATCTCTGTATCTGAATGGATTACAGAAAGTGGTTTCCTATTCTGCCATATTATAATTTTTAAATTATATGTGACTATTTTCTCCCATTACCATGGGTAATTCAGAGTTGCGACTAATTCATATCATTTTACAGGGCCCAGAAGGTATTAATGATTTTATGGTTTAGAAAGAAAAATAAATCTCAAGGTTTGAAGATAGTCTTAGTGAATGAAATCTATTGAAATTAGAGGAAAATGCATGAGATAAGTATTCTATTTCTTTCCAATTCCCATGCTTCCTTTACCCTTCTGGCAATTAAGCTTCTTTTCATTCAGCTCTTATAGATATTGAATTCTAAATATTGTAGAAACCACTTCTCATTGAAAATTGCAACACTTTCATTTTGGAATAAAAGATTAAGCTCCTAAGAAATAAGACTAATTTGAATTCCCCATTTCTGGATATTATATTTCATTATCTGGCAGCTATATATATAAAGAAGGATGATGGTTTATTTTTCTAAATTCATGATGTTTAGCGATCCCTTCAAGACTATTCATTTACCTTTCAGATATCTCCATATCTGTGGATTCTGAATTGATGGATCCTTATTTAAAGACTGCGAATTGTGTACTAGGAGTTTACTCCCTGTCTTCATGTGGGTCATCCCCAGCTTTTGGTAGCATTATTTCCACGTGTGTGGTAGGTGAACAAATAACTCTTTTGCAAACTACTATTGTGCGTCACTTACACAACAGGAATACATTGAAAATGTTCTTCACTGTTTTGCCTCTCCCCTCGATTTTCCTACAAAACATAGTTTAGAAATCCATGAAGTTCACCGATGGCACAACTCCACTTTATTTTATGGAATTTCCAAGACTAGAAGAAAAGTAGGTTCTGGTCAAATTATTCTACAAAAGCTGTATTTGTAAAACTCATTTTAAATGCTTACATAAAATGTCATTCTAATGTTTAAATGAATATTGGTATAGCAAGGACAAGTGTTATTATATCACTTTATATGAAAAATAAATCTAAAAGGAGATTATATATCGTGTTTAAGAAGCAGCAGCTGGAGAGATTTAAAAAATAATAATTTTAGCCTGTATCCTCTAGCTCCAATCCCAGGTTTCTTTGAATCAGAGCTATATGTATGACATTTGATGTTAGGCTCCATAAAATACTGAATGACTTATAAGATATATAAATATGTGATTCTCCTTTTCTCTTTTACCTCCTCATTTTGAACAATTTGAGATTAGCATCAAGTCATTTTGTCATATTTATTTAATTTGTCCCCTCAGGCACATTACTTCTCTACTGATATTATGAAGAAAAAACCCATTATGACATGTGTTAAAGATGGTGAGGAAAATTTTATTTGTGACAGTACTCTATAGGTGTTTTTCAGTAAGACATTGTGATTGAGCTCAACTCTGAATATAGCAGGACAAGTGGTGATCTATGGGCAAGGAATAGGGAGGAGTCAGTAAGGAGAAATTTACTAAGAAAGAACATCAAGGATGGCAGCTGTTTCTACATCAATAAACAGGATTCTTGCTGAAGGCAGGTCAAGATGATCAGTTCTAACATGGCGGATATAGAGGGTGAAAAACTTGACCTGATATTGAAAATGATCACAGGTTGAGAGTAGTAGTTCTTGTTAAATGGACTTGATAAGGTGTAAATGACAACTGGACAAATCAGGAAAAAGCCCAATGATGGAGAGTAATTTAAACAGAACTCAAACTCTGTCCAGAGTTTTAGCAAGATGATCTTTGTTGATATCAACAATGGCATTTCAGCTCATAAGAAAAAAGGAATTAAAGTATTATGTAGGTGTACCAACTCCACACAAGGAAATGTAATCTTTGTATACTGGAAACATCCAATAAAAAACAGAAAATGAAAAAGAAAACACAAATCTGTACCTTAGCCCTCTCTTTATATTTATTTATATTTTTTCTGCCTCATGTTTCCAACTTTATCAAGTATCCCCTTATAGATAACCCATTAAAATCTTAAAACATATTCTTAACTCGCTTTTTTTTTTCAATCATCCCAAAATCTCCAGTAGTTCCACCATTGTCATTATACCTCTGCATTTGTCATTTATGCTGAACACCCTAAATTCACAAGATTTAGGGTTACATTGCTGAAATTTTCCTACCAGTTTCTCCCTACCCATCATTATTGTAATTTCAATTTGTGGGAAACATGTGAACAATAAAATACAAACATACCAAACAGTGATTGAAATACAGATATTACCAGTAACTATAAAGAATAACTTAGTTGTTTTTATGCAAAATTTATGCCAAAATATGTTATGAAAAAATGCATTGTGCTATAAAATATAAGATGTGAAAAAATCTGTCACTGTCCAAATGAACATATGACATGTAGCTGAACCAATTGTACGTCTGAAGAGATACCTTTGTATCTGTAGCTGTTCCAGATTCCTCACATGGTTCAAGCACATATGGCTCCATACCAATGATACCTGCACTCTTAAGTTTTGAAGCAAATACTCTTTAATAAAGAACAAGGAGAAAATAGAGGAATTTTAGATGCTATAGGACATTACATGTCTGGTATCTTTAACATTTTCATTGCTTATTATGTTGATTTTAATTTAAATCATTTCTTGTTTCCACCATAATCATCTCCTTAATTTTGAAATCAGACCTTAAGTAATTTGTATTTACTCATTCTGCCCTCTTGCTCTTTCTTGTTACATCAAATTTGCAGAATTCTTATTTCGTACAGAAAGAAAACTTCCTATATGATGCAGTATATATTCTGATATTTTTCTCAAATTATCATTTTCTTAATTTGCTGTTTATTCTTTTGTTCAGAACTCCTTGACTCCATGATTGACAAAGGAATGGTACCTCTAGGTATTGCTCGGTCCTTCCAGTAGGGATACAAAAGGTGTTTCTTTTATGTCACTTCATCACATAAAATTGCTATGATTTCTCTCTAAATCTTATTGCTAATCACATATTTTGATGCATTGATGTTGAACACACTTTTCCTATTTCTTTTCTGCAGCAAAGTACTGAAGGGTAAACTAAAAAGTGTACTTGAAGCCATAAGAAAAGAGTTTTAATCTGTATTCTGCCACTGAAAAGATTTGCTCCTGCCTTTAGGCAAGTCATTTAAAGCTCCCGGACTTTAGTTTTTAAAATCATAAAATGATAGAGTTGGCAATATTTAATTTCCAATCAAGATCTAAAATACACTGAAATATCTTTTAACTGTATATCAAATAATCTGAAGCCTACATCAAAACAGTCAAAAGCAGAAATGAACCTCATACTTCTTTCCACTCCTTGTGCCTCTGTAGTGTAGCACAAGATAAATTGAAACTTCCTATGACCTTCAAATATCTGAATGATGAAAAATACTCCTCATTATTTATTAAATAAATTTTATTTAGCATTCATCTTTCTAATTGTTTCAAAGTCATAAAAGGTGCATAAAAACATCAGATTTCATTTGGTCTGAGTACCATTTGAATGTGGATGAATCTTGAGATCATAATACTAAGTGAACTAAATCACACACTGAAGGTTAAATATTGCATGGTTTCTTATACAAGAGAAAAAGAAAATATAAATAATTTGAATGAGTAAAATAAAAGATAGATGAGAAGAAATGGAAGAGAACTTTGTAGAGGTGGGAAGGAGATCTGCAGATGGGAGGGTGAGAAGGGAAAGGGGATGTAACAATGATTTTGACGCAGATACATGTATGTACCAATTCCTCAGGATGAATTAATTATTATGGGTCGCAAATATATACTAAGAAAAAGAAATAAAAATTAATTTGACCAGTTGTAAATATGAAAATATTGAAATCTTTCAATAATAAACTATTATAAACTACATAAATGGGTTTTTGTGATATACAGTGTCTCTAGCATCTATCTCATGGCTTCTGCTTATTAAAACTTGACTGTTTACTTAAAGAAAATGTGTTCACATCCCAATCTTCTACAGATTTTCTTTGTTTTGTTTTCAAACCTATGTAAGCAATATAATTAAAATTTTTCTACTCTGTAAAATATGTAAAAAACATGAGTATCAGAATATTAAAATAGTAAATAAATAAGACAAGTTATATTTATCTAAGTGGGATTTTTCTCTGTGTTCATTTCTTTGATTCCTAATCAAAGCATTGTACTCTGTCATTCAAAAATCCTAGCCACTTCAACAATTCTGAGAGATGAATGTGAAGCCTTTCTCATTCTATAAACTTTCATACATCTGCCTGATTTACTATCAGTTTTTGAAACTACATTTAGTTTAAATTAACTTTAATACTTTTTACCCCTACTCTTCCAGAAATCTTATTTAGTAAACTCAAATAGAATGTAAGACAACTAGGATTGAATTCTTAAAAGTGTTATTTCACTTACATTAAAAAACTATATTGTGTTAAACTTAAATTTCAAAAAAACGAAACATTTCTTACTTCTTAGTATACTTCCACATACCTGAGCAAATGTCAGTTATCATAGGTTTTCTTTTGCACTATGGATCAAAATTAGGATTAAATGTGTGTATAAGGTCATGGTCTTTCATATAAAATATAAATCCATTTATTTTCCTGTAAAAGTATATTTTTTAAAAGTTTGAAATGTAATTCTTGTCCAATGATTGATTTGACACATATTAAAAATGTCTTAATGTATAAATGATGGAACTTATAAGATGGTAACTTCACTGTCAAGAGTATTTGATGAAGTGACAATTTCTGGACAAAAAAAAATATTTTTAATATTACTGGTTTAAATGCCTACTCAGTTTAATATTTTGATCTGTTACTAAGGGCAACTGAATAATAATACAAGTAAATTTTTCTCTTGTACAGAAATATATGTAGCTTTATAACCAATTAGCAAATACAAGCATAGACTTCTTAAAGTTAATTTTTTTTCAGAAGTTCTATGATGTTAAAAATTACTGAAAAATTGTTTTTCAGAAAACAAGATACTAATGAGTTTTTTGCAGGCTATATTCACTGATATTTACCATATTAAAAATTTTAATATCTCAAAAAAGTAATAAATCTACCAGGCATTAAAAGAAATGATGTGTTTTTTTCTAAGTAATAAATATGTATCAATAAAAATCTGGAGTCATAGCCCTTGTTGAAATCTTTAGATTTCTGTAACTATATAAGATAATATCATCTGCAAAATCATTTTGTCTTTATTTTCCAATTTGCATGTCTTTTATCTTTTTTTATTTATCTGATTGGATAGGACTTTTGGTAATACGTTGAATAGGAGAAAATATAACCAATTATTGTCAGTATTTTCTATTTTCAAATTCAGGTCACTTTTCCCAACATAATAATCTTTTGAAAAATACTACTTCTACTAAAATCTCAATGTCATTCTTCCAAGAAATAAGATCAAAAGTCCTCAAATTCATGTGAAACTACAAAAGTTTTCAAATAAACAATATCATCTTGATCAAAAACAGTGCTGAGATTTCATACTATGGGACTTCAAAATATATCACAAAGCTATAGTAACTAAAGCAACAATATATTGGATTAAAAACAAACATGCAGACCAATGAGGCAGAATAGGGAAACCAGAAATTACCCTATACATTTATAGTCAATTTATTTTGACAAAGAAGAAAGAAATAGGCAATGCGGAAGGGTACTTTCTTTAGTAAATGGTGCAGTTGAAGTTGACTATCCAGATGTAGTAGCATAATAATCAATGCTTATCTTCCAGAACTTATGAAAACCAAATGAAATGTAGATTTAATTCTAAGACAGATACTATGAAACTGCTAGAAAAAAACATAATGGAAACATTTTGGGCATTAGCCTGGAGAAAGATTTTTTTGGATACAATACCAAAAGTACAGACGACAATAAAACAAAATTGGCAGTGCATTTTTATCAACCCAAAGAACACACACACAGAAAAGGAAGGAATCAATAGAGTGAAGATAATGTATAGAAAGGGAGAAAACACTTACAAACTATTCATCTGACAAAGTGTTAATATTATGTATTCATGACACACTCAAACAACTCAATAACAAAGAATCAATTAAAAGTGGGCCAAAGGCCTGAATAGATAACTTCTCAAAAAATATAAAAATGACTAACAGATACATGAAAAAAATCCCAAACATTGCTACTAATAAGAGCAATGGATATCAAAACTATAATGAGATATCATTTCACTCCTTTTAGAATACCTATTATAAAAAGACAAAAATAACAATGAAGTCCAAGATGCAGAATGAAAGGAATTATTATATTCAGTGGGTGAGACTGTATAACAGTACAACTAACATGGAAAGCAGTATAGCATTCCCACAAAAACCTAAAAATAGAATTATCATATGACTCAACAATTCTACTACTGAGTACATATCCAAAGGAATTTAAATCAGTCTGCTGAAAAGATACCTGTAATTTCATGTCTATTGAAATACTATTCAAAACAACCACGCTGTAGAATCAATCAAAATGTCCAGCAATGGACCAGTGGATAAAGAAAATATGTTCTATACAAACAATAAAATACTATTCAACCATAAAAAGTTAACACTTTATCATGTGAACCAAAATGGATGGACATGTTGGACATTTAGTTAAGTGAAATAAACCAGACACTGAAAGACAGCACTGCATTTCATCACTATATGTGGAATCTAAATATATTGACCTTGAAGAATTTGGCAGTAGAATAGTGATTACCGGAGATTGGAGATAGTAGTAGGATTTTAAACATATGCATTGCTATAGTTTGGATGTTGAATGACCCACAAAGGCCCCCATTTTCAAAGCTTTATCTCTAATTTGACATTTTTGAGAAGTGGTTGAAATTGTGCACAGTAGGTCCTAGAGGGAAGATCTTAGGTGTTGTTTTTCTTTTAAGACAAAAAATATTGATGTATCAGTTGGGGTTTTCTAAAGTAAAATCTCAATATTCAGGTTTAATTGCAGTGTTAGAATTTTGTGACAAGTAAGTGGGTTTGGGGTTGTGGTTGGACACTCCTGTCTAAAGGTTCATCATCATTGCCTTAGGTTAATGGGTGTATGCTCTCCAAAGTCATTGTGAGTTCCTAGTCTTTCATTCACTTCCTGTTTGGTGATAAGCACTTCCATTACTACCTGTATCCTCACCATATGTGACAAAATGAGAAATGAGCTGATGGCAGCACAATTCCCTGAACTGACAGAACTGTAAACTGAATAAACCTTTTCTCTTTGTGAGTCAGCTCTCTTAGATATTTCACTGTAGTAAAGCAAAGTTTAGTAAGACACTCACTCTAAGTTAGTTAATGGTAAAAGCTGAAGATGCTGGATCTGCTAGTTACTTTGATTTGAAAATTAGTCAATGTCTATATGAATTAAAATATAACATTTATTCCATAAACATGTACAATTATTAGATGCCTATCAAACAATAAAAATTATTTTTTTAAAACTTTTTGAATTTTCTTTGAACACTACTCCTAAACTATTCCATTTCCAATTCTGACTGTGACTTTAAACATCTGCTTCTTACCAGTCCAAACTTGTAGCTATCATTTGTTTAATTTCCTTTCTCTATATATTACAAAGGCTCTACTTAAAGTGTTTTTGACTGCAGTAAGCAATATGCTTCAACTACTTTTGGTGTTTTTCTTTGGGAAATTAGCCAAGAGTGAGTTAAAGTTCTGTAATAAATGAGAGTAAATACATCAGGAAATATTTCGGGTTTTTTTAATTGTTTAAGAGATATGTTTTATTGTGTATTATACAATATTTGTAAGTGTTTGACTGCCATACTGAGCCTATAAAAAGTATTTGCATTTTAAAGCAGCATTTATAAGACAGGAATTCTCATGTGTGTTCTGTATCCAAATCTCACATGTCAAAATAGTAGTGCAAAAGGCACTCCATACTAGTTTGCTGACAACCATAGAAAAGTCAATTTCACATAAGTATTTAAAGTATTCTTTTAAATACTTTATTATGAAATACAGAGAAAAATATCTACTGGTTATATATACCAAATGATTTCAATTACTACACTTGATCTTAGTCAAAAGGCCAAGAAGCGATGATGATTTCAATTACTGATCAGTTTTCTTTGAAGCTCTTTTCCAAAGTTCATCTTTGATTTCCAGAGTTTATCTTCCTGATAGATGTTGTGGAAATGAGAAAGAAGCCTGGAGTTGGGGGAAGATACAAGGGAGAAGAGAGAAGTGGGAAATAAAAAGAATCTAGCAATGATGTGTGTATGTGAAAATTCCTTATGATGAATGTATTTAGTTTGTATTGCAAACCTATGCCAACAATAAATGAAAAATAAAATTGAAAAGCTAATCATTCCTTTCTAATATTGCTTAATTAGCAACTAAAAATCTAGTACACTCAAAATATCACTTACTTAATATGAATTTTGCCTTTAGTAGATTGTATAATTTTTTTAAAGTTTTGGTATTTTTATTTATGATTGACTTGGTTGCCTTACATTCATTAAATGTAAACTGAGTCACATTGTTTCTACATAAACTAATATAGCACATATGATGTTTTGGGTTTCAGGTTTTTTCAGCCAATGTTGTTATTGGGGTGAATGAGAGCAATTCTGCACCCTGAATTAACTTATAATTAAGAGAAATTCCAGAGAAGTAAACAGGACAGTATAAATACAGGATGCTAAAGTTGACAATTAAAGTAGATGTAAGACTCAGAAGAAGAACATCCCAGTCTTGGAAAAAAGGCAAAGCATGCTATTTAATAATTTCTAGAAAGATAGGTATGGTAAAACTATTTTGTGTTACATGTGAATTATGTAGCCAATTGCAGTTTACTGGCTGCCTAGTAAGAATGAAACACTTTCCATTCAGGATCAACACAATATTATGATCCCTGCAACTAAACTATTAAAATATATTTTTGATAATTTTTACTTCTTCCATGTTATGATCCTTTTTATGTATTCCTTTTTCAGATGTCATATTATGACACTTTCTTTTAAAATATTTTCATTTCCTTTCAGATATACAATTTT
Source organism: Heterocephalus glaber (assembly GCF_000247695.1). Next base: position 9,985,890 of record NW_004624745.1, on the reverse strand, counting down.
TTAAATTATTGAGCTTCTCCTTTTTAAATAGATATCTAAATATTGTTTTTGTGATACCTTATTGAAATGTATATTATGAAATGTATATTATCAGATATGGAGAATTTCATTTAATCTTGAGTGGAGGGGTTTTCCTTCTCTTTCCAATCTCAAAATAATAATGGAAATGTGGAACAATTTGGAAATGCACTTATACAAATTACATGTTATAACAGGTATGACAATATCCTGCTTCTGGCTGGTGGTGAAACTCTTCATTTCTTCCCATTGCAGAAATTCACTAAACAATAAAACACATGCTTCAAAACATGTGTTCTAATTTTGTTCAGCCCTTGTCCTTTCACTTTCTTAACTCCTAGCTGCACCAAAAGCATTTCAGCCTCGTAGATCCCATCAACCTAAAATAGAGCTCAGAAAACCAGCAATATAAGTCTACTTTGGAATCAGAGACACAGCACTGCATTGGCTTTGTCAACCAAATAATGTCACAATGTACTTCAATTTCAAAGAGATCATTTGTTACAGGGAAGTTCATGTCCAGCCTTCAGACTTAGTGGTGACTGAAAGATTGAGTTCTTTGCAGCACCAACGTTACTCATGGTTATAGGAGTTTCTGCTAAAATTTAGTGGGGACATCAGGTACTGAATCAGATTCTTTAACATCCTGCTGTCTAGTTTAGTGAGCTTTGTTTTAAATCTAGGTCTCACGTTCTCTCAGGACCTCCATGTATTATCAGAGGCACCAAAAGATAAATGAGATTCTCTCCATTTAATCAGTAAGAGCTGTATCTTTTCCAAAGAAAAATTGATTACTATGGCTTCTAAATGCCTAAATTGTAAAAGATAGCTTTTCAGAATCCATCCTTGTATGAAAGTTCACAAAAGAAGTAAGTTCTAATTGTTATATTAGTGTACAGGTTATTAATGACTGAATTATAAATCACTGCAAAATTTAGCAATAAACAACAAATAACTAATTACAGTTTCAATGGGTTAAAAAATCAGATACAATGCTTTTCTAACCATTTAGAAGCCATAGTAATTCATTTTGGGGGAACAGATATAACCTTTACTGATTAATCTAGGTCCTCTGCTTCACAGTCTCCTGAGAGGTTCTGATGAAGCTGCTGGTCCAGGGTCTGTGGTCTAACCCAAAGTCACAACTAGAGAGAAAACTACTTGCAAGCTCATTCTGTGATCAGTGTAACATGGAGGCCCTTGCACACTCCTGAACTGAGGGCTTCAATTCTTTTCAGGTTGTTGGTCTAAAACTGTTGGCAATACTTTGCCACTTCCTCTCTCACATGACTGTACTTCATCAAAGCTTACAAGTTAAGAATGTCAATGAGCAAATGTGCTAGTAATACAGAAGTCACAGTCTTTGGAAACAATCTGGAAAATGACTTCTTAACATTTCTGTATTCAGTTAGAAATTACTCATGAGTAAGATAAAACATAAAGCTATGGATATCTGGCAGTAGGAATCATCAGGGCCCTCTTAGAGTAAGCTTAAGACAATTAATTAGCCATTAATTACCTAAGGTATGATCTTTGTTATGGATAGCACAACGCACTTTAAAGAAAATTCCTTATGCTGAAATCACAGACATGTATAAAGCAACTATATCTGTTAAGATAGTAACAAAACACAATTTAGAAGATTTGAATTGCAACTATTTATAGGGATTGTGCAATTTGAAACTAACAACCTATGAGCTGTATATATATCATGGAAGAAAAAAATCTAAATCTATTACATAGTGAGGGAAAGACTAGGTGACATAAGATTAGCAAAGCTTTGAAGACATCTAGAGACAAAATCTGTAATTGTTGTTTCAGCACTGATGATGTAAATAAATTAATGTCTTGTGGATTCTTATGTATAGTAATTGGCTACAAAATAATTTGCATTGTAAAAATGAGAGCCAGAGTAGATATCCTAAATAATAAAAAGGAAAGCATGATAGTCTTAGTGAGAGATTTGAGCACAGCCAGGGAAATTTTAAATTTAACACTGCTTCTTCTTTAATGTACAAAGGTTTATTCCTTTAATAATATAACACAAGCAATATAGATTTTTGACTGCCCAAAGACCATCATAATAGCTTGCAGATCAACAAAAGCTGAGTTTATTGCCAGATATAAGAAGAAAGAAACCACAATTTGATAGTTATAATAGTGCTTGGGAAAGGGAAGCTCAGTAGAAATACCAGTGCCAGTAATAAAATGTTTATCAGGCAAGGATAAAAATGTAAATGTCTTATTAAACAATCAAAGAGTTCCTGGTAAAAAGTTTTTCACTCCTTAGAGAAAAAGCAAACTTGGGTCAGTTGCTCTTGATATAGGCAGAAAAATAGGGAATTTGAGTTGTTATAGGGAGTAAAGAAGAGGAAAAATTAATAATTTTCACACCTCAGTACCACATATATTAAGGGTAAACAAGTCAAGGAAAATTATATTCTGGGGATTGAGGTTTTTTTTAAAAAAGAGGTGGTTAGGGCTGGGGATTTAGCTCAGCAGTTTCTCCGCCTGCTATGCAAGCACAAGGACCTGAGTTCCATCCTCGGTACCAAAAAAAAAAAAAAAAGGTGGTTAGAGGCCAGTGCTTGCAATAATTATTACACAAGTTTTTAAAACACTAACTGCTTATGTCATTCAAATGCTACAATTAGTAAGTGGCAGAATCTGGCAAGATATTACAATCAAGTAATACATTATTTACAAATTCATGCTTTTAAATCTTATGAAATCCAGATCATGTTTTCTTACATGTAGGAATATAAAACACTTAATGTTTCTATTTAATAGATTCATTCCATGGTATAATATTTGTGCCCTTCCCAAATTCATACTTTGAAATACCAACCCTCAAGGTGGTGGTATTGAGTTCTTGACAGCTGAATATGGCACCAAGAAGGTGTTCTCATGCATGGGATGCCCATGTCAATGAAATACCTGTGAGCTCCTTCAATCCTTCCACCGTGTAAAGAAACAGTAAAAAAGAGAGCTGTGTGTTATCCACAAGTGGGTTCTCAACATACACAGAAACTCCTACCACCTTGTTGAACTTCTCAGCCTGTAGAACTGGGAAAAGCACATTTCTATTGAATAAAAGACACCCAGATTATGGTATTTTGTTATAGCACCCAGCATGAACTAAGACAGTTCTTGATATTTACTTGGTAATTAAATAAATATGCCATGCTATCTCTAGACTCATACCTTGATGACTTGTCACTATTTTAGTTGTTTTATCCATTTATTATGTATATGAGCAGACACATGTGAAGAATGTAAACATATTGCAGTTTAATTTGTACTCTGTGATATTTAGAAGGCAGTGTGATGGTGGTTATATATTCTGATTATATGAAATGATATCCCATTTCCAATTTTTCTCTATAATAAGTAGAAATCATAGAACTTTTAAATTTAACTTAAAAAGATTGTGCACTTGAAGTGCATCTAATTATCCCTTATTTTAGTTAAATGTTAATACTTGCATGCAATAGTTGAATAATTTGTAGACAAACAAAATTGAAGTATTATAATTGTATAGATAGGGACAAATATAACATGTTCTATTGTTCATTTATTTGTTAAGAATACATTTAGTAATGAACACTATGTGTCAGGCACAATTACAATTGTTGAATATAAATTTATTAAAACAACATAGTTTGATTCCAGCATCTATACTTTAGCATTTTGTCAATATATGCTGTGAAATAAAACATACTGTAGTGTGTATATATATATATATGAATATATATAGTTCATATGGATATAAAATATCTACAGATATATAGTTATACATTTAATATCAAACATCTGTATCACACATGTCTTTCAATAAAAGGTTTGGAAGTTATTCTTTAATTTTGAGTGTTAACATTTTAAATTGAGCAAAATGTTTTATTTTTTACTTTCTCTTTGCTGTACAAAAGTTAAACTATTTTCACTTTTATAATAAGCATGCATCACTGAATAATTAAAATGCAATTAAATGTTGTCATTGATGAGTTCTAGGTTAACAAAAAGATCTTTAAAACTATACAACAAATAAGATTAAAGTAAGTGTTAGTAGCTCTACCTTAAGAAAGTAGAATTACAAATAAGAATAATGTTTTATTAAATGATCTAAAATAAATAACAATTTTTAAAATAAAAGTTATATCTTTTCCAGGCTCAGTTTCTTCATTTTATACGAAGCATTTTTTATATCAGTATAACTATCCTTTTTGGTTCTAATGTCTTTTAAATAATTTTAAATTTGAATATCTGTGAGGGAAGATGTGAAGAATACAGAAGAAGACAATATACTGGTCATTTGTGAATATTTATACACAGAAGAAGGAATCCTCAGATGTATAACTGTGCCTTCAATTTTCTCCATGATTGTACAGATTTGTTGGCTATGTCTTCTGATTGCAATTCATATGAAGGGTGAGGAAATGGGCAGTCTTTCAAGGGAGAACCTCAAGTTAAAATCTAAACATTTTCTCAAATGAGGGTCTTCAAAGCACAAGAAGTAGAAGAATCATTAGAAGGAGTTTGTTAAACTTTTCAGATCTATTGGTTGCATACAAAATCTATGAAACTAAAAACTTGGAATAAATCTTAATTATTGTCATGTATAATAAGTTGTTCAAGCTCTTCTAATACCACCTGAGAACCATCTGGAATTAGAATTAGGAAAAATGCCAGTCAGTAATAACCACAAAATAAAGTAACAGGTTAATAGAAGATGTCACTATATCTGATTTAATTTAATTTTAATAAGCCTACCATGTGTCATCTATTCTGCATCTGGAGGACCACTGATTTCAAGTTACAGAAATTTAATTTTATATCTTAGAAACATTGTATTGAGAATATAGCTAAAATAGAGATGGACTTTAGAGAATGGCAGCACATTGATTGCAAAAAGTATCAATAAGACTATAAGTAAACTTCACTCTTTTTAATTACTCTCTCGTGGCAACCTCTAAAGACAAAGCAATCTCACTAACTTACTGTCACCTCTAGAAAATGTGGCTGTATCATCAGAATTCCGGGGAATGTGTTCAAAGACAAAACAGCGATTCCCAAAATTCCACAGTAAACAGATGCATGAGAATTTGTCATTCACTTGATCAGCAAGGATCAAAAGTACAAATACCAACTTCCAATACGACATTTGCTCAGCAGCCCATTTATAGCAAATCACTGGAAATGTTTTTTTCTGTTCTTTTTCATTGGTTCTTTTTATAAGAATTGCATTTGTTCATGTTAATGTTATGTAATGATGGAGAAGTTGGTGCATGTATTTAACATATTTTAATTAATTTTAATTCTATTACCCTCTTCTCCCCTTTTCTTTTCTCAAATGTCTCCTTCTGTTCTCTAGAAGTCTACTTCCTCATTTCCTATCTTCTCTATTTTATTTATTTATTTAGTTAAATAGTTTAGACATTGTTTAGGTTCCTTGTATAAGAGAAAACATGCAATATTCAGCTTTCTTGACCTGGGTAACTTTACTTACCATGGTGGTTTCTAGTTCCACAGATTCAGAAATAAACCTGAAAAATGATGAAAAAGGTGGGTTTCTTGATAAGAAAAGTGCTTACCTACAAGAAATTTCCACATTTTTAGAATAGCTTGAAATCTCATTACCGTTTCCCGAATATTTACTTTAGAGAATATTTCTGTGAAAATTGTGTAATGACATAATAAACATAAATTGATCATGTTAAAATTAGTTTTTCAAATCTGGCAAAGTAAAAGGGGCTTTATGATTTTTTAAACTGTCAATCATATCAAAACATTAGGTAGGTTGTTCTCCATATTAGTCATTCAATTTTATCTGTCAAAATGAGAAATACGTGGGTAGTCACTTGAAAGTTCAAGTAAATTTAAATGAATTAAAGGTTCAAATAAGTAATTAATGTCATTGAATAAAAGGTTACTTAGGACTACAGCTAGCCACTCCATCTATTTTATATTCTTCAGTCAAAGTTAGGTGGCTGTATATCACTGCCATTCTTTCTAAAAACGCTGACACGGGCATTAGTATGCTGACTTTCAAACTAATTTTACAAGATATTTTGAATATAACTAAGCATGAGACCTGAGGTCTGAAGATATGGTACTCCTCTTTAATTCTAAGGGCAAGTCTCTGACAGATTAAGTGCTGCAAATCTATTGCTTTACATGCCACTTGGTATCCTCACAATGCTGTCAAAAAGTAAGATCAATTATAGGTAAACATAAAAGAGAAGATGGCAAGAAAATTAAATCTAGTTAAAGAGTTGTAACACTGATTTGAAATTCATAAAGTGTTAGTCAAAATTCTTAAAGAAAAATAAGGATAGTTAAGGTAGTTACATGCTCTAGAGCTTTGACCAAAAATGCTAAAAATTATAATAATACTAATATTAGGAAAATAATAAGTAAATTACAAGTCTAAATTATGATATTTAACAAATAAAAATAGTATTTTGTCAAGCATGTAATATGTGCTAGAATATTTTCTTATAATGTTTAACATTCTAAAATATACACAATTCTGTGGCCCGAGTAAAGTACAGCAAAGTTAAGTCAAAGACTGAGAGCCATTCAAATAGCACATGTCACAGTTCATATTCAAACCCAGGTTCTGCTGGTACTCAAATAATTTGTCCTTTTCCAATTAAATGAAAAGTTCTTAATCCTCAAGACTATACTCTTAATATGGCTAACTAAATAACCCTTTCAGTTTTATATCAGCTAATCTGTGTACATCACAATGTGTTTTCCCTAGAAAAATTAGTGGCTCAAAATAGTCTCTCATCCAGTGTTGTGCTGCACGACTCTAACTTCAGCACTTGGGAGACAGAGGCAGAACGATCACCATAAGTTCAAGGCCAGCCTGAAATACATAGCCAGATTTTGTCTCAAAAAAAATATATGAATATATTCTTTGCACTTTGACCAGGAATTTTGTTGGATGTGGGCTACATGGTTAAGGTGACTTTACTCCTGTCTACAGCTTTGACTGAACCACTTGTAGGCTCTCTTACTGTGTGCTTTTTAATGCTCAAAAATAATATCCTGGATTTGCTCGGACAAAGACAAAAGTGTTCCCAGGGAGATGAGTGGACAAGTCTCACTGGGCAAGCATTTTTCAAGCTTTCAGTTACTCTTCCTTTATTTCCAGTAGGAAAACATGCCATGAAGACAATTCTGTGCTCAATACAAAGTTCTGATAGAAACTGATTCAATCGTATGACTATCGAAAAAAATTCTTCTTTACAGAAAAAAAAAAGAAAAAAAACAAGGCACGGTGGCACATGTGCACAATCCCATCACATAGGAAGTTGAGGCAGAATCATGAGGCTGTGCTACATAGAGAGTCAAGTGCTTGCTTAGATGACATTAGAAAGACTGTCTCAAAGAATAAAACAAAACAGAACACGTAAAAATATTGTCCTTGGAAACAAACAAAATGGTGATTTTTTTCTTTAATGAGTAAAGTTTTTCATATGAGCAGTGAGTTTTCATACGTAGAACACTTGATCTTCTCTCAGTCCTACTGTACTGTATGTGGTGTTCTATACCTGCTCCTGATAAGAATATTACCATGCCAATTATGTCTTTTTCTTGACTCTAGTCATTTTTTTTCATTTCTTTTCTATTCCCTCAGGAAATTCTGTGATATTTCCTAGATACATACTGCTCACCACTTCCATTTACTAGCATGCTGGTCCTCATTATTGACTCTAGCTTGCATTTCTGTGATAGCCTCCTGATTAGTTTGCCTTATTCCACTATTATAAAACAACAGTCAACACAGTAGTCAAACTAACTCTGTCAGATCCTATTAAAACCTAAGAATGACTCCATATTTCATTCATTTAGAGTAGCCCACAAATCCCTAATCTACAAACTGTACCTGCCTGTCTTTCTCACCACTCTTAAACTCCAACACTCCTTTCTAGGGTTACGGAAATCTCAAGTGCTTCTCAAACAGGAAAGACACACCACTTCCTTATGAAGTTAAAAACATCTACACAAATTGGATTACTGTTCCTTCTCCAAGTTGTTTTTCAGATCCTATTTTCTTAATGAGATCTACATGTTTCTAAATTTATGTAACATTTATCAAGTGTAAACAATCATATCATTTGTTTATTCATTTAGTGGTTGTTTCACAAGACAAAGTAAGAAATTGTTTGTGTTGCAAAATATTCTAAGCATCTGTGTTCAATAATATATTGAATGAAGGAATCTCTGTCATAATCCATAGAATAAAGCTCTACTGATGTCTTAGAGTAACTATATCTGACTATTTAAATTGATTGAATAAATTCCCACCAAGCCAGAAAATTATTCATTTTTCTTTACTTATGAATAATATCAACTAATGATTCAATATAATTTGTCAAACTTTTATGTATATTCATGAACCCAAATCCTTCATTTATAGTAAATAATTGAGCATAATCCATATCTCTGCTAACTCATAATATCATATTCAAAATTTTTCTGAAATTGCTTGCATCAGTAAAAGATATATATTATCATTAAATTAGTTCTTTAAGATTTTAAGCACAATAAAAAAATCAAAGTTGATTTTTTTTATATAGTTGGTAGCTCATTTTCTAATGGTTTAGAAGTAATACTAATACATTTTTAGGCTACTGCCTTCAAATACCGACTCTTTATTCACCATCTTTGAATGTTTTTCCTAAAAATATTAGCTGTCTGATTAGTTTGTCTTATTCCACTATTGCAGAATTTCAGATTTTCCAAAACACAGAGGGAATACTGCTTTATCATGATATTCAATCATTTAAAGTGAAATAAGAAATTAAATTTCCCCTGAATTATTCAAAATAAATATATTTTCTGAAAGCATTAAGTAATTGCGGTTTTAAAAGCCTCTCTTTACTTATTCACTTATTAATTCATTAATTCATTCACTTTATTTTTTACATTATGTGTGCAGTTATGTGCTTCAATTAAGTCTACATTCACTTATCATTTTTCTGGAAAGCTTTAGAATAAAACAGGTTATAAAGCAAATTTTTAGAAATTAGTGTTTTGGTAAAAATAGGTCATAATGATGTTATTATAAATAGTAAAATGAATATCTAATGTTTTTTCAATATATAATGTGGAACAAAATAAAACGTAATGTGAATAATTTATGTAAATCTTCTTTACCTCTCCTTTACATAGTCTATTTCTTATATCCTAGCCCCATTTTATGATTGTTTTCTAGATTCAGGCTATAAAAATAAAACTTGCTGACCAGAGTTTGATCCCCGGTACCAAAAAGTAAAAATAAAAATAAAAATAAATAAAAATTGCTACTTGAGTCATTATTTCACTCTTCTTTTTGTTCTAATTAAGCAGCTACCTCTGGTTACTTTCTACTTTCACCTACCTTATGTACATGGGCTTATACAACCTGACACAGCGGAGTACAGAGCATGTGAAGCTCTGATGTTTTTGAGTTTAATTTATAGTAGATCAGACAACTTCCACTTGATTATCTTGGATCACTTGCTCTGTGAATGTTGCCTTTTTAAAATAGTCTCAACAGTGATGACAATGATGTCACACCAAAAGCTCTGGCAACAAAACAAAAAGAAGTGAAATATCAAACTAAAAAGTTTCTGTGTAGTGAATAAAAAAAAGTCACAAAAATGAAAAAGTAAGTTAGGAATTGAGAGAAAATATTTAGCAACCAGCGACCAGGAATGTAGTATATGTTTGACAACCAGCATTCAATCCCTAGCATCACAAAAAAATGAAAAATATACAGATTTTATGTCTGATAAGGCATTAATATCCAAAATATGTAACAAACACAAATTCCCCAGTAAACAAAGGAGAAAAAAATTAATGGTCCAAGAACCTGACTAGCTATATCACCAAAGAAGACATGTAAATAGACAACAGAAGAAATAACAGAATGAAGGAATAAACTACAGAATAAGTGACAATATTTCCAAACTATACATCTGAAAAGGGATAATATCTAGGGCATATAAAGCACTCCAAACACTCAAAAGATACAAATGACTAATGGGTATATGAAAAATATTAGACATCATTACTTATCAGCAAAACTCAAACCAAAGCCATAAGGAGATATTATCCCATTCCAGGATGAATGCTTACTTTTAAAAAGGACAAAGGTTTTTGAGATTGTAGAGAAAATGTGGACTTTATTAGAGGAAATGTAAATTAGAGCAGCTATTGTGGAAGTGTATAGATGTTCCTCCAAAAGAAAAAGAAAGAGGGCAGGGGATTTAGCTCAGTGGCACAGTGCCTGCCTCGCAAGCACAAGGTCTTGAGTTGGATCTCAACCCCACCCCCCAAAAAAAAGAAGAAAAAAAAAAGGGGAAAGAAACAGAACTAACATATGATCCAGAAATTTCACCATGGTGTATTTCCAAAGGAAAGAATTTTAGTATATAGAGGGGACATCTGTACTCCCTTGTTCATTGCAACACAATAGCAAAGGAATAGAAACTACTAAGTGTCCAATTCATGACTGGATAAGGACAATACATGTGTTAAAAATGTTCTGATGTCCTTTGCATAGTGGGGTTGTAACCAGGGTCTGGGGTGCTATGAAGTTCTTCCACAGCCAGCTTCTTATTGCCCTGAGCAAAGACTTGGTCAAGACAAGCACAAAAGATAACAAGATTTCACATTTATTAAAGGTAAGAAAAGAAGTATTCTCCACAGAGTGAGTACAAGCCAACTAAAGTAGGAAAAGAAATACCTTCTATGTGTAAGAGTGGGTCATTGAAAGAGCTTTCAATGGCCATGAGGTTAAAGGCCACTGTGTTTTGTTTTGTTTCCTCTATTCTAATATGACATCTAAGCCATCTTATCAAAAACCTGCTTGATTGCACGCCAGAAGAATTGAAGATAGCAGTCTCTGCTCGGTCCTGGTGCACGGTTTCCAAGCATGTGTCTGAGACCTCTGTGAGTGACAGGTCAGGCTCACATGCCCAGCTGGCTGCCTGCAACCTAATCTCTTGCATCAAGGTGATTACGTATAACAACAATATACCGTAGAATTCAAAAAGTGACATAAAAGGGTTGGAATGTTTCCACCATCAAAAGGTTAAAACGCTTTACGAGATACTGTGGTAACCCAGTTCCCAAGTTTAATTCTCCCCTCAGTTCTAGAAAAGATGGCCACAGTTGTGTTTGTCACCTGATATAGAGTTTGCAAACAAAAACAAAATTTTGCCAAACACTTTTGATCATGAACCAAATTGTTCATAAGCAAAAGTGTTAGTGAACACGGGTACCAGTGTAGATATCTTTAATTTAATGTAAATGTTATACAATGTGTATATGTATCTGAACATCACATGCTCTCCATAAATATGTATATTTTTGGTTTTTGTCTCAATCAAAAATAAATTTAATTTCTATTTTGAAATATATGGCCAAAATGAAATATATCCTTATCACTATTAGACTAGCTATTACCAAAACCACAAGAAGTAAGTGCTGGGAAGGGTGTGGAGAAAAAGGAATCCTCTTATACTGATGGTTGGAATGTAAATTTGTACAACCTTTATTGAAAACTGTAGGGAAGTTCCTAAAAAAAAAAACAACACTAAAAATAGTTCTAAAAGGTTTAGTAATCCTTCTTCTACTTGTATGCCCAAGGAAAATAAATCAACATCTAGTAGAAATATCTATGCTCCCGGTTTCACTGCAGCATTATATACAAGAGCCAATACATGGAAACAACCTAAGTGCCCACTGATGGCTGAATGGATGAAGAAATTGTGAAGTTCATGTGTGATACATATGCACACAAACTTGAGTATTATTCAGCCTTAAGAAACAAAAGGCCTTAAAATTTACAATAACATGGATAAATCTGAAGGACATTATGCTGAACAAAATAAGCCAGCAAAAAAAAAAAAAAAACTTCATCATTTCACTTATATTTGCATTTTTTTAAAAAAAGACCAATGATTCAAAACAAACACTACCATTAAAACTTGGCACCAAGGAAATGGATACAACACTGCAGTTATGTAGACTGAGTACATGTAAAAGTATAATTCATAACAAAAAGACCGTAATTAGCAATAGTATATTGTATACTGGCTACTTGATAAAAGAATAGATTTTTGGTGCTTTTAATGCACAAATACAGGAGGTAACAATGTGAGGTTATGGATGTGTTAATTTACTTGACTGTGGTCATCATTCATTTCACTATGTATTTGAATAATCAAACATCATTATGTACAATTTAAATATATATAAAAGTCATTCTAAATGGTTATACTTTTAAAAGCCTCCTTATGTTCAAATTATTTCTACCCTGTGAATCTTTCTACTGGAAATGCCATTCCCTGATGTAGAAAACAGGCAATCATGTGAGTTAGTGGTGATTTTATACCAGTAAGTATTAGTCCCTTTGTTTTATGACAAGAAATTAGTGAGACACCTACTACTCATCCTCAATTAGTGAAGAGGGTGATTTATGAATAAATGACCATTGTAATCCTTGTTGTTTTTTTTTCAAGTAATAAAGATGCATTTGCATAAGTAGTTTAAGATTTTGGATAGGATCATAGTTGCCTATTCACATTGAAAAGAGATCTACATACTGGCCATCTATCAAGGCCAATAAAACTGGTAGATCTTAACTGTTCTTAACTGGTAGGTCTTATGACTATTGTACAAATAGTCCTTGTTAATTAAAGAAAAAGAGAAGGAAAATGAGAATTATTGGAACCATCAACAGATACGAGGCAGGTGGCCAGGATTTAGTTAATAAGCTCAATATTCTAATTTTTGCTTTAAAAATATTTTGTATTTCTATAAATGTAACTTAAATACAGTTTCAATAAACATGGTTCTATGAGGAACCAAGTTATTGACAGTAATTGAGACACATGTTAAAATTTTTTCAAATGACTATTTAAGCAATCTGCAAATGAAAGTAAAGAATTATGATTGACATTTATTCTGAATGAGATTTTTATGAGCAAAATCTTTAATATTTCTATAGCCATATCTTAAACAGCAACAACAAATTAAAGCTTAATTTACTAGACTGTCAATAAATATTTTCATTTTAATTACTTTTACCTACTTTGTCAGGGCCTAGAGATTTTTAAACAGTTTCATTAATAATGCATTTTAACAATGTTTACTTGCACGGAGTCATATTTTCATTTATATTTCATCAAATTTATATTAGATAATATTTAACAAGCATGTAATTACATATATCCAATTATGTCTGATCAACCCTAAGACTCTTTTCTAGAATCCAAATATTGAAGAATAATGTTACATTAAGATGTATTACATTCTGAAATTTACATTAGTTATTAGAAAAGCTTTTAACCTGACCTATGGACAGTGATAATGTTAAAAAAATAACTAAAATTATGGTAGTATTTCTGGAAAAATGAACCAGCAATAACAGTTATTTACTCCTAAAAGGCAATCAGAACCAGAAAGCTTGCTCTTCTGGTTTTTTATATTACTCACAAGTATTTCAATTATTTTCTTTATTCACAATTCACAGCATCTTCCCTCCTGAGGAATTGGTTAAGAGTTATCTTAATGACTATGGTGGTGCAGGCCTATAATCCCAGCACTCAGGAGGATAAGGCAGAGGATTGCAGGAAGTTCAAGGTCAGCCTGGGCTACATAGTGAGACCTTGTCTCCAAAACAAAAAAGTTATCTTGGCACTCGGTCAAAAGATATTTTAAGTAACATTCCTAAGAGTCGCCCCTAAAATCCTCCATTAGCCTTCCTCTACATCCATCACCTTCCTGCTCTCTTCTGTAAGGGGCTGGTGCAGTAGAGGAAGTGAATACGTGTGAGGATTACTTTTTAAATTTAATACCCTGGTAATGGTATTATAAAAAGTTTCGTGTGCTTCATATCTTTCTGGGATTCCAGGCCAAAAGAGTTGACAGACTCACTCCATGAACTTACTTCCTCAGAGCCTCATCAGCCTCTTAAGCAAACTGATTATTTTGTGGATTGAGACCTGTGTCACCCCTGAAATCAAAGACCGTCCACAAATTGGGTTTCTTCTGAGGCTCATCCTATGTACATCATTTCTTAGAAAATGCACTTCAGGCCATTTACTTGAAATAGCTTATTTAAAGACATGTATAATTTTACATTTATTTATTTAGTTAGCTCATATTATGCACTTTTTGACTTAGTGCATGTTGTGAAAACAACCTAAAGAGTCTTCTGAGGATACATTCTTGCTGCAAGCTAAAGGAGGATGAGACTTCATTTGAATTGTGGCAGTGTAATATTAGGTAACACTGACAGAATAGGTAGCTACCTCAGGATGTGATGTCTCTACTTCTGCCACTAAATTCATGAGCTCATTTTTTAGGTGAGGCACTGAGCATTACTCTATAATGTTCTCCTATTATAATATCGGTATTATAGACATCTGAGTTAGGTGGAAATATTACAAGCAGTCAGATAAGGATAGGTCCTCAAGAGGGTCAGGTCAAAGGTGAAACCCACCAGAACTGTGCGGAGACACATCTGTTGGAGGCCAGGTCTGAAAATAAAGACAAGAAAACCAGACGTGTATATTCCTCAAAGGACAAACACTTGCCCTAAAGAAGCCTAAATAGACATCAGCCACCCCCCTGCGTGACCAGATATCTCTGGACCCATCATTTCCTAGAAGTCTTCGTTCTTTCCATCCACACTTGTTATGTGACTTGTTTCCCAATTGGACCACTATTACCTAAATGACTACTGTAACCTTATTGGTTGATCATGGCTATGGCCTACATTGTACCCACATGGATTTTTGCTCTATAAAAATCCTCTGTAAAGTAGGGTCCCTGGGCTACCCACTCACATCTCCCGCTGCTCTCAGAAGCCATCCTATCAATAAATATTTTCCTACTCATAACCTCCTTTGTTCCTAGAATTCATTCCTTGATTTTTGGAGAACAAGATCTCAGAGTAACAGCCATCTATCAGGTTGGGAGATATAATATTTCATATTTCATCTCTAATGTTATATTTCCTGTATCACTAGCACCAACTAGACACTTTATGAATAAATATTCATGTAAATATAAAATTTCCTGCTTAGAGAATGGTCAGATAATATGAATGAGATCATCATAACTATCCAACCTGCTGGGGGGAAATTGTCAAAGTTCCTGACTAACTGTACGTGTTCTGCCATATTTTTATATGTAACATTCATGCTGTAGATGTAGGGTATACATTGGCAAAGAAGCTTAAATGGTATTGCACATTATATTTAAGAGCTAAAAAATAATTTGTATGGCAAAATGATGATATTATTATAGACAGCTAAATTAGATAGAAATATTCTTGGCAATCAGATAGGGCTAGGCCCTAGAGGGAGTTAGTGTGGAGGATGAAAACAAATGGCTGGAGGCACATCTGTTGAAGTCCAGGCCTAAGATAAAGACCAAATGACCAGGCCTATGTACTTCCCCGGGGGATAAGACAACTGGTATCACCTGGTCCAATAAAGTCTGGATAGACATCAGTCACTCTGGTGGGTGACCAAGACCCCCTGATCCATCCTTTCCTAAAGAAGGTCTTTTTATTTCCATATACACTTGCTACATGACCAGCTTCCCCATTGGATTAATATTCTCTAAGCAACTATACTTGTAATCTTACTGGTTGATTATAGTTTTAAGTCACATTGTACCCACCTTGTGATTTTGCTCTATAAAATTTCTTTTGAGAAATGGTCTCATTGACAACCCACTTTTGAGTCCCCTCCTGTCTCTCAGGAGCTAGCTCTCTCAATAAAATTTTCCTACTCAACTTTTGTTCCTTAGAATGTATTTTTCAAATTTGGGGTCCAAAAACTCAATGTATCTGACATCTAGCAGGCTGAGAGTTATATTTATATCCCCTATATCAATATCACAATGTCTTTTAATCTAAAAACCATACTAAATATATTAAGCTTCGGTATGTGCACCTGTTCACAACACAATGAGAATTTTATGAAACCTAATTAGAAAAATCCAATATTGTATGAGACTTGGTAGGTGAACCAAAAGATCTCCAGATTAGCAGTGGAATTAAGCTAATCTAGATCACGTGATCTAGTTTTTAATAAATATGGGAATATGAGGGCAAATTTGAAATCTAGAAAAAGTATATATTTCACCATTTGAGTCTTCCAGCACAAATTTAGCAATATTAGTATAAAAAAAGCTCACAGTATGTCACTACTTTTATACCACTGAACCTTGGTAAATATATTCACTATTTACTTCACCGAGGAATGAACATTAGGCATTCATTGAGAAAATTAAAATTAATCTTACTCAGATTCCTAAAAATAGTTTTTCTCTAACTACAGAAATGCCACATATTAATTTGATTTTTAAAGCTTCAAATGACAGAACCATTTTAATACAGAGAATTTGTTTCACATTATAAGGTAGAAACTTAGTTTTCAAATGCATAAATAAATATGTAAGTCTTCTATATTAAATTTTCAAGGAAAATAACTGAATAATGCTGGGTGAATGAGGATTAGCAACAAGGAAACAAACAGATGAAACAAAATACTGGCTACTACAATGCTACCTTAAAACACATGATATACTTTAAGAATGAATTGTGCTTACAAATCATACTTTAAAATAGTCTAATTCATTTTACTAGCAATGTAAATCAAGCCACAATAAAATATTTCACATTTAAAATGGTTGAGCATTAATACCTTGAGAGTGCATGAAATTTGTTTTAAAAGTCACATATTTCTCCAAGTGACAAAAGAGGAATGATGGCCACATTCACATAGATATCTTGTGGGGTTGTGATTTATGGTTCCTTACATTGTGTTCATGTCCATACACGTGAGCTAAAAGAGGATGTATTCTAGTATTGTGTATAATGAAAGAAAAACAGACAACGAAAGCAGTATTTTATGGTCATTCAAAATGTCACTGGACAGGGTCCTAAGAAGTTTCCAAAAGAGTAATAAAAAACCTAAACTCACCCTATCTGTAGACTAGATTGCAGGTTCATTGACTCCCATAGAAGGAAAAGAATTTTAAGGACACATCAGTGAAAGGTATAGAGGGACTTATTAGATAGAAATTTAAATGTACACATTCAAAGAAATAAAGCACAGGCCCTTAAGAGAGAGAGATGCTCATAGACTGGGCCTGGATATATTGTCTTTATGCGAAATTTGGGAGTGGAAATCTGTACAGCTAGTGAATCAATGGAAAGACGGGATTCAATTTACATGTGAAAGGCAGCTCTTTCTGTGGAGGAAGGCTGATGGCCCATTAATAGGTGACTGCCATCCCAGGTGAAAGAGCTGCAGCCCACCCATAGGGAAAGACCTATTATCATACGTGAAAAGAGGTGATGTATTCACAGGTGAAAGAGACTATTTGCATGTGAAAAATAGAATTTTCTTTTTCTTTCTACAAAAAAAGTCAATGATCTAGTCTTATTGTATCTTCTGAGAAGAAAAAAATATATTTAATTAGGTTTGTGTCCTAAAACTGCAGTGTTTTTTTTTTCTTTTCTCCTTTCTACCACCTGTCTTTATTTTTTCTATCCCACCTCAAAATGTCAAATAAATGAATGTATAAGGTAAAGCTGAACGTTACAGACATGTGTGTTTGTAGATTCCACATGATTCTAAAACAAAATGTCACACAATATAGAATCTGATGTTGTCAAAGGAAAACATTAGTCATCGTACTCTACCATAAAATGTCACTTATTTTACTAGTCCCTAGTTCTTTCATACTCATCATTTTAACTCAAGAAACATCAGCTGTACTTAATAATCTTTTGTGGGCAGGGAGGATCTATAATGAGAAAGTGGAAATTTCACATATGAAAGGAAGAAGGGCACAATTTTGAAATAGTCTTTTACTCATTCAACATGTATTTGGGCCCCTCCGCATGGTAGGCACTATTCAGATACTCGGTGGATATCAGCTAGATTAGTTCTCCCTCTCAGACAGCCCACATCCAGGTGGAATGGTGTAAGCACTCAGAATGGGCTAAATCTCTAGGTCCTAGGTGTGATGTTGGGGATATGATCCCTGGATCCTTTCTTTTGGGCTCTTCACTTTGTCTCTGCTTCTTGGATTCCATGGGGTAAGTAGATTTCCTCTGCTACAGCCTTTCTTCCAGAATATTTCTGCCTTTTTGAAAGCCTAAAAGCAAAGGATCCAGGCGATGATGGATTAAACTTTTGAAACCATGACCCAAAATAAATCTTCTTTCTTTAAGTTGTTTTCTTAGGTATTTGGTCACAGCAATGAAAAGCTAACACAGCCTGTTAGACACCAAAGTGGATATTTCAACGAGGCTTCTAAATTTCTCAGTCTGAATTTAAAGCAAAAATTAGGTTGGGATCATGGACAATATTTGAAATTGCTCAATGAGCAGGTAGTATTTATACCTAGGATACTAATCTACAAGCAAGTGGGTAACATGAGTGTCAGCATATGTGCAAATTCTCTTCGGATTGCTTACTTCTTTTCCCCAGAAGCAAGATCATTTTTTTGTGAGTGAGTTTCAGAAGAGTTGAAGAAGTATGAAATTATCCAAAAAGATAGGGGAAAAAATTGAGAAATACAGAGTTTCACACCACAGAAAAATCCATCTCCTTCGGGGACATAGGTCATATATTAAATTTTCTTATTTATCACTTTATCCACAAGTTTGGGACAGTATCATTTATCCCTAACCTACTAGAGTAATGCTTCAGTTCACATGTGGTTCTGTTTGCAAACAATTCGGTCCTCAAAATCATTCTGCAAAATTTTACTTCTGTTTGCAAATTCTGCATCTGGTGACAAACACTGACCATGGCCATTGTCCCCTCACAAACACAAACAGCCATGTTTCCATCAAATAGTAAAACAATTAAGTTCACAAACCGAGATGCCACTGTATGTGAATCCACATGCTTATCTATTATTTTATTATAAGAAGAGCAGCTAAAGTCCCACCCATGCAAAAAGAGTTGAGTTTTCAAATCAAGTTCTAGCAGGCTTCCTCCTTCTTCCACCTTTGCTCCAACTGGACTGCAAATCTGATGTGGGTCTTCCTCCTTAACTTCCCTGATCCATATGCCAATCATCTGCAGAAAACGTCTCACAAGGACACCCAAAATGTGCTTTGCTAAACCCCTGGGCATTTCTCAATTCCATCAATTTGACAATCAAGATTCACCTTCACAGAGCCATTTGAATGCCTAGATTTTGTAGCACTGTCATTGCTTGGATCATCTCCCGGTTTACCAACTTCACTGATTCTAGGAAAGAATGCCCAGCAGTTCATTAACAATTTTCTTTGACAGCTTCTTCCTGTGATCACTATTATGGGCTCAATTTCTCCAGTTCTACCACTCCATTTTCTCTTCTCTCACTAAACTATGCTGCTAATTTTGATGTTTTTTACAGATCTCCTTGTTGTTTTCTTTTCCATAATGTTGTATTGATTTATCTTCTTAACAATAATATAGTAGAGTCCTTTTTTCTCCACACCTTTTCCAATGTTTGTTGTTTCTCCAGTGTTAGATTTTGATAATAGCCATCCTAACAAGCATGAGCTTATTGCAGTTTTCATTTTCAATTCCTGGCCAATGGATATAAAGTTACAGTTGGGGGCAAAAGTTCTGATGCTCTATTGCAAGGCAGAGGGATATAGTAACCCTAATGCCTCGCATATTTCAAAATAGGAGAAAGACAATACTTTTTTTTGGTATTGAGGATCAAACTCATGACCTTGCCCTTTTGAGCCAGGTGCAGCACCACTGAGCTAAATCCCCTGCCCCAGAAAGACAAGATTTTAAATGTTCTCACCACAAGGAAATAAGTGTTTGAGGTAAGGGATACGTTTATACTAAACTGATTATACAATTTGCACATGTACTGAAACATCACATTGTATCCTATGAATATGTACTATTGCTATGTGTCAGTTAAAAATAAAGTAAAACAAAGATTAAATTATGGAGGGTTTTTTTGAAATGTGCTTTTTCTATCTCCTAGAAAATTGAAGTGGTCCTCTTCAATTGACTGTTCCAGTTGAGGGAAAGCAAAAACATCCAAGAGAAGCCCCAACCTTTCTGTTCCCTTTTTACTCTCCTCTTTATTAACACTTCCAAAGCTCATTTTATGATACCAAAAACTTAAAGGCAGCTTGCCTAGGGGTCAGGGTATAATAATTATCCTTTCTATGTACCCCTGGGTTTTTTTCTTGAGTACCCTCAGTAATACTAGCTCACGATCATTGAATCAAATTGAATTGAATTTTAAACGTCACATAGATTCTAATTTAATGTAGTAATTAAAATGACTTATAGCTCAATCATTTTCACTTTTTAATTTAGATACCCTCCCTTGCTCTTCCTTTTAGAGAGTACATCATGCACTGCATTGTGCTCTGCAGAGGAGGACAATATTGAGAAGTATCATACAAGTTCCTTTTTCTCAGGACATTTACAATGTTAATAGGGAGGCAAGAAATATATGCATAATATTTTTTAAATGACTGTCAAATTTCAGTATAATAATGAAGTCCAGAGAATTACATTTTTCTTGTAGATGAGTTCAATTTAAATGGTGCCAGTTAAATGGTGTCAAATGATAAAAATAATCTCCTCAAGTAAAAAGTCCTACAGGCAGTTGAAATGCAGGATTGAAGCTTAGGGGATGGAGAAGACCAGAGGTTAAGGTAAATCATTCTAACACAAAAAAGGTAGGTCTTAAAAAGAAGCTAATTACATACAGAAGAAATGCACTAAGTTATTAAGGTGACTGAACACATTTGAGTACTTTGACTGAAACTATATAGTAGAACCTGTTTCTATATCTTTTCCCTGTTTTATGGCACAAATAACCTGTCTTCATTGATCCTCTGTTCCTCATTATGTGGTATAAAATTTTTGTACATCTATGATTTATAAGATAGGTGATAGTTGTCCAGATGTAAAACAGTTGTTGATTACAAACTCCATCAAAAGAATAAGAGTGTTATCTGTTAATCAAGCAAAGTTAACTGTACTAATTGTTCTTGAAAAAGAGACTTAAGTGTTTACAGTGTGTCAGAAAGAAATGATTACAGGAGGATATTTATAGAATATAGGGATTTTGCAATAATAGATTATTGCAAATCTATTAAAGATGGAGATAAAGTAGGTTTGGCAAGACTGTGACACAATTAAGATTAATGGGCCCGGTAAGATGAAAGCTCTGAAAAGTAAACAGTTGTCAAACAAGTAAGCTTTATCAATCTATTGTCTGAAGTAAGTTGTTTGTTTAAATAAGCTCACTCTTTGCTTGGGGGAAAATATCTCACAAGACTTTTTTGAAGGGAAATGTTAAATTTTTATTGATTTACAGACCCATTTTCCTGGACTAAATAGACAAATTATGCCAAGAAAGGTGACCTTGCTTCTCAATCTTTGAGTAGTTCTTACATGTATTATGACAGAGTAAATTTTAATAAATAATATAAACAGTGCAATTATAGTTTCCATTACCCATTTGTTATTGCTCAATTTTTAGCTTTCCATTAAAACCTTTAACATTAATTTTTGCTATTTTAAATCATCTGATATTTCCAACATCTTTTAGTCATATTTTAGCCTTCTGGTGATTGTGGAGTTCCTTGTGACACTGGTTGGGCCAATGTCTACTTGGATTGACTCAAGAGGCAGAAGACTGCTAACTCTGAGGATCCAAAACATATTGAAGACAGGATGTTTTGCCAACTCCAGCACATATGGGCCTTATATGGAAAAAACAGAAGCTCCCTAGGGGTCAGTCAGCTAAAAGTTAATAATTCAGCCAAAGTGTTACTATGCCTTACTTGCCTGCCTTGCTAACCTAAAACCAACATCTGTGCTAGGCAGATCTCTATGTCTCCATTGTTCCTCAATAGATATGGGTGTTTGAATCGCTTTGGGGCTTCATTTCATTCTGATGAAGTCCCCAGATGCCCCAATAAAGATATTCTGTCTCTTTCTTCTTCATTTGTCCTCTTTATCAGGGTTTTCTGGCCTGAACTTGACTGGTGATCATGTTCTTTCCAGTATATTTTCTTGACTTTTTCATGAATTGTATTTATTTTGAAAGCTTGATATGCTGTCATACATTTCTCATTGCTGAGACAAAGTACCCAATCCCTAAAGTTAAAGGAGGAAATGTCTGTTTTGGCTTACAGTTTGTAGAGGTTTCAGTCCATAATGGGCTGGCGCCAAGGCAGGGTGATATGGCAGAGGGGCATCACAGAGGAGAAAAAACTGTGCATGGGATGGAAGGCAGAAGCCAGGAGGCAGTAAAAGAAGCAAGCAGAGAGTGACAGCAGCCCTCTTTCTGTCCCTTATACTCTATAGAAGCTACATGCCTGTAGGGTTGTACCACCCACGGCCAGGGTTCACCTCCCCATTATCCATGTCTAGCACTGTGCCAAACCAATCAGTGGACTGATTTAGTAATCACACAGCCTTAATCCCAGCATCATACACTCTAGATCCAGCCACGTCTGAAAAGCCCCACATTTGACTGCATGAGGCTTTGGGGGACATCTAGACACAAGTCATAACACAGGTTGTAGCATTTAATATAAATACTGATATAAATCTTTCTAGGAGATGAGTGAGTTTAAGGTTTTCTGTGGCTATAGGTACAAGAAGCTGACCATTTTCCTAATGTCCTTTCATCTCTGTTCCCTTGGAGCTTCCATAAGTACTGTCCTTAGTGATAACCTCTGTCTTATATGTCTTTGAGATTAAATTCAACATTGAAACTCAGATTGTGTGGGAGGGTGGGGCATACTACAACCTTAAGTCCTCAATTTTGGTGTAAGCCTTTGACTTGGGTTTTTGTTATTTCGTTTTCAAATTTTCCTGCCCTATACTTCTTTGTTTCCAATATTCATGAAGAAGAATGCCTCTTGAAATGTATTCCTTCCAGTATTTTCATGTGTTTGTGTAGACAGCTGAAGCCAAACTAAAATTTTTACCTTGCTTTGGTTTATGATAGAAGTCAATTTTTGTCATTTGTACACCTTGTATTAGCCAGTATCATTTGGAATGCTTACTGAATCTTATTTCTGCATATACCATACTATTTCCACATATAACCTCTTAAGCTTCAAAGCAATCCTCTCTCTACAATGCATTGAATCAACTTTTCTACATTTATGATTTGTTTTACTCCTTTGAAGTAAAATCAATAGTCTTATTGTACACATGTGTGAAACATTTATACAGCCAAATGTGAATATATTTGTGTTTTTTATTTTTTGGTTACTAACCTTATGTAGCTTATCAAACATGAAAATTTATTCATTTGTATTCAACCAATTTGTTTTCAAAATATCATTTACTGTAATTAAGAATTTAGTATCTTAAAAATAATTAATTTCAGCTTTCCATACCTCATATGCTCCCATAAATATCAAATCATTCTTTATATTTTCTACTAAAATTTTCCTGCTAAAAATGAGCAGACTACAAAGAGGCATAAGATATAATTAATTGGTATTTGTAACTGCATCCTTAGTTTGGAAAGGACAAGTATAATGATTTAATACCATTTAAATATATAAAATTAGAATAACATTTAGGAAAAACATCACAAATCAGAATAATTAGTATGTCAGATTGGTAACCTTAAGATGTATAATGTAAACAAAACAAACAAACCATGATTTAAACTGTGTAAATAAATATCATGGGATATTTCCATTTATCAACAATGATTAAATAATGAAGAATAGTAAAGAAAGTGTTTTTGCTAAAGCCATAAAATAAAATTTTGAATTGGAGGAGTTATAGACACTAAAATGTATAATCAAAACCTCGTTTTTCTTTGAAGATAACTACTTATCTTTGTTTCATCATATTCTGCAACTGGATACTGTTGTGACATCAGGCTTATATTTTCTACAAAAATCCTTGAGGCAGAATATCTACTTCAAAAATTATTACAGTTCATATCAAATATTAACTTTTCCACATTTGTGATCTATTTATGTATTTCATGCTTGTCATGTGAAAAAGTAAAATTAGGTTAGCATTTGTCTTTATGTCATATCCTTCTTATATAAATAAGCATGATCATTTTGGCTCAATTGATTTTTAGTTCAAGGAAATGCAAATATAGAATGGATATGAATATCCTGCATTATTGTAACCAAAATATTTCTCTAGTCACAATTTAGATTGACTGAATCTTATCTTTATACTTTCAAAAATACCTTGAAATTTATTTTTGAAGGTCAGTTATGATACATTCAAATCAAGTATTTTGTCACTCTCTCAAGGTGTTTACTTCGTCCTTAGGGAGCATCATATCAAGATATTATTTTATCAAGATAGGGCACACTTTTGACCACCCTGTAAATTTAGTACTTTATGTTAAATTGAATGCCCATGCATTTTTCCACAAGGATGTATTTAAATGACCTGAAAACGTTCCACTTGTATATTGTGGTAAACTTGGTGAAATCACAAGACACAATCTATAGGAATTAATTAGTCTTTGCAAATCATACCCCCTTTAAAAAGTAAGGAGTATCCCATCATAGTGAATATGCAAAAGATGACCCTGTGTGCCATAGACTCAAAGCACGAGTACGTCTGAGTTAGTTCTTCCTATCAACAATAGCAAAGATGCTAGACATTCACTTTTGTAATTCCTATGTTTCATAAAACTTTCTCTGAGGAGAATAGATCCAGAAAGACCCTCGTAGTCTTAAGGCAAGCTATCATCTTGTAAGAGGTCTGTGAGAGGACCTGAAAAAGGATACATGGAAGAAACTCTAGATGGCCTTTGAGAGATAATAGCAGCTTCCAGCTGGCAGCAAGAAAAGTGACACCATTCTCTTCCTGTGGTAGGATACCGATTCTATCAATAATTATATGAGTTTGGAAGAGGATATCAAGGTTAAGAAAGAAATGCAGCCTTACTGATACCCTGATTGCTCCCTTGTGGGACCCTGAGCAGAAAACCAAGCTATGTCATGTCTAGAATCCTAACATGCAGAAAGTATGAGATAATGCATGTTGCTCTTATCCTCTGTGTATGGCAACATTTTACCCAGCAAAGGGCATATAATGTACTTATCTATGCTTTACTTAATGTATTTCTACAGTGTTAAGTAAAATTTGTTTCATATAATACAGAGCTTATTTCAAACAGATTTTTAAATTGCCTCTATTTTTCTTTGCTATAAATATATCTTGTTTTCAGTCTGTAAATATTAAGAATAATAAGTGGACAGCAGAGTTCCAATTTATAAAGAAAACAAACCCTTTAATAATAAGTGAAATCAACAATAATGGTGACTGCCATAGTATGTCTACAGTTTAATTAAGGATAATTTTACATCTAATATTTGAATTAATGTGTGTGCACCTCATATAAAAGTTTGGCTGTAACTAAGTCCTCAACAGAAAAATAAAGAAGGATGGTACCTTTTCTAAAAACTACATAATCATCTTTTATCTTGAGGGAATATCATGAGGATCAAGTATAAATGGGAGCAACTCAAATGAAGGAACGGCAGCAGCTGAGCTAGGAATCAGATCAGCATCCCTGGCTGGGGAGGCACAGTCAAAAGCAGCTTGCAGCTCTTTTGAATGCTTTATAATGTATTTACTGGTGCCACCCTCTACCAGGAGAGGCAGGCAGTGATAATAGAATAGAGAGCTCTTCCTTAACATGGGGAAGGAAACTTATCCCCATAGAAAATATACATAGGCTTGTCACCCAGGACGTTTCAGTGGATCAAATAGACTCTAAATTTCCTTAGAATAAGCAAACCTGTTACAGAAATGTCCATCTCATTCCCCCTGAAGAACTTTATTTCTATAGAGCACTCATACCTTCTTACAATACAACTGATTATTTACTTTCTTATTACATAATCACTAGTATTTTGAAAAGTGAATTTCACAAGGAGTTGAGTAAGATGAAAGTAACTATTTTTCAAACCAAATAGCATTGACCAAGATTTTTAATAATTGTTTTCTATTTTTGTACTTATTAAATATATT
>NW_004624745.1:9931234-9943115 GCF_000247695.1 Heterocephalus glaber | reverse complement strand
GAGAAACTAGAGACATTTATAGCTAAATGGATGCATATTGAGGCCATACTCTTAAGTGAAATAAATAGGACATACATGTGTAAATACCAAATAATTTCTCAGGTATGAGAAACTGAAAGTGGAATTAAGGATTAAAATGATTAAAACAAATAATTGATAATGTGGAATAAGAAGAAAAAGTCCAAAGGGGTAGGAGAAGTGGGAGGGCAAAAAGTAAGAAGTGAAAGGAAAAACTGTGAAAAAGGGAAAAAATGGAGACAAAGTCTTTGTAAATAGAGAAAAGTGGAGGGGGTGAAGCAAGGTCAGGGAATGGGGAAAAAATAAGAACCAAGATACATCATGTACCAGTATGAGTACCCAATTATAAATGTAAATGTATCATATACCTAAAATGTACCAATAAAAGAATTTAAGGGAAAAAAATAAATGTAATGATTTTCATTGGTGAAATAAAACAGAGATTCTGACACTAAAATATTAATGGAGAGTTCTTTCACAGAGTTTTCATCCAATTTATACAATATCACAAGAATAATTCTTTTAAAAATTTATTATTATATTATGGATATAATAGTGATTTTTAAAAATTCACCACTGAAATAGATTAAAGTATGTAAATTAACAATCGTTTTTAAAAATTGATATATGGTTTCATAATAATATAAGGTTAACATCAGAACTTAATTATGTGTTTTTTCATACAAGTATTTTGCATAAACACAAAAGTATAATTTTTACCTCACCTTTCCACACTACAGTTTTTAAAGGATATATTTTCTCATTTATTTCTATGGACTTGATATCTGTATCATCCTTAAGATTGAGATATTGATTATAAAGATCAGCATTTTACTGTAGTTAGTGTCTGGCTACAGCTTTTGCTATTTTAGTATTTGTAATAGTAGCAATGTTTCTTTGAGCTACACTTCAGAGTATTGATAAGAAGAATTGATTGCATTAAAAACGTTAAGCCATTATTGTCCCTTTCTTTTTTGACGGTTACCTAACGTAACAGCGCTTTATCCAGTGTGAACTGTGAAGCAGCAAGTGAACCATGGTTGAAATCAGAAGATCTGAATTTATGACCCAGCACTTTTTTACAGAAATGACCTATGCTGAGAGGAATAAGGTAGAGTGGTTCAGTGGAGGCACTGGATAAAGTAAATGCACTCAAACCCAAGTCATATCTCTTTAGAGCTGCATAAGCTTGGCAGGTTACTTAATCTCCTTGAACCTTGGTTATGTTTCTGTGAAAGACTGATTGGTGTTTTGCACACATTCTTGCTGTGCATCTTAACCAGGAAAACTTTCCAAAGGCTCAGATCTCAAAAGAAGTTCTCAAGAAACAAAAAGGTGTTTCTTACTTCCCTTTCTCTCTGATCTATTGATAACCCTTCCCTATGCCTATATTCAATTGTCCCACTGAAAACCCCATGCTGGTAGCCCCAATCTGGTTACCTCTACTACAGGTAAATCCTCTTTAATTTTAATTTTTTTCCTAAAAAATAAGGAGACTTTTCTCTTTCTACCTGTCTTCTAATAGTCCTTTTCTAATTATACATCTCTGATTCAGATGATTCTGCTCTCACCTTTATCCCATTAAGTTTGGTAAGATTTGTATTCTGCATTAAAAGCCATAGTTATGTTTCCTATACTGCCCAGTAAGTGTTTCTCAAACAGGCATAAGAGAAAACAATCAAATATCAATATTGAATATTCTTTAGAGTTTGGATGCTAGGTGAGGCTTTTTTACTTGTTACACTTTAGGTTCAATGAATTAATCCTGTGCCACTTATGGAGAAGGTCAAAACCAAGTTTAAGTTCCATTCCTACTTTATCTACCTCTCACACCCATTTAAAATGAATTTTCAGAACATTTCATCTTATATAATTTCCATCAATGCCCCCATTTTAATCAAGATACACCACTCCTCACTGATTCAGAGTTCCAATCAGCCAATTCAGAAACTTTCCTGTTTCACTTTCTTGGATTCATCCTGTATTAAATATTTCCATTTTTATTATAAAATGTTTAGTCCTTGTCTCTGGATTTTTATTATCACACTACATTGACTAAAGAGTTATAATTTAAGATAAATAATTATAATTTTCTGAGGAATGTTGCAAGCTGTGTACCGCCTTCCTCGAGGCTCTGGTGTTAGTGAAGAGATATCTTAGTCAAGTTGGTTGATTGCCATTATTTGCAGGTGTCATGTAGTATTTGGATAAAATAACTCTTATTTTGATCATATGTGGTTGGAAATTTCACAAGTTTATGAGAGGAATAAGGCTTTTTGCTGTTACTCAAATAATTGCTTTGAGTAATTAATAAGCTATACAGGTCAGAAGTACATATCTTTTTTCAGCAATGAAAACCTATCTTTTATTAATGCTTGGTATTTCCCTTTATTTTCAATCCCCTGGTTTGAGAAACTCTTTTAAAACAGCTCTCCGATCTCCTTGTTCAATCCCTTCTGTCTCTGCTATTTCACTCTCCTTGCTTTCTCTTTTCTGTAAAGAGGATATGTTAATGTTTTTCTCTTCTGATTCTCTTGTTCTTGTTCCTGTTCATCTTAAGGAATTCGAAGTAGTTTTTGTTTTTATCATTTGTGATTCAGTTTGAACATTTTCCGCTTTTGTACCATGGATGCACTATCTCCTTCAATCTCTCTCAACATAGAATTAAGCTTAATTTTCCTTTTATTTTCTCTCAGTTCCTTCATGTACCACTGTGACAGTTAATAATGGTGTCAACTTTAAATGCTCAACTAATTGGCTTACCATAGTTCTAAATAAAAATAGAGAGAAGAAGGAAATATCAATTCTGCTTTTTGGGAGGAGCTTCTGTCTTTATCACTGCTTTTGGATGCCCATCTCCAGGCTTCCAGCATGGATATTTTAGCCTTGCAGTGCAGACTCTTCAGCCTTCCAGCACAAACTATTCAGCTTGAAACAGACTTTCACAACAGCCAGCAGTAAGCACCTGGCCTTTAACTTTTGGCTAGATCCTTCAAATCTGCAGGACATGGAGCTTTTTCATTCTTTCACACCTGACTGTCTCTGCATTCAGCCATGTAAACCTCCCTTGTACATTGTGTTCTCTCTCTCTCTCTCTTTCTCTCTCTCTCTCATTAAATTATTAAATGTATTTTTCTTGTGAACACTGACTAATACAGATTTTGGTAACAGGAGTGGGGTCATTGCTATAATACTTCCTGACATGCAGTTCAGAAACCTTTGGCTTGCAGGAGGAGTTTGGAAAGGTTTGAATGTTTGGAGATGATAGCTAGAGAAGTAACCCTAGAGTGCTGTCAGCTGAACTTGACGAGAGATTCAGGTCAGAGCTAAATAGACCAGAATATTAACAGTAATATAGGTAGAAAAGACCAGGTTTAGCAGGCTTCAATTGGGAAGGACTCCATTGGTAGTTGGAGTCTAAGCCATGTGTCATGCTCTGGCAGAAAATTTGTCTGCATTTTACTCACGACCAGAGACTTTATGAGAGATTAAGGCCAGGGGACTAATTAACATGGCAGAAGAAATTTCAAGGCTGTTGGCACACAAATACTGTTAGGGGCTTTTAGCCAACTCTCCCTTAAGAATTGAGAGCAAATTGCCCGGCAGAATGATTTAAAAAGTTGTGAGTTTGTCCACAAAGGAGCTCCAATAAAGTTGTAGCCTTCAAAGATGGATCAGGAGAGAACTTGCTTACTGAAAATATTTACATTAAAATGTCAAGTATTTTGGTATAAAACAATAGAAAAGGGCCTAAAGGCATCACAAGAACCAGCAGGACTCCATCTTTTGCAAGAGCAAAATTGCAAAGGTGAAAGACTTTGCTTTGAAAAGAGAGGCATTTAGAATGGTGGCAACCTGTGGAATGGGAACTAACACCACAAAATTCAGTTCACCATGCTCAGTCATCCAGGAACTCTGAGGCCTCTGCAACAATCAGCAAAATGCAAAAGGGCTCAGCTACCTGGCAGCATACCATGGCATCTTCCACATGGTGCTGGTTTTAGATAAATTATGAAGAATGTTATAGTTGGGAGGACAGGAAGGTTTCCACCATATAAGGAGAAGTTCAATACTTCCCCAAACTACAAATTTCATTTTAAAAATATTTCAATGTATGCGATAATTGGTTTCACTTATACTACTTTTTCTTAGTTCCTTGAAAAGAAAGATTTGTGTTATTATGTTTCTTTTTTTGTAACAATCTTTTTTTGGTTTATGTTTTGTACTCTGCGTAACTGTTTTGAAGATAATGATATGCAGTGTAATAACTATTGTTCTCTTATATGATTATGAAATTTTGTTTCATAAAAATCATTTAAAAAATTAAGAAAACATATTTTCAAATCTCTCCTTCAAAAAACTCCTGGGAGGCCAGGCTGTGTGCCCATGACAGAGCAGTTTGTGAAGCTGTGAGGATAGAACCAGTGCAGTGGAGTGCTAGGATGCTGGAAAAGCCAGGAACATGGAACCGCCATGAGGAAAGCCATGAGCAGTGGGCAAAGACAGCTTGAGAGGGAAGCCATGAGGGCTACAGCCACCAGTAGTGTCATAGGGATGGGCCATCAAGCCCTTGGGAGTTCACACCTTGCTACAGATTGGCCTGGGTGCTGGGCATGAAACTGTGGGATTTAATGTTTGCTCTGCTGGATCTTGTTCTTGTTTCAGTCCCATTTCTCTCTATCCCTCTGTTTCTCCCTTTTGGAATGGGAATGTTTATCATGTGTCACTCTATGTTGGAAGTGATCAACTTTCGTTTCATTTTTATAAGTGTTCACAGGTAAGAGTTTGCCTTAAATCTCCACAGAGACTTTGGACTTGGCCTTGTTAGCAATGATGAAATTGTTAGGAGTCTGGCAATTCTTAGAAACGGACTAATGCATTTTGTATAAAGGAATATGCATGGTTTTCTTGAGGGCTGGGGCAGATTGTTATGGTTTATATTCAGATGTTCCCCAAAGCCTTCATGTGTTTTTGGAAAGGTGATTGGATCATGGTGGTACTCATCAGTGGATTAGTCCACTGGATGAATTTATAGCTGAGTGTGATACTGGGAGGTGAACTCAGGTGGGAAGAAGTAGGTCAGGGTCATTGGGAGTGTGGACTGGAAATATACATCCTTCTTATTCCCTTGATCCATCTCTGCTTCTTGCCAGCCATGTCACAAGATCTTTCTCCTCTACCAAGCCTTGGAGTCAGGTGACTATGGACAGAAACCTTTACAAACTTGAGCCAAAATAAATCTCTCCTCCTTTAATTTATGGGTGTTGGGATTTTTGTTCCAGCAATAAGAAAACAAAGAAAAGCAGTATGACAAAATGTCCCCCACGTAGTTCCTTTTAGTCTTTTCTTTCATGTTTTAGAAAATACATACACTTCATCAATTTAATTTTTAAAATGATATTATAAAAGATGTATATTTTAGGACTGGCTTGGTGACAATTTAGATGAGTGCATAAACCTCACGATTTTGGTCAGAGATAATTTTTCTTTTCTCTTTGAATTTAAATTGGATAGTAAATTGGATGGAGGCAAATAATTCATTAGTAATTTTTTTCCATTAATATCTATGTTTTAGGCCTCTATTATTTTACTACTGCCATCTCATATTTCTTAATATACTCAAACTATGGCTTCATTTTCTCCAGGCTGTTGGTGAACATTCTTCTACACTCAACTAATTACACTAATTTTTTTAAATCTCTCACGTTTATTACCTCTATTCCATGCAGAGATTTCATAGGTTTGTTTTATTTATTCTGTGGCTGTCATTTTAATAAATCTTCTGTAGAGTGGTGAATGCTTGCTTTAAATGCAACATTCTGACTTACCTATCTGAGGATTTGGAAGTAAACACTGGTTGATATTTTTATTTGGACTGAGAATTTCAAAACTTGATACTTTCTACACAGTTCTCAATGGAAAATATGGTCAAATCACAACCACTTGTAAAACTTCTACAATATGTTCAGTTTCTCCCTTCTTTGACTATACCACCCAAGAGAGGGCACCACTTAGATTCTAAGGAGGACAAATACTGAATTAAAATAAAACAAGACAGGAAAAGAGCTGTCATCTCAAACAAGTTTTCTCAATATTGAAAAGTACTTAACACAAAATTGCTCTTATAATATTTGCTCAGACAAATTACACCTATGTAAAAATCAGTCGTATTTTTTACTGTTTACTCCACTATCCCTTGTTGACACTTTTTCAGAGCTCTAATATTCAAACCAAATAGAACTTTCCTAAAGCTCCTAAAAGGTAATGCATTTCATAGCCTGTATTTCACTGTACCCAATCTAGTTTACAGCTTGCTTCTCTTGCTTGTATTTTAGTCTTTCTTGCAGTATTTCTTATTTGTTATTATCTTACAATGTGGAAATAGTTGTCATTTGCAGAATAAATTTTAATTATTGATACATGACAGTTTTTAAAATTCAGTCTCTGTATTTCTAGTTGATTTTCTCATTAAGAAATTGACATTTACAAAACAGTTTTTAAATCTACAAATAATTCATGAGCTTTCTCACTTAGCTATCTGATATCAAAGTGGTTGGGAAAAAACCTGCCACTTCGTGTTGGTGGCAATCTATGAAAGGCCAAGCCAGCTGTGAACTGTCACCTTAACATTTATGAGGCATTAAGTACAGCTCTTTGAGAAACTAGAAATAGCAACGCAGTGATTCTGGAAACCTGGTCCCTCATTATTCTGAAATGTGAAAATTCAAATAAGAAGCAAAATGGGCATTCAAAAGAAGGAGTAAAGAGATCAGATATATGCAATTTTGGGGAAATGTGGAATATGAGATAGGGATATTTCAATACATGAGTATTTTATACTTGTATCAAAACTCAAGCTTATCTAGAACTCTGAAACATTTTCATCATTTTTGCTCATTTAACATTATTTTTTTATAAAATTATTAAATCTTGTTGAATTCTCTTTTTTCCCATAAAGTCTTTCTCAATTATTTCAGCACAGAATAAACACCTCTGAACTCCTAAAATGGTTTTTAAGTGTTTAGTTTAAGTCACACATTTTTATGCTTGTCATACTTTTTGAATCATACTCTGTAAAATATCATAACTGAATTACATGTAAGAGGAATTTTTTATCATTGTGCTTTTTACTTTCAATATGTATGATATAAGATGCTAAACCCTAAAATCCCATAAAGATATCAAATGCAGGGCATCTTATCTTCAGCTCCAGAATAATATTAGGTGCTTGATGATCTATAGTTACCAAAAGTAGTTTACCTTCGAAGTTCTCCTATTCATCAATAAAATGACTTGAATTTCTTAAAAATTCAGTGGATGCTTAAACATTCACATATATTTATCATTTTTCAAGGAAATATTTACAAAATTATTAATCCAAAATGTTAATTATTAAGTACATAAATTTTAAAAAGTTCTTGATAAAAATAAACCTAAACTAGCTCAAATGTTGTTATAAACTCACAGCATTTTTCCTTTGCTTGTATGATGTATAATTTCAAGTCCAATATATTTTGCTCTGTAGCTTTTCTCCTTTGAATCACTCATACCCAGTTGGTCCTGCAGAAAGGATATTGTTTATAACATTGTTCTGGCCTGCTTCAGATCATGTTTAATGTTTTCACATTATTCTTTAAATATCAGCTCACTTCAAGTGTTGAATATTGTTTGTTTTAAAGCTGTGTAAGACATATAATCTTCAGATTCTCACAAGCTCACGATGACAATCGGGTATAAAACACATGATATTTAGCTGTTATAAACATATAACAAAATCCTTGTTCTTAATAAAAACAAGTATATTTTAAAATAGATTTTTTGATTTTTGTATTATCCAGTGTAGTTTTACAACATAGTGTTTTGGGGTTTTGGGGGGTGAGGGGGTTGGTACTGGGGATAGAACTCAGGACGTTGTGCTTGGTAGGCAGGCAGCAGAACCACTGAGCTAAATCCCCAGCCTGGAAACATAGTGTTCTGAGTCCAAATATATCTTTTATCTTTTCCCAGAGTCAGCTCTGGAAAAACCAGTCTGCCCTTAGAAGTCAGCCTACATAATTGGAGACAAGTGATGTAAATAGAAAAAATGGAAATAAAGTCTTTGTAAATAGGGAAGGGTGGAGGACTTGAAGGGAGGGCTAGGAATGGGGAAAAAAATAAGAACCAAGATGTATTATGTAAAGGTACAATTCCCAATGAGAAATGTAATTGTGTTGTATACCTACAATGTACCAATAAAAGAATTTAATAATAAAAAAAAATAATTAACCCTGAGTAAGTAAAACTAAAAGACAGCATGTTAAATCTTTTTGGTTTCATTACTAGATAACACTCCTCTTAGATTATTCAGCTCAAGGTTGCTGGATTAATTTTAGATTTATACTTGGTATGCAATACCATTTTCAAATGTGAAATCTAACTCATTATTCTGCCAAGATGTAGGTTTAGTGATTGAATATGTGAATGATCAATTTCTTGCTTTGGCTGAACTTCCACCTTCTAAGATCTCAGGTATTGGCTCAGATTTCTCCTTGAAATATAGTGTAAGAATTTGGGCCAAATTAATAATCAGTCTAATTTTTAACTTCTGCACAGAGCCATCCATCTCATCTATGCATGAAAGACCCTTTAACTTCAACAGAGTCTCAAAGTTCAGAAAAAAATATGATGGTGTATATAAAAGGCATGCTGTGATGATGTAGCCTCCTGAAATTAAAATAACTTACTTGTTTCCTTTCTAATAATGTCTTGACATATTTCTGGTTATTTAACAAAACTTGGAATGTACGATGAATGAATATAGATTTTATAAAATTTTTTCATACTGAAATTATTGATCATTGGAATCAGGTAGAGGCAAACTTTCATGGTAATTTGTTGTTCTTTATTAGTATGCAGAGAGATATTTTGTATAATATTACTTACAATATCCTATGCTCTATTTTAGAGATTAATTAATAAGACAATTGCAGATGGCTAGGAGAGAATGCATTCTAACATCAAACATGGGTGTGATTATAGGATGCATAAATATTAGCTGTTCATAAAATTTAAGTATCTTTGAATTTAACTGTTAAGAGGCAGAACTAAAACATAATTCATGAACAATAGGGGAAGTTTTCAGTGTAACTTCTGATTTTAAGCTTCATTTAGTAAGCTAGTCTAGTTAAAACTAATAATTCATTAAAAATCAAGAGTCTTGAGTGTCTGGTCCATAATTTGCATACAAATGTGATCTGATATTCGACATCAGCAATCCCCACTCTATATCTTTCTGAATTATATTTGAACATGACTTAATCTTTGGCCCAAGAAAATCACAATGAAACAGCGCTGATATATTGTTGTCAGACCATCCCTGAAACAAGATTATGAACCAAGATCAGTATGATTTTGAAGACAAATACTGTGTGTCTTTTTTACTATACATCCGTATCCCTGTACTTGTATCCAATAAAAGTATAGAGATAATTTCATTTTAAAGATTTTGAAGGAAAATAAAGTTGTCATATATAAAACAATTGTCTTTGTATATAGAATCCCTGCTTTTGATCATACGTTTAAATGAGCAGATGCTCTGCTTATTGTGTTTTTGCCTGAAATGATACTGGAAAAGCACTATGTGATTAACTTCCCTGGTTTAAGAACCAAAGAGATAGATAATTTCTATGAGGAAAGATTTCTGGCACATACTTTTCTGACTGTTTCTTTGGAGGTAATGAATTTCCAAACTGTCTCCTTTGGGCTTTTTTCATTATCAGACCCAATATCTACGTTAAAGATCGCGTGAACAGACCCTTAAAACTAGAGCTTTTCTCACATAGGGAATCCTCACCTTGTACCCACCATAATTTTATTGATCTAGCAACTTTATGCCCACTTGTTAAGATTATGGTTTTGAACAGAAGAGATGCCACACAGAGTTCTAATCCAACAAGGTGGACAGTTTGCTGCTAAATTACCTTCAAAAAGTTCTAAAAATTATTCAGACTTGTGAGTCAACAATTTTACAGTGAAGCAATTCTCGGTTACTCAGCCTCTGTTGTTATTTTTTGTTTGCAAATATAATGTAATTTACTTCTCCCTTTCATGAAAGTGATCTAGATTCGCAAAATTATAGCATTATGCTCAATCATTAAAAAGTTAAATTTATAATGAAGGAATTGTTCCCAGACCATTAATGTACCACTACTACTATGAACCAAGTTAGGAACCAAAAAACAAACTGTTGTTACATCATTTGAAAAAAATGGCAATATAAAAAGATTTTAATTACTTACCTTTTTTTTGAATACTTGGCAATATAAAGTGGATAAATCAGGTTTCCTTTTCAGAGAAGTAGCTGAGTGCTTCAATACATCTAAAGCCATCTGGTTCAAGAAGTCTCAATCTTTGATTTATCTGTATGTCCTAGGCCTCAGTTTATGCCTTTGTCAAAGATGAAAATGTATATATCTCAAAGAGTTATGATGATTAAGTGATACACTACACATAAGGTTATTAACCAATAATGAATAATGATTTACAGGAAAATTAAAAGTTTATTTTTTCAGATTGTCCCTGATATGAGTGTCCTCTTTGTGGTGAGATATGAGTGACTGATTTTTCCATGATTTTAAGATTGCTATAATATGATTGGTTATTTTTATTCATTTTCAATGATATTAATAATGATCACACCTTTAGATCCATATACTTGAGACATTTCAGATACACATATGTGCAAAGTGTCAGAATTTATTCCTTGAAATAAGTAAGGTTTTTGTATTTAGGGGAACCATGAAGTTTTGGTAATTCAATTCCTAGCTACCCCTTCTAGTAGACACCCATTTAAATGGAGACTTTATCTAAAAGTGCAGTGCAGGTCAAGGGATGGAAAAACTACCTCTTTAGGAGATAGCTCCTGAATATTTGCTTTTAACAGCTCTATGCAAGTATTGCTTGATGGTAAATATCACAGCTGATGTTTAGAAATTGCCCTAGATGAAAGGAGTAAGGCTGGGCAAGGTGAAAATCAAGAGCTGCTGAATACATTACAGGCTGAAAGAATTTTTGGAAACAATTTCCAAGTATGTATCATGCACAATTTCTAAAATGAATAAAAGTTTGAAATAAGCTTTAAATAAGATGTTGAAAAGCTGTAAGTGAAACTGCTTTAGTCTTAATCAATGCAACTTGTGATGAGGTAATGAAGAGCAGGCAATCAGTCAGAACCTAATCTACCCAAATGAAATCTCAAACAACAACAGAGGATATTCTTTTAACTTAAGTTTGTGTTAAAAGAAATGGGCAAAGTAAGTGCTATGCAGATTTAATGTGCTAATGAAATCAATTCATCAAGTTTTAAATTACATAGGACATTAAAATAAGAAACTGTTCTGAACACAAAAGAGATGATGATTCATGAGAATATCCACCTTTGAGAAAGAACAGCCCTGAAAATTTTAGATCAGATTTTAAAAATATTACATATCAGGTTCTCAAAAACCTTACTTCTTTTTTAAAGATCTTCCCATGAATATCTAGAATTTTTACTTAGGAAGGAAAGCCAAACTGGGCAGCCACGAGATCTATTGTGAAGCCATTTTGCTGGCCAGTGCATTGCTGCTTCTCAGGTCAAGGGTCTGACTCATGGGTTTGGGTGCACATTGACATATCTGGAAACGTTCAAGGGTGCAGGAGCCTAGACAGCTTAAGGTAATCAACTTCTAATTTATAAATTTTTATTTTATCTTAAATAATTTTAGCATCAGTCCTTTAATAAATGTCTTACAATATTTCAAAATAAAATATCTCTCACTCAGTACTAAACTGATACGATGGTCCTAGAAAACTGTAAAATCCAAGACATCATGAGAAACCAATG
>NW_004624745.1:9879007-9907150 GCF_000247695.1 Heterocephalus glaber | reverse complement strand
GATAGATAGATAAATATTTATATCTATCTGTCTATATATCTCATATCTATATTTATATATACACCTTATAGGTACTGTAAGATCAATATTATATAAGATCAATGTTAATGAGTTATATATATGAATCATATATGAATATAAATATAGTACAATATAAATATAGTATATGAACATAAATATGATCTTACATGTGTATTTACATGTGATCTTACACATGCATTTTCTCCACAAGGCACATTGTAGACTTCTTGTACTTAGGAATACCAGACAGTAACTCAGCACTAAACTTAGGGAATATTTTAAAAGAAAATCCAATGACAATGCACAGATATGAAGAAAACATGGCACTAAAGTGTCCTCAGAAAAACAAAACTGTTTTTAGTATAAGAATTAAGAGAGAATAACTTCCTTTGATGTTAGCTAGGACTGTGAGGGTTGGGTAAATAATATTTTTATCTACTCTAGGTATATGTGTGAAGTATGAAAATTCTTTGAATATTGATTTGAGAGTTACAAATAAATTATGGCAAATTGGTGAATTTACAAATGCTAAATCTATATCCTTTGTGTCAACACCCCAGATGATAAATCTTGAGTGAGCCTTGCCAGTTAGAATTGAAGTTAGTATCAAAAACATGGGAAGAGTCAAAAGAAAAGAAAAGGTTAAGAACAAATGAATCCAAACTCTCTCATTTAGTAAAGGCTAAAGTTAGCAGTTAAAAGTAATTTAATTTTCTAAAAACATTTTTCCTAGTTAAAGTGTCTATGAGGATTTTTGTTTTGTTTTTGTTTTTTATTATGAGAGACAAACAATTCAAAAGGGGATATGGAGAGAATATATGGAAAAATTTCTCTCAAATGTGCATTCCTAGCCCAGGGCAAATGTGAGAATAAAATAAGTTTCTCTTGTATGAAATCTGGCCTGCTATTTCTAGCTGATACATAATAGATTTATTTATTGGAGTGGGAGCACCAGGAAGACTGTAAAATGCTTTGGGAACTGTTTTTAAAAATTTTCTATTATTCTTCAAGATTTTCTGTTTCAAACTCAAGCGCAAAAGTTGAAATGTGCCACAGCTTTCTGTGTGTTTCCCAATAGTAAGTGTTGATTAACTTATCAGGATACTGGTGTGTCCTCAAGAACTGCTGATTTTAAAGAGATTCTTAAAGCATAGGCATCACTCTAAAATCAGTTTTGAAGATGACTGATGTACCCTTAATATAAAGAAAGTCAGAGAAAATGCTGAAATCTCTTCTAGAGCCTCAGAGACCTAAAAATATTTTCTGACTTATTTTCTAATCCTTAAGGAAAATTTAAATACAGGGACTCTGGGATGTATGGATGGTAAATTTATAGGACAACAACAGAAAGATAACTCTCGTGGACAATGCTAAATACCAAGTAATGGCTTTGGAAAATAAAATCTCTTTTTAAAGTTCTGGTTAATTATTTCTTATTCCTAGGCAAATATATGATATGAAATTCAGAGACAAAAACAGAGCATCTAAAGATTGAGAGATGAAAGGGAATAGTAGAAATTTTACAGCAATCTAGGTAACTGGATCACATATCTTTTCTCCAATTCAAAATTAAAATGCAGATAAATTAAAAAATGAAACTCATTAAGTGAAAGCCTTAATGGGATTTCAACAAGTTTTTGGAAAAATCGTCAGTGATTGATTCAGCAACCAACTTAGCAGAAAAAGAGAATAAACAACATAAGAGTGAGTGGAAGCCAAAGAAACCCTAAAAGGGACCTGCTACTTGTGACACTAAGTAACCTAAAACAGAATTGAAAGATCCATCTCCTTACATCCCATTATCTATCTTTTATTTTGCAGTTTACTACTATTTAGCTTCCTTATATAAAAGAAACTATACAATATTTAAGCTTGTGTGTCTGATTTATTTCATGAAACAGTATGGTCTCAAGGGGGATCTGTTTTCTTACAAATGATTCAAGTTTATCTTTCTTTTTTGGCAGAGTAGTACTTTATTGTGCATAAATACCACACTTGCATTACCCATTTCTTGGTTTATGGACTTATAGGTCCTTCCAAGATTTAGATATTAGG
Source organism: Heterocephalus glaber (assembly GCF_000247695.1). Next base: position 9,905,074 of record NW_004624745.1, on the reverse strand, counting down.
AATTGTGTTGCCATAAAACGGGGATCAACAAATGGGGGAGGGGAGAGGAAGGGTTTGAAATAAATTAAAACTTGTTGTGTACACGTATTAAGCCCCTACAAGAACATAATCATTACATATACCAACCATGTGCCAACACAGAAAAAAATAACAGAAGTGAAGATGGTACCCTGAAAATGAGATTGAAAACAGAGGGTGGTGACTTTTAGCAAGACCAAGAAAGAAAACAAAATTGATAGATGATCTGATACATTTGAGTATTTGGTAAATAAAATCTATTTGTTTCCAAAATGCATTATAATCATTTTCCATCCATACCTTTGTTTTAATTTTATATAATTTGTTGGGGAAAGTATTTACATGATTTAAATATTTAAATGCTCTAAGTAAATATTGACTCGTAGATTGAATAAAAATTAGGATTCTACTTAAGGAAAAGTATACTTAGCTGGCTAATATCCAAGAAGACTATGCATATCAAAGGAAACAATCAAAAGAGTGAAACAACAGTACACCATGTAGAGGAGACATGTACCTACCTGTGATTATTGCTGCATTATTCACATTAACCAGGATATGTATGGAATCAACCTCATTGTCCATCAACGGATGAATGAATATAATATAAAGGAAAAATAATAATGAATCGAATCCTGCCATTTGGCACAACATAGATGCAACTGGACCCCATTATGTTAAGTAAGGCAGGGACAAATAGGCATATATTACATATTCTCATTCCTATGTAGAAGGTAAAACTGTTAATTTCTTATAAATGGAATAGCAATCCTTAGAGGTAAAACTTGGTAAAGAGATGTATTACAGATGCAAAAATACTGTTATAATGGAGGAATACATTCTAATGTTCTATAGCATATTAGTAGAATTATATATTTTAAAAATAATTATATATTTTATGATATAGATAACAAAACTACTGTATTTTATAAAAGACAAGAAAAGTTCAAAGCTACTCAAAACATGATTTTTTTTTTTTTTTTTTTGTGCTGGGGATCAAACTCGGGACCTTACGCTTGCGAGGCAGGCTCCAGAACCACTGAGCTAAATCCCTGATTTTTAATGAGAGAAATGTTCACATTTATTTCATTCACATTATACACATTATACATAACATTATGTAACAATGTTATTATATATATAACAACACTATGCATCATATGCCTCATATATATGTGTCAAATTATTACAGTGTACCCTATAAATATGTATACCTATGTGCAGATAATAATCATAAACATAACTCTTTTGAAAAATATGTAAATTTTTTGAAAAACAGGTACTTTCTATGTGACAGTTAACTATTGTGTCACTTTGAGTAAGAAATACCCATTTGATTGGCTTAATGTAGTTCTGGGTGAGACTGAAGGGATTTGCTGATGACAGAAGACCGACCCTGGGAGTGAGTGGCACCAACCAATAGGCTCACCCCTGAATGAAAAACAAGGGAAAGAAGAAGGAAAGCTTCCTTCTGTTTCTTCAGAGGGGCACCAGTCTTCACCTTTTCTGTGAACAATATCCCCATGTGTCCAGCACAGACCCTTCAGCCTCCTGATACAAACTCACAAGGGACACTGCAGTGTGCTCCAGGAGTCTTTGACTTTGACTTAATGTTTCGGATCTCTAGACAGCCCTTTTGCACTCTTCCACACCTAACTCTGCAGCTCAGCAGGTGGCCATTGTAAAAGTGTCATATATAATATACAATAAGTATAAATAATACACATCCCATATTAAATCTGTTACTCTAGTGACCATGTTACTTCAGTTAAAGTAAGTATGAAAAACAAGTAATGTTATGCTGGGGATTTAGATAATTGCTCATAAATCTTGTAGGGCTGATGGTATGAATAACAAAACTATAATTTTTAGGTAAACAGATCATCTTTTTTTTTCTACTATCTGCTACCTTGCTTCTTTTGGGGCTTTTTTCATTAATTAATTTCCATTCTGTATTCTATTACTTATTCACGAGTGTCCTTACAACAGTCTATGGCCTGTCACTTCAACAAAATCGGGTTCACTACCATTTGCAAAACTTTGCATCTATTTCCATACATGAAACCTATACTATGCCAAATAGAGCTTTAAATTTCCTACTTGGGTTTCTTTTTGCATTTGTACTGTCTGGGATTCTTTTTTCATTCTTTCCTTTAAACTGAGTCTTGTTATTTTAAAATAAATTTGGCCCAAAGATAGCTGTATGCTTTCAGCCCCTATATAGTAACTACAACTGAACTTTGTACTTAAACTGTCAGCCTAACGTAGGAGTCACATTTGTAACAAATAGCTGAGCCTCTGCCAGCCACAGCCTCCAAGCTTCAGTCATAAGTGGTCAACTGATTAGAGTTAGGCTCTAAGTCAAACACTGAGCTGTCACAAAGCAAGCTGTTTCTGTACTTCACTTCCATTTCTGTCCATTAATGCTGTCTGGCCGGATTACAGATCAGAACTCTCTCAACCTTTTCTGAGGTTCTGCCTGATTGGCGCATTGTTCTTGGCTCAAATAAGCTGTAAAATTTAATTTTTCTTAAATTTTCCTTGAACACTCAAACATCACTCAGAGCCTCCTGAAAGGATTTCTAGGAGCCATCATTGAACATTGAAGTCCTTAAGTTCCTGTGTGAATTAAGGGGACCCTTTTACAGGTTAGCGCCATGAACACAATGCAAACTGGCATACCTGGAAGATAACAGAGTGGAAAATAATGTAGTCATAGCTATACCCAAGATTCATCCTTTTCTATCTCTCAATTTGATTTTCTTTATTCTTGGCTTTATTCTATTCTAAGAAGGCACTTCTAACTGAGTGACAAAGATTACCATAATGATTTCCCTGATCTCACCTTACCAGGCTAACCTTCACAGCAACAATTCCTTCTACATAGTTCTTGTAAACTTGAAGTCAGTTTTAATTAGCCCAGCTTGAGACAGTGTGGCTAGAGGAAAATGTATGTTAGTTACCTAGGCATAACTCTACACATCTCTAGATTTTCAAATTCAATTTGTTTTTATTATACTACAACCTCTAAAGGTGAACTGGTATATTACTACTGAAAAACTGAAATGAAAACAGACAAATTTCCACCAGAGATGTCTCCTCTTCCCTAGCATATCTGTGGTTTGCTTCAGCTGACATTTAGTATTTACCTTTGAACACTGTGGCAGCACCATATTTGCCAGTGTCTTTTATCAAATGCATATATAGTTTCTAATCTGGACCACAGGCTGTTATACAACTCAACAATTTATTATTTGTATACCTAGGAAGTAATCCACTGATCAGTGCTTAATAAGAGGTCAATAAATATTTGTTGATAATGTAGAATTGTAGGGAACAGTGTTTAGTAATCAATCAATGTATCTTTGCCAATTTGGGCCAAAAAATCTATGATAGGCAGGCTTTTTAATAAATATCAGGTCACCCAGTTTAAAGATCTATTCTACCAAAACATGAAAAATTGATTTAGTTGGTAAAGTTGCAAATAAACAGGCAGAAAATAATTCTGACCTTATTCAACAACAGAGCATGGCATTTATGAAACCAAAAGTTGTAAAGAAACACATCATCTAATAAACTGAAAATAGTCGTGACATTTTATAGCTTAAATGTGAAATGAAAGGGTATTTCATCGACATTCATGATGTTCTAAAAACAAAGGAAATTGCATTTCATAAACTGCATTAAGAAGCCAACCACTGTTTCTCCACATTGTTGATTATTCATGAAGCATCTGGATGAGTCTCAGCTGGCTCATGCACTGCCCTGCCTGGTTCAACTTTCCATCCTGCCTTGAGACCTCCACTTACTTGGTCACATTCAGAGCAACCGCTTCATCCTCCATTGTGGCCTGAATCACGTTCATGGCTTTAGAAGTCATCTCACAGCTTAAAGTTACCTGACTTTGCCATCAGCAGGGACTTGATCTGCATCTTTTCATCCCAGGACCTGCTGTTGTGAATTGAGCTCAGAGTTTGCTGTAGGCAGAAAGCTCTTATTCTCTCAGGCAATTACAAAGAAAGGTAGGCTGCCGGAAGAGTTCAGATGGATTTGGAATAGATAGGAAGTATGAATCTGTTTAGTATAAAAAAAAAAAAAAGCTGAAAATGATACACAGGATGTAGAAAAACTACTTCTAAAGAGCAGGCAGATTGAGAGAGTAGATAAGAAGGAGCAGGCAAGGGCAATGATGTGTAAGTGGTCTCATGGAATTTGGTTCATTGCAATTGTCCGAAAAGTGGACCAGGGTTCTCTGGGTGTTCCATGACTGTTTCACCTACTTTCATAATAATATCAAAATGTCTATATTTCCATTCTTCTTCTTTCAGGAACACATATTTGCATGGTTCTGACTTAATGAGTTTCCATTAACAAGATAGTAGGCACAGTGAGGGTTTCCTATAATTTTAAGAGTGCAGAGGTTCTTTAGACAAAATCATGTTATGGATTATTCTAGGAATCAAAAAATTTCTTTCCATTTCTGACTTCATGCTCCTAAAGAATTCATTTGAGTGTTCACTCTTATTTCCTGATGTAAAGATGGGCTAATTACCTCTGTTCAATCAAATGTACAAATTAACTGTGGGCTTGGATGACTATTATCATCATAGAAATAAAATAGACTTTAATAGCTGTAAATCTTAGTGATACACTGCCACTTAAAACTGCTAGTAAGAGGATACTCTTATATGAAAGCACTGTTCCATGAAAATAGCATCTGTATGCTGATTTGGTCTTACAAGTGCTCCATGACATTGTTATTATTGTTTACCTCTTACAGGTGATGAACCTGAGATTTAGAGAGGTTATGTACTTTATTTTACAATCAGTAAAAATTTATTTTAGAGCACCTTTTGTTGCTTAAGATAAAATTAAGTGGAAAACAGGAAAACTGTAATGTACCCCTGATCCCATACATGCACAACTTCTCCCATTGACAACATCCCATACTACAGTGGTGTATTTTTCTTGTATTTAAAAAACTTGCACTGCACTGAGAAAACACTGTCATCCAAACTCCATAGTTTACATTAGAGTTTTTCCTTGGTGTTTTACCTTCTATTAATTTGGACAAATATGTCATGACAGGTATGTATCCTTATAATATAATACAGAATAAATTCATTGCCATAAAAATTCTCCCTGCTCTGCAAATTCAATCCCATCCTCCCCTCTAAATGTTGGAAATAATTTTTGGGGGGCATCTCCCATAATTTTGTCCTTTCCAAATGACATATAGTTGGAATCATACAACATGTACTCTTATTTAGACTGGCTTCTTTTACTCAAATATGCATTTACATGTCCTCTATCTCTTTTCATGGCTTGAGAGCTCATGCAGTTTTCACATTCAGTTCTTTCTAACTTTCTGGATTTACCACAGATTATTTATCTATGTACACATTGATAGACATCTTGGTTGCACCCAATTTCTGAAAATTACAATAGAACTGTTACGAACACCTGTGCACAGGTCATTCTTTGGAATAAATTTTCAGCTTATTTTAGTAAATTTCAAGGAATGCAATTGCTGGATCTTATGGTAGGGAGATGTTCCCTTTTGTATGAAACTGGAAATGACCACCACTTCATATTCTCAATAATAATGAATGAGAGTTCCTGTTCAGTAATTTTTTAAATTTTCCGAAGTCACACAACTAATGAATGAATGGAGGATGTATGATATGAACCCCAAAGAAATCAGACAAGGTTCAGAGTTCAACATCCTTTAAATTGAAAAAAAAAAAAAGTAAACAAGCAAATGAAGCTCATTATGCCAAGTCCTTTCACCTTTCTCCATGCACAGGTTCATCCTCTGGGCTTCCTGGAAGTTTTGGGGACTATCGTCTTGGGTGCTTAGAATATCAAGAACACTTGAGATTTGGATCCCAGCAGCAGTATGAGAAAATTCCCTACAAAATATTGCTAATCTCTGAACTTTCATTTACAATATATTTGTAAATACCTAAAAAATAGGATTGCTAAAGATACACTGATTACATAAACTGTGCTATAAAATTTATTACTATCGAAGAGAAACTTGACATAAGTAATTTCAGGAAGGAGTAGCTTCAAACACCTAATAGTGATGCAGGATTTTTATACATCAAAGACTAGAAGGAATGGGAGAGAATGAGTGCAGTCATTCATTCTGTTTGCTTCTGGCCATAAATTCAAAACTATACGTTGTGTGTGTGTGTGTGTGTGTGTGTGTGTGTGTGTGTGACTGGGTATTGAACTTAGGGCCTTTGCTCTGAGGTACATCCCTGGCCTCTTTTTTTCCCTTGAATATAATGTGGGAAAATTGAGTTATGTGCCCACTCTGCAAGATTCAGAAATTAAAAAGACAGTATATCTCATCCTCAAGATTTCTTTCCCATCAGAGGCAATATGCTTAGGGCACTTTTGGTATACACTTCTTACCTCAGCATTTACTCTGAGCTTTTAACTTTTGGTGAAGTAATATTGTTAGTGGTTGCATTAAAATAAGACAAAGAGGATTTGCAAGAACTTGTACTCCAGTTCCAAGCAGTGTATCTGATAATGACATATGAGGTACATTAATAATAAAGAAAGCTAACAAGGCATCTAATTTCACCAGGGCCAGTAGTAATCTTTTGGAGAACTTTCTCATGCAGGATACTTAAAGATTCCATTTTTTAAATGGAACAATAATTTTAAGAATACATTTACTTATAAACTGTCTAAGAAAAATTGTACTACACAGAGTTAAACCAATAGGGAAGACTTTATCTATTACTGTTGCAACTGTAAAAAGAGACCAAAACAAATACACACTCTGATACCAAGCTCTGCCTTATGGTGTTCTTGACTCTGGGTTTGAATGGGTTTGTAAAGTATTTAAATAATCTTACCTTTTTTTCTTTTCCCTGTATGTTATTCAGGCCTCTAATATGGACCCAGATCAATCACTTTCAGTTAGCCAGTTACTATTTCACACCCAGTACTCATTTATTAAATGAAAAAAATCTCAAACATTAGATTATAATTTTGATATAACACTGGAATGAAGAGATATTTATCAAAGGATAAATGAAGAATCTTTAGTTACCTGAACAAGAAGAGAATTTAATTTTCTCATTTGTTCTCAAATAATATTTTTCCATGCTTTTTATCCGGTGTAATTTTCTCTAGGAGATGTGTTAGTTTTTCATTGCTAGGATCAAATACCTGACATATATAGCTTAAAGGAGAAACATTTATTTTTGTTCACGGTTTTAGGGTATTTCGTTCGTGGTTAGCTGACTACAGGCAGGAACATCATGGTGGAAGGGCACAATGAAGCACAGATGCTTAATTCATGGCAGCTCTGTAATAGACCAGGGGAACAGAGGAAGAAAGGTAGGGGCCAGGGAGCAGATATTGACCTCCCATCATAACCCCATGCCCCACACAGATACACTCAAAAGTGTACTTTACTAATCCCCTAGGTAGTTCCCAAGCCCATCTAGTTAACAATTTAGCTTAACCATCACAGAAGACAGCATTTATTTAGCCGTAATTGTTCACACAGTCAAAAACACCAAGGCATTTAAATTTCCAGAAATTGGCTCTTGGGGAAACTGATGATTTCACTATCATTTGTATAATGCATGAAACGCAGCAGGTAAGCACAGGTGTGACTGAAGCCTTGGGATGTAACTTTAAACACATCACAACTTTAAAAGGGCAATGAGTCTTCTGGGAAGCAAATATGAGGATCATTAAAATGTAGTATCTTGAGTTAGCAAGTCCTCAATTGAAAAATGCGTGCTTGAATTCACTTTAGATACTTCTAAAAAAAATTTCAAAGTAAAAAATGCATTTCAAACATATATACTTAAGTGCAAACTTCATGAGCACAGGTAATTTTGAAGTATGATTTTGGGAAAAATAAATATATAAAAATGTATATATATATAAAATCACTGTTGCATTTTCCTTAAAAATGAATGCTTCGATATTGATTGTTCACAGAATTAAAAATTATCCCTTTGGTCCTTGTGTCATCCAATAGATTTTAAAATTTATACAGCAGCACACTGCTGCAGCTCAACACTACCAAATGCTAGTGTTAAGAAATGTAGATAAACTGGATAAAACTTATAATGGATAGAAGAATTATCCCGAAGTAAGCAGAGGGAGGAATGATAGGGAAGAGTTTTAGATAGCTTAGTAGATTAAATATTAAGGTAATTGTAGAAGCAAAATAAGTAATGCGTTCCTTTAAGATTTGCTTTTCCCATAACTCTTGTTGTTTAAGGTGACTTTAAGGTGATGGTTATCTGACTCTTTAACCAGTAACTTCATTAACCTAACAAAGTTACTATGCCTGGGTGAATTTACAATGTATATGTGCTTACCTTGTGTCTGTGACTTGTAAATAGGAACTGGAATTGTATTTATACATCAAAGACCACTAGGGATGAGATAATGGCTAAAAAGAATATAAAAAGGAAATGCTGAACAAAGGGGTGCACAGATACTAACCAGACCAATTTCTGGTGGTCCCTACTGCTTGCAAGTAGAACTTTTATTATTTTACCCAGAAAAAAAATTATCTCTATTTCTCAGTGCTGAAATTGTCACTAGTCTTCTGATTAGAAGAAATAATGAGAGTTTCCAAAAGGTCTGTGTTATTCCTTTCTCTACCTTTGTCAGTTTAATAGCACTTTGCATGGCTTCCGCACATAAAATTCATGCCCTGTACTTATATGATGAGATAGTGGGCCTATAGCTCAATTTGGATGCTCAGCAATGTTTACCAATATTCTAAGAATGTTCATGGTGGAAGAGTCCATTGAGCTCCTGCTAATGGCATTTTGTATGAGCCATTTCTAATTCCAATAAAATGAAACAAGTTTATATCATGCACCCAGTTCCAATCACACAGTTTTATACAGCAAAGCACAGGGTCATAGCAATGACCTGAAATCTGATATTAAAATATGTCTAATATTTGCTCACTGAATTCAAAGCTACCATAACTATGTTTTAGTGTCTATACACCACATAAATGCACACTTTACAATCTGTCCTTCTCCCTGTTCATATGGAAATATAAAGGTTACCCGAGATTTGACATTCCAGTACTAGATTGGAAGCCCCTGAAAAGTCTGCTATGTGTAATTATCTTTTCATGTTAAGCACCTATGAACAATACAGTTTCAAGTCCTGTGCAAGTCAGGTGTTTCTTTAGTCCTTAAATACACTGTTCACACATAAATGCTGATAAACTTGCTGTTATCTGCAATTATTCCCATACTTTCTGCCTCCACTGTGGTTTTCCAAACTGCATTTCTCCTCATTTCAGATCCCTGTAACATTGCTTCACTGATCCCTAACCATTCTTTCCATCTCTTGGCCAAAAGAATCTGTTCCGCTCTCAACCCATACTTTAGCAAATTTGGCACCACTTTTCATGCTTCCAAAGTTTGGGCTTCCATAAAATATTTCATTAAGAGAAAAAAAAAGTGTGGGTTCTGCTAGTAAGACAAAAGTTTGCAACATAATTTTCTAAATCATAGTCTATGAAAGGCTAATTCAGGAATTGGAAATATAGAAAATTTACTTAATTGATGTTTGTCACTTTTAAAATAGTAAACTTGACTTTTCTTAAATCAAGAAATCACAGGAGGTACCAAATTAAAATGTAGGTCCCTCATTAAAAATTATTAAGACTATTAAGAGGGTGAAAGAAGAACATGAAAGCATAAACAGGGGCCTTCTAAAGATAAGGCCTCATGCAATTATGTATGTTGCAAGCCTATGTAGTCTGCCCACCCTGACCACAGAAAGAAAGGCTGTATATTTTTATTCTAAATTAGAGTTATTTAAAACTTTGTTAAACAGTCTTTTCCTACTTTGATGAATTATAAAAGAGATAGCCCTTAGTAAACAAATAAAATCAGCCATTCAAGTGCAATTCTTTATTGAGAGCAATACCCCTGAAGCCCACGCAGAAAGACATGAACCACATTATGCACTTGGAGTGCCAGCACAGCACTGTGTTGACAATAAACTTGAAGGAGAATGAGGTCATTTATCAGCCAGCTTTAGAAAATTGCCTCTTTAAAATTCTTACTTCCTTAACTGCAATAAATATCCATGTTTCCAATCTCTAGACCTGTAAAAGAGAGTTGTAGCCATCGAAGGTAATTTCCTGTTGAAAGTAGGGTGAACAATAGATATCCTACTAGGAGTAAAACCCAGCCACTGCAATAAATGAGATGATCATTGCTTGCTCCACAAGGATCAACTTATGTTTTATAACATTTGTGTCACTAGAGACTTTAATTAAGCTGAAGTCATTTGTAGATTAGTAGATGTACAGTTAGAGAAATGATCACTTCAGGAACAATATGAATGTTTCAATATAATGGAAGAGTATAAGAAAGTATTCTTTTGATTTTTTTGTAGGGTGATTTGTACATTTATTTTCTCTTTTCTTATAAATTATGTGGTGCTCATAATAAATAAGTTCCTTAATACACATATGGTTCTATGAAATAAATAGTATGTTTTGAGTATAATCTTAACTGTATTTTTAATATAATAGATAGATAGATAGATAGATAGATAGATAGATAGATAGATAGATAAATAGATAGATCAAAGAGCAGTTATAACCAAGCCGAGGTAAGATTAAGATTTGAGATCCAGGTGAATTTTTCCAAACAGTTAATAAACATGGAGAAACACTAGATTCACTTAAAAATATGTATGTAAAACTATGGTATGTATGTTCCACTCATTTTTCTATTTCTAAGGAGATTCAAAACTTCTGAAGTTATGGTCTATGACCTGAAGAAAGTAACACTTTATTGAGTGAGGAAGCGAGAAGATTTGGGTTAATATAATTGTGTATAAAGTGTTATATTAATATTGTGTTGTAGAAATCGAGTGAATTAGAGAAGTGAAGAATCATTAATTATGAATATCAGAGTCAGTTTAGGCTTTAAAACACTTGTGACCTTGGTGTTTGGTGTCAAATTTAGACATAAAAAGAAGAAAGCAAATTCTAAACATAGGGAATGACTGAGCAATGGCACAGCCCACAAGTGATTCATATGTGCAAAAATTATATATACAACTTCAACCACACAATCACTTTTGCTAAAAATGTGTGAGTTATTAAAGATTCCTTCTGTGTTATACTTTTCATTCTCATAGTCATCCTATGATTCGTTCTGTTTGAAAAAACACAAGGAAAAAAGTAAATGTAATCAATGAGTTGATAAAATGAATGGCTTTGGATGAGCATGTGAATTTCTAATTTCTCTTATCTTGTTTAAATTTGAACCTGTTTTTATCAGATGCCCAAGAGGTAAAGGTCATTTAACATGGAGTAGTTAGCTAGAAGGAGTTTTTAAATTATTCATTAATCACACCATTTAAGATGCTTTAAAATCAATTCTTTGGCAGTTACATGCTTTCATAAATGCTTTCATTCTTGTGAATTCCTATTGTTTCATTTATTCACTGCTCAATTCCAATTTTAAACAATACAATGGGATTTAAGAGCAAACACTTATGAATTGGTTCCAGAAATCCAAAAACACTGTCCATGGATGGCTTTCTTGCACTTAGTTATCCTAACACGTTTTATATGAACAAAGTCTAAGATCTACAATATTTAAATGTTTGGTGAACCTTTTAAACACTAATCACCTTCTAGTTATTCAAGTTGGAATTTTGAACTCAAAATTTACACATTTTTAGTAATATCATACCATTCATCTTGTTTGTAAAGTAGCAATCCAAACTAATTTTTATGCTTAGTTATAATAAATAAATATTTTCTATGAAGCAAGTGCATTACTTCTTTTTTTCTTTTAACCAGTAAGAGAAGTGCAATTCCTTAATATGGCAACTTGATCAATATCAACATGTATTCAATCTAGGGTGTAAACCAAAGTAAGATTTTTGATTGAACAACTCAAGAGAGTCAGTATTAGAAATAAGAAAAATGAAAATAGATTTGATTGGATGTACAGAAAATGAAGTCACAATGACCATATTAAAATTGTTTCTTGGAGATAACAAACTGAAAATACTAAAGAGATACAGTTGAACAGTAGGTATTATAAATAATTCTTAAATAAATAAAATGAGATGAATAAAAAATGAATGAATAAATGCAATTTCTTGTTTGTAAGAAAGAGTCAACAACTGTTTCCAAGAATGAGAAATAAAAAAAAAGAAAGAATGTCAAAGTCAAGAATGACTCAGAAGCCCAGAGACATAAAATAAAATAAGAATATTAAAAAGGCCACTGAGTTTGGTCCTATTATATACAAGAGTTATCTCAGCTTTAGAATTTTTGGAAGAGCTGAATATTATTTTGTGGATTGATATATATTCCTATTTATGAGAAGTGAAAAATGGCTATAATAATTTGATATTATTTAATTGAAGTTTTTATTTATTAAGTTTAGTTGAATCATTTCTTACTCTATCCTCATAACTTTTTTCAAAACTAACCAATTCACTAATCCTATAGCCTGTATGCCAGGTGGTTGTCCAACCTTAGAGCTTTTACCTGGAATTGAACAGAGATGTGAGGAGATTTATAGTACTTAATTTTACACTATCCACAGCCAGTATTCATGCTTCCATAACTTATAAAAGGCCCAGGAAGACCGAAAAGATTGTATAATAAATGGTTATGGCCCTTGAATATATCCTATACTTACTGTCCTCAGAATTACCAGAAAAGTTTTGACTAAATGTTTTAGTCTGTAAATTGAAACAGACAAATCCAATTAGAGAAGGCTGCTGAAAAATGTGCTGACCAGGAGAAACCACACAATATACATTCTAGTGTTCAGTTCATCATTTTAGAGTTATGTAGATTACTTTTTGTCTCTATGCCTAAATTCCCTTTTATAAGACACAGTAATAATAGTACCTTCACCATCTTCCATACACAATTGCTGAAAAGTAAAATGTGCAGCATTATTTTGGTATACTGGGAACTGCTCTAGTGTATTAACAACCTCCTAAATTTAAATCAGTATAGTCTGAATACCATTAAAATTTCATGCATTCAAAAATGCAATGAGATTGTTTCCCATACCACAATATTGCAGTTTTGCATTTTAGGCCAAAAAGACTGCTTGGGCTACTCTGCTTAAACTTCTAATGCAAAGAGAAATGGTCAAGAGGCACCAAGTCATCATTTCCCCACTCAAATATTTTTAAACTACTCAGAAACTAGTTATATTAAACTCATAAGTGTTTTGGAAAACACTTAAAGGTTTATAGGAACCAAGAAAATGCCTTATCTAAAAAAGGACAACTTTTAAAATGGTGAGACATTACTATGTATTTATTTGTCCTTGTTTCATAGATATTTTTACACTGATATTTCACCACCATTATTTACAATAGTACAAAATAGACACAATCTGCTGTGGTTTGAATGGGTCCCCCAAACACAGGTGGTATAAACTTAATCCCTGATGCTATGATGTGGAGAGGTGGGGCCCACTAGGAAGTATCCAAGTCATCAGGGTTCCACAATCAGAAATGGATTAACTCACCTATAAAAGTGCCCAATGCCTTGTATTTGAACCCTGGCTTGGCTACTCTCAGCCTCCTTGTAGTTCCTCATGGGATGATGCATCAAGAAAAACATCACCAGATATGGACCCACGACTCTTAGAATGTGTAGCCTCCAGAATCATGACTCAGTAAATGTCTATTCACATAAATTACCCAGTCTGTATTATTCTGTTATAGTAGCACAAAATGGACTAAGACACAACTTTAATCTCCACCAGTGGATGAATGGACAAACAAAAATGTGATTTATATTAAACAATGGAATATCATTTAGCTCTAAAAGGAGTGAAACTCTCATACGTATTCCAACATGGATGAAACTTGAAAATGATGTGGAATAAACCAGGCACAAAGTGACAGATGTTATATTGTTACTTTTATATGAGATCCCCAAAACTGTCAGTTTCACAGAAAGAGAAAGCAAAATGGTGGCTTCCAAAAGTTTCAGAGGGGAAGGAATGGGAAGTTCTTTTTCATGGCTACAAAATTTCCATTTGAGATGAGACATTTCTGGAGATGGATAATGATAAAGTTGCACAAAGTAAATACACTTAATGCAACTGAATTGCCCTACTTAAAATGATTATAGTGGTAAATTTTCTAATACATATTTTCAAAAGTCTTTTCTGTGACACTTTTACCTTCAAAATAACAGATTCCCTCATCTAATAGCATGGGTTTATTCTTCTGGTCATACCAATAATTATAAAATGCTATCAATCACATTGACTTCATTTAGTTCATATCAATCATTTCTACTGAATGAGAGTTCAACATTTTCCACTATTGATGATTTAAGGAAAATGATGAGAACGTGTACATATGTGAAATTTTTGTTTTCAATTCCATTCGGTGTACTTCTAAATGGTATTTGGCTTTTACAACTTTGTTTTGTAAATAAATATTCATTAAATTTTCAAAAAGAAGTCAGTTAATTCCAAACCTTTTAAAGTCTGTTAGGAAAACATTATTTTGTTTATAAATTAGACATTTTACCTATTTCCAAATTTAGAAAATTTTCCTAAAAATAGAAATTAAATTTTAATATAATTTCAAATTCTAGCTATATTGAATAGAACCAAACAATGCTATTGAAAAACTATTTAATTCTTTCATATTTCTAAGGTCACAACTCTGGCCAAATTGAACCATGAACCTCATATGATTACATGAAATAAAAGTATACTAATAATTGAATGGTAAAATAAGAAGTTACTAGTAATTTTAAATATTGTATTACTCTAGGTTACTTTGCATTTATTTAAACAAGTTTTGATGATTGGAACATTCATTTTAAAAGACTTGTTTTGTTAAAATTCTTTAGAACTGAACATAGCATTTAAAATGTCACAAAATATTGTCATATAACAGACTTATAATTGGCTAAATTACACGGAATTTTTAAATGTTACATTTAACATGTTAGGCAATGGTTTAAAAGGCTTTGAAAATAAAAATAAACAAATATCTTGTATTGATTAAAAGGTACCATTCATGAAAGAACACACATTATGAGCACTTCATTTTGACAGATTCATTGTTTTCATCAATTTATTTTCAATCGAATACCTTTCTACAAATTTAATTCCCACCAATTCTTCTAGAGCTAGAAAGTTCAGAACAGGTTAGATATTTTAGCAGCTAAATTTGTGGTACAGTGACTGGAGTTGATAAATTTCAGAACTGAGAATTTTATTTCCTAAAGCAGTCTTTAAGTTTAGCTTTTATGAGAGGCTAAGAGTGAAGAAAGTGGTTCTAAAAGTCTTAAAAACTATTCAAAATAACTTCATATAAAGTAAATCTGAATAATAAAATTAAATATATTTATTCAATTAGCATTTGAAACCATAAACTTGTTAGAAGTACACTTGCATAATATTGGTAATGTTTTAATGATTATTATAACCTAAGACCATAAACCACAGTAATCTAGTCTGTATATTCCTTTTGCCTTCTCACACTTTTCAGACTTGCCTGAGGTTATGGTTTTTAAGTATAATGGACCTCATCTCTGTAATTGTCAAAAGAACAACTGTGGCTTTTCTGTTTTTAAGTTCTAGATTTTGTTTCAAGCCCAGGGCATCTCTACTTCTTTTCTCTTCTCTCTCTCTCTTCCTCCCTTTCCTCTTCTTCTTTCTTCTCCTTCTCCCAATCCTCTACCTCCTCCTGCCTTCCCTGACCTCACTCTAGCTCAGAATATATTTTATTGAGCCCCCACCATGTTTCCTGCCCAACATATGAATTACTGAAGAGAGAGAATCCCATGTGTTTTTCTGTCTATATAAAACAGAAATAAATTACAGGGGATGAATAGACAAAACAGGAAATTTCTGGAGTGCAGAATTCTCTGAAGTTACAGAGATTATGGAATATCTTAAATAGAGACTGATATGAACTATAGACCTGACTCTGAGATTGTAATGATTCTCTGTATACTGTTGATTTCTTATCTTTCCCTTGAAAGTGTGAGTGACACTTCTCGCTGTTCACCTTCTCTCACCGATTTACTTGAAACGCTTGCTCCTCACACTATCTCTTACCTTCATTTTGCCTCTCTTGATGGAACACCTGCCAGCTTTTCTTGTTATTTTTTTTCCTCTAAGGAATTCATGGTTGGACCAGAAATAACCCCTAACCATTTCTTGAAAAACTATCTTCCTTACAAGTGCCTTAAGAGCTAAAATATTCACTACTATAACTTTATCTTTTTGTGTGTCCAGATATAACTTTTGCTAAGCAATCCATATGCAGTTAATAAAATTTCACTCTTCAGAATGCAAACTTTTACTTTCTCTTAATTCTAGCCACTGTTTTGTTCATTAGATTATGTACCTATATGTTTTAGGGTAATTCAACCAAGTCTGTTCCACTTAAATGTTGAAAGCGAATACTTTTAGAACTTACAAATTTTCTTTTCAATTCTCTGTTTATGAATGTGTGTTCCCCTTATTCTAAAAAGCTTTCAAACTGTTGAAGGTATGCCTTTCATGAAATTATATTATAATTTAAATTTAAGTCAAAGTATAAATCTATTTATTTATTTATTTTGAGTGTTAATTTGGATATAAAAGCAAACCTGTAAACTTGTCTGCGGGATTTCCTGATTTAGGCATTAAAATTTGTTTGGAAAGAACATGTAGAATGCTATTAGAATTAGATGACAAATGGTTTTGGGAATTTAAAAAAAGCCTGAATGTAGCCAAACTAGAATTTTCAGATGAAGAGAACTTCAGCCTTAGACACAACCAGTAAATGGGCAAATACAATTCTTGGATCATAGCAGTATAGAATCAGAAATCAGCAGCAAAGGATACTGCAGAAACTATACAAACAGGTGAGATGAAATAAAATACTCTTGAATAATCAATGGGTCAAAGAAAAAAATCAAGGGAAAATTTAAAAATGTTCCTAGAATCAAATGACATTGGAAGCCCAATATATCAAAACCTATGAGACACAATGAATCAGTTCTACTCTTCAGCACAGCTAAGAAAACCACCAATAGAGTAAAGAGACAAACTACAGAAAATAATTTTTGAGAGCTACTCTTTGGCCAGAATACTAAGATCTACAATATACAATGAACGCAAAAATTAGATCCCTAAAATAAAAGGCCCTAATCAAAAAATGGGCAATTAAAAGGAATAGAAACTTCTCAAAAAAAGAAGAAAATATGGTCATAAGTACATGAAAAAATGTTCAACATTCTTGGCCATTACAGAAATACAAATCAAAACAGCATAGAAATTCCATTTTAATCGGTTAAGAATGGTTATCATCAAAGACTCAAAACATAACATATACTGGCACATTTGTGCAGGGAAAGGAGCCCTTCTACATTATTGGTGGTAATGTACACTAGTACAACCACTATGAATCAGTATAAAAATTCCTCAAAAAACTAAAACTAGAAATTGCATTTGACCCCACTATACCTTCTCTGGATATCTTTTGGAAACAGTCAAAGTCATATATTACAGATATACATCCACAGCCATTATAGTAGAATAATTCACAATAGAAAATTATGAAAGCAGGTTATATGACCATCATCAAATGAATAGATGAAGAAAACATAGATATTAATCTATATCTCTAGACAGATATACAGACACAATGAAGTACTATTCAACCATTAAGAAGTATACATTTGAATCATATGTAGAAAAAATAGATCTTAAGAACATAATGTGAAGTGAAACAAATTACATTCATAAGGTTAGATACCACATAATTTCTCTTACATGAGGAACCCAACATATAAATAATTTAAAAGGCAAATAAAGGAGAGATGGTAGGAAATCAGAAGTAGAGTTTGTGGAAATGGGAAGGGGATGAGAAGAGGGATGGAGATGGGAAGTTAGAAGGCAGGAGAAGTAAAAATGGTCAAGATGTGTTATTTATATGTACAAATTTCCCAATATAAATGTAATTATAACAAATATCACATGTAAATATCACAGACATATGCTAATAGTACAAATTTTTAAGATCACTGGATTTTCTTTCACTACATTTCAGAATGTTGTTTACTGAACCTTGAAAGGGTATCTGATTTTCTATGTTTTTTTCACTTTTGATTTTCTTGATATTGACAAGATTACTTTAAATTCATAGAGTGGAAGTTAAGTTGTATGAAATGAACATCAACACAAATCACTCCTATCCATAGCAATGGAAATTATTTTCTTCTAGTGGAAACACCATAGGTTCCTGCTCTGTAGAGTACATGACCCCACCTATTCCACTTTCTTTCCTTATAATTTATTAAGCAATTGTTTTTCTATTAGCAAGTATATTTTGGCATTCTTGATGGTATATGTATGCATATGTACATGCACACCCATGTATATTCTGTTTTAAAACTCTTCTTTGAACTGGCTTTAACATCTTACAAGTTCCTATACTAATTATTGAATTAAAACAGTTAAGACCTGTTAACTTTATATTCTTGTGGGAAATTTATCTTCTGTGCATTTATAATTAAACAGCATTAATAAATCACAAATTAAGTCACAGAGAAGAGGTTAACTTCCCTTCAAAGGCTCTGATCCACATGAATGGAAAGGATTTTGCTACTAATTGAAGTCCACTCTGGGGTATCCATGGTGTTGATAAAATGGGGACAGGATTAAAAATCTGGTTGCTTCAGAAGCAGGAGGAGGAAAAAAGGTAAGCTTGCTGTTTTCCCCGGTGTAGTTTGTTCAAGAATGAGCTTCCAGTCCTACCCATGAAGAGTTTGGTGTCTTGAGTCATTTATTAAAATTTAATGATACTTTATGAACAGCTAGTAACACCAGATATAATGAAATGGAAAATTCAGGTGTAATAGCTCTTAAAAATTTTTGCTCATAAAGGAAAAGTTCAGTTTTGCATCTTTGAAGAAATATCCATCTGAATCAAATACAGATTGAAAATAAGTTAATTTTTCTTTGTAATTAACATTTTTATGTTAAAATAGACTATATTACCCAGGGATATCAACACTTTATTCCACAATTTCCATTCTGTTCTTTGGAGATTTGCATAGCTAGATAATGCTTAATTAATTTGTTGTTTCCAATCAGTAGTTGTACTATTTTCTATCTATTCTGAATTCTATCTTTGGATTTTATGACTTAAAATTTCCTTTGTTCTATTAATATCTTTGTGTGTGTGTAAGCTGTGATGACCGTGACATTCCAGGAGGAGGTGTATGCATTCAGAGAGACCAACTGTAGATGGGGAAATTTCAGAAGTTAAGTTTTATTTATTTTTCTTTTAAATTCTTTATTATTACATTTCAGGTATACAATACATTTACATTTATCATTGGGTGCTTGTACCTGTATATGATGTATCTTGGTTCTTATTTTTCCCCATTACCTCTGCGCCCTTCACCCCCTCCACCTTTCCCTATTTACATAGACTTAGTTTCCATTTTTTTCTTTTCTCATAATTTTTCCATGCCCTTCTTTCATTTTCCCTTCCCCTCCCACTTCCCCTACCCTTTTGGACCTTTTCTTCCTATTTCAAATTATCAATTATTCATTTTAATCATTTTAATCCTTATTTACACTTTCAGTTTCTCACACTAGAGAAACCATTTGGTATTTACGCATGTGTAAATTGTATTAATATCTTGAATAACTCATTTTCAAAATAATTGATTTCCTACAAACACTAAATCTTTTCTTTTTTATAACATGATGAAAAATGTCTTTTGTTACATTCTATGTTTTTCTGAACTAGACTCACTTTTAAGAAACTCCTAGAATATATTCCTTCCTCTGCACTAAGGACATTCATAACACAGAATCAGGGTGACTAATTGATTAAAGTTTTTCATAATTTGAATAAATCCCAATGGTATTCTAAGGTTTACCAAAGAAGAACACTGGGTAGTCTTTTCATTTATTAATATCTTTGGAGGAAATGGTAATGCAGAAGACTAGCTACCTGATTCAAGATAACTTGCAATATTCACATTTTAAAATAAAATGCATCTTTAGTGCTTTAATATGTTAATATTCTCTTTGATATTACATTTACTTTAGATTCTAATATAGTCACACTTCTCAATAGACAATGATGTATCAACATTGTAAGTACAAATGAATTATTGAAAAAACATTATATTTAAGAGAAGTGAGTGGTAAAGTAATAATAATTTTAAATGTTCACACTACTTTAATGACAACAAGTAATAAATACAAAATACAAATAAAAATGCTCTGGCTTTCATGCAATTGGTATTAATCTGCAAAGTTTGGAAAATCTTTAATTTATATTAAACATATTGAAAAGCCATACCGAAAATTAAGAACAGAAATATATCAGTATTCAAATTCATGTAGCTCTTTAAGAATAATAAACACTTTTATTCAATAAATGTCCAATATTTGTAAGTAGTTAAAAGCATGTTGTTCATTTATTTATTTGCCAAAATCATGTGATTACTAAGCCATTAAGTGAATAACATTAAAATCCATAATTTTCCACATGCATTTATTTATGTGAAGAATAAAAACTAGTTCTAGCACTTTAACATTCCTAAGAATGCATTATTTGATTTAGTATCCCTCCAAAATAATTCCATAAAATTTTAAGTTCAAGATCCTCATGACATTGCTAATCATGATGATGATGGCAATAATAATGTATTTTTTAACCAGTGGGAATTAACTGTAAAGGATATAAAATGTGCTTTTAGAGACCGTGAAATATGAGCCTAGTCACTAATTCTGAATCATTCTTGTCATTATCATGTAAATCAGCAGTGAAGATGTAAAATTAAGCTTATAACATGGCGTTAAAGTATCAGATTTATTTGACATGAGATGAAATACAATTCTGGATTTTGAACTTGTGGTTTCTATGAAATACTATATTTTCTGCAAGGTCTAGTTACCTTTCTAGAAATAATGCTACTTTTGTGTCTTTCATAAACTAGAACCTACTTTAAGACACATTTTGAAAACCCACCCTGGAACTGTACTCTCACAATTGCACTCTGCTCAGTTTCTGTGATCTCTGCTGTTATGCAAAGAGAAAGATAATTTGTTATCTTTTTCATATAAAATGTTTAAAAGTAATAATACAGGAAATATAATTCGAGCCAAAAGTAGATCGTAGGACATCTCCCTACAGAAGCAGACATGGTGGATCATTTTTAAACTACTTTTTTAAGAGCTTGACCTTTTCACTCAACATACTTAGAAGTTTTTGTTTAAACTTCTATAGTCCAAAAATGTTTTAGCCTTAACATCCAGGTCAGTAATTCTTCTACTTTCTCATATTCCTGGGATTTCTTCAGTGCTGTCATAAAAAGTCCTTCGACTGTAATTCTAAAAGCCGAATGCTTTAGATACTGATATATTTTTCATAACTCATTTAGAGGAAAAACCTGACATCACCTGACCAGATGACTTCAGTATACTATAAGCCATTGTCAGAAAATCTGATGAATAATTCTACAAATTTCATATATATATATATGTATATATATATATGTGTATATATATACATTCTATTGCCTTAATAAAATCTGAGAAATTCTATATTCCAAACATAACTAGTCATATGTGTTTTGCACAAAAATCTACAGATGTTCATTATTCTTCAACATTTCCCCATATAAATGCTTCAATTAATAATCCATTTCCCTTTTTCTCTGTCTTCTTTTCTGGTTATACATTTTTTAAATCCCATAGTGGCTGCTTTCCTCATATCTATTTTTCTTCTGGTGTCTATACTCTTGCCCCTCTACATGGTAGCATTGCTGAGGACTCCCCAGAATTCAGGCATTTAAGGCAATGATAATTTTTCCTCATTCATGCATCTCCCAAGTTCCTCAGGTGTCCCGTGTTCCTTGACTGTTCTACCTTTTCAGTGCAGCACTGAGGGAAATAAAGATAGTTCAGATTACAGCAGTGGTGGAAGGGACAATCCCCCCCCCTTCCTAGCATCAACAGGTTGAGCCCATGCATCCTCTTTTTATAGTGACGCAAAAGTGCAAAACAACATTTACTCTTAAGCCAGTGGAATACAAAAGGTGAGTGGGGAAAGTAGAATGAAGAAATGATGGGAGCAAATGACTGTGTCTGACAGATTTTTAAAATGCAGCATTTCTGCTATTTTGTTCCCTCCAATATATTATATCTCTTTGAGTGGAGAGAAGATCATAATGCCTTAAAGAGCCACTTGTAATGAACATATGAGCACTGAGAATTGGAACATAAATAAAAACTGAAGACTAAACAACTATTTTTCATTACAACCAACTCTCACGCTTGAAAATAAAGAAACAAAGAGACTTGTACCTTCTACTTCACAATATGACCCTTCTACAGATGACTTCCAAGTTTACTCACTGGAAATGTATTTTTTATTAAAAATCTTTCCCACTGGGAAATATGTATTGATCATGTTGTCAGAATCATTTGATGTAAGAGCACAGATATTGAAGATATGGAAAAGACCCCTCTATTTTTTTTACTTATTTAAAAATTCCTTTTATGTTTGGATATTTTATTTACATGTATGCTGCTCAACAATTAACAATTTTTGGTAAGTGAAATTCAATCTTGTGTTTAAAAGTGCAAGTAATAAGCCCTATTAGAAGTAACAAAATTATTGAGCATGGAGAGTGTTGATGTAGCTTGCTTTTACAGGTTATGAAAAATAAAAATTTTATTTAAAATCATAGGTTTTAAAAACAGTATTTCTCTCAATGTAGTTTATAAAACTACCAGTGTAGGGCATTTGCAAAAGTGCTAGATCTCTTCTATAACTCCTTTTAGAAGGAATTCGAATGGTGGGTCCTGGGTTCTGCATTTTTATTAGCATTCTAGCAATGTTTAATCGCATTAGTATTAGAAGGCTCTAGAACTTTATGTTGCAAGCTGGTTTTGCTTTAATGCTACATATTTCCTGCTAAAAGTAAGTGCATCATTGGCGCTTCAAAATAAAACAAATGTTGATTAAATCAGGGAAATAATGCATAATGATTTATACTTAGGAAAACTGCCTTTCTCCAAAAATATTTATAATTCTAAAAGGAAAAAAATAAAATGAGAATTAAGTAATCAGTTCTACCAACAAGAGTCACTATGTCTCTGTCTATAAAGGTTGTCAGTCACACAGAAGCAGTGAAGTAATTTTGTTTTAGTTGATAGCAGCTAGTCCAGTTTTAGCCACACTATAAAACATTAAACACTATGAAAGGAAAATTTATACTTTTTGTCTAGATATTCCTATGTTTTATTGTAAAACATCTTTATAACAAAAAGAGAAAGGACACATTGAGTCTCAATAACGAAAATGGCATCTCTGGGGTTTTTTACTGCAAAATTATAATATTCATTTGGAAGTGATTAGATGTGTCACTTGTAACACTGAGTAAGATTAAAAATATAGTTAGATAATAATGCTGACAGTCTTTTCACTTAGGACACATAGCTTATTTATTTCCACAGTGGTGGTACAATAATTAAGAACAATGTTTATAAAGAAAATTTCCAAAACAGATTTAACCTACAGAATAGCCTTAGGGGCATCCATAAATGATAGTTTTTGCTGTATGGTTAATTACAGTGAAACATGATCATTAATTCTTTGTTTTTACCATCTCTTCAGAGGAAAATCAGGAACAAATTATTTTCCCTACTCTCTCCCTTCTCATTTTCTTTTTCACTTTAAAAACTGAAAATTGCCCCATCGTACGCTCTCCCAGCCACGACCAGCCAGGTGAGAGGAGCAGCTTGAAGCTCCGCTGCCGTCCTGGGCCTCGCCCATGCCATGGTGAGGTCCGCTTAGCAACTCAGGCCCCTACAAGGCCCAGTCCTTCCTGCCCCACGCCCACCCCCCCGCACGCCTCTGGCCTTCTGGCTTTTCTGCTACCTGGTCGGTCACTACAGAGGCACAAGAGATTATAAAGACCCTTGTCCTGAGTGCCGCAAGATAGAGCAGAAATTGGTAACAGAAAGAGGGCCTCTCAGGCCCCTCCATGAAAACTGAAGCTCAGCTGAAAAGTAAAGAGAATCTCTACAATAAAGGCACATCAGACCACTGTACTTGGTCCGCTGCTGGCTTGCTGAGAATCATTAACTCCTATATGCACAGGGATTCCTACGTTGCCTACTGTGACAGCAGAGACATACCCTGAAGGAGGCCCATAATTTTTATTTTCTGCTATTTGCAAAAAAGAAAAAAAATTTTTTTTCTCTTATTTTTAATTCTTAATCTTTATTTTTTTCTACTCTTCAAATTTTTACTTTTCTTTCTTTTATCTTTTCTTTCTCTCTCTCTCTCTCTCTCTCTCACCCTTTCTCTCGCTGTCTCACATTGCTCCTCATCTCCCCATTTGTTCCTTTCTGCACTGAATTCGGATTTCTCCCTTATTGTTCTTGTCTTTTTCCTTCTCTTGATTATCAATAGGTTTAAAGGAAGGTAAATTCGGTATCTAGCGTCCCTGTTGCTGTTAGATGTTTCTATTCACATCTTTGTTCTTTCATTCTGCCTTTTCCTCTTGCCTTTAACAACTTCTTAGAGTTTGTGTGATCCTTCTGTGTCTTCTGGACTCACTGCTAATCTTATGTGTTCTTTTTACCTGTCCCTCCCTCCCCAACTCCCTTTAACTCCCCACCCCAAAGGGAAAGATGCTATATTGAAGAGTTTATTCATTATAAACTTATGTTGGGTTGGTCCTCGGTTTTAATTTAACTCACATAGTTAAAAGTGATAGATTAATAACTACCACAAACTGTCATTTTCTAAGCTGTGCTTGATGCTATGGTATTGCTGACTGTCATTTGGGCTAACATGTTGTGATTGATCTAATTAGTTTTCCTTCCTGGTATAAGGAAAATAAAATAGACGCAGAGTCATTAGAGTCTCAAAACCCAAACACAAGCTATATCTGGAAGACAACTCTAAAATCAACCATTCCACAGGAGTTTTAAACACAAGCAGCAAAGGTACCTACATTAAGCAATTTTTGAAATATCAACCCAGGGATTAAACCATGAACAGTACCAAACACAAAAATGAGAAGACACTTAAGCAAGGCACAAATGGAGGCTTCCATGCCACAAAAAGGAAATGCTAGGGGAAATGAGGTGGAAAAGTCTGATAAGCAACCACTTGGACACCCTGAACTGATAGTACAGAAAGTAACAAAGCAGATACATGAGGCTCTAGAAAAATTCAAAGCAGAAATAATCTCCCAGATAAATACAGGCATGTTGAGCAGAGTGAAAGACATGATTAGAGGCTCTAGAGCAGAAACAGATAAGAAAATAGATGAGATCAGAAACATGCGGGAAGCCATGAATGCCCAGAAAAAGGAAGAAATGGAAACCATGAAACAGATTCAAACAGATATCCAGGATATTAAAAACTCCACTGAAAGCATGCAGAACAGACTAAGAGAATCTGAAGACAGAATATCAGATGTAGAAGACAGGATTGCAGCTAAGGACCATGAAAACAGAGATTTCTTAAAGATAACAAGGGACCATGAGAAATCCATCCAACAGCTGCGAGATGATGCAAAGAAGAATACCATAAGACTGATTGGAGTCCACAAAAAAACAGGAGAAAGTACAATTGACATAAAAAAAACTGTTCACAGAAGTAATAGTAGAAAATTTCCCAGACAGAGGTAGAGAATTGGATGTACAGATAAGTGAGGCATATAGAACTCCAACTATCCATGACCAAAAAAACTCTACACCTAGATGTATAATAGTCAAGATCCCAGAAACCCAACAGTAGAACAAAATTCTACAGGCAGTTAGAGAAAAGAAACAAATCAACTATAAAGGAAAGCCCATTAGAATCATGGCAGATTTCTCAACACAAACCCTCAAATCAAGGAGAGCCTGGAGTGAAGTATTTCAAGCCTTAAAAGAAAATAACTTCCAACCTAGACTGTTGTATCCTGCAAAATTATCTTTCAAAATTGATGCGGAAATTAGATACTTTCACAACAAAGAACACCTG
>NW_004624745.1:9856811-9875537 GCF_000247695.1 Heterocephalus glaber | reverse complement strand
CATTTCTCAGACAAAGAAGAAAAAACAACAAATAAATATATGAAAAAATGTTCAACTTCACTGGTCATTTGAGAGATGCAGATGAAAACAACACTGAGATTCCACCTCACTCCACAAAGAATGGCTGCTATCAAGAAATCAATCAATAACAAATGCTGGCAGGGTGTGGGGAGAAAGGAACCCTTCTCCATTGTTGGTAGGAATGTAGACTGGTGCAACCATTGTGGAAATCCATATGGAGATACTTCAAAGAACTAGGTCTAGAGGTCCCATTTGACCCAGTTATTCCCTTATTGGGAATCTTCCCCAAAGAATTAAAAGAACCATACCACAGTGATATATGCGCACCTATGTTTAGAGCAGCACAGTTTGTAATAGCTAAAGCTTGGAAAAAGCCCAATTGCCCATCTCCTGGAAACTGGATAAAGAAGATGTGGATTTTTTTTATAAAATGGAATACTACTCAGCCATAAAGAATGAGAAACTAAAGACATTTATAGCTAATAGATGCATATTGAGGCCATACTCTTAAGTGAAATAAATAAGACACATGTATAAATACTGAATAGTTTCTCTAGTGTGAGAAACTGAAAGTGTAAATAAGGATGAAAATGATTAAAATGAATAATTGATAATTTGAATTAGGAAAAGGTCCAAGGGTTTGGGATGGTGGGAGGGGAAGGGGAAAGAGAAGAAGGTAAAGGAAAAATTATGAGAAAGAAAAAAAAATAGAATCTAAGTCTGTGTAAATAGGGAAGGGTGGAGGGGGTGAAGGGAGCTCAGGTGATGGGAGAAAAAATAAGAACTAAGATACATCATGTTCAGGTACAAACACCCAATGATAAATGTAAATGTATTTTACACCTAAAATGTACCAATAAATACATTTAAAACATGAATAAAAACTGAAAATTATTCTCAGAATATCTTTAATAAATGTCATATGTGATGTTAAAATTTTATTATTGGGGCCAGGGATTTAGTTCAGTGGTTGTGCCGCTTGCCTCGCAAGCACAAGGACCCAAGTTCGATCCTGGGTACCAAAACAAATAAATTAATTAATTTAATTAAATAAAATTTTATTATCAATACTTCTTAAGGATACTAATGTCATTATGTACAAATGTATTATATAAGTATGTTTGAATTACTTCATGCTAGAAATTGTAACTAAAATGTATTCATTTAAGAATCAGACTAACGATTAGTCATTGTTGAATACTATATGAAATTAAGGTGATTATTCTCTGAAAAAAAGTTGTAATTAACTGACCAATAAGTGAACCAGCATTTTCTGTGTTTCATCCTTAGTGAATTTCTTCTTCCTTTACTCAAGTCTGACTCACAGACTTGAATCTACTGAAATTCTAGAACAAATTCAATTAGCAGATTAGCCCTGAAAAATGGAAACAAAGGCAAGGACATGAACCAAACATCTTTAAAGTTACAGCACCATTCACATCTGTCAGGAAACTAGGATTTCAGAGAACTAGGATTTGGTTCTACTTATATTTTACTTCTGCAGATGCTTAAAGTGAGAAATAAGAAAAGGAATTGGAAATATACTTAAAGAAGTTTATTAACTTTTGAAATATACTCTTCTTTATTTCCGTGTTTTAATTTTTAAGGAAAATGCATTAGTATTCAAAGTGGTAATTTCATGCAGATTCTAAGGTGTAAAACTTTGAAGGTTGCACTAAAATTTAGCATTTCAGAGCTTTTGCTATTGATTTGTATAACGATGGATGCATGTGACAAAAGCAATCAGTTTAAATAAATCTAACCTACAATACATGTCTTCATAACACCACACTGATAGAAGTAGAGACAGCTATCCTCAAGCATATGTGATTCCTTCTTGTCCACAGGAGAACCTGGGATATATTGGTGGAGACTTGTGGGTCTCCACTATGAATAAAAATTTTGGCCAAAAATCCTAAGAGGCTTGAAGTTATTTCTCTAGGATACAGATCAGCAATTATAGACCAGAAAAAAAAAAAAACTATAAAAATTTCTTATGTTTTAAGTTTTAGCTTGTCAAGTATTATTTATTTTCTACTTCTCCAAATGATTTACTGAAACACACTAATCTAAATCAGTCTGGAGGCTTGTTTCCTTTAATAGGCACCTACACTGGCTAGTGTTCTTGAGCCAAAAAGAAGAATGAAAATTGGGCAAGAGAACTCACCAGGAAGATTAGTAAACAGCTGAGTTTTAGTCTCCAGTAGAGACAAAATGAATCTGCAGACAGTAGTTTGAGCTCAGGATAAGCTCAGCACCTGAGGACAGGTAGTGTCCTGAGAACAGTCTCTGTCATTAATGACAGGCCCATTTGATGTGCTAGGACTCATATCCTTCCTCTTCCTATCTAGAAAGCAGATATTTGAGGAGAGTGGCACTGCAGACAAACCTCTTAATGGAAAGAATCAGGAAAAAAGGAAGGAACAGCGGCGTGGAGGAAAGTTGAGAAGGGAAATTTTTAACTCATTTTTTTCACTAATCAAACTAAAACAGATTACCTCTAATGTTTTAGAAATAGAGCATTTTGTATTTCCCTTCAATGATACTGCGGACATTGACCTTATCTACCATCTAGTCTTAGACAAGAGTTAGGTGTAAGTCTCTGCCTCTGTAATCATGGGTTATAGAAAGTTATCAAGCCTGGGAGTAACCAGAATCACTTGAGGATCTAGTTAAAAATATGGATCCCTTGAGTCAATGTCTGAATCAGTGTTCTGGAAATCAGAGAAGCTGTAATCCTTCACATTTTCCTGAATACAAATCACAGTCCTTACACAGCTACATCAGAAACCTACATTTTAAACATGTAAACATAATACTCACCTCAGATGCATCCCAAACTGACCTTCTGGAGACCAAAAATACATTTTTAGCAAATGTTTCAAGTTATTCCACAACAAAGTCAGTAATGGAAAGTCCTGGGACAGCTACCCTCTCAGTTATAATCCTGTTAGAAGAAATTTCCAGAGTATTTAATGCTCTCATGATTTAGAGAGGCTGTAGTATTTAGTAAATTTGGATGAAACTCTCAGAGACGAACAAGTATTTTGAATAACTGGACTGTGATAAGACCAAATATTCACAACTTGTACATTTCCTTTACTTGCTCCTTTAGAAGACGCATTTAAGGAGTCCAGGGAGAAGAAAAACACCTGGCATTATGTGAGGGCCGTTAAGTGGCAATTATTGCTATTCCAAATATTTCTGATTCTCCTTAAGGAATATAAGGTTGCAATTTTCTATTTCACTGAAATTAGTCAAGGCAATATGATTTGTATTAAAGACATTCAATCAACAGTGATATGTTGGCATGTGTGTTTCTTCTGGGATGAAGATTTAAGATTCAATATGTTTTAACTTTAATTGAAAAACAAGGTGATTAAACCAAGGGTGATACTTTTTTTGTTCTTACTGAATAAAATGGCTATATGCTTCCCTAAATCAGGGATATTTCTTAGGCAATTTCTGAACTCTTAGATCTCATCTCAGATCTCTGTTACATTTTAAACATATAATTCTTCAGTGAATTTCCACAATCACACACATAGGATTCAGGGCATATTTATCTATCTGAACTAAATGAGAAAGTACTTATATGTCTCTAATGTCTTCCATGAGAAATTTCTAAGAGTATTAGATATAATATGCATGCATCCTCTCCTCTCATTTACTTGTATCTTTATTTGACAAATATTTAATCCAGTGTCACATGTTTTAACTACTTGGGATCATTGCTTACCCAAATAAAGATCCCCTGCCTCAGGCAGCTTACATTCTTGTTGAGGGAGACACATAATAAACAGTAAACTTTAATAAGTTAATTACAAGGCATGTTAAAGTTGGAAAGTTACATTGAAAATGGTAAAAGTGGAATAAAATGAGGATCAGTGGCAGAATGATATGGTTAGAGAGATGATCAAATGTTGTAGGGAAATTACTTTGAGAAAACATGACCTCAGAAAAGGTATGGAGGGGAGGACATTAAGCAATGTATTCTTAGCAATAGTCTTCTAAAGAGAGTGAGTATATAGAACAAATATTCAGAGATATTTCCCTACTTTTGTAATCAGTTTATTACAAAAAGACCTAAGGTCAGACAGAGCATGTGTAGGAGGTCACAGCCATTGTGTGAAATTTAGTTTGTGCTGTGGTTGAAATAGACATTAATTTTAAATTTTCAAGCTAAAAAGTGACAAGATGTGACCTAAATATTTGAAGAATTCCAGACAATTTTTAAAATAGAATATATAGAAGAAGAGTAAAAATCAGAGATGGTATTTCCCATGCAATTGCAATGACAGAAACCATGATGTTGACAGAACAGACAGCTAATGGCAAAGTGGGGTAAGGGACAGCTCACATTATTTCTTCTACTACTTGATAAAAACTAAAGATTAGAGAACAAAATAGAAGTTATCTATATATGATTTGTATTTTTTTATCATTAAGGTATTTCTGAGATAGAAAGCTGTAGAGAAATTAAAACAGCTATGAGCACACCAGTGACATAAGCTATTCTAGAATCAAATGAAGTCATGTATACCTCTACCCAGTGATGGTCCCTACCCCTGCCCCAGAACTGACCATCATGCTACTTATAAATGCATCCATAGACCATATATAAGTCTTTTTTTAGATGTTATATAAATGGGATTCTATAAGAATAGAAGATGATTAATCTGTATAGATTCAGCTACACTTTTTAATAAAAATTTCCATTTCTAAGATTTATCCATGTTCATAACATAGCTCAACTTCCTTAGTTTTAAATACACTTTTTCATTTTATTGTATTATTAAAATTTATCCATTCTTGTGATCATGGATATTTTGTAAATGTCACTGATAAACACCGAAATGAAAATTAAAACCACAAAGAGTTACTCAAGTGTTTTGTTCAGGGATCCCAAGAGAAAATATGAAGAAAGAGGAAATTTGAAATGGGAAAATTAAAAAAATATTATATATTATACATATGAAAACTATATAAATATTGTATATTTATTATAAGTTATATGATATTGATTTATATGATTATGGAACCTGAGACCTCTCATAATCTGAAGGCTAAATGCCTGGCAAGTTGATAGTGTAAATTCTAGTTGTAGTCTAAAGTCTTGAGAAGCATGAGTATCAAGGCAGAAGATAGAACTGCCAGATCTCTCAAGTAAGAGTTAGATGTATATCTATGCATGAATATTAATAACTACATTTGAACTGTAGAGTAACATTAATAGTAATGTATATCATAAAACCAAGAGAGTAAGCAAGAGTAAATTGCATTGTAAATTTTATGCATTGACCTACAAAGTAGAATAAATTAAAACAATTTTAAAGGAGCATATGGCCTATCTGGTGGCTGAGCTGATAACATTTTAGTGAGTAATGGCTAAATTCATAAAGCTGCTGACCATATGATTAGTATATTATTCATGGTATGGTAGCTTTGTGTCTGTGACTTGAACATCCTTTGCTTAAAAGAAAGTAAAGAATTCAAATGAAAGACATCTTCTGAAATCATAAACTCCTTGTTGTAGATCAGCTGTTATTGTGATGTCATGATAAGTATTTAATATTTGACTTAATGGAGAAATCAAGAAAAAAGGGCAGTATGAAATCCAAAATAGAAAGCCTTAGTTAAGAGTGATTTGAACCTTAATAATTTTAGTACCCTCTATTTTATTGAAATCAATAATAAAAGGGTCATAATCAAAAGGTGGAAATAGATTTTACATATTTAAGATTAAAGTAGTTTAGATTTGAATGAAAATATGTGACCATTAATTTTCACTGTAAACAGTATAAAACACTGAATAACATTTGCTAAGATATTTTCAATTCGTTTAAAATATTTTCTTTGACATTAAGCCAAATATGTCTTTTCTCGTTTGCTATTTTTTGCAAGCTGGATCAGAGCCAATATTCATAAAATTGGTGAAACCATTCCCACATATTACTCAAAAGGCTATGCTGCTTTAGTAGATTGTAACGTGAGGGTTTCTATGAAGTAGATGGCTTCACTATCATGATTATTGTTAAAATTGATTTATTAAGGTTTCATATGCACAACTGATCTCCCATGCTCTGGATAAAGCAATTTAGCCATCAACTACTTTGGCATATAATATTTAATAATTGAAGATCCATATTGTTCAAAGTTCTTTTGTAAGAAATAAAAACCCCAAACAAAACATATTTTGGCAAAAATATATGTGATAATGATGAAACTATTATTAGATGTGAGCATATTTATTCAGTTAATTATACTTTACCATCATTGTCCTCCTATGAATTTGGTATCCCTGTCCACATCAAACTGGAAAAGTTTTAGTTTGCAAAACTATGACATGGCCAGCGTTGTTTGGGAAAGATCCAAATTCAAATCTCTCTGACCAAAAACTCTGCCAACTTCCATAAGTGCAAAAATATAAGAATCTAAGATGGACTGGGGATTTATCTCAGTGGTGCCACCGCTTGTCTTGAAAGCACAAGGTTCCAAGTTTGATCCTTGGTACCAAAAAAAAAAAAAAAGATTCTAGAGCAACGAGAAGCCATATGGACTCCCCAGCCCTTTGGTCCTGGGATGTAAATCCTTCAACTGCTCCTTTTCCAGAATTTTGAAAAAGCTTCCTTTGGGTTACATTCTCCTCCTTTTCCTAATTTATATTCCAGAAATGTCTGTCACACATGAAGATTACCAGGTGAAAACTCAAATTCTTTTTCATTACTACATGTAGAGTGGGACAAGCAATTTAGCATGCTAAAGCACCAGTAGGAAATTCTAATGCAGGTGATCTGAGGGTCATACTCAGAAAGATAAGAGTTGTTTCTGACAACTGTTCTTTGATCACTCAAGTCTGGCAAAGTTGTAACTCTTGTGTTTTCAGATAATTGCTCCCTTGAGTATTGATTCATAATTCTCATCAGACTATTGCCCACTGGCTTAGCAAGATCCTTGACTATATTTAAATATTGTTGAGGGAAAAATGCATATTATTTATCTTATCTTACCCTATATTCAACTCAGATTTGGGGATATAGTAGATATTGAATGTTTGTCTGAATGACTGGCAGTAAAGTTGATAAATTCCATTTACAAATACCATTGAGAAGCTGCACGCCAACTGCGTTAAGGAGGGTTTCTATCAATTGTATCTATCTGTTTTTTGTTGTTCTTAATGCAATCAATTCGCATTTGTCGAAACAGAAACATAATAAAAGATGTAGTAGTACGGAGAATCATTAAGAGACCTGGAAACACAGAACTGAGGCTCTGTTCCTGGGAAACTAGTGAAGAAATGTGAAGAAGCAAAGTTGTTCTAATGAAAACACTGATTCATTTTCAGTTACCAACTAACATTCAGTGCAAGGGATTTGACTTCTCTGAAGTAATACTACCTCTTGTGCATTGTGTTCTGATTTGAGAATATGACCTTTAAACACTACTGTCCCTAATGTCAGACACATCATCAGCCTAGTTCTAGGGGGAAAAAAAGATAGATTTATGTTCTTTCGTTGCTTATTTAAATTTAGCACTCATGTAGTTGCTAATTGACAGCAGGGAAAAAAAGACTGCATGCTCACATCCTGGCTGTAACAAAGGCTGGAAACTTGCTTACTTCTCCTCTATATTGAATGACATGGCAGCTTGATCACATAGAAGAAAGCTAATCAAAAAGTTGATGTGAAGATGACACACATTCACTATATCAGGTTTTTTTCTGTACCTTTTATGTTCAAGATACAGGGCCAGGCTTGGGTGGGAATTGGGAGATACTCTTCTTAACCCAAAAGCACAGAATCTATGCAGTCCAATAATAATACAGGCTTAAATATAGCCTAAGTGGAGATGAAGTTTTAGGATACCTGCATGTTCCTGAATCGACACATTTGAATAATCATAAGAGAATCCTCCAAAACTTTTTGATTAGCTTTAGAAAGTAAATTTGAGGGGTACATTGGTATATAAGGGTAAAGCTCTTTCTCGTCTCTAGATAGTATTCATAAAAAGGTGAAAATAAAAACTTAGACTGATAATAAAATTTTATTGCTAGAATGAACTTATTGGTATGGAAATGAAAGTCAGGTGAAAGTTATTTAAAATGAGGAAAAGTAGAATACCAGATCTTATCAAGGACATGAAAATATCTAAATCCTGACCCACAGAGCATGCAAAGCATTCTCAACTCTTTTCTGAATAAAACTTGGAATCCTGTTACAATGATGATACATGAGTTCTTACATTATATTTTAGTTCACACACACATTGTGATGTGCTATACCCTAAATTGATAGGGAACATATTTCTGAATATCCATGCCAATTTTCAAGAAATTATCCAGGTAAAAAGTTTTATAGTCTGTCACTGACTTCAATATTTTTTGTAACTTTTTGTTGTGGTCAAATATACATAAGAAAATTAGCACTCTAACTATTTGGAGGTATAAAGTTCAGAGGATTTACATACGTTTGCATTTTCATACAATTATCACCACTATTTAGCTAAAGAAATATTTCATCTTCCCAAATGAAAACCTAAGTCCATTAAAAAGCAATTGCCACTTACCTCTCCCTGGAGCTAATGCACCCCCCACTCTGCATTCTAACTCTACATACTTCATGTAAGTGGAATCACACAGAGTGCTTTAGTGACTGCTTGTGTTGTTGTTGTTGTTTTTGTTCACTTGGCATAATGTCTTCAATCTTGATTTATGTTGTAGCATGTATTTTGTGTGGAATTCTTGCTGTATCAGCCTACCCATTGTTTTTAGGAGCTGAGAAACATTCCAAAAAAATATATTTTCATATTCAACATAAAATGCTGCAAGTATGACTTGGCATCTATATGCAATCAGGCATCTCTTATCATTTCATCTCCAAAGAGTTAAAAGCCATGTAGAGTTCATCTCATCTTCAAGGACCCACATTAGCACATATAACTCATGCCCTTACTATGACTTTTCCAACTTGTTTCCTCATTTCCGTTCCCCAGATTTTCTTCACATACCAGCCATAGCTGTCATTTAAAAATAAATTATATCTCATTCCTCAATTTAAAAGGACTCAGAGTGATTCTTACTCCCTTAGAATAAAACTGAGCTCTTTAACTTGTTTGTTTTGTTTTGTTTTGTTTGTACTGGTCAGCTTTCCCACTGCACAGATAATCCACCCCACAATCACAAATTAAAGGATAGGTTTAATTTGGTTATCGCTTCAATGATTCAAGTCATGGTCTGCTGGCTCCAAGGCAGAAATATCATGGCAGAAGAGTATTGGTGGAACAAAGTCTTCACCATGACAGCCAGGAAACAGAGAAAGTCACAGCAATAGAGGAAGAGAACAGGCACCAGATACAGTATCCAAGGTCAAACATCCATGACCCACTTAGACACATGCAGAAGCATGGGAAATGGTAGAATTCATCTATCTAGTTGTAAGAATAGATCACAAGAAGTTTGTTAACTAGGAAAATTAAGTCGTTTCTGGGAAATTCCACAAGTCTGTTTGTTAAAAGAATGCTGCCAGAAAACTTTGAGACCTTATAAAAGTCTCACAGGAAAAAAACAGGTTTTCCTAGTTTTCTTATTTACCATTTTCTGGGATCAGAGGACAGCCACCCAATGACTCTATGGGTGGTAAGAGAGATACGACTCACTATGCACATCTGTGATGTTTATGGTGGGCCGGTGGGCTTGATTTTGGCTGAGATTGTCCTGCTCTCTTGATACTATCTGATAAGAAGAGGGCTGCGGTGTGCTCTTTGATGTAAGGAATAGGTGAATGGAAACAGGGGACTTGTGAATTCACCTGTAGCTTTTGTGAGTCACTTAAAGTGACTGGTTATCATCAGGTTAAAATCAGAAAGACAATAGCCAGAATAACTAAGCTGCTTTCCCACATGTATAAAAGCCTCGCTTCTTCCCTTTGTGATTGTTGAATAGTGCCAGAGGAATTAAACTGCTGTTCATCCCCCAGGCTGTCTCCTTTTCTTTCTTTAAAAGTCGGTGCTTTCCGGGGTTCCAGGTCTCCCTCTAGAGAGACCATCAACACAGAAGTGTGCTTTACTAATTAGTTGATAGTTAGTGCTTAACTGTATCAGTCTTCAAGGTTCTCTAGGACCTAGTTCTACCACTTGCCCAAATTCATCTGTTAGCACTCTTAAATTCAATTACTACCCTCCAGTGCCCACGAGGACTCAAATTCTCAATCATTCTGCAGAATTTGCTGTTCAGTGTTCTTAGTGTGCTCACCTTTCAGTTTTGTCTAAACATGTATCCTATTTTCTTTCTTATAGAGTACTTTATTAGAGTAGTTTTTTCTTTTTCTGTTTTTTTTTTTTTTCCTCAGTACTGGAGATTGAACCCGGGACATTCCCACTTAGCTACATCCTTTTTATATCATAGATATCTATATATCTATATATCATATATATACACATACATATATATCTATATGTCATATATACATATCTATCCATATATATAGATATGGATATATAAATGATCTTTGTAAGTTGAAAAGGCTGGTTGGAGCTTGTGATTCTGCTGCCTCAGTCTCCCTAAGGTTTGGGGTTATAGGGATGTGTCATAACAGCTGGCTACTTTCCACAATAGCATTTATACATACATACTTGTATGTTCATTAAAAATATGTATTTCCCATGAGAGTGTAAGCTCCATGAGATGAGGCTCATTG
This sequence comes from Heterocephalus glaber, assembly GCF_000247695.1. The sequence goes on along the minus strand of NW_004624745.1, from coordinate 9,864,822 downwards.
TTCTTTTTTTATTGTCATATAACCAGAACTGGAAGAAAGCAGATGTCCCATATGTATTGAATAAATGGATCAATGAGTGATATTATAACCTGTAGAAGAATAAGTATGCTCTAACGCCTAAGTCTTACTTTCTTGTTGCTGGGACACAATATCTGATACCCACAATTTAAAGGAGGAAAGGTTTATTTTGGCTCAGAGCTTGTAGAGGCTTCAGTCCATAGCTGGCTCCAAGACAGTGCCATATGACTGAGGGCCATGGTAGAGAAGAATTGCACGTAGCATAGCAGGCAGAAAGGAGAGAGCAATTAAGGGAGGAGGGAGGAAGATATATCCTTCCATGCCACATGCCACATGCCACACCCACCTCCCCGCAACTTCACACTTAGCTGTAAACTCATCAGTGGTCTTGTCCAGTGCTGTCACACCCCATGATGCAATCACTTTCCAAAAGTCCCACCTATGAGTGCATGAGACTTTGGGGGAACATCTAGATATAAACCATAATATTCATGTACCTAGCAATGAGTGGATAAAACCTTATAGTTACTGGGAAGTCCAGGGTCATAGCAGGAAGCAAACCACAAGATAACTATACCTTTCATCTGTTTTAAAATATTTTACAATTGTGGGTAATGGCTTCTTCACTGTCTACAAAAATCACTTTTCTTAGGATTAGAAGGCCCCATGATTATCTTTGGTGCCTTGAAGTAAAATCATAAGTTAAATAAATAATCAAGTGTTCAGCTGTAGAAGAAAAACTAGAGAATGCAATAGATTCATTTTTAAAATCAGTAAAAATCAAATATATCTTTCTCCATAAAGGATAATTATTTTTTATGCTACTGGGGATTAAACACAGAGCAGCATCCCTACTCCTTTTTATTTTAAGACAGACTCTTGCTATGTCACTAAGATGCCCAGCATGCTGGAATTTCCAGTCCTCCTTCCTCATCTTGCCAGAGTGCTTGGATTATAGGCATATACAACCATGCAGAGCTAGAAAAATGATTGTGAAGTAAGATAAGGTTCTAATCTTGGTTTTCCACTACTTGGTAAAATTTGATACATTAATTCTTTGTGATTTTGCTGGCTTTGGTATTAAACAAAATTAGAAATTTTGGGTGGAGTATCTCCTTGGATTATTGACTTCATTTTTTAAAGGAGTATTTTATACTCTTTAAAGTGCTGTACAAATAGGGCATGATAATATGTTTATGTGGATGTGGTTTAGGGGTGAGTTTCTATAGGATTATAATGAGTTTAATTGAAAACGTACTTTTTAAAGAAGAACTAAAACATATAATAGATAATGTGAAATACGAAGAAAAGGGGCAAAGGGGAAGGGGAAGTGGGAGGGGTAGGAGAAAGGAAAGAAGGGAATGGAATTAATATGAAAAAATGAAAAAATGAAAACAAAATCTTTGTAAATAGGGAGGGATGGAGGGGTTGAAGGGAGGGCAGGGGAATGGGGAAAAAATAAGAACCAAAAGAGATTATATAAAGGTGCAAATTTCCAATGATGAATGTCATTATATTGTATTTCTAAAATGTACAAATAAAATTAATTTAAAAAAATAATAAATAAAGTACTTTATAAGTGCTTTTTGACTAAGAGTGGGAAATTTAAAGAATGTGCATATTATTATTTTTAAGAGAATAATATTATAAAAAATGGAATTCTAACAAGTTTGTGAAAGAGAAAAATAGGTCAATACATTGATTTTACTGTTGAATTATTCCAAAGATAGTAGCTGAAAGCAATGGCCACCTTCTGTTTCACATGCTCTATTTCACAACATAATTCCCAGTTTTCCTCTTCTATTGAGACTTAGGCAGAATGTTTTTCATTAAAACTATGGCATATTTTGATTTTCCTAGTGAGAGATGTCTCTGAGACCAGTCATTTGTGCTGCCATCCCCCTTGAGAAGCACCACTATTAATTGGAACAAAAATGTTTGAAAAGCAAATGTCATTGAATCTCTCAGGATGCTTCAAGCTTCTGCAGCTATGGAGAAAACACAAAGCAAGTCATCACTACATTTTCTGAATGAGCTTAGAAAACAAAAGAGAATTCAAATTGAGCCATAAGTGGCCTACAAACACTGAGTATATTCACCAGTGAATAGCATTCACTACATACCTCTTAAGTGTTTGGAGTTTAGCCTAGTTATAAGGTTACAAGATGAGCAAGAAATTGCCTCTGTCCCTGCAGGCTAAAAGATTCACCAAGGACAAAAGACAATACCAGGTCAAAGAAGAGTGTGGTAAGTAGTAAATGAAAGAGGACAATGTGATGTTGGCCTACTAGGGGGAATGAATATGCCTCAGGGAACTAGGATCTGTGGACTAATTATTGCTGTGAAACATCACTCCAAAATTTAGCAGCTTAAAACATTAAGCATGTTGTTAGCAACTGGCCTTGATTTCTGTCAGTTGTTGGATATGCTGGCTCTCACTGGGCTACCTCTATGTCTGTCCTTAGCCAATGCATTAAGCTGATTCACCTTTCATCCGTGTGACCACTCACCTTTCCACATTAGCCCAGACCTTTCTAGGGGGCAGGCTCCAAGGACAGAGACAATACAGAAACATAAAAGTCCTGTTAAAGTCCAGACATAGACTTTATGTCATATCGACAACATCCTATTGTTCAAAACAAGCAACAGTTCTGCTCATATTTAAGGGATAAGAAAATGGACTCAATATCTGGGGCTGAAAACTCATGTTGTGAAGGGCCATGGTTAGAAGGAAAGAAATAATTATAGCCATTTTTGCAAACAAACTGCTAATACAGAGAATACAAAAAATGTTTTGATCTCTGTTTTGAAGTTTGTCAATAAATTAGAGAAAGGAAAGACACTTTTTGATAATACTGAGAAAGATCTGGGGTGATTCTGAGTTTAATGCATCTAATAAATTCTTTCATTTTGCCCTACACAAACATTATTTATAGAACATTAAGATTTTATGTTTAAAGAAACTCAAACAGAGAAAGAAAATTCACTCCAGAAAAGCTGAAGAAATAGTTAATACTAAATTGGCTTAAGTTGATCTGACTCCAAAGTGCTATAGTTTAAGTTTTCCTGCACATTCTATTTACAAACAATACAGGCAATCTTCCAAGATTTATGTCTCATGGAGTTTCTTCTGAACCTTTGAGCTTCTTTACTAATTTTCTTCTTAATACTTTTAATAACTGAATTATTATTAGCCATACATTCTTTGTTCATTTTATATGTTTGTTATTTTTGCATGATATATATTTGTCATGTTAGATAGTATTAATTGACTATTTAGTATTATTTTTCTTTTCTGTTTTCCTTTTGATATGAAACTAACCTCATAACCTATATGATGCAGGATCTCTATCCTTTGCAACAGAACTGTAATCAGCTTATTCTAAGATAATTAACAGAAGATATTCTAATGATGAATTTCCTTAATCTGGGGACGGGCACAGGACTGAAAGCAGTAACTCTGGGAATTTATTTGTTAATTGGGAACAATGAAATATTTTGTGACAATGACAAGTGCCTATTTTGTAAATAGAAAGGAGACTTTTATATTTGCTCTTATAGGATGATTATAGCAATGAAAATATTTGAACTCTTCATGATGTCACTAAGCAATCGATCTCATATTCAGCCTTCTTCTGAATATGAAATTGTAACTCATAATACTAGTTTTTTAAAATCCTTCAGGTCAGATTTATGTTGTTGTAATTGTTGTCAGGGGTGCTGCTGTTGATTTGTTATTACTTGCTGCTAAAATAAAAATCTGATAACATACATCTTATAATGTAGCCATTACAAAAATCTCCATCTCTGCCGTCAGAACTGTTTTCGGTGTTGTTCATAAATTACTCCAGTGTAAAAATTCTGATTCCCATTTATTCTATTTCTGACTCAAATTCATTTACTATCATCTGCCTTTTATCTACTTGAAGTTATTCTAGAGGTTCAGCTACTTATGAAGCCTGAGGTCTATGATTATTGTTATGGTTTATATCTAGATGTTCCCCTAAAGCTGAATAAGCTTAAGGGTGGGGCCTTAGGAAGTGATTGGATAGTGGGGGCATGACACTCATGGGTGGATTAGCCCCTGATGAGTGATTGCTTCATGTGATGAAGAAGGTGAAGTGTGGACTAAGGAGGGGGTAGCCTGGAAGGACATAGCTCCCTCCCACCCCCTTATCTCTTTCTCTTTTTTTGCTTCTCCTCTGCCATGTAACCCTGCCTTGGAACCAGCAGGCTACGGATTGAAACATCAACAAACTGTGGGTCACAATAAACCTTTCTTCCGTACAGTAGTGGGTATCAAACTTTGGGTCTCAGTGATGAGGAAGTAACTAAGACACTTATGCAAGACACAATACAAAGCTCAGTATATCCGTGGCATTAAAAATAGAAGGCTAACAAAAATCTACAATGAACTTTGAAAACGTTAGATTAAAAAGTAAAGTTGAACTAATTAGGAAGGATCTTGTTTAACATTTCATGGAATTTTGACTTTCTGAAAATAGTTTAAAATTATAACCATTAAGATGAATACAAAAAAGGAAAATGTTATCTAAGAACAAAAGTTATGAATCTTGAAAAAACAGAAAAAATAAAATTTAATGGCATTGGAGAGCTCTGTTTCAAATTTGTAACTAGAAATGCTGATGGATATCATCTAGAATATAGATCATCAGGAAGTAATAAAGCAGTGAGCTAGTAATAAGTGGACAGATTAGTGAAGTGCTTGTTATTCATTTCTTATAAAATGAGAGAACTGTATAAAAATTGAACAACTCTTACGTGGTCCTTAGCTTATTTTACATATTTCAAAAGGTATTATGTCAAATCAAACTTTTCAAATTATAAATCATTAGAAAATTAGGTCAAGTAGAAAGTGACAATATCACATAGATTCCTGATTCACATGCTTTCAAATTTTGATTACCTAAATTTCCATTAAAATAAAAGTTCTACATATTATGCCATATGGTCACATTTATTTCATATTATTTTGAGCTTTTTTATATTTATTTTCTAAAATTAACCATAATACTTATAAATTGTAATTGTAGTATCTTATAAAGGTGTAATTTGACATTTGTAAATTCTACAAAATCCTATGTATCAACTTGAGTTTGAAATGAATGAATGAGACTGATTCTTACACTTTGATCCAGTCTAAATTTTCTTGTATAAAAAACTCTTCAGAGTTTGTGTCATATTCAAAAGTAGTTTTGAACTAAAAAATGCATAAGAAGCTGGGAGTTATGCCACTTCTCTAATCCCAGTACTCAGGAGGCTGAGGCTCACAGAGAGCTCAAGGCCAGCATGGGCAGCATAGTGAGTTCAAGGTCAGCCTGAACTACATAATGAGACCCTGTCTCAAAAAAATCCATAAGATTTATTTTAAAATATCACACAATTTTCAGTAAAATACTTTTTTTATTCATTATGTTTATTGGTGCATTTTAAGTATACAATATGATGACATCCATCATTGGGAATTTGTACCTTTACATGATATATCTTGGTTCTTATGTTTTTTCCCATTCCCTAAAACAAAGTCTTTGTAAATAGGGAGAGGTGGAGGAGTTGAAATGAAGTAAAACACTTTTTAAGATTTGGTTGCTAATAATATATATTTATGTATTATAATTATAATTATGGTGCATGATAAGTATGAATGGAAAATTATATAATTAAATTGTTAAAGAGATTTTCATTGTTGTAGTTTATGATTATTAATGAATTATATTAAACAAGGTTTTGCAAATAAATAAATGAGTTTAAAAATAAGACAATACAAAAAGTAAAATGTTTGGAATAAAATATTTAATTCACTTTACAGTGGATCCAAATGTTAGTGTTTTACAAATTTCATTTGACAAAATAACTTGTCTATAATCTAAGTAAATTTAAATTATTAGAGGATATTCTAGCTTAATGCATCATTTAAAGAAGTAAAATTTTCACTTTAGGGCAAAAAATTTAAAATTGAAGAATTGATTAAAAATAAAGTACATTCTAGTGGAAAGGGAGAATTAAACAAGAGGCATGAATAGCATAACTCAATATTTGAATGTTAGTAGATACGGGAAGAAGTTACACTCAAAAGAATAAAAATACTATCATCAAAACACAGAGTCAACTATTGATTTATTGCATAAATGTTTCTTGAATATCTGTTTCGATGAGGTGTATGTACTCTATGGCAGCTTATTTTCCAGTTGAAAAATATTTCACTCTCTTAAATAATGGTCTACATGAGTCAGACAAGATGTAGCAGTGGTATTGAAGAGGAGTATATGGATGAGACACACATTAAAATCAATATGAATATTTGAATGTGAATTAGAATTACTACAATTGAAACAGATAAAAGTGACACATTATCTTTGCTGTTCCAAAATAAATAATACAATCAACATTTTGGTTAAGAAAGTTGAAGATGATCCTCTATTACTTTATAGGCTCAGAAACATTTTTATATATAAACAAAATTCTTATGCATATGTATTTATATGGAGGCACAGTTAAAATTTTAGAATTAGATTGAATTATCAAATTTTCATAAGTTAATGAAAGCTTCCTTAATATTAAACCAGTTTTTTACTAAATATACAGTGCTATGCTATGTTTACATCACCTGCTTAGAAACCACAACTTTAAATGTTGGTATCTCCATCTTTTAACACACAAATTTTACAGATTCTTATACATAAAATCAATGCAAGATACCTTCAATCACCTCCTAAATTGTCAAGTATTTTTAGGTTCCACAGGTGAAGGGGAATTTTTGATGCAAAAATATACAAGCTTAAAGGGATTAACTAATATATAGACTTTAAAAGTGATTGACATATACCAGTTGAAAACATGAAGAGCAGAATGAAATGAAGTAGAACACAATTCATTTTTAAAAGACATTTAAATTTTGTACTTGAAAATGGAGATATCATAAAAAGGGTCAAATATACATTCAAAAATATACCTAGACATATATTTTGAAAATAAGGTCTAGATGTAGTTGACAGATTCAGTAGAGTAGCTGGATACAAGGTCAACACTAAGAAATCAATAGCCTTCTTGTACACAAATGACAGACTCACTAAGAGAGAAATTAGGGAAATAATTACTTTCACAATAGCTTCCAAAAAAATGAAATATCTAGGAATCAATCTAAGGAAGGAAGCAAAAGACCTTTACATTGAAAGCTACAACACACTGAAAAAAGAGATCAAGGAGCATATAAGAAAATGGAAAGGCATTCCCTGTTCCTGGGTAGGAAGAACCAATATAATGAAAATGGTCACACTTCCAAAACTGCTATATAGATTCATTGCAATCCCAATTGAAATCCCAACAGTAAGGGAAAGCACACAATACAAGAAAAGGAAAAAATGGAAACAAAGTCTTTGTAAATAGAGAGGGCAGGGGAATGGGAAAAAAATAAGAACCAAGATACATCAAGTAAAGGTATAAGATCCCAATGATGAATGTAATGCATTGTATACCTAAAATGTACCAATAAAAAATAATAAAAAAAAGAAATCCCAACAGTATATTTCACAGAACTAGAAAAAACAGTCCAAAAATTCATCTGGAACCAGAAGAGATCTAGAATAGCAAAAGCAATTCTAGGCAACAGAGACATGACAGGGGGTATCACAATCCCTGACTTGAAACTATACTACAAAGCCACTGTGATAAAAACGGCATGGTACTGGCAAAGAAACAGACCTGAAGATCAGTGGAATAGATTAGAAGACACAGAAACAACTCTGGACACACTCAGCTACCTCATCTTTGACAAAGGAACCAATCATCCTTGCTGGAGGAAAGATAAATTCTTTAATAAATGGTGTTGGGAAAACTGGATTTCCACCTGCCAAAGATTAGAACTAGACCCCTATCTTTCACCATGCACTAAACTGAAATCAAAGTGGATTAAAGATCTAAATATTAAAACAGAAACACTAAACTTGCTGGAAGATAAGTTAGGTAGAACTCT
>NW_004624745.1:9805322-9833032 GCF_000247695.1 Heterocephalus glaber | reverse complement strand
AAAAAAAAAAAAAAGAATTACTGTAGCACAGAATGCCAAATGGAAGCCATTAAGACCAGCTTTGCCTTGGAAAATAATAAATAAAAAAACAATACCACATTCTTGGAGGGATGCTGAGATTAGTGCCACCATCAAGAATCTGAAGGGTATAGGGTCAGTGATTCTCACATTACCATTGAATTCATGTCCTTTGCCCCTACAGAAGACATCTGGAATTTGGATAATTACAGGAGATCATAATAATCCGGAGCAGTTGCAGGTTTCAATTACTGCTGCTAAACAAAATATTCCACTGCTTGAGCAAATTATTTACCCTTGATATCTTTATGTAGCTATCAATCTGGCAAATTATCATTGTCAATAATGCCCACAAGAGCAGTTTGGTTTCAGCTGGCACAGGAAGCAATATGGATCCATTGTCTTTCCTCAGAAATATATAAATTCTCACATCATAATTTATAAACGCATTTCATAATTTTGTCTTCAGGGATACTGACTGTCTTTCCATAAGACATCATGCTGGTTCATTACATATATGATATTATATTGACTGCCCTAATGAGCAAGAAACTCCAACCACCATAGACTTATTGGCAAGGCATTTACATGTTAGGGTATGAGAAATAAGCCTTACTAAAATTCAGGAGCTTTTGACCTAAGTGGATTATAATGGGATCCAGTGCTGTGGGGCATATTAAGATATGCCATGTAAAATGAAAAACAAATTGTACTGGACTTTTACAGTGCCTAATAGTAGTGGTTATATCTATCTATCTATCTATCTATCTATGGGCAAAAATATGAAGATTATTTTTGGTATGAATATGCAACAAAATCTCAGCAGAGAAGGATTTTAATAATCAACTGATTAGTGTGACTAATTCTGTGGATTTCAGTCCGCCTTTAACCTCAACTACTCCTACCATCAACTAATGGGCTCACGAAAAAGAGCCAGGGTGGGAGGCAAAGAGGTAGTACATAGGCTAAGAAACATTGACTTCCACTCACCAAAGCCGATATGTATTTGGCTAAAAGAGAGTAATCAATCTGCCAAATTCAGAGACCAGCACTGAGTTCTGACATGACACTATCCCTAGAAAGATTAGCCAGCTATCTTGTACTATGTTGATCATATTAGATATTTCCATCATAGAAGGAGCATGTTCTTACTTGAGTAAATTTTTACACTTTATAGATTTGGTTTCCTTACACATAATGTTTCTGTTGAAACTACCATCCTAAGAAATTATAGAATGCTTTATTCAATATAATAGAGTTAAACAAAGTATTGTTTCTGACCAAGTGAGCCTATGTTCACGGTATTTACTGGTATGACAATGTTTCCTGAAACTGACTGAATTGTACAACTGGCTTTCCTGAGTCTCCAGATTTATGAGACTTCAAAGAATTCATAATTGCATGAGCCAAGAAGACATACAAAGTTTAAAGGAAATGAGTTATTGAATAAAATATATCTGTATAGATATTTGCACATAAATTATGTATATATGTATCCTCTATATATGAAAGATATATGTATCCTCCCCTCTATAAATAAATGTATGTATATCCTCTCCTCTCTAAAAACATATGTATATATATATGAAGATATTTATATATCCCCTATTTTGTTTCCTCTAGAGAATCTTTTTAGTACATTAATGTAGAGACTGATTATACTACATCAGTAGAGCAGAAGTTAACATAAAATTGAACAAAGCAAATATACAGAATTATGAGATAAAGCATAATTACCCTAGCCATTTTGTTTTACAGTGATTTGTTGCATAGATTATTTTAAGATCAATAATGATCTCTTGGATGTCATCACAATCTTAATACCCTAAACCTGAAAATATATTACTTTACATGAATAAAATGGCATTGCAGATGGGATTAAGAAACATGAGAAAAAAAGAGTACACAAGATCATTAAAGTGGAAAAATGACCATTGCAACCCTCCTTGAAAGAAAGTCATGAATGAAGAATTCTCCATCAGAGGAATGGATATCAAGGCAATAGAAATCAGGGCAATTGTTATTTCTGAAGATAAAAAGGAAGCATGAGTCAAAAGATGTGGGCAGCTGATAGAAGTCCTAAAGTAAGTAATGCTATTGGCACTTTGATTTTGGCTCAGTGATACTGACATCAAACTCTAAATTCTGGAACATAGGATAATGAAAGTTTGCTTTATTTTAAGCACCTTTCCTCATTGTGAATTCTTACAGCAACAATAGGAATGAATACAGAGACACCTATAAGTAAAACAGATACTGATAACTCTAATAAAATACTAAAATTTTTGTCATCAGCTATGTGACTGTAAAGGAGATAGTCTGAATGTAGATAAACAGACTAATAGTGAAGTTTCCCAGAGTAGTGAGGAAATTGCTTTCAAGATTGGAGCCAAAGAAAACCATGCTTGCAGAACATTTAAGCATATTGCTTCCTGTGATGAATTGGAATATAAGAAAATGAATCTAATTAATTTATAGATCTAAAAAAAGTTAGATAATATATTAAAAGTGATAATCATTTTTTATTCTTACTTTTAGATAAAATAAGTTGGTGTAAGAGAGAGAAATGCTACTTAGATGCATGTTTAATTTCCAGCCAAAGTTAGAAGAACTGTTTCTTATCTAAGCCATTTACTCTCATTCTTTTCCTTTCCAGGAGTCAACAGTTTCTCAAAAATAATAAGTGACATAAAGGCAAAGATAGAAGTTCATATATTACCAATAAAACTGCAAAAATCCAACATCTTGTTTCATGGTGATTAAAGTTGCAAGTATGGTTTCTGAGTTGGTAAAAATTTCATTTATACTTTTTTGAGACTTTTTCCACTTAGAGTTAGTAAAGGCTCTTCATATAGTCAAACCAGGGTAATCTGTGTACATGTTCATCCCTTCCTTTACGTTCACTTTGAGTCCTTGCTTACACATAAATAAGATGCCTCCTTCTTTTTTTCCAACCAATGCTTTAAATGCAAACATAATTGAAATTTTTAAAATACCTCCACTTTAAAATAGCACCCCAAAGATAATTTCTTATTACACGTACTATAGATGCATAGCATTCAAATATTCTTCAATAGAATGTGTTAATTATCTTTTCTTCTATGTATCAATCTTTTCAAGTCCATTTCTGGCCTTCATCTTAACTGACAGTAAAAGGAATAAGTGGAGGGGATGAAAAATGTGGAAATAAGAGGTAAAGGAAGGCACTGAAGAAAATGAAATAATCAAGTTAATCTTTTTCAAGTATGAAGCCATCTAAAGAGTAAAAATGTCTGTCTTTTATAGACTTCCATATTAATAAAAGTCAGAATATATTAAATTTTGATGAATTTGATGTTGTTCTAGCATAATTTTTCTTCCCTCCCAGAGAAACCATAAATACACAAAAATGATATTTTGGTAAGATGATTTAAACTATTCCCAAAATTTAAAATAAATAAATTATAGCTTGTTTTGAGAACAGAGTTATCAAATGTTCATATGTAAAAAATTTTTCATAAAACAAGAAGCATTTTTTATATTTTGATAATATTCTCACTTATATATTGAAAATTTATTTTTAAAATTCGTGTGTAGAATGTTGAAAACATTTATGATATGAATTTTAGAAGACAATAGAAAACACGCACTATGTCACAAGGAGAGAGAATTTATATTAGGCAATGTTTTCAAAAAAGTCATCCTCGGTTGAATTATCAAAAATATTAGAGTCTTGGTTTTAATTTCTATTTTATGTTATACTTTGCATTTCATTATAATCAACTTTTTTGTAAATACAGACTACTGAAAGAACATGCACAAGATATAAATATCCTTCTGTTCACCCTTCAAAATATACCTAATCCTAGTTTTATTTGAAATGTGTAAGTACTCTGTAATTTGTAAAATATACATTGAAAAACACCCCCTTGAAAAGCTTAGATTCAGTATTAAGTACTAAAGACTCAGCTGTATTTTACACTCATTTTTAGAAATATGAAAAATATCTTTAAAATACATGAATAATGATTGGCTTCTTATCTTTAAAAACTCATGTCTATAAGAAGATGTAAGAGATAAATTTCCACCATGAAGTAGAATACAAGGTTTTTATTGTAAACTTGTTCAAAAAGTCTTTTTCATTACTTTAGTTTTTAAAGCATCACTTTTTTTTTTTTTTAATTAACTTGGGTCTGTACTCTGGCTCAAAAATTGTATAGGTTTTGAATGGTCTATTCTAAACTTTATTTTTTTTTCTCCAAGTCTTATTTTTTTAAGTAAATGATTTTGCAGAGCACCAGGGTTGAGGTTAAGGTAAATGTTGTTTTAAAGCACATTCTCTCACTTTTGTCAGGGTGCCTGGCATTTGTAAGCTGACAAATATTTAGCATGTGAAGAAAAATGTCTCTAATTCAATAGTGTGTATTGAATTTCAGTGTGCAACAGAGTCACATGAAAATCATGTTAAAACAAATCTGTGAGGGGTCTTTTCTAGAAAGTTGTGATTCAGCGGGGTCTCTAGCTGAGTCCAGAAATTAACATTTTTCGAAATTTCCTTGGTGATGCTAGAGCTAGTGGTCAGAGGGCGAGTCAGCATCTTGAGTGCAACTCCTCTAACCAACAATTTATTTTTTGAGCCAGACAGATGGAAGAGGCCAAAAATCATGAATTAGGTTGATGCAAGGTGACAGAAAGCATTTTCTTCTTTTAATATCTAGAGATCTGTCTAGAAATTTTCTAAAGTTATAACTATTTGTCAGTTCATAAGCTTATTCTTTTTAGAGATATTACTAAAATAAACATAAAATTCAACACTTTATTAAAGTAAAAGTATCTTTACTATTAATATACAAATGGTGAAGAGTGACAATTTTGATATACTGTAAGCCATACTTTCAATGTCTCTCATAAATACAAAACTTCAACATTTGCAGTATAATTTTTACAGTTTAGACATATATATACAGCATTTCATAGGGACATACTATAATGAAACAATTTTTTTAAACCTCATGGTAATCAATTTAAGAGTATAGAACTTGAATGGAATATATAAGTTAAAGAAAAGACAGTATGTTTTAATGCATACCAAACAAAATAGAATTCTCATACCAAAAAAGTGATTTTTGTTAAGTTTTATTTCTAAGGAGTTCACCTATTTCTAACATGGATTAGAGGCAAAGTTTAAGCCATTAACATTTCCTTGAGAGTTGGAACAGTTACATTTGTTCTTGACAGTACCATTTATTTTAAAATATGCATATTTTTTCTAAAGTAGAAAAATTTATTTGTAAATTTAATCATAAGTTCTATCTCTGTGAGCTTTCTCTACTAGTTTTCACTGGGATTTCTTCTTTGCTTAAGTATTAGTGGTTTTAATTTTCAAAGAAGCAATGTTCCTGCTCCCTAATATAGTGCTTCTCACAGTCAGGTCCTCTAGCTATTGCAAGCGTAGAAGCTGTTTGACATTTTTGCCTTCCATTTCTTTGTTCTTCTACTTTCCTGTCTGGTAGATATTGATTTGTTCCAACATTCATTGCTTTGCTTATTCTTTTTCCATGGAAGGCTAAAACTAGATGTCTAAAGATACATGTTTTCATATCAGAAGAGGAAAATAAAGTTGTAATATATAAATTTATACTTTTAACATTTATAATTATAATCAGGAGCATTTTGTGGTGAGAAATCTGAAAATTGTACAAAAAAGATGTGATACCAAGTAATAGATTTAAGTTATTGGTGAGGTCCTATAGTGAATAATGAACTGCCTTTCTAAGTATATTAAACATATTATCAAATAAATATTTACTATTATATAATATAAAGGTCTCTGACTTTAATATGGGAACAATAATCTCTAAGCATTCTTGCATAATCTTGTTAAACAGCTGCATCTACGTGAGTAAATGCAATTTTTACCAAAGGGAGAGTGAACCCTGGAAGAAAAGCATATCTATTCAGCAACTATTGTTTAGGCCCTTTTATAACTTTCTCCTTTGCACCCAAAATTATTTCATCTTGAAACATCCTTAAACCTATATGTAGAATACTTCCTTGAAAGATTTTCATTTTGTAATTGGAATGTTTCATTTCTTTGAGTTTGTACATTTTAATTTTAGCATATGTCAATATACCCATATGCAGTTTCAATTTGTGAGACTATGTAAGAATGCTCCAAATGGTTAATAAGAAGATGTAAATCTTTTCTCTCTAGAGATAAGTAATGTTAACAATTTTATTTAAAAAGTGTTTTCATCTTCTCACAAAGTTTGTTGAGTAAAACACTCTGTATATGACTATGAAAAAGGACTCCATGAGGATTTCAAATAGAGCATTTACTTCATTCTCCATGAAAAAGAGCATGGATAGTTTCATAAATAATTATAATATTCTATGCCAATATTCTTAAATTATGAAATGAATATTTTTTCTACCACTTCAGTCATAGATATTTTCATCAGTGATTAACCTATTATCACAAGGATGACTTAGATCCCAAATCTATTTTAACATGTTCTTCTCACTTTCCAATATCAAATCAAAAGTATCTAACAGTAATAATGAAGTGACATCACTGAATTTACCATATATTTTAAAAAAATTATTTGCTGTCTTTTTTTTACAACTGTCTAACAACTCAGTTTCAACAATATTTAGAATTTATTTATTGTCTAGAAAATAATACAGAACAAATTAAAAATATTTCAGGTATATATGAAAAGAATAATATTGTTATAAATGAAAATAAATTACATAGGATAATTTATTACATTTGGATTTTATATTCAAGTTAAAGTGGTTTGATTAAGCGTACTCACTGAATGTAAACAAGACAGTATCACTGGAGTATCACAGGTATGAGCAAAATTATGTTATTAATAATGGCAGTAATATTTCTTTTAGTGAAGCAGAATGTCATAATAATTCAAAGGCACAAATACATCTTAATTGTTTCAAATAAAAATCATAAAATTAACATATGATTAAAAACTTATAATTAATTTTTGGCACTGAAATAAATAATTTGATTCATAATATCTTTACATTATATAAATGGTTAATTCACAGACTAAAATTCATCAGAAGTTTACTGGATCAAATAGCTTTTGAAAATGTTTTTATAGGTATTAATACTAAAAATAAAGCAAAACTTGAAGAACATTATATTGGTATTAGATATTAATATTAATTGATTGACTATATATTACTCCACAAAATAATAAATAAATCTGTAGAAATCATAATTTTTAATTAAATTCCTTTGCAAATCACTGTAAAATATGTTGACATTTAATTTGTGCCAGTTTTTGAAATAAGTATGTATTAAAATTCTGATATTATTTCCAGATTATAGGTTTTAAATGTAGATTGTCATTATTTAATTGCACACACTCTAATAAGTAATAGCCATGTTTTCTGTGGAATCTTTGCCTCTCAGTTTAAAATAGCATAGGGTTCAGATTATCTTAACAGTGCTTACATTCAGTGAACTTTTGACATTTTATACTAACAGTTAAGAGTACTCTCAGACAGTAAAAACATATACACAGTTATATTGATGTATTTAGTCTAGAACAGAAAAATAAGAAACAAGTTACTTCAGTTCTACTCATATTTTTCAATTTACTACAAGCCATTTCTTACTTGGAAATTTTTACAAATAGTGTAATCTGGAGCATTCCATTGAAATGTTAAAATAAAAGAGATTTATCACAGTAATGCCTTGCTCCTGCATGGCATACATTTCAAGGACAAGAGGTAAGGATCGCTCAAAGAACTGAAACAATACACTTGAAACAGTCTGTTTACAATTATTTCCAAATTATCTATTGATTTCAGATAATTATTCCATATGAGTGGCAAGAAATTTAACTATATATATATATATATAAAGAAATATCTCCATCCATTACTTTACATAGAAATTCCAATGAATATGAAAACAACATTCAAATTGAGAAAACACAAAAATAACTTCTCTTTATTATGATTTCTCTATTTTTGCAGTGTAGCACAAATATAACAACAGTAAACATGCGAAATTGGTTTTTTTAGTCATCTGAACTCTTTCAGTATCACTAGTTCAACTCCATCTGGCCCTATCCAGGAAAAATCAGCCCTCATGATCACTGCTTCATAGACACTTTACTAACTCGTTCACTTGTACAAACTAATTCAAGTATTTTGACTAGTTTTAGCACACTGATAACAAACAAAATAAAGCACAAAAAATACAGCAAAACAGATGATTAGACAGACATAAACTCAATACAGTCAAGTCTGTGAGAAATCAAGTGGATAATCAAGTTAGTGAAAAGGACCTAACTGGTTTGTTTGTTCAGACACTATTCAAATTTCGAGATAGGCACAAGAATTTTGTTCTTCAGAATATGCCAGAAAGGTAAAATGGAGAGATTCCTACGTTACCACCCCGAAATATATGGCGATGACACTGTGGAATTTTGGTGTCTTAACACGCAGATGAGCATATTCTGTCCTCTTGATGGCCAGCAAAGTGGATAGCATAAAATTACTTACTTGTCTCTCCTTGGTTGACAATTTCAAGTACTTGGTAAATAAAAATATTCAAGGGTGGCATTAACCTTGTACTCAGAAAATTATGATGAAACACTTTCAAAGCAGGTCCCTCTAAACTATTAATTTCTCCAATGTTCTATAGGAGTGTATTCTCAAACATCAATATTTGAGCTATTCAGTGAATACCTGAAACACCAAAGGTTATTAATATGGTGGGGCCCCAAACACCTTTGGCTAAGTTAAGACATAGTCTAAAACTTGCTCTCAATGGATGTGTATTATTTAGTCATGAATACATTTTCCTTATATATGAGTTAAATCATATTTTAATGTTTTACCTCTGGGAGTTTGCATAGCTTGGAAGTTAATAAGCATAGACCCTAACAAGTGATATTAGAAAGTCTGTGTTGAATAGTTAAGGAATTTCTTCAACCAAAGTTGTTTATCAAAAATCTTAAAATGATTTCCAGCTACAACAATTACAATAAAAACACATAGTGGCAATTTGACTGTTTATAATCGATATTCAATGGCACATTTAAATGTTAATTAACTTCCCCTTAATTTAACTAAACTCAGATTTCTAATTTCCACTAGCCAGTTTCACTTAATGAAGAAATTATAAAATTTTAAAAAATGATTCTAAAAGTTTTATCTAAATCTGTGCACTAAAAATGTATCTGAGGATATTATCTGAAACATTTGAACACTAAATACTTGGTTTGTGGTAAAATATTTAAAAATAAAAGAAAATTATGTATTTATAAATATATCACAATAACAAAATAATATTGTTCCCATTTCAATTTACTTTATTTGAAGCTGAGGGCAGAAGTCAGTATAATTTTCACTAGCAATACATTTATTTTTTGAATATTCCATTATGAATGATATGGCATATATAAAGAGACAGAGATTTAGGGTGTCTTTCTAATCTAATTTTATACATAACCAATATTTTTTTCACATGGGTAACAATTTTGATGTGGTACTTCAGTCTATCAAAAAAAATCAATGTTGAAATTGGACTGAAAAGAGTTCTCCAAAGATTCCTCAACTTTTAATACCTGCAAAAGATAATTGGCTTCTTTAAGCCTGGGTTCCCTGAAATTCTCCTAATAAAAAGTATAATCTTTATTACCTGCCTTCATTCTAAATGAAAGCCACTTGACTAACCTATTGCTCAAATTAGGATTCATAAACATGCAGGGCTCTCTTACACATTCAGCTCACAAAGCTGTTTTGTTGTTGTTTTGTTTTGTTTTTGTTTTGTCTTTTCATTATACCCTCGTGTTAGAGAGTTTGAAATATATTTCTTGGTGGTATGTGAGACAAAGTTCTTAAGAAACAGAGCACTCTAGCCATATAATAAATTGAAGCACTTCAATCATTGAATTGAATCATTACACAAGACCTGGTGCCAGTCAAGTCTCTATACTGAAATTCCTAAGAAATGAACAACCACAACAACGACAACAAAAGAAAATGGATTATGGGCAGGAAATATTTGATCATATGTATATGTGTACAAGCTATTCCAAGCTAAAAGTTTCCCAACAAATTAAGGTCAGTGGAATAATTTTGGTCATAGGGTCACTGCAATCCAGATGGTGTTTGTAGTGTTGATCAAGCCACTGCGATATTGTTATGCTTTGCCATCATCTTCTTTTGATTGGATGATGTCATTAGAAACTTTAATTTCTATAGTGTCTGGATTTAGGACTTCTTTCCCATTTTCTTCTTTTAAAGGCAATTTTCTGGAAAGAAATAAAAATTTCCACTTTTAAGAAATGCTAATATAAATTCTTTAACATTCTAGTTACTGTTTGGAGAAAAATATGCTGTAATTATTAAATGGAAAAAATTTTAAGTACTATAGAGAGTAAAGTAACTGAAAAGATAATAAATTTTAACATTGCTTATTGTCAAAATGTAAACCAAAGCAGACAGATGTATTATCAAACATATTTGCAGATTTGGATGAACCAAATTATTCATGTAGGGCAGCTTAGATGTAATAACCAACAGATATTAAATTATAAATGGTTTGGATTATAAAAAGTCCAAATCTTTTTAAAAGTCAGAACATAATATTTCAGTTCTCATTTTTTTCAAGAAAAAGTTTTAATAATTGCTGACATATTTTGTCACACAAAATTTAAACCTGTGTGAGTGAGCATGTGTTGTAATTCATGCATATTAATATATTTTAGGATTCTTCGGGTTGTTTTTTCGAGACACAGTTTCACTATGTAGTTCAAGGTGGCCCTGAAGTCACTATGTAGCCCAGGCTGGCCTCCAACTCATGGCAATCCTCCTGCCTCTGCCTCTTAAGTGCTGACATTATAGGCTTGAGCCACCACGCCTTGCTTGGTGTTTTCATTGTTATTTTTTTTATGTTACTTTTATACCACTTCTGAGTACTTTTTTTTTTACTTTTAACCTATAAAGCAATAATAACCTTTATTAATATTAATCTAGCTTCACATATGTTCATGTTAATGATATTAATTGATGACATTAAATCAACATTTCCTGTTCTTTCATCTACCATTGTAACATTCACTAAGTTCTGGTCACATCTTGTTTACATGATTTTTGACGAGAGGTGAAATATCTTCCCTTGAGAAAATGTTTTTTACTTACACTGAGAATTGATTTATTTCTTTTTCAAAAGTGTTTTAATTCATTTCTGTCTTTAGTCCCATCAT
Source organism: Heterocephalus glaber (assembly GCF_000247695.1). Next base: position 9,821,786 of record NW_004624745.1, on the reverse strand, counting down.
TTTGTGGGGAGTGAATATTGCTATTGTACTTCTTACTTGATAATTTATTTTATATTTTTAAATACAGAGTATGAACAATTGTATTGTGACCATAAAGCAATGCCGATGAATGTAGTAATTAAATAATGCAAAAGTACTAATGAAAATAAAAATTCTAGAAAGGTAAGGTTTGGAAAAAGCCAATAAGTTCCATTATTTAGAATAAAGTGGTATCTATAGTCTATCAGGGGAAGCTCTTTTATGTAAGTAGAGCATTGACACTTTTTTTCTCTTCCATTCTAGAGCGATGCAAACATGGGCAATAAGGAATTATGAAACAAATTAATCATCTCTGGTATCCACAGGTAGAGAAATTTTGAGCTCTGATAGGAGCTTAATATAATGTCTAAATATCACATTTCACAAACTCAAAATATAATTAAGGAACAAAATGAAAGATAGATATTAGGAAATAAGAAGAAGTTATTCAAGTAGGAAGGGAAACAAGAGATTGGGGAGGAGGAAACCAAGGAAGGGAAAAGGAATTTAAGGAAAAAGTAAAGACTTGAAGAAAAAATAGAGATTTTGTAAATGAGAAGAGGAAGAAGGGTTGGAGGGATGGGAGGAGAAAAAGGACAAAATAAAATTTAAGATATGATATGTACATATTATAATATGTATATATGGTATGTGGATATTATAATTATGTATACAAATGTGCTAATTACAAATAAATAGAAAAACATAATGCCTAATATATTTCTAATATATTTGAATTTTAATGACCTGTTTTCAACTCATTAGTGGACGATATATTTCTGCATACAGAAATTTTCACTAGTTTTGCTTATGTTAAATAATTTTCAAGATTACTATTAATTATATTATTTTACTGTTGACTATTTCTTTTAAATAATTAAGGCCTAGGGTAGTTATTAAGTCATGGACCAGCTGTATGACAGGGTATTTCTCAAAAGATTCCATACACACCAGTATAACTTTGTAAGTGTTAATTAGTAGGAATTAGCATTGTTGTCTAAGTGAAAAGACTTCAGTGAAAAGTGAAAAGACTTGTGATATTGAAGAGATTTTAGAATCTGCTTTATGACAGCTGTCTCTAAAACAGTAAACTTCATGAGAGAAATTAATAAACTCTAAATGTAATTGCTAAAAGTGGTCAGATATTCATACTGAAATATTAGCTACAGAATAGTACTTTGTGTCTCTCAACATTGTTTCAACCATTAATATCAGATGCAAGTTCAGAAAAAAATTTTTTTTCTTCAGTTGCAACAACACTTAGCATATGATTGGGAATAAAATTCCTAATTCAAGTGAACTCTGGAAGGGAATGCTATCAAGTAGAGAAAAAATACACCTGTTTGGAAAAACAATGAAATGTAAAATTATTTTGAAGAGGAATATAATGTAATTATGGGTTTTTTGGTGTCAAATGCATTCAGTGAAACATTAGTACTACTTAGTTTGAATAATTTTAATGTTCATATGAATGAACCTAGACATATTTTCATCTTAATTGGTTTAGCTGGATATCAACTACCATTGTAATAGAGCAATTAAGGATACAAACATAAATAAATAACATAGTTGCAAATGGAGACTAGACATCATTTACTACATACACATTAAAATGATAGAGTGTTTAGCAAGATTTCTTCCTTTTCCACATTATATTTTTAATTTAATAGTCTTGGACAAATTTCATTGTCATACATTCAAAATGAGGAATGATTTTTTGACTTAGCATTATTTCAGTAAAAATAAATAAATTTTGAAATAATCACTTTTCTAAACAGCAAGAGTTGTGTTAGAATGACCAACTTATATTTTGACATGTTTGTATATAATTATAAATACACAAATCAATAGTGGAATATCTGTGATATTGCTACAAATTATTCATCTGAAATATCCCCATATAAATGAATTTTTGATATCCATATGTACTTTCATTAAGAAAGAAACAGTTTAATTCTTTGACAAATGATGCTGATATTTGTAAGTTCATATTACAAATATGGACAATATGTGATCACTTCACTAATATTTATCAAAATACAAGTAAGCAGTGCAAGCTACATACTCAGGTTCTGTTAGTGGTGTAGTTTCATTTGGCTCATTTACTGGGCTTCCATCTTCATGATTAGTAATTCTTTCATCCTCTGTTCTCATCTCTACTATTGGTTCTTTTGATCCATCTTTCCTAGATAAATAAATTTTAAAAATGTTATAATTAAAAAATAAATTTTTTACAGAAAACACTTAAAAATCTCCAGTTAATTCTACCTTCCTTCAAATAAATCCAACATGATTGTGTTCACCATACCCATAATATTTTTAAATTAAAATTAATTTTACTATATATTTTCACTCAGAATAAATAAAAGAAATCTCATTTTGTCTTGACCTCTTTTGTCATCAGGGTTGTGTAAATAATTTGCAGAAGTACTTTACATTTTAATATCTATTACTGTAACTTTTGGAAAATAAAAAGTATTTTATGAAATATAATGCAAAACATGAAATAGATTCTTCCTAATGGACCACATTTTAAATATAAAAATGTTTTAAGACATTAAAACATTTGAAGTGCATCTTCAAAAATATTGATTCTATTTAGAACTTAAAATTTACATATAAGATATCTTGTTCAATATCATTTTATGAAAGATCATTATTAAAAGTGACCGCTGAGTTTTACAATATTCATATTTTTCAAGAAAAGTTTAGATAAACTCAAAAAATAAATATGTGCATTTTCATCTACAAGTTCATGTTTAAATATACTTTTATATACCTAAATATATGAATAATATTTTGCATAATTGGTGAAAATTTGGAAGCTAATTGCAAGGGAAAAGTCCCCAAAATTAAGCAAAAAGAGATAATATTAAGAAGCCAGAGTGATGATAAATGATGAAAGGCGATAAAAGCCTTGAGACTTATGTACTCTTGATACAATTTCAAATATACTACAAAATGAAAGAATGGGGAGATGGGGAATTTCAACTGCCCAGGCAAACAATCTCACTACTCAACCAATCAATTGTGCTTCTTCATAGTAAAATGATTTGATAACTTACATATATACAAATATCAGCACATTAATATTTACAGAGGCGCTATTCATAATTGTACCAAATTGGCAACAACCAAGACACCTTCCATTTAGTGAATGCATAAAGAAATTAATACATATATTTCACTAGAAATGATCCAAGCCATGGGAAGATATTGAAGAACATAACAAAATGAAGTAAGTGAGCTGCAAAACACTTGATTCTGTGTGATTCCAATTATACACCATTCTGGAAAAAGTAGAAATTATGAAGAAAATTGAAAAGTCAGTGTTTGCCAAGAATTACAGAGACATAGATACGAATAGATGGAGTGCAGGGATCATTAGGGATACTGAAACTCTGCTATTTGATACTGCAATTCTTGATAAATGACATTGAAATTAATGATTAAAAAGTATATAAGCTGGGGCTGGGGATGTAGCTCAGTGGTTCCACCACTTGCCTCACAAACGCAAGGTCCTGAGTTCGATCCCCGGTACCAAACCCCCCCCCAAAACAAAAAACTAAAACAAAATTCAAAAAGTGTATAAACTAAGAATGGCACAAAACAAAAGAACAAACAGAAAGAACAAAGTCCCAGAGATAATTGATCATGCAAATATTGAGATTTGAAGGGTAATAATACATTTTTTTATCAGTGGCAGATTTGATATTTTTGCTCTTATCTGGACATGGACCATATACATACATGCATCAACATGTGAAGAATGGGTGTCGGTAAATATATAAGGAAATATAATTGTCAGTTATCAATTGCTTACTGAATATATGTATATTCAGACTGTCTACTTATTCTTGTATAAATTTTAGCAGATGTGTTTTTCAAATACTGTAATTTATTTCATCTAAGTAATCAAATTTGTGGATACATATATATTCATTGTATGCCTTTATTAATAGGTGAAGGCCGTCCTCTCGTTAATCATGTGCTCTCTTTCATTTCACTTTTTAAATTGATATTCTATTGGCACATGTTTGCAGTACACAGTGATTACATTCTGCATGAGAAGTTGGTGAATGTACATAACAAATCTCAGTTCTCTTTTACATCTCCTCCTCCCTGCCCACCTCTCTCCATCCATCTCTTGCTCCCTTCCTACTTGATTTGTTCCCGTTCTGTAAGTTTCTTCTTCATTCTGATGGTTTTTTCTTTTGCTGTGCTGTGCAAAAGCTTTATTATGTGATACAATCTTATTGGTAGATTCTTGATGTTATTTGTTGTATAACTGGGGTTCTGTTCAGAGAGTCCACGCCTGTGTCTATGTCTTCAAGAGTTTACCTCTTTTATCATATGGTTCTAGATTCAATCTTTTGCAGTACATATCCGACTGCTAAGCAAGATTTGTAACAAGGACTATCTTTTCTCTAATGTATGTTTTCTGCTGTTTTGTCAAAGATCAGATGGCTCAAGGTGCTTGGGATTGTTTCTGCATCCTCTGTTCTGTTTTAAGATCTGTTTTTGTGCCAGTACCATACTGTTTTTGTTTTGTTTTTTTTTCATTGTTTTTGTATCACTGTACCTTTGTAAATATAAATTAAAAACTGTTTTTGATGCTTTAGTCCTTTTGCCTAGGAATGTCTTTGCTATTCTGGGTCTCTTCCACTTCCATATAAATTTTATAATTGTTTTCTTTAGTTCTGTGAGGAATGCTGTTTGTAGTTTGATTGGGACTGTATTAAATCAGGTTAGTAACATGGTCATTTGGACAATATTGGCTCTGTTTATTCAGGAACAAGGAATATCTTTCCACTTTCTGGTGTCCTTTTCAATCTCGTTTTTCAAGTATTGCAGTTTTCATCATAGAGATCTTTCATGTCATTCTTGGGTCAATTTCTCAGTATATAATTTTTCTTGATGCTATTTGAGTGGTACTTTTTTCCTAATTTCTTTCTCAGTAAGTTCATTATTGGTGTACCAGAATGTTATTGATTTTTGTGTGCTGATTTTTTAGACTGCTATGCAACTGAATTTAGTGATTAATCGTATGTATCTTGGTGGAATTTTGGGGGGGGTTTCTATTTAAAGCACCATGTCATTTGCAAATAATAATTTGATATGTTTTCTTTTCTGTACTTACCCCTTTCATGTCTTTCTTTTGACTGATTGATCTAGTTAATGTCTACAGTACTGTATTAAACAGGAAGGGTGATAATGGACATCCATGTCCTATTCTTAATTTTAGAGGGAGAGCTTTCACCTTTTCCTGTTTAATATGATTTTGATAGTAGTTCTGTATTAAGTGGCTTTTATCAGATTGAGATAAGATCTTTCTATACCTACTTTCTACATAGTTTTTTCCTAAATCAATGTTGGATTTTCTCATGGGCTTTTTCTGCATCTATTGAGATGATCATCTGATTTTTGTCCTTGCTTCTATGTGATGTATTACATTTATTAATTCATGTGTGTTGAATCATGGTTACATCCATGGGAATGAAGCCTCCTTGGTTATGATGTATGATTTTTTTGATGATTTGCCGCCTTGTCAGTTTCATGTTGAGGATTTCTGCATCTATATTCATTAAAGAGATTGGTCTTTTGAGGGGGACCATTATTTGGTTTTGTAATCAGTGTAATATTAGCTCTCAGGAATGATTTTGGATGTACTCTTTCCCTGTCAAACTCCCTAAAGAGTTTCAGGACTATTGGTGCTATAACTTCCCTGAAGTTCTTGTAGGATTCAGTAGTAAATCCTTCAGGGCCTGGGCTTTTCTTCAGTGGTTATTGACTGAATTTCATTGCCTATAATAGGATTATTTATAGTTTTTATATCTTCTTAGTTTAATTTGGTAATCCTTATGTATCTAGATAGTCTATCTATTTCTTCTCGATTCTCCAAATTATTGGAGTACAGAATTGTGAAGTAGTTATGAATTATCTTCTGGATTTCAGCATGTCTATTGTGATATCAACTTTTTACTTTTAATTGCATTGATATGGTTTATTTTTCTCTTTTTGAGACAGATTAGGAATTTTTTAATCCTTATTTCCTTGAAGAACCAGTTCATTGAGTCACTGATTCTTTTAGTCTCAATTTTATAAATTTTTATACAGATCTTTATAATTTCCTTCCTTGTACTAGCTTTTGATTTAGATTTTTCTTTATTTATGACTTTGAGGTGCACCATTAGGTTATTCATTTGGGCTTGCTCTCTTTCTCTGATGTGGGGAATTCATAGCTATACACTTGCTTTCTATGACTGCTTTTGCTGAGTCCCATAGGTTCTGGTATGTTTTACTGGAATTATCATTTAATTCTAGGAACTATCTAATTTCTTCCTTGATTTCTTTTATGACCAATTGACTACTCAGTAATGTATTATTTAATCTCCATGTGTTTGTATAATTTCTGTGGCTTCATTTCCAATTGATTTCTAGTTTCATTGCTCTAAGATCTAATTGTCTGCATGGATAAAATTAAATTTGATTTAAGCATACATTAGGGTTAGTATGTGACTATTTTGGAGAAAGTTCCACATACTGCTAAGAAGAATATATATTTTGCTGTTAATGGTTGGAATACTCTGCAGATATCTACTAAGTAATTTCTCATATTGTATTTTCTCTCTCCCTTCTCTCTCTCTCTTTCCTTTTGTCGCTGTCTCCTCAGTTAGTCTGAATAGCAGCCTAGCAATTTTATTGATATTTTGAAAAATAACCAACTTTTACTTTCATTCTCTCTACTGATTTCATTTTTTAAATTAACTTATTTGTTTTCTAATATATATTATTTGTTTTCTTCCTATAGCTTTGTATTTAATTAATATTATTTTATTTTTGTAATGTAAACATTTAAGTAATTGATTTTAGATCTCCTTTATTTTTTAATACCTCCACTTGTGATCATTAATCATGACATGTTAACTTCCAATGAAGTCTTGAACTGGGGACTTTTTAGTGGCTTTCCAGGCCTTTAATCCTGGAGTTGTCTGTGGCAACTCTTCTTGTGTCTTCTTGGTGGTTCTACTACTATATCCTGCTGCTCTTCAGCATACAGTGGGTATCATGAAATTTCCCACTTCTGGTCTTGTAGGTCTACCTAAATAATTCCCCTTAGATAACTAACTATACATATATTTTCGATTGATTCTGTTTCCCTACATAGCTGCAAGAAATACAAATTTTAGTGCAGCAAGTGATTCTAGAAAAACATTATTTTTTATTTGTACATGTTTACATTCCATGTGGGGACTTGTATGTGCACATAACACATCAAATCCATTTTTCATCCCCTTCCCTTTCCCTTATTGCCCTCTCCATCCATCTCATGATTTCTTTTTGATTTGAGAAAGACCTATCTCCCTACTTCCTATTATCTTTTATTTTGCCATTTAGAAACATTATTAGACAGACAAACTTCTCTAATCAGTTTTGTTGTTCCTTCATTTATCTCCCTAATTTTGGAGACAAACTATTACTATTGTCTCTGGTTTTGATAACATAGAGAGTACATGTAGTCCATTGCATAAACTGTTTAAAATAATGTGCAACATAGATCCATTTGATTATCTTAATTTGACATTTTTCATATGCAAGGAATTTAGTTAATGATTTTTTAAAACATTTTTTGGAAGAGGAATAAGTACAATTATGCTGGATGGTTATTCTTAACATCTCTATACAAAGTATAAAAATAATGAGCTGAAATGTTCAAATTCTTAGCTACAGACATGAATAAACAATATAGAGGGTTCAAAGTGTGCCAACAAAGTAATACAGGAAAATAATGAGCTCAAAGGTTCAAATTCCCCAGTCTGCACATACATAAAATACGTAAAGGCTTTTAAGTATGTCTTGAAGGTGAAATCTCTCTCTTTTAGCCCCTGGAATGAAGCTGCTAAGTAACAAACAAGCCTTCATAATTCAATTGGCTGAGTTACAGTGCAACTTTAACCCTCTGCCTGAGAGAACATGAGCAATTAAAGAGAGGGTGGTGATAATCTAGACTGGATTACTCTAAATAGGGATAGAGATGTTTTGGATGAATTTGATGAGGCTGAGATCACTGAACTTCTAAATTCTGATGAGATTATTTCTCCAGTTGGCCTCTCCACCTACACCTGAAGAAACTATTCAGGTTTTGCCTAAGAAAATAGTAATAATATTTTCTGGTACACTTGCCAAGCAAAATGATGTTGGTGCTTCTCCGCACCCACACTCAACATCTCCTTTTGCCTCTAGGCCTATAACCAGGCTCAAAATTGGTCTTGGGTGGCTCTGCCCCTACAGCATGTTCTGTGGTTGTAGCTCTCATGGATTCTCCTGGGGCCATCTCTGCTCCCTCCTTGAAGTTTTCCTCAGACAATCCACATTTTGGCTTCTCCAAATGGTTGAGGTCTCCACCACACCTTTGGCTTCACACTCACAGCTTCACACACTGCACTCTCAGGGGCACACTGCCTGGCCTCCCAGACCCTCTTCTGAAATCTGGGTGGAAGCCTTCCTGGCCCCACAACTCTTGCATTCTGCATGTGCCTAAAACCAGAACCACGTGGTTGATGCCAAGGTCTGCTACCAGCTGGAGGACTAGCCAGGCTTCCTTCTTTCTTGGCTGTGGGGGTCCAGTACCTATTAAACAAATCCCTAGGAACAACTTTCGTAGGCTTCAGCCATTCTGGAACATTGTGTTCTGGTGCTCTCTTCTCAAATCAAAGTCTTTCACTTGCACAATTTTGAGGCTGCAGAGGATGGAGTCTCACTGGTTCTTGTGATGACCTCAGGCCATATTTTCTATTCTCCTATTCCTTCTCAGCAATCAAGATCTATCTGTATCTTTTTGCTTTCAGTATCAGTGATCAAACTCTGGATCTTGTGCTTGCCAAGCAGGTACAATGCCACTGACCTAAATCCCTGACCCTTCTCTGCTCTATCTTTGCAGTTCACAGCTTTACTGAACTTCCTTTCTGGCCAAATACAAAGCATTTTAAATCATTCTTATGGGTTCTTTGCTCTGATTCTCAATATAAATCTGGGAAAAGCCCCCAATAGTAGTCATGCTATTGCCAAAACATTACACTGCCTTGAAATATCTTTTGTATGATTAATTAGTTTGCCACTCTTAATCTTAATCTCAGGCAGTCTCTGAAAACAAGGAAAATGCAGACAAACTTTCTGCCAAGGCATAACACACATTATGTGGAGTCCAGAAGCCAGTGTAGTCCTTCTTTCCTGCAGAAATTTCCTGAGCCTGGCCTTTACCAGCTTTCTGGTTTACTGAGTTCTGGACCAGAATCTCTCATACAGTACAACCTAAAGAGTTCCAGCTCTACTTTTCAGCCATCATCTCTGACACTTTCCAAAGTGTTCCCTCAAGCCAGTCCCAAAGGCTTCTGAACCACATCTTCAGGCATAGTCATAGCAATGACCCCACTTCTCTGGTACCAGATTCTGACTTAGTTACTTCTCTCTTATTGCTGAGACCAAATGCCCTATACCCAAAGTTATGGAGAAAAGATTTATTTAGCTTACACTTTTTAGAGGTTTCAGTCCACAGTTTGCTGACTCCAAGGAAGGATGGACATGGACAGCAGACATGCATTGCAGGAGAGAAACAGTTCATGGTGGGCAGAAGGTAGCAAAGCAAGCAAGAGGTATGACATAAATCTTTCTGTCCCTTATATTGTATCTAGCTTACTGGGAGTAGGATGGTGATAAAACCAATCAGTGGACTGATTTAGTAAACATCCATTCCATCCTTACTCTTTGTACCCATAATCTTAGCATTACTCCATCAATCACTCACACACTTTAGGTTCAGCCACCTCTCAAAAATCTCCATCTATGACTACATGAGGCTTTGGAGGGGACATCTAGACACAAGCCATAGCAACAGCCAAGTATAACAATCTGAACTAAGCAGAAAAACAAATGGCACAGGCACTTTAAGAATAGAGGTTTGGGTTTCCCCACCAGGTAAAGAACTAAGACCTCCTGAGATGCTTGCTGAAGACAAAGATTAAAGAGAATGCTTTGTAAAAGAAAACACTTACATATACCAGCTAAGACTGCATGGCCTATTGAAGAAAGGAGAAATATACTTATTGTGCATGTAGCTTTCCTATTTTATTAATATGCTTATACACATATATTAAGCAGATAACTTTTTTCTTTGTAACAAAACATTGACTTAATTTCTATATTTAAATATTATTACATCTATGTTATACAGTATTTAAATTACTGAATATCAGGAGAAGACTAAGCATCACCCAAAGAAAATCTTCACTTTCTAATTTGAGGAGAGAATTCATGTGTTTCCATTCATACACTGGATAGTATTATTATGTTAGGCATAATTATGAACTTATTATTGTATTTGGAAGTTAAAAATATTCTAAGGAGCCATGTCTACTTGTTAAAATGATAATGAATGGATTGTTAATCAGGATATGCCAACTTGAATGGATTAAGAAACACCTAATACTCTTAAGTGGAATAAATAGGACACACATGTGTAAATACCTAATCGTTTCTCTAGTATGAGAAACTGAAAGTGTAAATAAGGATTAAAACAATTAAAACAAATAATTGATAATTTGAAATAGGAAGAAAAGGTCCAAAGGGGTAGGGGAAGTGGGAGGGGAGGGGGAAAGGAAAGAAGGGAAAGAAAAAATAATGAGAAAGAAAAAAATGGAAACAAAGTCTATGTAAATAGGTAAGGGTAAAGGGAAAACAGGTAATGGGGAAAAAATAAGAACCAAGATACATCATGTACAGGTACAAGTACCCAATGATAAATGTAAATATACTGTATACCTAAAATGTACCAATAAAAGAATTTAAACAACAAAAAAAGAAAAGAAACAGCTAATAGACTAGTCGGGTATAGTCCTGAGTGTGTCTGTGGATAACTCATATGTAGGCCTTGAAATTGAGGGCATAAGTTCCACTAAGTTTGAGGTTGCATCAACCAATAGGCTTATAGCTTGGATGGAATAAAAAAGGAAAGACAACAGAGTGTGCCTGTTTTTGAAAAGCTTTAATCTTCCCGGGTAAATGTGCTATTTGCTATTGCCGCCTTTGGACACTGGTGTCCAGTTCAACAGTTTCTTCAGTCTTCCAATGCAGACTTTTGGAGCAACTCTCCTGTGAGCTTCCAGGTCTTCAACCTTGGACTGGTGCTTCTCCCTTGATCCCTTATATTTTTGTGTTTCTTCTATCTTCTTTGCTGAGAAGCTATTGGATTCTCTAGTTGTCTCCCTACAAGTGTCCATTATGGCCTCTCTTGCCACTGATTATATAAGTCTACCTAATAAATCCTATTCCATAATTATACACATATTTTCTATTGATTTTGTTCTTCTAGAGAACCGTAACTAATAAACCATTCAAAATTATATATTTCCCTCTAAGCACTACTTTCAATCCATTTCACAAATTTTACTAAGCTGTGCTTTATTTCCATCTTGTTAAAAATATTTTAAAATTTCTCTTGCTATATCCTCTTAGACCTGAGTGTTCTTTCGGAGTATATTGTTGAATCACCAAGTATTTGGGGTATTTTCCAGCATCTTTCTTTGCTTAATTTCTAGTTAATTTCCAATGTGTCTGAGAGAAGATATTGTGTGATTTCTATTTTTTAAAATTTAATGTTTGTCATATGGTACAGAAATAGATTTATCTACATAAATGTTCCATTCTGGCTTTAGTGTTTATTGTGAACTTCTTTGTGAAAAATAGCTTACAGATTTCAATAATATTGATTTGATTGATGACTGTTGATTTCAACTATGCCTTTAATGCTGTTCCTTTAATTTCTTTTTTTCTGTTTGTTTTTTAAATTAAAGGAAAATTACTACAGTACAGAACATATTGCCAGTTATTCATCTCAATATTCTCTTTTTTTTCAGACTTTGTAGAAATGGAAAGGGGATCTAGGGATAGGAGGAGATGAGTGTGGGGAGGAAAGCAAAGGGAATCAAGATGTGATATGTATATGTACAAAACACCATGATTACCAATCTGTTGTTATATTTTGTCTTCTTATCCATTAGAATCCTTAACACATTAATATAATTTTTAAAATTCTCAGTCTAATAATTCTAACAACCCTGACATATATGAGTCTGGTTTAAAAGCTTGCTCTGATCTTCAAAGTGTGCTTTTTGTCTTTTTATAGATCTTGTAATTTCATCTTGACCCTCTGGTTAAAGTAACTTCTAGGAATTACCCTTTACTATCTGGTGTTAAAATGTGAGGTGATAGAAAGAGTTCATAGTCTGTGATCTGGTCCTAGTCCTATAGAGGATTTGTGTTTCTGAAATGTGAACATCACTGGTGCTTCTCATGTTGTCATCCTACATGAATGAGTAGGATGGCTAAAATGTGTTGGAGTGGCATTTACTATCTCCTAGGTGGAAGACTGAGGAGGATGGAATTGTACATTTAATTTCCCTCACTGCATTAGTTTCTGACAAAAGTTCAACAGATCAGGCTATGGATAGGTATCTTCTCCTGAAGTAAGACACTGTTAAGAACAGAAGGCTTTTTACTTCAAAATACTTACATTACTCCTCTCTCCCTAGAAATATGATATTTTTCTCCAAGGCTCACTATGAAAATCCTGTTAACTTCCTCAAGGTAAAATTCTCAAAGCTGTCTCAATCATATATGATTGAGATATATAAATTGAGATATTGAGATATATATAAATATATAAAAATAAATATTTAAATACATAAAATATTATATAAACAAATATAAAATAATATGTAAATATCTATAAATTCCTCCCTTAAAATTTTTTTCTTAGACTTGTCCATACTATGTCTCTAGCAATCTGTCAATTATATTTTAGGTTTTTCTACCCAACTAATGGATCCTGAGGAAGTTTCTGCTTGTTGATATCTGCACTGGTAAGTTGTAATTCTCTGTATCTACCTGTCTGTAGTTTTAATTTTGGGGGCAACAGTTTGTACTGCATCTTCTTTTGTCTTAATCAATCTAAGAATAGTTGTGTTTTTTTTTTTTTGGTTTGTTTAGCTCTTGTCAGGAAGGAGTGGGAACTTCCAAACTTCTTACATGCTATTATGGAAACTGGAAGTATCATTTTATTTCTCTCAGTGTTGCTCGGGAAATTCATTTTTGTCATTATATGTGGTTCTTGGATAAAGTCTTATTTCCTCTTGCAATGCTTTTTACACAATCTATTTCATCTGTCTGAAAAGTCATTATTCATTATCATGTTTGTACAGGTGTACACAGACAAAATTAAGGTGGTTAACTTCTACTCTTCCATTACATTTTAGTTCCTTCATAGTTTGCTCAAACCTGAAAAAGTTAGTTTTTTTTCTATTTTGTGAAGTCTTTATAGGAAATAATCTATTTATTCATTCAATTTTAAAATTAAAATGCATTTCCTGAAAAAATCCCTGATGGCAGCAACTGTGTCTCCATTCTGCTACAGTTGTATTCCCAGTACTTAGAATACTACCATGCTATGTATATCTTCCATAAATATTTGGAAATAAATTAATTATTTGGAAAATAGAAGTAAAAGGATAATTTGATATCATATAAATTGTTAGCTATTTTAAAATAAGATCTGGAAATTCCAGACAAAATACTATTAAAACTGTTAATTAATGAAGAATCACATGTTCTAGAACTTTACACAATGCTGTGACCTTTTTGTTACATGATGCTCTATAGTATTGTTTTCTCAATGTCTTTCTTGAAGGAAAACTAATAATAAAATTGCCAATATACTTATTTAATTAACAAGACAATAAAACACATAATGTTATGAAGTCTGTAATTACTGTGTATTAAATTGACATGGTCTTACAACTGAGAACAACACGAGTTGACTAGTCTCTGAATGGTCAGAATCATGTTTAGAAGTTAAAATAAATCTAGTTAATCAAGTTAGCTATAAGATGTTTCTCCCAAATATTTTATGTCATTTAATACTTGAACAATACATTTTTGAAAGAGCTGAAAGCTGTTCTCCAAAGGCAGAATTATCTAAAATTGTATGATCAGTTATAAACATGTGATTAACCATATCTTTTCATTTTACCAATTTTTTCAGGTTAATTGAACTCAGTAGGATTTAGAAACAGAAATGTTCAGGGACAAATTTACACATGATAGCGTTAAATAAAAATAAATAGATCTTGCCATGCATCAGGTCGTTTCATAAGTGATTATAACCATCCCTCCAGTTAATATAAAAATGTTAAAGTATTATTTAAATTCTTTGTCACTTTTGTTATATTGTAAAATGAATCGACAAGTTGTTGACACTGGCTCAACTCTATCTTAAATCTAGCCACTTGTACAATCCTATAAGACTACTGACTTGGGCTGGAAAACTACTACTTTTCTTCTGGAGCATTTTAAGGTCCTTTTGCTTGGTATCCCTGGTTCCTAATATTTTTTCTAAATCACTAAATGTCCAAAGATCCATTCTTAATACAATACCTAGGTTAATTTCATAAAATTATTCTAGAAGCTTTCCATTTGCAATAAAATTCAGATTCTTTACATTAACCAAAGAAGACAATATTTTAGTCTTTGGACAATTCTCCATCTGGTATCATACAAGTCTCTTTCTTTCTGCCTCACACCATTCACGTACATTTGTCTTTGAACTCAGCAAGCTTCTTAACGCAACTTGTGGCCTTTGTGTTAGCTGTAGCACACCTGGTAGAATAGTTTCTACCCTAGCTCTTACATTACTGATTCAATATCACATATATTTCAGCTTAAATTTAACCTCTCACAAGAAGTATTTAATGATCCAATGTTGAATAACACCTTCTTATTCTGCCTTTTAGTATTAGCATTTGTCAACACAGGACCTTTTCAATTTCAGTATGTATATTAAGTATATTTTTGTAGTACAATGTGAGTTCTAGATGAGAAATAACTTGTTTCCAAGTTTATTTTGTACACTAACTTTTCAGATTCTACACCAGTGCTTGTTACCTGACATTTATTTTATCAATATTTGCTCAGGGCATGATTAAGAAGAAAAAAATATAGGGCCATGGATGTAGCTCAGTGGTGCTATGCCTGCCTTGCAAGTGCAAAATCCTGAGTTTGATCCCTGATAAAAAAATATATATACAAAATTCAAATTTTAGAAATATATACATAGGAATGTATGCATAATGTTCTATAATGTAAACATGTATATGTACAGGTTTATGTATGTACATGAATATGTAATTATGATATTGGTTTCTCGATGTTCTACCATGTACTTCTATTTCTTTAAAACAAAAACTAAAAATAAGCTAGTAATCTGTTTAGTTAAAGAGACAATGTATGTAATGTACAATTTTACTAAGAGGATACATTAAGATGAAGAAAGCAAAAGACATTAAATAGGGAACTGATCCAATTCAATTTATTACATCTCTCATTAATGTCTCACTTAAGTGGGAAGTGGAGACTACTTTCTATTATTTTATGTTCTATGCTCAACAAAAATGTTCATAATTTGATACCGGAAACTAAATTTTACCTTAAAATTTATATTATCTGATTTAATAACTCAAAGGTGAAAATGTCCTTTACAGACACAGTTATTCAACTAGGATTGCTAACTCATGATCACCATGGCAGTTTGATCCAAAGGAACTGCTATGCTTGGATTGTGCAGGGCAGCATCTTCTTGGACAGATGGCAGAAGCATGAAATAATGAATTGCTTTTGAATTTAATTGCAAAAGAAACCTGGATTTTCCTTTAAAATTCAGACACAGTATGCCATATAAAGATGAGAAAGACTAACATTAACAGAGGAGACTGTGAGGACCCTCCCCCGGGTACACCTACCAGGTGCCAGCTTAGCCCTATGGGTGGCTGCAACAACAGAGCCCCACCCCAACCCCCACCTCTGGCCTCTTGACTGTGCAGATACTTGGTTCCACACTACGGAGGCACAGAGGGACATAAATGCCAATTTCCTAAGCTGCAGAAGTGAATAACAGAGAGAGGACCACTCTCAGGCTTGCTGATGAAAACTGAACCCCGCTACAAAAGTGAAGAGAATCTTTGCAATAAAGGCACATTAGACCACTGTACTTGGTAAGTTGGAGGGACCATTACCTCCCATTTGAGCCTGGACTATCTGCAGGGGAAAGGCAGCTGGAACCTGTAATAGAACCTTGCAGGGTTTAAACCTGCAGGAGGACAGGGAGCTCAACTTGGGACTTGCATCCAGAAATCTGTCTGAATTTCATGGGTCTGTAACTGGCTTACTGAGACTCATTGACTTATAGCTGCACACTCCTACCTACACTGTTTATTGTGACAGCAGAGATATACTATGAAGGAGGTCCTTCATTTTTATCTTTTATTTGCTATTTTCAAAATTACCACTATTTTTTTTGCTCTTATTTTTGATATTTTTTCTTCTTCTTATACCTTTTTT
>NW_004624745.1:9751612-9773583 GCF_000247695.1 Heterocephalus glaber | reverse complement strand
AAAGAAAAGAAAAAAGTAAAATAATTGAAAATATAAAACCAACACTCATTCTTCATGTACTTCCTCAAATTGAGCTTATTTTGCAAAGTGGAATTTTGGAAAATCTCCTTCTCAATTCATTTTCATGTCATGGAAAGTTAGGGGCTAATATTTATTTTTTTATTCTGATTCTTAGAATAACATCGACCCTTGGGATTTCAGAAAAAAATGTAATAAACACACATATTAGTAGAACAGCAAGACTCGAAGCCAGCTGAAAGCATAATCTGAATCCACTGAATCAAGTGCAACTTTTAAAATATGTCAAATTTAATTCATTTACTCTGGCTAATCGGTGACAGGCATTTTCACTTAGTTAAAAAATTAACTGGTGTTTGGAGTTAAAAGAATAAACTGTATTCATACTTATTCCTGTAAAATTTTATGCCAATAAAGAGAAAATAGCAGCCTAATAGAAGTACATGTGTATTATAATAGGATATCATGCATTTGCTTTATATAAATGGTAGAATCTATAACATATGAAAAGGGTTCATAAGGTTGGATATTGAAAAGTAATTCTAAGGTAATAAAAGTGATTCACAATTACATTTAACAAATTTATGATGTATATGATCTATTTCCATGGATATTGAGTTATATTTGCAAAATAATAAAATGAAAGAAAACCCTAAATGTAGCCAATGTTTATGTTCTAAGTACAAGTGACATGATATGCAACAAGTTGAACTTTAAAAACTAAAGAGATTTTTAAAACAAACCACATTATCTAATCAACTGATATCTGGAAGAAAAAATACAGACTGACCTTTTTTCTATGATTTTCCTGACAAACTACCTACATAAAATGTTGACAAATTGGGGAAGAGGAAAAGCTAATTAATTGTTCATGGGTTAACAAACATGCATAATTAATTGGACTTTAGAAAATCTGTGAGTATAATTTTAGATTAGTCTTGTTATTACTATTTATTTTATTACTTTGCAGGGCATAAAAGGAAATATAATGTGGAATAACACGTTAAAACATGCAAGACAGACTTATGGCTACAATGAAAGAAAACCTAGCAGCATTCAGCTGCCATGACTGGCTTCCATTTTCACCTTTATTCGGTTCACAGCATTTATCATCTGCATGATGAAAATTGTTTTTGAAGAGAGAATAAGAATAAAATAATTAAGACAAAAGAGAGTAAAGTTACAAAGAAAAATAAAGGAAAAATGTGACAGTAGGAAAGAAAAAAAGAGAAAATAATTAATGCATTATTTACATATAGCCAATACTTACCTAGAAAAAATTACTATGATACAAGACAAAGAATGATTAAAATATTCTTTAAAACATTTCTAAGTAGTTGATACACACTGAAAACTTAGCTGTCAGTATCAATAATATTAATTTGAGTTTACTTACACATTAATTTCAACATTGATTTTTAAAATGTAAACATACTAGATTTATTACTAGAAATTCAATTTTATAAGGCAAAAACAGTTACTCCACTGTTCTGCTGAAAAATTCACAGTGCTACCTTAAAAGAAGCTCATATTATATTTATAATGTTTTATGATAATATTTCTACCATAATATTGGGAACAAATATTTAATAAAAGCAGTTGTATTTTCAGTAATATATGAACTACCAAGAACTAAGTGAGAAATAAGTATTCACTTGGTGAACATTTGCAAGAATAGAAGTCAGGATTATTAATTCAATTGACCACTGGGACACTGCCTCCTTAAAAATAATTTAAAGAAGTAAAAACCATAAAAATAATTTCCAGACCTATCTTTTTTTAAGTGCTAAACCAAAAGTAACATGGTAGTATCAGTATTTACATTTGATGGGGAATTCTACACTTAAAATGAAATTATCCCCAGTTAGGTGGAGTACAATTTCATCATTGTTTTAGAATTTCTTTATTTTATATTTTTAAATGTAAATTTTGTCCTCAGAAAATATTTTTTACTTTGTCATGCATTTGAATACTTTGTTTTCTAATCATGTTCAGTTTTCCAGCCATGAAAAGTCAGTGTTATTTTGAACTACAGGAAAAGTGATCAATACATTTCTTACTGTACTTCATATTGTTTCTTTTTCAGTTTTTCAAAGTGAAAACACTTACCATATATGTATAACAAATTTCCAGAGAGTAGAACTGTTGTACCATCAAATGTTAACAACCTCCAACAAAAGTGTTTGTCCCAAATTATACTGATAGTGAAAACATTGCGAACCACGAGAAATGGTGGGACATTTTTTCAAAACAAATTTATCATTGAGAATTCTTTAAGATACTGTATTTTATTATAAACAATAGCAATTAATTAGTATTCTAGTCACTAAAATTATAAATTAATAAATAAGTACCATTTTGTCAGCTTCTAATTCTACAATTTTGTCATTGTATTTATAAAAATCTTTTTGCTGTTATTTTATATTCTCATTATTTATAAAATACAAATGAAGTTATACTGTATGAATATTCTCAGAGGTAACATTGACTTTGCACAGTCTTTTTCTATAAAATTGAAAAGATACATATTTTAAAATAAACACATTAAATATGTTAATAATTTTTAAATTATTTCAAAAATCAAAAACATAAATCATGAGAGATGTGGTATTCACTAAGACACATACTCATAAAAATCATTTTAAATGCAACGTTGGCTATGAATGTCAGGTTAGCAGATTGTTAAAACCTAGTACTTTACTTAAATAAATGTTCTTTGGATTTAGTCTATTGTTTACAAGAAGGTAAATATGTGCTAATGCATATAATTTTTTAATTAAAAATATCCATTAAACTTATTCAGTCTACAGTGCATTATACAAAATTAATGTAAAATGAATTAAACTTTAATCCTCATTATTTTCTCTAACTTAAAAATACTTAGAGTTTGAAGGTTTATATAAATAGTTTATTTCAGATATGAATTTGAATTTATATTTTACTTCATAATGGAAAACACATAGGAAAAGTATCTCAAGGATATGGAAGTATATGTCTACAGTATTTTTGTGGGTATAAGGGCTCCCAGATTTTCCATTGTCACATTTTTAAAGTTGCCTCAAGAAAACTACTTTTAAATTGAAGAATTCTTAATATCTTTAATGAAGCTTTATCTACAACCTTGCAATAAGTGAATCCAGTCAGTAATTTAGACAATATTTTGTGACTCTTTATAGATAATTTTATTATTCTCCTTTAGCAATAGGTCACATTGGCTTGCTATCGCTTGCATGTATTCAGAGGATAAGTACCATTTCTTGTTTCTAAGATGGCTTTGTCTGTGCCTGGATGACTTCTCCATGACTACTCATTTGATATGCTGCAAATGATGCGAAACACATTCTAACCTTGTTTGTCATAAAACTCTTTCAAACACTTGCTTTTATTTCTCTGTTCACCATCACAGAAAATCTGAAAACACCAAATAAACAAGGAATCTAAACCTTCTAATCTCTAATAAATTTTTTCTAATTAATTTTTCATCTCAACTCTCTCTAACTTCACCCTAAACTATTACAGCAAAGTTGAATGTAATATTCAATATGGACACACCACATTTTCTTAGTTTCAGTTCCTCTCAGAAGCAACTGACAATTGATACCTTTTTTCTTGAAATCTGACCCTCTCTTAATTTCCAAGATATTATACTCTTGTGTTTTCCCAATAACTGTAATACCTCAGTTTCTTCTGGGAGCCAGTGTGTTTTCTTCTTCCTATAATATTTCCTTGGGACTCACTTGATCTCCCATTAGTAACTCAAGAAGTACTCTGTGAATTTTTATGCTGTGCTGCTCACCCCTATAGTGTTGTGGAACACCAGTCTCACAGACAGCAATTTCATAGAGTTTAGGCCTTATTTGTCTGGTAGGTTTATCCTCACCAGACTGCAAATATCATTTGCCTGCTAAGATCCACAGTCTCACAGTGTATGTTGTCAAGCCATGACCATTTTCTCACCTTTATAATCATATATCAAACCAACAATTGACATTTCAAATTTAACGCATTCCAAATTGCTATTCTGTTTGTTCCCCATTCTCCAAACCCCACTCTTCCTACAGAATTTTTCACTTTGAGAAATGACATCAGTAATGCCCAGTTTGCTCAAAAAAGGTAACCTACAAGTCATCATTACCTACCATGTCCAATTTATTACAGAGGCAGTGTCGGTCTACATTAGTATGTATCTACAATAGTAATTCTCTTCATTTTCTACTCTTACCACCTCTCTTACAGTATTGATCTCCACCCACCACTTACACCAGTCATATGGACAGATTTATAATGCCTATATATTCATTCAACTTACAATATTTCTCCCTTTCTGTGGGATCAGCATTAAACTTATTTGCATAGTTTTAAGAAGCCACTGGCAGGTCTGAGTTGCAGCCCCCTCTCTTGTCTAATCCTCAGACACACATCCCCAGATTCTGCTCCAGATATTCTTTTTCCACTTATTAAAGGAGATCAGCATTTTCTACTGTCAGACACTTCTTCCATGTAACACTCCCTGGAAGCTTAATGCCTGAAAGTTTCCTTTATAGAGCTACTTTTGAAAGGAAACCATTCCGAATCCTAACTGTACCCCACAGATTAGGTATTTTTGCCAACTGCTCCCATGGGAGCAGAATGCATGAACACATCCTGTAGTTGTAATAATTCATGGGTTATTATAACTCATGTTTAGTGTCAGGCTTCTTTGTCAGATTGTGAAATTGTTTATGTCTGGGACTCTCTCTGTTCTTTTTATGATGAATCTTTTGCCCTCATCTCAGTTCTTTCACAAAGCAAGATTTCAGAAAATATTCCCTAATGAATGAATGAATGAATGAATTTTAAGTTGGCAGAGCCAGAAGAAACTAAACCAGAATTCTCTACATTTTCATTCTAGGTCTTGCATATAACTCAATAAGTTAATCAAATTGAAGGTAAATGTAATATCTTAGAGTACATGCATCACAGCATGTATTGCTATGCCTTTATGTATATGTATAACATAATAACATAGCACTTTATAAATATAGGTAAAATATTGATATTTCAAATTTATGGGGCATATAAAATGATAAACGATGGAACATTTAATCACTCTTATTTAGGTGTGTCATTTCGTAAGGCATCAAAGTTTTCATATGACTTAAAGCAGCACAAAACTTGAATAAATCATTTAACCTTCTGAAATAATTTTTTAAAATGAGCTTCACTTCATTAAGTGTGTACCTACATATACAGATATGGATATATACCATTATACCTTTTATTGGCTTTTGTTTCCCTTTCCTTTTCCTTTTTCCTTTTTAGTACTGGTACTTGAACTCAGGATCTTCATGTTTAGCTACATTCCCACCTGTTTTTATTTTATTTTGACACAGGGTCTTCCTAAGTCACGAAGTTATTCAGGTTAGGCTCAAATTTGCAGTCTTCCTGCCTCAGCTCTCTCTCCCAAATGTTGGAGTTACAGGCATACACTGCCATGCATAGCGTAGTTTTTGTTTTCAATAATTTCTTAGAAAAATTCCAGGGAATCTAGGTGCATAACATGAAATAACATGTCTAACATCTAATTTGTGACATCTTATGCTTTATATAAAATTGTAATTAAAATGTTATATTTTACTACATTAATACTGATTTTATGTTTCACTGACATATAATATTTGTACACATTAATGGGACATGGAGTGATGATCATCAGATCAAGGGAATTAGTATTTCCATCTTGGAAACATCATTTCTTTGTTGTGGAAACATTCAAATGCTGTTAATCTAGATCTTTATGAAACATAATGAAAAATGTTGGGAATTATAGTCATTCTTCTGTGCTGTAGAATATTAGGATTTATCCTTTCTATGTAACTGCATTTTAATATCTCAATACAAATTCATGATTTCCTTCAAATGTATGAACTGCATTAAAGTTTTAGAAGAATGGAATACACTTTTCAATTCTGTTTTAGATACTCTGACTAGGTTTGCTAATCATTTTTACATTATGTTCTTAATTCCCTTCATAGAATAAAATTACTACAATCATAATATAGTTATGAATACAATTATTGATTTTTCAAATTCACAAGCAAATAGTAAAAATAAAGCATAGTACATTCAGCTTGTCTTACTCGGGTGCATCACCTCCTATGAGATTTTCATAGGACTTGAAGTAGCACTGAATTTGAGTGGATAAAATCTTTTTAAAAAATCTTTCTTGTAAAATCTTTCTTGTAAAATGAATATCTCTTCTTCATCTAACTTATAATCAAGAATAAAATGAGATAATAAATGCACAAGGACTTGATAAATTAAAAAGAAAATGCCATCATAATCAAAGATATCCATAATATTTCTAGAGGCTCCTAACTGCCCAATTTGAAATTATAATCAAAATTATAATTCATATCATTAACTAATTAATGTTAACAAGACAAAGTCACAAAGTTAATTAGTTTTAAATCTCATAATCAATAATTATTTTAATAAAAATTAAGTGTATAAAACTGATTTCAATTTTTAAATATTGACATGATATTAGAAATTCATAGTAAATGAGATCAGAATCAATTTGAAATTACAAGAAGGTTAAGTAAAATGACCAAAATGACAAATTTTAGTTCTTTTCTAGTTTCACAAGCATTATGTACCAATAGTGATATTCTATGATAAACTCTGGCTTTATGAATTAATTTGGTGTTCTCATTTTTCTTTACATGTTTATGTAATGAACGCATGTCTATAAAAGTTAAATACTAAAGGTAATACATAAAGGGCAGATTTAGTATAAGGCAATGCTAATATATGACTAATATGGAATTAATATTAAATTTTACTTTGTATCAGTAGACATATGCTCTTGCTTCTCTACCTCTGTATCTATACTATGCGGTATCCAAAAATAATTTAAGAGAGATCTTGTGCCTTTTGATAATATCCCTAACATATCAATGGATATAAGTACTATTACCTACCAAAAGAACAGCACACTGTTTGTTGTAAAAACAGATTTAGAGTTTCCTGCTATAGCATATAATCTCCTTGAAACTGCACCTATACGTCTTTACGAAGTTGCATTTGTGAATGTCCTTGATTCACTGAGTGATTTCATATTTCTAAAATTGATCTCATTGTTCAGTCGCCATTATCTTTGGCAATATCTAACCAGAATCACAAATCAGGTTGTCCATGTTCCAAGAGAAGTTGTCTTATTGGCAAAGGTTCCCTCTGGTCTCAGCAGGTTTTCATACTGCTTTTTATCGTTCATTCTCACCTGCCATTCTTTCCCTCTGCCTATTTCTTCTCATCACTTCTATGGCTAAAGCTATTAAAGCATTTTTACAAAATACCTCACGGCAAGAGTAACTGGGAACACTTTAAGGCGACATGCCACACTAATCATGATGGAATCTAGAGTTTACATTTAGTTTATAAACTTACATTTTCATTTTTAATAAAAAGAGCCATAGCCGTTGTAAACAGATAACATAATACTTATGTTAGGAAAGCTTGTAGTTTTGCTTACCTTTAATAATGTTGGGCTTTGGTGGCATGCTGAACTCGTAAACTGTTGGTTCAGAATATCCTAGTCTATTGGCAGCTGTGATTTGAACTTCATAGCCCATTGTCCACTGTAGATGCTCCAAAATAATGTGGTCTTTATTTCCCTGCACTTTTTTCTCTAGCCACTGATCTTCTTTATCTTTCTGTAAAGAGGACACACATATATTTTATAAATATAGCTTTTTAAATGTAATTTATTTGGGAGTGGAACAAATAGCTTCATTATTATTGATTTTTACATTCACATGGATATATGAACTTGCAATATCAATGAAGTCAATATTATTTCCAACATTTACTATATAAGATAAAATGTCTCTACACATTAACCAGAGTAATAATTCTGCACACTTTTATCTTTTAGTAATTTATCATTCACCTCCATTAATTGTATTATTTGTTTGATATACAACAGTTTGGAATTTGGTCACACTTAATTATTGTTAAGCATGTGATAGAAAACTAAAATACAATATATTAAATAAGTCTAATATGTCCATTAAAATAATTTCCAGAGACATATTAAAGTTTGGTGAAGGAGAAAAACTGTATGGGAATTAAAGTATGAATATTATTTTACACTTTTGTTAGCACTTGCACTATTTTACTACTATATTTTATGATTCATAATGAAATAGCATATAAGGAAAATAATCATGTGGAAATTATAAAAAGTAATCCTACTGCAAAACATTTTAAATTTAAAGACTATTTTATTATTTTGGACTACATGATATTAGAATTGCTCTCTATTTGAAAAGATAGCATTATTACCACAATAGCACTGAAAAATAAATTGGCATAATTTTGTGAAATACATTATCAAAAAACATGGGAACATTAAGCTATTCCATGTTAACAGTTTAAAAATGGGTAAGTTTCTTAACCCTTTGGTTCTTTCCCTGTCTAAAACAGAAATAATAGCAACAGCTTCTCTATGACACTTTTTGATGGAACTACAAGGAAAACAGTAAATGGTGTTTTCCAGGGCCTGAGGAATTGTAATCAAAACAGTCTCCATTACTAAGAAATAACTATTTCCATAATAACCATATGGAAATGAAGTATTTTTTCCCAGAATCATGTATCTAATAATCTATAACTGCAATTTCAAATCTTATTTCCCAGGAACTAGATATAAATAAATTGAATTCTGGCTATAGCAATAGATAGAAAGATTTGTTTAACCTTATAGTTTATCCCAATATTACCTTACATTCAGCCAAAATTTTTACAATGTTTCTTCAAATATAAAGAATAAAACATTTGCTGAACTAATGGTAAATAATTAAGGATTTATTCTCTAAAGGCAAATAGGCACTTAACTGGGGTGCTCCAAACATACACTTCAGAAAGGAAACAAAAAGATATGGTTTTGATTCAATAGTATTATTCTCTTTATCTTTTGAATTATTTCTGATGGTATAGATTTTTATGAATAACATAGTTTTTTATTTCTTCAAAACTTAAAGTATAAAACCTTTAATGAGATCAGGGTTCTAAATGGACATTTAATTTGCAGATAAACATGTATATTTTTAATAATTTTATATTTTTTTCAATTTTTACATTTTACTACTTTACATTGAAATTTTTAAAAATTAATTTTATTGGTATATTTTAGGTATACAATATAATGACATTCATCATGGGAAATTTGTACCTTTGCATAATATATCTTAGTTCTTATTTTTTCCCCATTCCCATGCCCTCCCTTCGACCCCTCCACCCCTCCCTATTTACAAAGACTTTGTTTCCAGTTTTTCATTTTCTCATATTAATTCCATTCCCTTCTTTCCTTTCTCCAATTCCTGCTACTTCCCCTTCCCCTTTGAACCTTTTCTTCCTATTTCACAATATCTATTATGCCTTTCGATCCTTATTTACACTTTCAGTTTCTCACAGCAGAGAAACTAGTTGGTATTTACACACGTGTGTCCTATTTATTTCACTTAAGAGTATTGCCTCAATGTACATCCATTTAGCTATGTCTCTAGTTTCTCATTCTTTGTGGCTGACTAGTACTCCATTTTATTAATTAAAAAACCTCACATCTTCTTTATCCAGTCTCCAGTAAATGGGAAATTGGGCTGCTTGCAAGTTTTAGCTATTACAAACTGTGCTCCTATGAGTAATTTTCAAAATGGCCTATTTCCCACTTGGATTTAAGATCTTAAATGATATAATGGAATGGCAATGAGTAAACTGCAAAGAAAAGCTATAACTAGTCTAAGAATCTAAGTGAATAATAAAGTTAAGAATCAAACCAAGGCGTGCTTTGGGAATGTTTAAGATGGGTGTACTAGAGTCAATGTTTCCCAATATTCTCTTTCTTCATCCATTCATTTTTTCCATCCTTATTGGGTGGTTAGGCTGTTCTAAAAACTATGAAGACAATAGTACACAAGACATACACAAAACCTTCATCTTGTTTTTGTTAAGCCAACACAGAAGAAAGAGATGAGTTCTTTGAATAACAAAGGAATTCAATTAGGGCTTGTAGAGAGAGAGATTTAATAGAGCTCTAGGGCCAGGACCATCTCCCATGGAAATAATATTGTCCTTTTTGGAAGTAACAAACTCTGGTGCCATTCATTTTACCCAACATAGTTGTTAGCAAATATATAAAGGTGTGAGTCCTTGACAGAACATTATATCCAAAAGTAAACACAATAATTTAAAAACCCATGAAATTGCATAACCATTCAAGAATATAAGAACATATGCTATATGATAATGATTTCAAACAAATTTAAAAATTTCTCGAGTTACATAAAAGCAAGTGCCTTTCAAGTTGGTAGAAACATGTGTGATTCTGTGGCTCCAGCATTACACCAATAATTCACACATCCTATGTAACTACGAAGTGTTTGCTATGAGTAATCTGTGGAAATTCAAGTGCTTGGATTTTGCTTTGGATCTGAGTGGAGATACTGATTTCAAGACAAATATAAGCCACTAATTGAGATGTGAAATACCTCGGAATTCTTTAGAGGATGAATAGACTTTCTGTCCTTCAAGTAATCCTCCAAAACATATCATATCTAGGAACTGAGCATTTTAGGTGAAACTTGTAATGTTCCAAAATACCAATTCCAAGAATAGAGCATTTGAAGAGAAACTTCTAGACAAGCAACAGACATACAGGCATTCTTTTCTGAATTAAGAGTCATTTAACTCTTAACTGCTGAAGCTGTTAGCACCGGTAAATTAAAAATGTTTCCTTCCTTTTAGACTAACGGTGCAAGAAACCAAGGGGAGTTCTAATATTTTCCCAATATAAATCAATTTCATTTTCCATTCAACATTAGATAAGGAGATATTTCAATCCCTTAATTGCTATATCTGGGGAACAGAAAAAAAATAAAGTGGGTGTTACCAAAAACTCCCCTAAGCATGGAAATCTCAATTATGCATCTGCGCAGTGCCTAATTTACAGAATTTAAATGCCCAGGGACCGATTTAAGATAACTGGTTGCAAAATGTTCCCCTAGGTAACTTAATGAGATGATTTGTTGAATAGGGCTATTATTAATAAGCCAATTAAATGCTGAAGGGCAGTTATGGAAAAAGTCATTTTTCTGTGCTGTAACGACTATTCTATTGAGCACTACTTTTTGTCAGAAAATATCAGGGCTACACAATAATTAAGGATATTTCTTCTTCTTTCTTTCTTTTTTTTTTTTTTTGGTACTGGGGCTCAGACTCAGGTCCTTGTGCTTGCAAGGGAGGCAGAGGAACAACTGAGCAAAATCCCCAGCCCAAGGATACTTCTTAATAGTGATACTAAAGTCATGATATCAGCACATTAGCAAATATTTCCTATCTTCTGTACAAGAGTACACCAGAGAAAAGGAGGAATGATTCACATATTTTATTATCAGAGGGCTATTTGGTGTTTTATTCATAACAAGTAATAGTCTGTTAACTTTCTTTTCAAAGTTACCTGGAAACAAAGTCTTAAATACAACTCGAATAATTACAAATTTAAATGACAATACAGCTGGTGAGCTCATATTCACTAGAGAAATTTAGGTTCTTCTGACTTTTGTGTCATCTGATTTAATATTTTGTATGAATATGCAGCAGCTTTGGATGAGATCAGGTGTGTTCAGGGTGCTATGGCCGTAGACACTGCAGCAGTTTTGGGCTTTCTTGATTTCATGATTTTGAGGGTGAAATATTTATTATTTGTATGACCTCACAGAAGGATTCAGAAATATCTTAAAGTCTGTTTGCTACTGAGTACGAGAAAGGAAAGTTACCAATATGGATAATTCACATATATATGTATATGCATTTGCTTGTGCATGTGTGTGTAAAATAAAAGCTATTTCTCTGAGATTTGGGAACATGTAAGGTATAGTAGGTTTTAACAGAAAACTTCTAAATTGTAATCTTTTCTTTCATTATCATAACTGCCTCAAATTACCTTTGTTCCATGTTCTGATGCCGGGTAAAATTTCTAAGATGAGCCCTAAGTAATATTTTTGTAGAGTGTTCCTCACCCACATAATACTCAAGAGAAAATAAATTAATTTTTCTTTGTTATTACTCCTGGCACATTCACAAATATTTGCAGAGTGCAAGCCATAATCTTTACACTTAATTTTAATGTACTGATTTTTCTTGTGTTCATTATTTCTCCAATGTATGAATCTATTATAGGCCAGTTTATAATTGAATAAAATGGATTAACTGATTCCTTGGTGATTTTGTTCTTTTAAACAACAAACAGCCTATTTTATACTGCCAATATAAAGATTAATAAACCTTTTTTACAGCAAAAAAATAAAAATCACTAAATTGTTTCATACTCTTTAATTCCTAAAGCTGTTCATTGTCCACAATTATTTCAATATTAAAATCTATTTCTTAAATATATTTCAGTACACACACTAAAATGCTATAACTTTAAAATAAATTCTCTCATCAATCAAATTTCAATTTTATTAACTTTTACTTAGTGCTGTTTTCAATACTACATTTTGTTTTGTTGTTTTCATTTACATACAGTATTATGCAAATTTCCGGACTTCAAATGGCTTAAGAAGTTCAATTAACTTTTTAAAATGTATGCTATAATTACTCTTATTAATTCCTAATGTTCCTTTTTCACAACCAATTTTAAGTTATCAATTCGTTTTAGCCCTTCTTAGCTCAGAAAACTCAAAATTATGCCATAAGTGATAGTTATGATCCTATAGCTATCATCAAATTAGAGTGAAAATTGTGAAAAAGTCATGGAAACTTGGAAAAAACTATTTATTAAATTATATGGAGTTATATTGACACTACATTACTAAGTAGATGTAAAATATTTGGTACTTGAAATAAATTTTTGTGTTTCTTCAGACACTCTATTAGATTAATATGTTCATCATTAATCTCCAGATACATGATTTAATCTTATTCTCTTATTGTTGGAAATGTTAATTTTCATGAAGGGCCCATAGAGACAGCTAAATTGGTTTTTATTACTCTGGTTATCTTCTAATAAATTGTCTTCTTAATGAGTGAATGATCAAAGCCTTGTGCTCTATTACAGGATAACATAGGATAATGTACTTCCTGGTTTCTAATCTTCAGGAAGTTATACACTATCTTGGTTAGTACACTAGTACTTTTGTTTTTGTTAGTGAAATTCAAATGAAATGCCTTGATTCACAATATGTTAGAAATCAGAAGTTATAAACAGAATATAGTGACTCAGTTAATTTTGTTCTCAATATAAAATACATACTCCTTTGTACAGCAGAGTTGAAAAATTGGCTAACAGAAGAAATCTAGTGAAAAAATTAGGATTAGAGTTGTTACTTATTTCCCAGATTTTTATCCCTTTTTTTCCATAGAGGTTATATGTTTTAAAATGCACTGTATATTTCAAAGTAATTTTTCAAATTATTTAGTTATACTTTGCTCCATTGTAGAATTTATACAATTTGCAAAATGAACAGAAGTGGCTTGAAATCCTACTTACAGTACCAATGACGAATAACCCTTCTTAAAAAATTATCACTTCACTGCAAATGTAGAATAACATGGAAAATGCCTCTAAAACTTCTTAGCAACAAATGCTCTTGAAAAAGCATGTTTTTAAATGTGGAGAAATAAAATATGCATGAAATTATTCCTTCCCAATATATTTTTGTTGACATTAAGGTAACTTTGTGTTTAATCACAGTATCTCCAATTGCACCTTTAGAGGATGATATTGACAAGGTGAAATAGATGAAGGAGGAAAGGCAAAAAATAGGAACAAAGGAATAATGCATTGAAAGAGAAGGCAGACTCTCATATGATGTGTATTGAGAAAGCTTGTTAGAATGGCTGTGACTGGAAGCACAGAACCCGAACTGTTTAAGAAGGATGGAACTGTGGTTGAGACGTTCATACACAATAATTTCCAAAGGTAAATTTTTAGTGGGCTACAACTGCTGCAAATGTGATTAAATTATACAGTCTTATGTTCTGTTATCTGTTTTCTCTCATCACAAAGGCACATAAATTTGCTGCTCTAGTTGGCCTTCAAATACATGAGAAAATGTATTACTATATTTTATTAAATATAAAAACTTCTCTTAACAGTGAGCAATTTCTTTCTTGTAACACAAAAAGGTATAAAAATTATTTTGCAAAATTTTTCATACGCCTAAAATCATATTATTAAAAGTGTTCCTTGTTAAAATGCTATGCGCTCTAAGTAGCACAGTGACTGACTAGCAGCCAATTATAGGTATGTTTGTATTAAATGAATCAATCATCTCCATCATGATATTAAAAACAAATCATTCAGTACTTGTGGAGTTAGAAGTGACTGGAAAATAACGCTGAATTTGCAAACAGAAATGAAATGTAATTGGGGAGAGGAAAACACACACTTTTACTGGGAGGGTAAAATAATTTTGTGTAAATTGTAAGCAACTATAAAGACTATAATCCTTACATTGGGAAAAGTAAAAGGAGGAAAATATAATGGAAGATAGAAATAGAGTGGAGATAAAATTTTTTCTCGTTCAAATTTTTATCTAAAACTGATCCATATCAGTTACATGAAAAGGTAAAATTTATTGAATCATTATAAAGAATTGATTCTCCAACCTTATTAATCTCTTAAGGATTAACAACTTAATTATTTTTTTCCACATGCAATTCACACCTAACTTTTCAATTTTAATCCACATTTTCCACATTCAAAGAAATGAAAATTATTTTTTAAACTGAAGTATATGTTTATATATATAAATATATATGAATATACATATATATCCATGAATGTCTCAAATGGCATTATTTTGTGACTGTAATAGACTCTGAACTGTTATCTTGTTACTCAGAGAACAAATTTGTTTTCAACACTGGCTGGGATGACTGTCTTAGCCATATCCTGAGTGAGAGGGAATGTTTTGAAATATTCTGCTTTGGGTAATAGAAGAAGATACCTTAATATTAGACCAGCTAAAATGCCAATAGTGTGCTTTTAAATACTACTGACACTCATTAAAATGACAGAAATAATTCCAGTAACAATTCAAGGCAAGCATTTTCTGGTTAAATCAAATCACTTTATTATGGTCCCTTTACTGAGAGAGGGCATCTGTTTCTATTTGAGGAGAAATAATTATAATTTTGTTGGCAAAGTTTTATAAAATATTTTTCTATATTGAAAAAAAGAGAAAAATTCAGCTGAATAGCTTATTTCTCTTTTTGTTCTTTCAAATGTCCTCACATCCTGAATGTGGATGGAAAGCCACTTTCTTAGGAAGCAAGATAATCTGTATTAGGATAAAAGCCAATGTGCTAAGAATAAAAGAATATAAATAAAAACAATTTAGATTCCTGATTTCATTTCTGGGATTTGAACCTAAATATGGAATGTTTTACCTATAAACTTATCTAGTTCCAGAAAAAATATCTTCTTTAAGTAGAATTTGACCATGTTTCTCGGAACCCAAATGTATAGTTTAACAAAAAAACAGTATACATCAACTTTAAGATCAAAATGTATGTAAAAATCTCAGACCACTTTCCAGAAATAAGTATTTTGAGTAAATATATAATGCTAACTTGTATTAAATAGTTTGAAAAAGATGGATTCTCTGTGCAGTGGTGTCCTAAGTTTCTCAACTTCACTTTTGGAAAAATGGAAATAGAAACCAGAGGTAAGAGAAATCAAAGCAATCCTAAATTACTCATGATTTTTTAAATAAAATAAATTTTATTTTTTAAATAAAATAAATTTTATTTTTTAAATAAAATAAATTTTTTAAATAAATTAAATAAATGCCACTAATAAAGAGATGAAGAAAAACTGTAACATAAAATAATACATATGTTTTATCATCAATATAATACACATTTGGTCACACAGAGTGTAGCATTTGTATTCTAGTATCAACTCATTAGAGAAGAAAATCAAGTATATCTTTAATTTTAAGCAAAAACCATATACATAAAATGTATAAGATGTAGTGTCATAACTAGCCATTGAATTTTATGTTTGGTATGGGAATTTACTGAAGGTCCTTACTAACTGTTAATATATACCAATATATTTTACTATTAATTCTAGGTAGATGGGAAGGCAGGCTACAATTTACATGGATTGGTCTATTATCCTAGTCTAATTTATGAATTCACATCACACTTGTGTTCTTTAAAGACAGTCTCTCTGCCTTCCTTAGAGTTTCCAGAGGAGCAAATGAGAATGGTCTAGAAACCTGGCCTAAGTGGCATGACACTCTCAGATGCACTGAGAGACCAGTGAGCCTTTGGTGTAGAAACATGAAGGCTGCATAGCAGGTTACACAAAAGATATGGAGCTGCTCATCACAGACAGCACAAAACCTGGATGAAGAGCTGTCTTTGAAAGGAATATTAACATTAAATTGAGGAGACTAAAATCATATCTAAAATTAATTATCAAAGCGTGCCAATCAAAATCAAATTTCCTTTTTATTGCTCCTCAAAATGTAGATGTTTGAATTTAGAAGTAGCAATATGGTATTTTAGAAAATCA
This sequence comes from Heterocephalus glaber, assembly GCF_000247695.1. The sequence goes on along the minus strand of NW_004624745.1, from coordinate 9,756,995 downwards.
TAGATTGTATGAAAATATTGAAAATTTATCCACATAAGATTAAGGAGCACACTTTTCAATATATTCTATACTATATGCAATTAGTCAATGTTACTTATGAAGTATTTTGAGGAGAAGTCATTTTCAGGGACCTTGGGCATATTTTTAGCTAAAGGCAAAGAGAGAAAGTCAATGGGAAACTTTCATCATCATATCACAACGTAGTCATCTTTCCTCCCCCATACCTCTTAAACACCCATGCAGCTCTTCGCTATCTAAACTCTCTTAGTAGGGAATGCTAATTAAATTTGAAGAAAATTATTCCTTTTGCCTAAAGTTTAGTATGGACATTCTTTGTTTAATATTAAGGATAAAACAATCTTAGAATTTTATTAGAATAACTTATTCTGAGTTGTGATTTTAATAAGTCCACCCAAAAAGGTACAATGGGCAAGAGCACTTAGCCTGAAATTATGAAAATCAAGCAGAATTGAAAGTAAAAAATGTTACAAAACTTGTAAGAAAAACAGGGGAAATGTACGTCTTTTCTGAAATGTTGATCAATTGTATTTCTCACCTAGAAATCACAAGATGAAAGCTATAAGATTATTTTGATGTGGTATGTTTAGATTTTAACAAAAGAAGAAAGTTGCAATTTAAAACGATAAATTTCAGAATGGAAAATTAGCTCTTGTGATTGCTGTCACTGAATATACATTCATTCCTGACCTCTGTATGAACTCAGTGCAACTCATAGTGCAGTTTGAAAAACCTGGTACAAAAATCACAATAAATGAGGTACTTACACTTCTGTATTTCACAATGTATTCCAAAATGGGAGCTCCTCCATCATCCTGTTTGGTGATGCTGATTTTAAAACTCTTTCCACTGCTTGGCTGTCCATGTATGGATGGAGGACTTGGTTCACCTAGATATGTAATACAACAATTCTTCATTTCCCCACATTTCACATACGTAGAGAAACTGCATTTTAATAAAAAGAACACTGTCATATAATCAAAATATATGACGTTATCCTAGATTTACCGTTTGATATTTGCTCTTTGTTGTGAAATAACCTGTGATCCTCACTTACTCCTCCAAAAACTAGCAGCATTCATAAATCCAGACTAACACGCCTAAATTGTGCAACCTCGGGACCACATATACTACTTATACTCACGTGCAAATACTGTGAGAACAGTGCTGCATTAATTGTGTAAGCTTTGTTTCTTTTAGCATTAATAGAGTGAATTCCTACTTACTTAATTAAGGTAAATTTATTTCATAATATTTTATGGATATTGCTCATATAAATATTGCATATTAATACATCAAACTTTTGTTATATACCTATCAAGATAGATAATGGCTTATAATTAGTTATTTACTGTAATCAGTATTTTCTTCCTATATTCATAATTGTATTAGAGTTAAAGAAGATGAGATTTGTAGTATTATATTCTACAGCCTTTTGTTTCAATATTTTCTTTTCTTTTAGTTTCATGAGTATATTTGCTATTGAGTCTATTCTTCAAGTAGTGATATATCAATGATGCTGACAATATTTTCAAAAGAACAGGAATGGACTCATGTCTAAGGCTTTTCCACATAAAGAATACCATCACTGTTTGGTAATTTAGAATGGGATCTCCTTGCTTTGTTTCAGTTCTGAGGTGCTTGAGCATATACTGTCATCTCCCTGCCTCTTTCTTCCAAGACTCTGACGATAAGGAAATGGATATGGATATGATCTTGGCTATACATGGGTAAAAAGGATCACAAACACAAACTTTAGTTTGCAATGATTCAGAAAACTTGTAATATCCAATCTCTTTAGAAGAATGTCAAGGCAAACTAAACACAATGAAGTGAAGATGCTGTATATCTCCAATCTTTGAGAAACTGAGATTTCTTTCTCATCAAGTTGACCTTATTTGTAATATGGTATTTATAACCTAAAGCATTTAAGTAGTTTTATTTTGCAAAAATGTAGGTCATTAAAGAAATATGATTATAGGATGTTTTGACTTGTAAGTGAGCAATAAAATAGACTCATATGTTAGAGCTACGTAGAAATAGTGAAAAGAAAATTTATATTGTGATTAGCAATAAAGTTAATAAAATTAACATTATGAAGAATAAAAGAATATATTAAAAATTTTTAATGAGATTATGGGAAAATCTACATTTTACACTATGGATTTTATAAAATTCTCATTTAATAACATAATTATATTATTTTCATAATAGCACTTTGAATGAGTTATGAAGCAGAAACTATATCTTACATAGCAATTGTACATATAAACTAAAAATATCTACGCATATATTTAAAATTAAGCATAGACCAAATCTGTAATTTCATTACAATTCATACTTCCTTTGAAAAAAGGAACAAATGCAATGTGAATTCTACTGGAGATAAATAGATAAAACTTATGGTTTCTATTTGTGATTCCAATCCAATGTTTATGCAAAAGCAATAATATCAATAATAATAGAAATTTAAGATTTATAAGTTATATAGCTATACATAACTTAAAAAATCCTGAGAAGTTAAAAACACCCTAGGAAGCAAGTAAATATATATATTAGGCTAGCATCCAACTTCCAAAGTTCTCATCATATTGAAGATACGATGGTAAGTCAACTACACACTAAGAAAGCAGTGTTGTAATTTATTTTTAAAAATTATTTTTATTAGCATATGCTTACAGTACATAATGATTACCTTTATTTTTGGGAATTGGTACATGTACATAATACATCTCATTTCTTTTTTCAATTTGTACCCCTTCCATCCCTCCCTGATCCTTCCAATTTTTAGTGCCTTCCTATACGTGAAAGCTCTATTTATATTTTTTCCTTCATTTTTTTTCAATCCACTTTCTGTCGCTCCCTATATGTCTTACTCCCTTTATTATTTTAAAAAGATCTCCCTACTTTCTATTGTCCATCTTTTATTTATATTTTGGTTTTCTCATCTGCAAAAAAATGCCATATTTAAGCCTGTATGTCTGATTTATTTCAATGAATATTACCTATTTGTAGATATAGAGCATAATATTATGTAGTGTTATAATGAGTGAGAGAAAGAGAGAGAGAGAGAGAGAGAGAGAGAGAGAGAGAGAGAGAGAGAGATTGAGCATGATGACTAAATGTAGGAGGAAATAAAATTGGAAAGATTACCCACAGGCTTATCGAAGAAATCATGCCTTTATTTTGAACTCATTTGCAGTTGCCCTGAGTGTAACCAGAAACAGAAAAACAACAGCAAAATGCACAGTTCTATGAAAAAAGGAAACATCACACAAATACCCTTCAGAGAGCTTTACAGCAGATGGAGGAGCACTTAGTGTTGCAGGCAGGGAAAACTGGGTTGGGATGGAAGGTGAGAATTTCAAAGGTTGTGTAATTGAGAATTTAAAGGAGAGAAGGGGCAGATGAATTAGGGGAAGAGCACATGGGAGGTAGGATTATCAGGTAAGATTCATGAGCTTGGCGTTCTCCTGGTGAATAAAAGAGAGACTAAAAATGATGACAGCACTGAAAAAGGGAGATCAGGCAATTCATCTGATAGACTGTATGAGAACCAATAGAAAATTATTGGTCAAAATTAGGTTAAGAGAATTCACTATGACCAATTTGGCTCTCCTAATATGTATCTAAAACAATTATGCAGAGATTTTCTAACATTTGTATTTGTTCAGTAATATTCATTCAAGTTTCCCACATTTTATAATATATTCAATGTAAAACATAACTTTTCAAATTTATTGTACCTTCCTAAAAACTCAGATGATTTACAATATTTCAAAATGGAACAGTTATGGGAAAGGCTATAGTAGTTCTTTGCCAGTCACTGTTGTAACAGATTAATTTATTGCTTTCTTTTTTCCCCCCACTTCATAAATGCAATAATAATGTCTCATCAGAACAACAAAGTATTAGAAATGTTACATGAATGTTTTTCTACTATCACAGAATATAGTCTGATGTCTAAAATCCAAATATTCAGATTGTAATAAGGACAAATGCCTCAGAGCAGTTTTTACCGTATATATTGCAGTATATGTTTCTTTTCTTGCCTAGCTCTAAAGCAGCTATTTTATAAATTTGAGATGCCACCATCTTTAGAACCCACTTTATCAAAGACATATTTCACTTCCACAAAATGTTAAAGCATCTCCTTGCATTATAAAATTCTATAAATTTGTAAGTGAAAAAAATGACAACAAAGAGCGAGGCAGAGATGATTACTTACGAACTGGTAATGTTTGGAAGATTTCTATTTTACTGTAGTCTCCTTGACCTTTCCCATTCACAGCTGCAACCCTAATTTCATAAGTTGTATTTGGTTCCAGGTTGCTCAAAACAACAATTGCTAGAAGAAGACAAAAATGAACATAAACCCATGTTTAATGTATTCTAATAAGGAAAGCGAGCTTATCACAGTGTTGGGAGAATAATTTCATAGGAAAGCATTTTATGAAGCAAGGAATGTGTTTTAACAGCAAATAAGTTTGAAACATTCCTTTTCTACACCTACATGTTAGCTTACTAAAGCAAGCAGTGACTTTCAAAGATAAAAAACACTTTTATAATAAAAAATAAAATTTTTAGTTTGTCTTTTTAATATCCAAGAAATAACATGATGTAAACAAACTATCTTTTCTTGCATGTATTCCAAGTACTTCATCATCTCTAATTATTTCTATACAATTTAAAGGTAACATGGAATTCAACATATATAGTACTGACATCCAGTATGACATACTGCAGGCATATCAAAAAACTATCAAATCCCCTCCCCCCCAAAAAAACTGTCACAAAGTGCAAACTTAGTAAAAATGGTTCCTTTTTATACAGTCTCCAATGATATCAAATTATTTAATATTATTTTATATTCTTATCACTTGCATATTACTGTAATTCCAGACCTGGATTCAATATAACACAAATAAAAACCTGAAAAAGCACATGTAAGAAAACATTATGAGAAATTTCCCCTGGTATATGCCAATTCCCGTAATTTGACAGATAATTTTGGAATCAATTGCAGGTTTTAATATACTATATTTAAAAAAATAAAATACTACACCTTTACAACTACCTCTATTAGCACTAACAAAATTCTGTATTTGTTCCTATTGTCTATCAGCTTCTGCTAAATATAAAAAATTTAAGTAGTGGAAATGCCAGTGTCTTAATAGCAATCAACAGAAAATCTTGTCTCCTTTACACAATAACACTAATCAACACTGATAAACACTGACCAATTTGTATCGAAGGAAATAATCCACCATTAATATTCAATTATAAATGATCAAAAACATATTTGTAATACTACTAATTTAGAAGAATTATAGTTCAAGATAATCTACATTTGAAAAATTCCAAA
>NW_004624745.1:9723816-9744302 GCF_000247695.1 Heterocephalus glaber | reverse complement strand
TCTCTCTCTCTCTCTCTCTCTCTCTCTCTCTCTCTCTCTCTCTCTCTCTCTCTCTTCTCTGCTCTTTTCATTTTTTGAGACAATGTAATTCAGGAATGTAATTCAGGCTGGCCTTGGACTCATCATGTAGCCAAGGCTGGTCTCAAACTAGCAGCAATCCCGTGCTTCATTCTCTTGAGTGCTGGAACTACAGGCGCGCACCGCCATGCTTGACAAGCATCTCAAAAGCATGTGTTAGATTGTAACATGGCTGTGTTGATCAGGCAATTGTAACACTTACATTTAATTATTTTCCTCAAAAATGATTCATAAAGAGAGACAGTAGAAATTAAAGCATACATTTTCATTGGAATTAAAATTCCACATAAAACATAAGTGAGGAGATAAGACTCTAGGTGTAGTCTTTTTATCTTTTTAGGTTAAAAACAGACAACAGACCTATTGAAGTATCTGTCACTATTCCACCAAAGGAAAACAGAATTTAGTACTTACATTAAATAATAAAAACAACCCACCCCCCAAAATAATTTCATGTTTTCCTTAAATTACCTGCATATTTCAGGCAAAAGCTCTTTCTGGCCTGCTGGCCAATCAGTATTCCCCTTCCTGTAACATTTGACAAGGTCTTTGACAAAAACTCAGGGGAATCTACTTCCTTAAGTTACATCATGATCAACTTGAAGCGAATGTGAATGTTTCTCCACATTGTTTTTCTGTTCTCAGTGTAAGGTTAGTCTGCGTACTGAGTTTTGGTTTAGAGCAAACAGAGAGAATCAAAAGGTAAAAAATAAGGGTTAAAATGTTACTACAATGCTAGTTTTACAGGTTAGTTTCATAATTGTAGGAGAGACGCATGAAAGTAAATCTACTGATGCAAGTTTTATGAAGCTTATGAACAAGAAATCAGTTTGTTTTTGAATTGGGACTATAAAGGTTTTGGTACAATAACCCTTATTATGAGAGTTCTTAATATTCCGAGAAAATAAAGATTATTATGTGAAAAAGAAAGAACTCCATAAATGGACCAATTTAAAGAGAGGAAAAGGAATAGATTCTGGAGAGGCAAAGCCTGGATCTGTAATTTGACTCACCTTTCCTAAACAAGAGGATATATACATTAAATCATCCTGAATTTACGAACACCCAAGGCATAACCTGAAAGAAAACCACTACTTGAAAAACAAAAGGCTGTGTACTCTGCAATAGAATAGTATCTCAAATTATAAAGTCAGTAAATGGACAACTTTTTTCCTTTACATGTGTCCATACAATAGAAAAATGGAACCATATACTGAGGTGTAGGAAGAGATTTTCCCCTATAATTCATTAGAAATTCAAACTCAGAAATTAGGTGAAAATAAAACTAGATTACAAGATAGTAATAGTTTTCTAAGGACAACTGGTATGAATTAATGTGTTTTATAGCTATATTAATTCAGCATGATTTGAAAATCATAAAGCAATTTCTCTGAAAATTATAAACAACCATGAATTTTCCTTTGTTATGACAACAAGGATGAGTCCTTTAAAGAATTTAGTTACTGTCACTAATTTAATGTTTTTGCATGGTGATTTAAAGGTTTGCATAAATGACCTTAGGCTATTAATGCAAATTCTAGCTAACAAGGCAAAAGGTACATTTACTATTCTGGCACTTAAACTGGTAAGACAGAGAAATATAAACTTGTTTACACTGTTTTTAGAAAGATGGAAATCATAGTAGGGAGAAATGATAAAAATTGTGTTTAATTCTAAGAGAATAAGATTTTATCACATGGAGCTTAACAAAATAGGGTTTTTTTTGTTTGTTTAGATGATGTATTATACACCCCTTCTTCTGACTATCAAGAGAAACAGAGGCTAAAGTATTTCCAGGTCTTGGAGAAAAGAAAACACTTACATGGAAACTAATTAGACTGAGCAAAATCCTAAAGTGAGATTAAATTTATCCATGTTGTCTTTGTTTTCTTAAATCTTGTATCACTCCAAGGGATTTTCTTGCCATTCATTACAAGAATATAAGGTCTCCTTCAAGGAAGAAGTGCTGTATCATTCATTTAAAATGGAACTGGTCATGTTGTATGAAGTATGGTACAATTCTGATAGCTATGAGAATTCAAAAGGCTTAGCTGGGATATAAATGACCATTCAAATTTATAGTTGCTTATATTCTCCTCAGATTGATCTGAAAATCCAGTAAAGTCCCTTAAGTTTTTCAGCTGAGACTCAGGCTTTGTTCTGTAAACAATTAAAATAAGCCAAAAGAGCCTTTTAAAAAACATTTTTTAAAACAACTGCCTGAGAGAAATGTCTCTCTTTTACAAAAATTTGCAACAGGCTTGAGAAATAATAAAAGTACTTTTTAATTGTTTTTGTACATAATGTTGAACTCTTTAATACTATGATCCCAGTGAAATGCATAAAAATGACTTCAGTAATAATTTTATCTCTAATTAAGTGTCCGAGATTCCTTTAAAACTTAATATATAATTTTATCTCAGTTCAATCATTTTTATTATTTTTTAAAATTTAAATTTACATTTTTATATAAATTATAGCAATGTTTAAAGTTTCCATCAGTCTCATAAGACTATGGTCTTATCTTTTTATTCTTTTTCTCTTTGTTTTCATGGTGCTGAGTATCGAAGCCGGGGCATCCTACACGCTAGGCAAGTGTTCTACTACTTAGTTTCTCTACCAGCCCTTGATTTTACCTTTTTAAAGGTATGTTCGTGGTATGAGTCATGGTACATAGCCTACATGATATACACTTAAACATAAATAACCTTTATAGGTATATTTTTATAATAATTTATATAAATATATAATTTGATCCACAGCAGAAAAAAATTAATCTGATGATTTTGTGTCATGTGTCTGAAATTTAATCAAAAGCTTGTTGATGACACTAATTCAAGATCATGGTTCAACACATCTGAGTTTTCATTTGTTTTAAATTGTACTTTTTAAATATTTTTACCATGAGAAGCATAAGTTATGCATACAAATAAATTAATAATTGAGTTGTAAATAAGTTTAATTTTTATAGGAAATATATTTATTTATTGAACTCAAATAGTTCAGGTTGAAATAAAAAAGCCACCCCCTATATAAAAATCTGATTTAAACACAATTTCATTAACAAAATATCTTTTATAAATACATAATTTTTCACTTTAAATGTTAGATTTATTACTTTATATAAAACTATTAACCCTGAAATAGCTCAACTGATAGAAATAGTTTTCAGGTCCTAGCCAATATGTAATATATGGTAGATATTACTATGTTTTGTATAATAGATGAAAAATTACAAAATGTTTCCCTTCATAGTCTAAAACAATAGATTTTTATAAAATATTCATGAAATATCTTAATGATAGAATAGAACTAGAAAATTATTTTTCACTCATAAAATTGGGAATATAAACTCTTCTACTTTCTATTAGCGAGTTTACTTCCTAATAACCACTATGCATCATTTGTACTCAGTTGATTATATTTCATTATTCCATTTGGGAACTTAATTGTAGGGAACTTTCATTATAAGCATCTTGTGAGGAGGAAATATATCATTTGTAAACATTATCTCTAGCCCTTATAAAGCTGAAACATTTTAAATGTAAAATAATTCAAAAAGAAGTCTTTCAATTTCCCATAGAACCACTTTTAAAGAAATTGATGAAAAGAGCACATTTGCTAAATCTGTAGTTCTAATCTTTTATCACTTATCAGTAGATTCTTTTGTTGCAGAACATTTAAAGCACATTTTACTTTTCCAAGTAAAGCTTTTGTTATGGGGGAAATCTACAAATTCAAAACCTAGCTCATAGTATTTTTAAAAAAAAATTTTTTTAGTTCTTTTATTGGTACATTTTAGGTAGAGAATTCGTTTACATTTATCATTGCGTGTTTGTACCTGTACATGATGTATCTTGGTTCTTATTTTTTTCCCCATTACCTGTGCACCCTTCACCCCCTCCACCCTTCCCTATTTACATAGATTTCATTTCGATTTTTTTTTCTTTTCTCATAGTTTTTCCTTTCCCTCTTTTCCTTTCCCCTTCCCTTCCCTTCACTTGTTCGTCTTTGGACCTTTTTTCCTATTTCAAATTATCAATTATTCATTTTAATCATTTTAGCCTTTGTTTACACTATCAGTTTCTCATGCTAGAGAAACTGTTCAGCATTTACACATGTGTGTCCTATTTATTTCACTTAAGAGTGTGGCCTCAATATGCATCCATTTAGCTATAAATGACTCTAGTTTCTCTTTCTTTATGGCTGAGTAGTACTCCATTTTATTAAAAAAAACACATTTTCTTTATCCAGTTTCCAGTTGATGGGCACTTGGGCTGCTTCCAAGCCTTAGCTATTACAAACTGTGCTGCTATGAACATGGGTGCACATATATCACTGTGGTATGATTCTTTTAGTTCTTTTGGGAAGATACAAAGCAGGGGAATAGCTGGGTCAAATGAGACCTCTAGTCCTAGTTCTTTGAGGTATCTGCATACTGACTTCCACAGCGGTTGCACCAGTCTGCACTCCCACCAACAATGGAGAAGGGTTCCTTTCTCCCCACAACCCTGACAGTATTTGTTATTGGTTGATTTCTTGATAGCAGTCATTCTTTCTGGGGTGAGGTGGAATCTCAGTGTTGTTTTCATCTGCATCTCTCAAATGATGAGTGATGTTGAACATTTTTTTCATGTGTTTGTTTGCTGTTTTTACTTCTTTGTCTGAGAAATGTCTGTTCATTTCAGATGCCTGTTTTTTAATTGGGTCTTTGAATTTGGGGGATCTGATTTTTTTCAATTCTTTATATATTCTAGATGGTAGTCCTTTGCCTGATGTACAGCTGCTAAAATTTTTTTCCCATATTGTAGGTTGTCTGTTAGCTCTGTTGGTGGTTTCTTTTGCAGTGCAGAAGCTTTTTAATAAGATGAGATCCCAACTGTTGATTCTTTCTGCTAGTTCCCATGCTGCTGAGGTTTTGTTCATGAAGTCTTTTCCTATACCAATGTCTTCAAGAATTCTACCTAACTTATCTTCCAGCAAGTTTAGTGTTTCTGTGTTAATATTTAGATCTTTAATCCACTTCAATCTTAGTTTAGTGCATGGTGATAGGTATGGGTCTGGTTTTAATCTTTGGGAGGTTGAAATCCAGTTTTTCCAACACCGTTTATTAAATAGGCTATCTTTCCTCCAATGAGGGTGGTTGGCTCCTTTGTCAAAGATGAGGTGGCTGAGTATCTCTGGAGTTGTATCTGCATCTTCTAATCTATTCCACTCCTTGGGTCTGTTTCTTTGCCAGTACCATGCTGATTTTATCACAGTAGCTTTGTAGTATAGTTTCAAGTTGGGGATTGTGATACCCCCAGCCATGTCTCTGTTGCCCAGAATTGCTTTTGCTATTCTAGGTCTCTTTTGTTTCCAAATGAATTTTTGGATTGTTTTCTCTAGTTCTGTGAAGCATATTGTTGGAATTTCAATTGGCATTGCATTGAATGTATACAGTAGTTTTGGAAGTATGGCCATTTTCACTATATTGGTTCTTCCTACCCAGGACCAAGGGATATCTTTCCATTTTCTTATATCCTCTTCGATCTCTTTTTTCAGAGTGCTACAGTTTTCAGTGTAGAGGTCTTTTGCTTCCTTTGTTAGATTGATTCCTAGATATTTCATTTTTTTGGAGGCTATTGTAATAGGAATTGTTTCCCTAATTTCCCTCTCTGTGGGTCTGTTATTTGTATACAAGAAGGCTATTGTTTTTTGAGTGTTGACCTTGCACCCAGCTACTCTACTGAATCTGTCAATTAAGTCTCGAAGTCTTCTGGCTGAGTTTTTTGGGTCTTCTATGTAAAGTATCATATTGTCAGCAAATAATGACAGTTTCATTTCTTCTTTTCCTATCTTTATTCCTTTTATTTCTTTCTCTTTTCTAATTGCTATGGCTAATGTTTCCAGAACTATATTGAACAGGAGTGGTGATAGTGGCCATCCTTGTCTTGTTCCTGATTTTAGCTTGAAAGTTTTCAGTTTTTGACCATTTAGTATGATGTTGGCTGTTGGTTTTTCATAGATAGCCTTAATCAGGTTAAGATAAAGGCCTTCTATTCCAATTTTCTATAGGGTTTTTATCATGAATGGGTGCTGAATTTTGTCGAATACTTTTTCTGCATCTATTGAGATGATCATATAGTTTTTGTCCTTGACTCTGTTAATATGGTATATTGCATTTATTGATTTACGAATGTTGAACCATCCTTGCATCCCTGGGATAAATCCGACTTGGTCAAGGTGTATGATCTTCTTGATGACCCTCTGTATTCTGTTTGCCAGTATCTTGTTGAGGATTGTTGCATCTATGTTATTTAGGGAGATTGGCCTGTAGTTCTCTTTATGGGTTGGGTCTTTCCCTGGTTTTGGAATCAAAGTAACACTTGCTTCCAGGAATGAATTTGGAAGTATTGCTTCCCTTTCAATTTCCTTGATGTAGCTCATAGTATTTTTTTCATACTTAGACTAATATAGTTTATTTGTATTCTCCATTTCATAAGTATATGGAGGTTTACAAAGATGAATTAACCACTAAGCATGAGAGCTTGCATTTTAATAAAACCCTGTGTTTATTTAAAGCTTTGCATAGCCAAGAACTTCATACTGATTTACCAACTAGAGTATAGAAAAACCATCCATAAAAATGAATGTAAAAAATTCATGGGCTCTGGGTTTAGCTCAGTGGTAGTTTACTTGCCTACCATATGGAAAAAGGCCTTGGATTTAATCCCTAGCACTGAAGAAAAAATTCTCATGAATCTAAATAAAAGAAAACAAAGAGCATTACACATAAAAGTTAAAATACTGCTGTACATGCTTTTGTACACAACTTTATTGAAGAATACTTAAATAGTACATCATTAAGAAATTTCACGTGATATTTTGATACGTGCATCTATTGTGAAACCATCCTCATCATTAAGTTAATTAACATATTCACAAGGTCACATAATTGTGTTTGAATATATGTAAGTGTGTGGACACCTAAGATCTACTTTCTTAGCACATTCCAACTGGACAATGCCATATTGTTAGCTGCAGTCATGGGGCTATATACTGTATCTCCAGAGCTTATTCTCAACCCTATGGAGGTTCTATTCTTAATTCTTTGAAGGACCTCCATGCTGTTTTGTACATCACATCACAACAATTTACAGGTGTTCTCTTTTCTACACATTCTCACAAACACAAATCTTGTGTCTTTTTGAAACTAGGTATCCTTATAGGTGTAAGATGATACCTCAATTTGGTTTTGATTTGTATTTCTCTGATGTTTAGTGATGTTAAACATAGTTTCCTATTTCTTCTACGTATTTCTATGTCTCTTTTTGATAAATAGCTATTCAAGTCCTTTGTATTTAAGTAAAAAATGACTTTGTATTCATTTTTGCTGTGAAGTTATATGAGTTCTTTATGTATTATGAGTATCAATTCCTTATCAGATATATGATGTGCAACTCTTTTCTCCCATTACGTAAGTGGTCTTTTCATTTTGTTGATTATTTTTTGCTTTGCTGCAGAAAAACTTTATAGTTTAATGCAATCTTATTTGTTTATTTTGCTCTTTTTGCCTGTGGTTTGAGTGTCATATCTAAAACTATCATTGCCTATATCTATATCAAAAAATTTTCCTGTATAATTTATATAAGTCTGTTTGAAAGTCTACAACAAAATAACTTAGATTAAATGGTTTATAAACACTAGAAGTTTATCTTTTGCAAGTCTGAAAGCTGGGAAAACTAAGATGTCCTCAGTAGATTTCCGTTATTGTAAGGGTCTGCATCATGCTACATGGGTATCTTCTAACTTTGTCCTCACTTTGTGGAAGAAGCAAGTGAGCTTTCTCTCCACTAAATGTATTAACTCTATTTATAAGTTCTCCCCATTCTCATAACTTAATATCTTCTAAAGAACACATGTGGAAATACCATCACACGAGGGATTAAAATTTAACATATGAAATTGAAGTGGACCCAAATATTCAATCTACAGCATTGTGTTATTATCCCCCCAATTCATGTTCTTCTTTCATGAAAATTGATTCATTTCAATCCAGGAGCACTAAAAATCTTTACTTTTTCTACTATTAACTCAAAAGCCTGAAGTCCAAAGTCTCATCTAAATAGCATTTAAATTAATTATGTGTGAGACTCAAGATGTGATTTAAACTGAAGGAAATTATCATTGAGCTCTGAGCCCATGAACCCAAACATAGGGTAGCCATTATAATTCCAGAAAAGAGTAACAAGAGAATAAGAAACATTATAGTTGAGCAAGTCCAACACTAAAGAGAAAAATATATTAGACCTTACACTCTCGCATATTCTTCTTTGGCTCTATTAACTTCCTTTTGGACTAACTTGGATAGGAGTCTTGCCTTCTGTAGCAGAAACATGGTAGCCCTGACCTTGAAGATTTCTGGATATAGATTTGACCACCAAGGCTCCAGGAGATGCTGTCCCCTGGCTTTAGGTGACACTGTCTGAGAATCCACTGTATCTGGGCCTTACTCCTGAATCAGTTCTCTGCCTGGAACTAGCAGCTCTCCAGAGCTGGGGTCAGGACAGAAGCTTACAACCCTACGGCCCTTAAATCAAGGTGGAGTTAGCTCTACTCCTGAGATCTGTGTACAGTACTGGCATGCTGATGCTGCAGGAAACTGTCAAAGTTTGTTGCCTGTGACTTCTGGATGGCAATCACCATGCTGACACCACAAGGCACAGGGGAGGTGTATGTGGGAAAGCAAGGAATGCAAGACTTGGGTGCAGGAGGCAAAGCCTATGAAGTGAGGTGGTCCTGGATTGTGCCCTGGGCACCTTTAACCCCTCCTTTCAGATCTTTCTGCCTCCTCTAGACCTAGGTCCTGAATCCTGTTCCTACAATGAGAGCAACAGCCTTTATAACTTCCAGACAGGCTTTATAGTCATTCTTCTACTGTCTTAAAAAAAGCTCCTGGTTTCTTCTGAGATGCGCCCTTTGTATCAATCTCATTTATCCAATGTTCTCTTGGATATACACCACCTTTAATTCTTCCTCCAGAACAGTATTTCTCATTAAAAAAATAAACAGGGTGAGAATTTCCCAAATTTTCAAGTTCTGCTTATCTTTTGATGGATTATTCCATTTTTAAAATCATTTATTTGTCTAATACTTTAGCATAAGTAGGCAGAAAAAAAGACTTACTCTATGAATGTTTCACTTAGATATTTCTTCAAATATTTAGTTTTACCACTATCAAGATCTACTTTACAAAATAACACTATGAGATGGACACAATTGATCTAAGTTCTCTCCAAATTTATAGCAAGAATGGCCTTTCTTCCATTGTCAGTGACATATATGGCATTCTTGGCTGAGGCATCATCAGATTCTTTTTCTTTGGGGGGGCTACCCGGGATCGAACTCGGGTCCTTGCGGTTGCACAGCAGGTGGGGAAACCACTGAGCTAAATCCCTGGCCCTAGAATCTTCTTTAATGTCCACATTCTATCAACAAAAAAATTAGGTGCCCCTCCCCTCTCCTTTCTCCTTCCTTTCTTGCTTTCCTCCCTCCTGCTCTTTCTCCTTCCCTTGTTCTGCTCCCTCTCTTCCCTCTCTCCTTCCCTTCCTCTCTCCCTCCCTCTCTTCCTCCCTCTCTTCCTTCATCTTTTATTCTCTTTTCCTTTCCTCTCACAAAAATTTCCCTGCATAATGTATTTAATGCAATATTGCTTTCTAAGTTGCACCTCAATACTCTTCCAGCTTCTACCCATTAAACAATTCCAAAGCCTCTTCTATATTTTTAGGTTAGGTGTTATAGCAGCACATTACTTCTCAATATTACTGCCTGCTGTTCTCTATTTAGGTAGGTGGATTATAATATCATAGAATGGGTGGCTTATAAACAGCAGAAATTCATTTTATAATCCCAGAGACTGGGAAACACAGGATTAGGGTGCCAGGAGATTTGACATATGGTAGGGTCCTTTGTCCTTACATAGTGGAAAGATATAAAATTAAGATATTAAATTTAATTGTGTCAATTGTATTGGATTAAAGTACATTTCTGGGTAAGTCATGGAAGTGTGATTTTTGAGGGTGATACTTAGTTTTTGTTATGGCTCTATCTAGATGTCTCCAAAACCTCATGTGCTCCTAGGTGTGGCTTTTTGGAGGTGGCTGGATCTAGAGTGTGAGAATGTGGATTAAGAGGTGTTATATCTGGATCAGCCCCTTAATTGTATTAGCATAGCTCTGGGTGTGGCTGAATGTATTTACTGAAGAAGATGCCCCACCCTGGGTAATGGTGGCATCAATCAACAGGCCTGTAGCCTGGATGGAATATAAAGAGACAGAAAGAAGACAGGCTCACTGCTGCTGCAGCATTTTGCCTCCTGTTATGGACTGTTTCTCCTCTGGGATGTCCCTCTGCCATGCCAGCCTGCCTTGGAACAAGTGGACTATGGACTGAAACTTCTACAAACTGTGAACCAAAATAAACCTTCCCTGTTTTAACTTGTAGGTTTAGGATATTTTGTCCCAGCATCAAGAAAGTGACTAAGACAGTCTTTCCATTTCTCTCTGACACTGTTCCCCTCTTCTGCTTCCAGGATACCATGAACTAAGTAGCTTTGCTCTATCACTTCCTTCCACAATAATGGTCTTCTCTCAACCCTGCTGGCCATGCACTGAATTCATTGAAACCATGAAGTGTAAGGTATTGTGTTCAGCAATGGAAAAGCTGACAAGTACAAAGGGACATGCAGCACTCTGCATTCTCTTTTATAAGGGTCTTACTGTCATCCATGAGACAATCACTATTTAATCACCTCTTGAATTTCCCACCTTCATATACTGTCATATTGACTTTTAGCTGATTAGCTTTTTGAAAGGTATATAAAAATTACTTCTATAACCACTTTCTTGTAGTCCTATGGTTTCAGACATTAGCACTAAGACTACTTGATTTTGATTTGATTTGTACAAATAATGTGAGATCTGTTATAATTTAATTAAAGATATTAGAGGGTATAATGCTTTCTCAGAATATTCTTCTTACATGTTTCTAAGTTCTTATTAGAGTAAACAGAGTAAATCCATGCTGATGATCATCGTGAATTTCTAGCACTTTAATATGGATATAATTCTGTGATTTTTCTTATACTATATTTCCCAAGAGCATATTATAATCACAATAAAAATGCAAAGGTGAAAGATTTAGAACAATGTCACATCAGAATAAATGAATAATAAGAGATATAGTTCATAGGCCTCTTGTAGAAAAGAGGCTCTTACTAGCTACAAAGTCTACTGGACATTCTGGTCAGTTTTTTGTGTCCTTTGTAAGTACTGAATCAATCAGTTTATTTAATTTACCCTATTCAAAACTACAAACTCAATTCTCAATAATGAGGAGTGAGGTATTCTTGCTCTGTCATTCATATGCTCTACTGTGGAACATACCACACCTCACAGAGAACCAAGAGATATCATGAGAATGTAAGTCAAATGCAGTCACTCCCTCAATGAAAAATTTTGTATGTTTTTATGTTTTAGTATTTTATAAAAGTTTTGTCCTCTACTTTTTACAGAAGTTATAATAGTACTGAGTACTTCTCAGAAAACATAATATTGAAAATTTCGTTTTGATAGGTTGTTCTTTTCTACAAAACCAAGACATCTCCATTAGTTCAAATAAATTAATTGTTATTTTTCATAGAAATTAAGGATATATAACTAGATATTTTAGAACATGTACTTCCTTTCTGTTCCTTGCTGCCTAATACTAATTTATTTTATTTTCCATCTAAATTCAAATGTTTAAAATGAATTAAAGGAATTCTTCCCAAGATTTTCATGTTCCTAAAAAAATCAGCAAAATTTTATATTCAAATAATGTTTCAAGAATTTTGTGAAAATACTACAGTATATGTCTATATTGCTCTTTTGAAAGGTCATAAAGTACTTTGACTTTGGACACTTTAAATATCTCTTTTGGAAAATTCAAATTATGAGAATAATAATTATATGGTTAAATATATGTGTGAATAATTTATTTTCTCATGAGTTCTTCATACAACATGAAAATACTCACCTGAATTTTACTTCCAGAATTCCTCTAGAATTTTTAAAAAATTCATCTCAACTTGAATTTTAATGCTCAAAGAATTAATGTCTACAAATTAAAGATTTAATGATTGTAAAAAAATAGCAGATGGAAATGGAAAAAATTAAATGATAGTGTTTCAGTAACTTTTAGGTAGGGATGTTTTGGCAATGCCAAGTCATCAAATATGAAATAAAATAAGAAATTTTCTCTAATGGCATATATGCTTCTTTAAAAAGACAGTGATCTAGTGAAATATTATGTGGAATGTGGGGGTGAAATCATGTGATCTAATTTGTTGCACAATTTATATTATTAGATGTAAAATGAATTAACATCTCATGAAATTGACTTGTGTTTAGAAAAGCTTAATAAAATGCAAAGGAGAATAAATTACTAATCTTAATTTTTATCCTCAGGCAAATCTGTAATAATTTCTTTATGTATCTAGGGAAAGAAAATGTGTTATTGAGCCTATGAAAACGCAAATAATGATACTAAACACTTGCTTAATGACAAGACAAAGTGAAACCTGCTTTGTTTATATAATTCCTTTTCAATTTATTAAGAAATTTCAATACTCAATGTCTGTGACAAAACCACAGAGCAGGTATTTTCTCCTTAAAGTCCTGCTGTTTTTAAGGTTGCTAGCATTTAGATTGAATAGGCTAACAGCTATATTGAGCCAAATCCATATGTATAACAAAATTTTCGAGGCTGTCTTGAATACATTTTTAAATCAGTGACTACAGAGTTTAATTTTAATAAGATTACCATATTTTGAAACAGTGTCAAGTTCTGGAAATTTTGTAAAACATAATACATATCCTTTTGACCACACAAGAGCTGCATAACAAGCGTTCCTATTTACATAGATCCACTTGTACATATTTGTCTGTGGAGACAGTGAAACCTGGAAAAATGAAAATATATTTTAAACTCATCATGAAGAAAATAGAAATATGATGGAATGTGGTATTCAAATTATTGACTGCACTTAGAAAAATTGTCATAACATTAGAAAAATAAAATTCCAACATACATACAGATTATAGTGAAACAATTTTACATGCTATTCTAAAGAAGGATTTTTGTTATACTCTTACTGATTTAGATAGTGTTTTACACATTGTAGGTGCCAGTTGTTCAATGAATGAAAATTTTAATGTCATCCAATAGCTTAGTGATTAAGACAACAAAAGTGTGACTTCTGTGTGTGTGTGTGTGTGTGTGTGTGTATCTGTGTGTATATGAATGTCTTTCCAATATGTCACATTAATAAATTTCCACCATGTGTTGGTAGGGATCTTAAGCATGGCAAATCACAACTTATCTTTATAATTCTATTTAAATGATAAAAAAATGAACATCAATAGAAGACAGAATTATTGTCACCGTAAACCTCAGTTTTCAAGAATAAAAACACCATACCAGAAAAATTTAAAAAGCAATAGGAAAACCAAAACAAAACAACCAACAAAAAATCTTAAGAAATATAAAGTAAATATAAACTCACAGATACTGCTGAAAAGTATAACTTTTGAAACTCTCAATGGTTTCCCATGACACCAATAAAACCCAAAGTCCTCACCATGGTCTACAAGGCCCCACTGGACATAGACATTGGCTATTTTTCTTTTTACTTCATTTAATTCTACTCATTCATCATGCCATCCTAGCCTGCACGGCCTTCTGTCCAGGTCAGGATTCCCATACAGATGTGTTTTCAAGCCCTCACTTCAATCAGGGTTGGGTCAAACTGTCAAATCTTCACATACTCTTGTCCTCAATACTCTACGAAAATATATGCCACTCCCATCTCTGTTTACTCAGTATCTTCTTGCTCTATTTTATTTCTTGTCATACTTCATACCACTAAGTGGGTTTGAAATACACATATTTTATATATTAAATATCAGTACATATTAATGCATATTAAACTGTTATTTTATCTATCATTAATAAACATATTTTCTCCTACTTTATAATCTTGAGTGCCTAAAAGTTGTAGATATTGTAGGTACTTTCAAACTTTTTGTTATTTAAATGATTCAGTATGTATTTTCTCAATAAAGACAATTAGGAAGCCACCTGTGTTGCAATTGTAAGTACACACACACACACACACGCTCGCACACATATATATATTTATGTATATATATTACATACACATGTAGTTTTAGTCTGTATTTAGTCCTATATTGAAATATCACAGATGAGGTAATTTATAAAGCATAAAGGTTTATTCAGTTCTGGGTTTTAAAGGTACAAGTTGAAAGAGTCTCATCTGACTAGGACTTTCTTCCTGTTAGGCACTCTCCTAAGTCCCTGAGCAATGGAAAATGTTACACGGGGAGATAGAACACATTTAGCTCGGTTTTTTTCTTCTCTTATAAAGACACAGGCCCATTGGATCATGACCCCATCTTTAGAACACATTTAACTTTACTTATTTCCCAAAACTCCCATCTCCAATTCCCAGGGTCAGATTAAATTTCCAAGCTCTTTAATTTCTTAAATAATAATAAGTTCCAATATATGTATTAGTGAGTCATTCAAATCATGTATATATGTACAGAATAGTTTCCCTAAAATGTACTTCATAAGAAATAAAATTACTACAAAAGTGTGTCCTACAATGAAAGAAGAGAAACATTACTGTGAATCAGAGCATCAAGAAAGCGAGGAGACGGTAGGAATATTTGTTCTCTTGAGAAGTCCTGATCATGGAAGGGAGATGAACACACAGAAGGCAGGATGGTTGGCTCTGCCAATGGATAGGAGTTAGAACAGTGTGAGCCTGGGTGAAAGATCACAAATCCTCTATCCCCACATCCAAAGTTCTTGCTGTGTCACAACCTTAACCAACTGTGGCGATGAAGACCTCTGTCCAACAGTTTCAAATTGAAGTAGCTTCCCCAAACACGATCCTTATTGTATAAGGTGAGGAATACACTAACTTTTTTTGGTTGCAAACAGTCCAGAGGCATGTGCCATCACCAAGTAAATACTTGGCATCATTTAATGACAGATAATCCAGTAGCAACAAAATATGTCACAAAATGGTTGAGTGCTGATTTTTTGGACTAAAGAGTAGGAGAAGAAGTAGGAACAAATATGAATGCTTTTTAGAGGGTAAAACTGCTAACTCTATTTTACTGAAGGATCTACTTATGTCTAGACTTATTTTTTAAATGATAAAAGGGAATTTTTTATAACTCAGTAGGTGGAATGGAGATCTATTCATTGTCATTAGAATTAAATTTTGAAGAACAGCTAATTACAAGACATTAGTTCCCAGGAAAGTTTGTGAATTCTCTTTCTGGAAACTAAAGAAATTAGAAAAGAATCAAATTCCTTAGACAGTTTAATTGAATTTGAGTGATACATGATACAAATGTATATGCATTTGGTAGTAGATAAAAACTACATAACTTTTTTATGAGCATAAGAAAGTACAGTAACTAAGTAATCTATTCTTTCATCTCAGGTATTAGAAAAGAATCAAAGATCCCCACCATACTTGTTTTCAAATGTGCAGTTAAAATAGGGAGACTGACTTGTATCTTAGTGTTTTAAGAGGTAGCAGCTGGCAGAGGGATAATATGAGGAATACCTACTATTAAGTTACAAAGAAAGGTAAAAGACCTTTACTAAAATAATCAACTACACATTGACGCTCAATTTATGTTGTGTGTGAAAGATGGATTTTAAAAGTTTGCAAGGAAGAATAATACAAATTCAGGCACAGCCATAGGACAGGAAATTGTGGGGCACAGGTGGTAGATGAGATGTATAATGTTTGCCTAGCATATGTGAGGTTGGAGGCTTGATTTCCAGCATGGGAGAGAGAGGAGAGGGAGAGGGAGAGGGAGAGGGAAAGGGAGAGAGGGAGGAAGGAAAGAAAGAAGGAAGGAAGGAAGGAGAAAAAAAGAAAAAGAAAGAAGGAAAGAAAGAAAAAGAAAAAGAAAGTTGAGAACTAGAGTGTTGTCAGTCTCTGAAACTATTATCATAAGGTTTATAGCATTCATCATCTCTATAATGCTAATGTGGAAAAAGGCATCAGAACTTCTCTGATCAGCACGGGACTTTTGACCTGCTCTGTTTCCAACCCAGGCCAGTTCACCCCTCCTTAGGTAATCGTGTGGTTCCCCGCTACTGGGAGGTCACATATTGATGCCAGGAGCCATTTATTTCATAAAGGAAAAGTGCTACACTCTTACCTTATATCAGAGCATATTCATATGCTATAATACAATACTAGTTAATGATTATAATAATGACAATAATCACAAAGTCAAAAAATGCTTCCAGCATTTTAGCCATAATTTCAAAAATATTACACGTATAAACACTTAATGTCTTCCAAACTGCATTATCCGTGAAAGTGACTATCAAAATAGCCCTGATGGTGAACCCACACTGAGGATCTTCACTGCAATTAGGACTATGCATGCCATGTTCTAGCAAATATATTTATGCAGAATTTTAAAGTGATGGGAAGAGTAAATATTTGTGTGGTGAGATGAGCTCTAACTTTTTTACATTTCTCAGAACCATGAATACCTTCATCCTGCAGATTAAACTTCTATAAAGCACTCATGAAATATTCATGCTTTATCCTCACTACTCACAAATGACTTTTCCACATAAATTAATATCATTTCTTCATAGCATCTGTCTGATTCACTAAATTACATTTGAACTAGGATGCTCAATAATTTTATTGAAAAAATTCAAAAATCACTTGATAGGCACACTTTGTCATATAGCAGAGGCTAAGTTGAATACAGAATTATGCTTGAAGATTTGTCTTTTGTTCCCACATATGTGGGGAGCTTCTAGATGACAAATAACTTTATTAAAACTGTTATTTCACTTAATTTTCCTGATTAAAGTGCCTGCATACTTCATCTTTATAGTTTAAATTCATTAAACTTGCAATTATATACAATACTCTAATTTAGTTATTTCATTTTATGAGTATAATTAAAAATGGTCCAAAATACACTTGGTTCAAATTTTAACATACAGAAACCTTTCCACTAAATGTTAAGTAGCACAAATTTTTTTCCACTTAAAATTAGTGTGGATTTCCCCCTTTCTTTGCAATTCATAAGAGTTTATCTCATTTGCATTTTACATAGGCAGATGAATTTTTACAGTCAATTTCTCCTTTACCGTATGAAATATAACCATTTAGAGAAGATTGTCTTTTTTCTTCAAGCATATTTATGGTGAAAATAGTATAATTATAGAAAATACTCCCTGTAGAGTTTTTTCTTTAAGTCCCTGAAACTCATTAAAATTTTAAAATTTGTAGTGGCTTAGAGACAGCACTAAACACTATTTTAAATCATTTCTAGAATAGTCAAATTCAATAGCATTACAGAGGGAAATCCAATTTAATCATGGTGTAAACTGCATCAAAAGAGACACTGTACAACAAACATTTTTATTCGTAACTCAATGATGCTACATAACTTTGAGCCACTGGAAGAGACAGAAAATCTACAGATCTCACAGAACAACCCCAGTTCTCACAGTACCATGGAAAGGAGTTAGCTCATTGATTACTTAGAATTAAAAACTTTCACCAACAGAATTTGTACCCAGAAAGACCGGTTAACTGATATGTTACAACATTTCAACAAATGGTATGATACATATTTTAAAATATAGCAACAATGATAGGTTTATGTCATTTTACCACATGAATCATTTATTCATGGTCTATAAAAGATGCCTGATAATACATAATAAAAGGAATATGCACAGTAATAATATGGTCTACAACCAAGAAAGCAAGCACAGTAGTGAAGATAAAAGAAAACAGGCTATTTGTTTTGTTGGTTACAATGTTCCTGTGTTGTATGGAGAGAACTAGAGAGGAAAAACAAGAAGGCCCTGAAGGCCTGAACGCGGCATGTATCATGGCATATGCAGGACCTCTTCGGAGGTGCCTTTCCTTTACACTTCCAGAAAGATTTCCAGTAACACAGACTCTGATCAATTTATTTAATTATTTTAATGCACTATAACAAAATGTGCAAAATTCCTCACATAAGAGCTTACATAACTCACTGTTATATGGCAAAGCATCCTTGAGATGACAAAAGTAAGACAGAAAGGTCCAGTCATATCTTTGTGGAAATATATATCCTCATTCATATTCTCTCTGTCTGTCTCTATCTGTCTCCTTCTCTGACTCTCTGTTTTGCCATTTACAGGGAGTAAACCATATAAGGCACTACTGTAACATTAACTGAGTTAAAATTCTAATTCTTATTAGTTTTGTTTTAAATAATCATTGATTTAAGTTTTAGATACTAACAAGAAAATATTTTTTATAAACATCAGTGATCACTGAAGAAATATTTATAGGTAGTGCTTTTTTTTTTGGTACCAGAAATTGAACTCGTGACCTTGCACTTGCGAGGCAGGCAGAGGCATCACTGAGCTAAATCCCAGTCCCCTATAGTAGTGCTTTTAATAAGATGTTTCTATTGATATTAATTCATTTTCAAGTTTTATAATTCAATTTCAAAAGCTCAATTTTGCATATTTAAATGTTAACAATTTAATAAAAATAATTTCCTATTACATTATAATATATTCTGTTTATAGAACAGCACCACACAACTACAATATGTTCTCAATTACAAATGAAGAGTTCAGAAACTATTGAATAAACCTGTAATCAATTACATTATTAGTGATGCTATGGAATGAATGTCCACTTACCCCTTAAATTCAAGGAAATCCTAACCCACATTGTGGTTGCTTTAGAATCTGGGGTTTTGGGAAGGTCATTAGGTCCTCAGGAGGAAGCCCTTAAGAGTGAGATCAGTGTCCTTATGAAATAGACACAAAAGATTCTTCTCTCTCTGCTTTTCCATAGTGTGGTGACAAAACCATAGATCAGCATTCTGAAATCTACAAGAGGGCCTTCAACAGTACAAGAGGTTTCACATATCAAATACCATTGTGAAATCTTTGACAGTTAGAAGCTATCATATGGCCTTTCTTGTTCTAATTGTTTTCAATGAGAGAACACTACATTACAGAAAAGATCTTTAAAAATAACTGTGTACAATGAAGTCCATAGTATAGTGATTATTAATGTGCCCATACTGATTTTGTAGTTTTGGTAAAAGTACCATGGAATGTTGAAATAAATATAAGCTGTCTCTGTACTCTTCTATAAAGCTAAATTTATTTCTAAATTAAAAATTCATTTTAATAACATTTAATCAGTGTTTCAAGTCAAGCTGTTAGAAATATTAAATCCCAAATCTCTACATTAAGTTAGTGGAAACATTATGTTCAGCCAGATGTGCTCAGAGAAATTCAACTATTGCTGTGGTCTTAAATAAAGCAATGCATTTTTACTGACACAAGTATGGGAGCAACAATTACATATATTTTGTGAGTCAACTCCTGCATTTTAAGGGGTTTTTGAAATTTCATTAGCTGATTCTCAGTTTTCGCAGTTTAAGCCCGTTACTGAGTAAATGAACATATGCATGTCCTGTATTTGAATACATGAATACATTTTATACATACTCAGCTTTTTATTGAGATGAAAGTACATTTCTCTGATACATTATTCCACAGGTACTTTTCATTTCTACATGTTAAATATATTTATTTATTTATTTATTTGGTACCAGGGATTGAACTTGGGACCCTGCGCTTGCAAGGCAGGTGGTAGAACCACTGAGCTAAATCCCTGGCCTTATTTCTACATTTGTTATTTAAAGAAATATGAAAACTTAAGTTTATTTAAATGTTGGCTATCTTTACTGCTTGCATTTTGCAACTTGCTCCTAAGATCTCAATATCTTCACTTACTTTCCAATTCAAATTTCTACTCAAATGTTGTTTGCTGATTAAGGAATAGGCACAATATAAGTTCAAGCCTACATTTCCCAATGAGCATAGAAAAATGTTTGTTTAAAATGAGAAAGAACTTTTCCATCAAACTAAAACTGACTTTCCCCAATATACAAGTAGATTTTCCATCAGATTTTTATAATAATATGAACTTTCGGTGAAATTAAAAACTGAAAAAAATGTAGCACAGCCATATAGCCATAACAATCTATAAACTAAATGCAATAATATTAAAATGACCATCTATGGATTAAAATATACATATTACAATTACATCCTGCAGTCACATTGAACATTTAGTGAGACTATGCAGTGAAAAAACTGAAAAATCGTACTGTGCGGTTATTTCCAAATTGCAGTTAGTATGGGTCAGGGATTTAGCTCAGTGGTTCCACCGCCTGCCTCTCAAGTGCAAGATCCCAAGTTCTATCTCAGGTACCAAA
>NW_004624745.1:9702449-9723716 GCF_000247695.1 Heterocephalus glaber | reverse complement strand
GGAAGACCCATATAATTAGAAGGCATGAATATATCGGAAGAGCACACGTCTGAACTCCAGTCACCTACCAGGATCTCGTATGCCGTCTTCTGCTCAAAAAAAGAACAATAAATTGCAGTTAGTCATTACATTGTTAATGAGAGAAAACGGTAAGCATTTGAAAACTAAAAGTTTCCAATGAATGTTTCATTTATTTCAAATAAAAGTTATCTGTCTACTTTTTAGAAACAAAAGAGATTTTCCTACCACAGCCTTAGGTCTAAATAACTGATATAAATAGGAAGGACTTCTATATGTGATTCTCACTACCTATGCTATTACAGAAAATTATTTTGTGATCTGTTAAAATAATTTGATATTTTATAATGTTAACTTCAGTTTTTATTTTGGAAACAAAAAAAGAGTGGCTGTTTGGTAAAGTCATTATTTTCTCTTCATTAAGTATCCAATGATGTGTAAAGAATACACTAACAAAGTGTTAAATGGTATGGCAATGAGTATGTCATATAAGTCCTTCAACCAAAAATTCTCACCATATTTTGATACATTTTTAAACTCATACTAAAAGTCAGAACATCACATTGTGCATTCCAATAGTACAAGTTGTTGACATCTGATTTATTCACAATTTCCTATATTCTGAAAATTAGTTCCATATCCAATCAGTGGTCATTAGGGTTTTAGTTAACTTCTGAACAAGAATATAATAATAGTTTTTCTAGTGTGAGAAACTGAAAGTGCAAATAAGGATTAAAACAATTAAAATGAATAATTGATAATTTGAAACAGGAAGAAAAGTTCCAAAGGGGTAGGGGAAGTGGGAAGGGAAGAGGAAAGGAAAGGGGGGAAAGGAGAAATTATGAGAAAAGAAAAAAATGGAAACAAA
Organism: Heterocephalus glaber; assembly: GCF_000247695.1. The sequence goes on along the minus strand of NW_004624745.1, from coordinate 9,722,830 downwards.
GTCTATGTAAACAGGGAAGGGAGGAGGGGGTGAAGGGCACACAGGTAATGGGGAAAAATAAGAACCAAGATACATCGTGTATAGGTACAAGTACTCAATGATAAATGTAAACGTATTGTATACCTAAAATGTACTGATAAAAGAATTTAAGGGAAAAAAAAGAATATAATAATGAATCAGGCAATTATTGTACTTAAAATACAGGAGCAGATACAGAACGATCCAGTGTAACTCATAAGAAACTGATTAATGAGGGATTTAGGATTAGAATCTACTAACAGAAAATACTGATGCTAAAACTTTTCTGTCAAGTAACATTACAAAAAAAACAAGAACTGATATATATTTCTGGGTGATGATATCAATTAGAAGTATATACAGGTATAGTACATGATGAATTATTGATATTTACAAACAAGGAAATATGACTGAACAACAACTTAACTCAAATAAAATAAAGTCATCGTAAGAGAAACAATGAATAGCTAAAATATTCATGAACTTATGCAACTGTAATTCCATACATAAACCTAACTCTATTTTCTAACAAATGCTTTAAAGAAAATCAGTGTAATTGTGTTTACATGGTTCTCTTAAACTTTAAGATACGTGACTACATAACTTAAGATTTATAACATAAAATTCCTTCTCTGTGCTTCTGAAAAGTACAAATTTTTAAATATTTTGAGAGTCATTCCTTGTATTTTTGTGACCTATCAGGTGCCTAGTAGAACTCCTGTATGATTAATAGCATATTTTAAAAGTCTTATAATTTTATATAAAAATTCTTTTATTTCTTCCCTTCCTTGGCCTGTATTACCATCCTAGTTTCTTCTTTTCTAACAAAAAATAAAATTCCACACAACCATAATGTTTCAGTTTTCAAATTCACATTTAACTAGGTCAGACAAACTACCCCATAACTTTTGTACATAACTACCTCCCACCAGCTAGCCATTACATTGCAACAGGATCACATACAAATTATACTTTTGTGTGTGTGTGAGAAAGACAGCAATACATTACATAAAGCAGTTCTGTTTTCTCAATTCTAAACTAAATAAAGAGTACAAATGTACAATATTAAATAGCATAGCTTTAGAATCACACTGGGTTTGAATTCTAGTTTCATTACTATTTACCTATATGAACTACGGAGAAGTTGCTAAACAATGTGTATTGATTTAGTTTTCTCCTTAATATTGATTACTTTCACTTTTAGCTCAAGAGATATTGATTTACTTTTTAATACTTACAGTGCCTAAACTAGAATACAATCTTTACAACATTTTAGCTGTCTTTAATAATGTTAAAAACTTGAAAAATGGTATTTTACCTCAATAAGAAGAATGTGATCATTTTAGAAGATTTTCAATACAGAATATGAGTGGATTGAATAAATTAGGAGAAATTTAACTCTCAGGCCCCAGCAAGGAAATGTTTCCATTTATAGCAGCAAAAAGCTTAATTTAATAAATAAAAATGATCTTGTAAACAATTTGTTGCAAAAGAAACGGCAGAAATAAACAAATTCTAGGGAATATCTTGGTTTTTGCCTCATGAAGTTGATAAAAAAAAATCCTAGCCATATCATCTGGTTACTTCTAACCTAAAAAAATGTAAGCTAACAAATGGGTGTTGTCTAAAAACAGAGATTAATTTCTCTTTAAACATAATACACACTAGCTATATTTTATATGTTAAATGAGGTATTTCTTCACAAAATAATATTGTGGCAGTCTGGTTTTTGGATGAGGTAACAAATAGAGATTCTTTGCAACTGAAAAGGCTGTGGAATATTGCGAAATAAATGAAGATGACAAATTTTGTAGTCTACATATGCATGTTTATGTATGCGTGGACACATACATTGAAGGAGGTATTATTTTTCTCAATTCTTTTTTGAATTTTTAAAAATAGTTTTTATTTTTACAGTTATATGTGCATTACAGGAAACAGAAATACAAGAAACAAAGAATGAAGTCATTTGCAGTCATAAACAGTTTAGCTGAATGTGTCTTTCTAGGTTCCATGTGTATACACACAGCACACCATTTTACGTGCCTGAGAGTGTACAGTGTGTGTGTCATACTTTTCCACACATCATGAATATTCACCAATTCTAAATCCAAGACAAACAAAGGAAATACATAGGAATAAATCTAACAGAGGAAATAAAGGACCTCTACTTTGAAAACTACTGCACTCTTTAAAAAAAAGAGATTGAAGAGGATATCAGAAAATGGAAATATATACCTTGTTTCTGGGTAGGAAGAACCAATATAGTGAAAATGGCCATACTTCTAAAATTGCTATATAGATTCAATCCTGATTGAAATTCCAACAGCATATTTCACAGAACTAGAGAAATTAATCATTTGGAACCAGAAAATTCATTTGGAACCAGAAGAGACCTAGAATAGCAAAACCAATTCTAGACAACAAAGATAAGGCAGGGGGTATCACAATCTTCAACTAAAAACAATACTACAAAGCTACTGTGATAAAAGAGCATGGTACTGGGAAAGAAACAGACCCAAGGATCAATTGAACAGATTAGAAGATACAGAAACAACTCCAGAAATACTTGGTAACCTCATCTTTGAGAAAGAAGCCAAATGCCCTCACTGGAGGAAAGATAGTCTCTTTAATAAATGGTGCTGGAAAAACTGGGTTTCAACTTGCCAGAGATTAAAACAAGACCTGTATCTTTCACCATGCACTAAACTAAAATCAAATTAGATCAAAGATCTAAATATTAAAACAGAAACACTAAACCTGCTGGCAGTTAGGTTAGGTAGAACTCTGGAAGACAGGGCATAGGAAAACAACTTTATGAACCTCAGTCTCATAGGAACTAGCCCAAAAAATTCAAGAACTGGTATCTCATCTTACTAAAAAGCTTTTGCACACCAAGAGGAAGCACTAACAGAGCTAAGAGACAACCTAGAACGTGGGAAAAACATTTTAAAAGCTGTTCCTCAGACAAAGGACTACTATTTAGAATATATAAAGAACTGAAAAAAATCAGATCCCCCAAGTTTAAAGACCCAATTCAAAAATGGGCATCTGAAATGAACAGACATTTCTCAGATGAAGAAGTAGAAGCAGCAAATAAACGTGAAAAATGTTCAACATCATTGGTCATTTGAAGAATCATTTCTATAGTTTGTATATTTCTCAATTCTAATGTCAAGATTTTAAGACTTATGAAATTAAGGAAATTAGATCAGATTTAAAATTTTATTTACATTAGACATTAATTAAAAAAGATATGAGGGTAGATACAAAGATTTCAGTTAAGATTGTTCTTGTTAGCTAGTTGAAGTGAATAAACTCTCCTTCAGGTACAGGGAGCTGACCAGTCACCCCTTCTTAGAAACTTACATGTGTAAGAAATGATGAGACAGGATATCAAAGCACTGATTGCTTTAGCCCAAGGCAGTTTATACCAAAGATATTTATTTTTTAAGTGAATCTTTCTCCCCATTTAGCTGAATACAACCAATTTTCAGGCCTGCAATTCTCAGACTGAATCCTCTTCTTCTTCATCAAGGCTGTTTCTTTTGTAAGACACTGCAGCTCATCTCTTTGTATACTACTGAATAATAGTGTACAGAGAATCAGGAGACGTTATTAAGGGTGCCAAGTGAAGCATGCATTTTTACTTTATCTTTGAAAAAGATGTCTTGTTCTAAAAAGTAAGGGCAAATACACATAGCTTTCAATGTTAGGAGTGGTCCAAATGGATTTAAGTTACCCAGCTTGTCTCCCTGACAACCCATTATATTTCTGTTTCTCTTTTGTCACTTATTTAGATTCATGCCCATTGTTGATATAATGAGGGCTCTAGCAGGAAATCCTTAAAAACATGTTTTTAAAAAACATGGAGTTTATATTTAAAATGAAATCAAACAGTCATCTGAGATGAAATGTGTGAATTCAACATTAAGTAAGTCAAATTACAGAGGTGTACTCAATTTCACATAGAAGGAATAGAATCAGCCCTGCAATAAGAAGTTTATGGAACATTGAATGAATATTTTCTTATTGTCCTATAATTTTCAACTTGAAAAAGTCCTAAAGAGAAGAAGGAGACATCAAATACAAAATTAGTGGGAAAAGGTTAGGCGACTCATGAAGGAGTGAAAATGAGGCTGCCGTGGACCTGAGGCCCAGCTACACATCTCCAACCATGCACATAGTCCACTGCTGCCTCAGAAGCACAGACCATAGGGAGAACCTTTGAAATCAAACTGGTGAGTGATCCATCTCCCAGGGGATTCAGTCATACTTTTTGCCCAGGTTCCTCCTAATAGGTGAAGATAGTTCAACCCGATGAATAGAACTCATGGGATTTTTTGGCATAAACGGAATGGCATTTCCACTCCCCTTTGAAGTTGTTTTTACAGAATATTTGTCTGTCTTATGTGCCATCTTGAAATAGAAAAAAACAAACTAAAGAAAGTGGTCAGCTATGTAGAAATTAGGTTCTTATGACTTAGTAAGAATGTGGAATTTTTCTCTGGGGTAAAAGACACTGCACAAGGTTGCTGGACTATGACCACGCTTAAAACCTGCTGAAGAGGGAAGGGGATCTCAGGATATTAAGGCAAGTAGTTTTCCACTGAAGGACATTTTCTCCAGAAAGCCTTTCAGTGCATTGGACATCTAAAGCGTCTCTAAGAGACAGATACTTAAAAGCATGAAATGCATGTCCCACAGACAGCACAGGCAGCATGCACAGCTGAAGGGGAACTATAGCACCAGAAAAATAAGAGGTATTTGACTCCTGTCCTCCATCCAAGAGAAGATGCAGCTCATATGATCTGCAAGCTCTTTGACACTAGCACTCAGGGTCAGAGAACTGAAAGTGAGTGCTAAATAAGATATTATAAGTTTCAAACTGTGGAAAATTCAGTTAAATGTTTTATACTTAAAATGACTGTAAATGCACATTGTTTGTCAAAGTTATTACTAAATAACCAGAGAGGTTCATAAAGAAAGACTTAAATAGTGATTGGATTGAAAAAATGTTTGTATTCTACAGAGTTGAGTTCATGCAATGATTCTGCATGACCATGCCCTGATTTAAAGTATTTGTTAGCATATCTAAGAAAGAAGTGTGTGTGACTCAGGAAAATGGGGGAGGGACATGTTGTTGAATTTTTTTATTTAAGAAAAAAACTATGATCATGGGCCATACTCATTTAGGGATTTGTAATTTTTACAGATCCTTCATGAAACATGTGTACACAATTAATTTTTACTACCCAAAATACAATATCATTGAAAGAAATAGTAAGAACTGTTTGGGGGCATTATTTGAAGTCTGTGGTAAATGACTGGGGATTAATAGAGTAAGACCTCTGATATTATTACAGAAACCTATAGGCAACCTCAGTGAAAAGTGAACAATCAGATATGAAAATAAGTAACTCAAGCAATTTTGTTTGCTCATTTTCCATGTTTACTCAGATTGGTTTTCTTATTCTTCTCAGGAGGATACAAGCTTAATACTAAACCCAACTTTCTACATATATGATCCTTGATCTGATCATCGCACATATAAGAGATGGCTCTTATAGGAATAAGTCGCTGGGGTATTAATTTTCTCCCTATTTTGTGCTAATCTTGTGGATGACTCAGTAAGTTCTGTCACAGGGATGTAGATGATAGACCTGCTGATACCCAGTGTAAAACTAAAAGCAAGACAAAGTTTCAAATCTCTGCCTTCAGTTATATATCTACCTTATTTGCTCAGCCATGTAGACGTGCTCATCACTTGGGGAGTGTCTATATTATAAGGTTTATTAGCCCTAAATTTACATTGTCTATCTCATCCTCCTTCAAGACAAAGGACATCAAGATAAGTGACTTTCACTATCTATAAGAACATCCATTTGCTAGTTTTTACAGTGCTCAGTTCCAGACCCATTGGAGCAATACCTACAAGGCTGGAGTTCATTGTCCTAAATGTCACCTTGTATTACAAGAAAAACAGAGTCTTGAAAACCACACGAGTCACCCCTCAATCATGGCAAATTACTCCATGATGGAAGGTGAGGCTCACCTCAAAGCAGAAGCCACCATCTCATTTTGGGAACAAAACTGATCCCTCAGGTGGTGATAATTCTCCCAGAACCTCAGAGAACCAGTCCTGAGATACAGTGGTACCGCAGGTCACAAACTTAATTTGTTCTACCAGTCTAGTTGGAACGAAACTGGTTGCAATGCAAATCAAATTTTCCCCATAAGGTTCAATGTAAATAAGGTCAATGCATTCTGAATCATATGTATTTTTTAAACCACACAAATATAAAATAAAGTACAGTGCACTATGCAGAGAAAGAACACTAACCGTGTTTGAAGCCACTTCTAGCATGGAGGACAGGGAGATGGGCGGGGAGGAGATTCTGCTTGGCATCTTCTTCCAGAAGGGCCCTATTTCATTGCAGTTCAACACTTGTTGAATGACATATCCTTCTGCCTTCATGAATTCTGTGAATTTTTTCTTGAAGTCTTCTGCAGCAGTCTTGTCAGAACCAGAAGCCTTGCCAGTTTTATCACACTGTGGATGCCACTTATCTTGCAAAATTTATCAAACCGTCATCCACTGGCTTTAAATTCACCATCTGTTGCACTTGTAGAGAGGCTTTCTTGGAATAAATCACTGTGCAATATCCTAGCTTTTTCTGAGATCCTAGCTTCATTAATGCTATTTCTTGCCTGGCGTTTCTCATTCAACCACACTAAGTTTTTCCACCTCGCCAGCACTTGTGTTCTCTGCCCCTTTGATGGTATCTTTATTCTTCAAAATAGGTGAGATTGTTAACTTCGCCATCTTATACTATGTGGCTAGATCAGTCACATGAATACCATGAACATGCTTTTCTACAATTTCCTTCTTCAATTCAATAGCTATTTTCTTCAAAATCTTACCATTCTTCCTCTGCACTTTTTAATTACTTTTATTATTGCTCTACACATTCTTGTCACCTTCATTACTGCTCTTCACTTTCTTTTTACCACCATGCTTGCTCTGCACTTTCTTTGGAGCATGCTCTACTGAGTAATACTGTAATGTACTGAATGTGCTAAAAAACATGCAAAACAGCTTCACAGACAGTGTGCACAGGTCTGTCTGAGACCATGGCCTCAACTAGAAGAAGCCACGACCACATGTCAGAACAGGGAAGATGGTCACTGTATTTGGAATTCGCAAATGGAAGCAAAATTTTATGGAATACTTCTATTCAGGAACCAAATTGCTCACAAACCGAATTGTTCATGAACAGAGGCATTCTTGAACTGAGGTACTGCTGTACCGATCAAACCAGAGAAAAACTTTATCAGGATGAGCTAAACTCCCAGATGTACAAAATTCTAGCTATAAACAATCCCCCAACCTTGTCCTTGTTCCTCTTTTCTATAAAACTCCAAACTTTTTCTAGCCCTCCCAGGAACTGATCTTAACTCTTTATCTGGCCATGCTGATTAAAGCTCCTTTCCTCAGTGGACACCACTAATGTCCCTGAATGGCATTATGGTGCCGGTGGCCCAGCTTTGTCTCCTGGAACCCAGAGCTATGACTTTTGCTCCAAAATTCTGCTAAAAGTTCTGTGTTTAATCAGCAGAGTCTAACACTGGTAATCTCTTATTATTTCCTACTATAAGCTCTCCTCACAATAAGAAAATAAGCCTACCCTTTCACAACATGATTGAATTCTACATTAGTGAATGTAGTTATAGAAAATGTTTGTGCTTTTCAGAATTAGTTAATACAATTATTCAGAAAGTTTTGATTTATGATAAAAACTTTGGATTTTAAAAACATTTTTAGAACAGTTTGAAAGAAATTTTAGTACACTGGTAAGTTTTTATATGAATGAATAGATAAATATGCTGCCTTAATTTTTTTGGTATTACACTGCCTTAATTTTATAGTGTGAATTTCACACTATTTGTGGAAAAATCAATAATGAAAAAGAATTATACATTTCATATTTAGACAAGAGATCTAATATATTAGGAATTTTCTATCAACAAAATTTTAAAATGTAAAAATTTCCCCTGGAATAAAACTTTCTTGATTCTATTAAGCTCTTACATGTTAATGAAAGGTGGAGGGAGAATGATATACTCAGTGCCTAGGATGTACAAGGCTCTGGTTTCCATTCTCAGTATCTCAAAAAACAACAAAAACATAAAGGAATAATACAATGTAAGATGAAGACTTTTTCACTGTGTATTTAAGTTATACTTAAGGAACACAAAGCAGTGAAAAATTCTTCCCAACTTCAGTACGCTGAAAGAAAAATAACACGTGTAAAAATGTAAAAAGCTAATCAAACAAGTATGCTGAACATCCATGTGAATTAATGAACGCATGTCAAAATCATCGACTCACTTTGAACTCCATGGGAGCGCACTATTTTCCAGGTTTCTGATGCCACTTCTTTGACATCCACTTGGTAGTGATGAATAGGCACACCTCCATGGGAGTCCGGCTTGTTGAAAGAAATCTTGGCGGTGGTCTGTGATAGCTCTATTAACTTCACTCCATAGGGACTGGATGGCACATCTACGAAGGAACAAACACAAAGAAACACAACCCAAGTCATCTGAGTGGTCAGTAGGAATATTAGGAGTAAGTACATTTAGGAATATTAGGAGTAAAGGAAACTTGTTATTTTATCACTTACTTGTTTCAATGGCAAAGCTTACCTAACACCTGGCTGAGGTCTTAGAGTTGGAAGAATGAATGAATAGTCACTTTCTATTACAGTGCATAACAGTAAAATATTCAGGAAATAAACTGGGCAATATTTATTGAGGAAATATTTGACGTGTGAATTTTCTATGGTATATAAACATGTTTTGAAGTGAAGAAAAATAGGCATATTGATTGTGTGTGTATGCATATGTATGTGTTTGAGTAAGACAGATAGAGAAAGAAAATGAATAATTGAAATGTAAAAATAAATAAATATTATTATATAATTATATAAATATTATTTAAGTACTCCTGTAGACAATATTTTTAAAAGCATATATTTGTTCATTAAAATTATATTACTAAATTTGAGGAAAGCATTGACGTTAGATAAAATGTTAGTATTCTGATCTAAATAGTACTGCAAAGTATCTGTTATAACATCATTTCTATCTCATCTAAGTAAACTAAACTTTCAGTTGAGTTATTGAATTCTTAATCCCTTTTAAAACCAACTATAACGCTTGGCTTAGTGGCACTTGTCTGTGATCCCCACACTCAGGAGGCTGAAGCAGGACGATTGCCAGGAGTTCAAGGCCAACTTCGGCTACATAGTGTGTTCTAGGCCAGCCTGAATGGCATAGCAAGACCCTGTCTCAAAAAAACACACACGTAAACCAGATATAAAATATATAATGGGTATATCATTGTACAAATTTGTTAATTGTTTAGTTCTTCAGTAGGATAGCTTAGATGAAAATCTACTTTAATTTCTAATATATAAAACTTCAGAAAGAATTACCTGAAAAGCAGAAAAAATAACAGAAGATAATAAAAAACAGGAAAAAAATCCTCAAAGCTATACTTCAGAGATTTTAAGGCAAAGAGTAATGTTGAACATTAAAGAAACTTTCATCTTCCTCAAATCTCATTCTCTTTATTCCACATAATATTTGAAATATTCTTTTAAATTTTTTTCATTAGTACATATTTGCCAAACATAGTGCTCACATTCATCATAGGGAATTTGTACTTTACATAATATATGTTAGTCATTCTTTTTCTTTTCATTAACTTCCCCTCTCTTCACCCTTTCTTTACCTCTGCATTTACAGAAGATGTTTTCACTTTCCTTTCATTCTTTATTTTTAAAATCCCCTTTTCCTTTCTTTCTTCCTCTCTCCATCTCCTTGTTTCTCTTCCAATTTGAACATGCTCTTCTTATGTCCCAAAATCTGTCCTCAATTTTGTTCACTGTTTACTTTTAGGAATTCTCACACAAGAGAAACAATGTGTGTCTTATTTATTTCACTTAAAATTACTGTTTCCAGGTGAATCTATTTAGCTACAAATGACTCAAGTTTATTCTTCTTTATGGTAGAGTACAACTCTATTTCATATAAATACCACACTTTCTTTATCCATTCATCTGTTGACTGACAAATTAGCTGTTTCTAAGATTTAGCTATTATAAATTATGCTGGAATAACAATGCATATGTATTCATCACTGCGGTATGATGCTTTTAACTGTTTGGGAAGATACCTAGAAGGGGAATAGCTAGGTTAAATGGAACTTCTAGTTTTAGCTTTCTGAGGAAATTCCATAATGATTCCCACAGTGGTCGTATCAGTTGATGTTCCAACTAATAATGGAGAAGGGTTCTTTTTTCCCCATAGCCTCACCAGCATTTGTTATTGGTTGATTTGTTGATGACTGCCATTTTTCATGGAGTGAAATGGAATTTCAGTGTTGTTTTAATTTTCATTTCTTGAGTGACTGGTGATGTTGACCACATATATATGGAATGAATATGTATGTTGTACTGCTTCATCTGAAAAGTGTCTACTCATTTCAGAATACCCATTTTTTATAATCAGGGCTTTTAATATGTAGTGTCTAATTTTTTTAGTTCTTTATGTATTCTAGATATTAGTCCTTTGTCTGAGGAATAGCTGCTAAGGTATTTTCCCATTCTGTGGTTTGTTTCTTTACTCTGTTGATGGTTTCTTTGATATGCAAAAGCTTTTTAATAAGATCAGAATCCAGTTGTTGATTCTTTGTAATATTTCTTGTGCAATCAGGGTTTGGTTCATAAAGTCTTCGCCTACACCCATGTCTTCAATAGTTTTACCAATTTTATCTACCAGCATATTGTTTCTGTTTTTATATTTAGATATTTGATCCATTTCCATTCAATTTCTTGTGTGGTGAGACATACGGGTCTAGGTTCAATGTTTAGCAGGTGGAAAGCCAGTTTTCCCAGCAACATTTATAAAAGAGACTATCTTTCTTCCAGTGAAAGTGTTTAGCCCCTTTGTCTAAGTAAGGTAGCTAATTGTGCTTGGAGATATTTGTGCATCTTCTGTTCCATTGGTCATTGTGTCTGGCTTTTTTTTTCTTCACTGTAGCACTGTGGTATAACTTCAAATCAGGGATTGTGATGCCCCCTGTTTTGCCCTTGTTGCTCAGAAATCCTTTTGCTCTTCTGAGTCTCTTCTGATTCCCTATGGGATTTAGGATTGTTTTCTCTAGTTCTGTAATGTATGGAATTGGAATTTTTTTTTTTTTTGAGACAAGGTCTCATTATTAGTTCAGGCTGGCCTTGAACTCACTATGTAGCCCAGGCTATCTCTGAACTCAAGCAATCCTCCTGTCTCAGCCTCCTGAGTGCTGGGATTACAGGCATGTGCCACCATGCCCAGCTGCTATTGGGATTGTGATTGAAATTCATTCAATCTATAAATATTTGAGAAGTATGGCCATTTTTCACTATATTGGTTTTCCCTATTGAAGAGCACGGGACATAATTGCATTTTCTGACATCCTTTTCAATCTCCTTTTTTGAATCACTGTAGTTTTCAATGTAAAGATCTTTTATTGCTTTCATTAGATTGATTTCTAAGTATTTCATTTTTTGATGCTATTGTGAAAGGTGTTGTTTCCCTAATTTCTCCTCAGTGAGTTTGTGATTCATGTAGAGGAATGCTATTGATTTTTGAGTACTGATTTTGTATCCTGCTGCATTATGAATTTGTCTATTAATTTGAGGTGTCTTTTGGTGGAGTTTTTGGGGTCTTTTACGTAAAGTATCATATCATCAACAAATAATGATAATTTAACTTCTTCCTTATCTATTCTTAATTCATTTTATTTCCTTCTGTTGTCTAATTGCTCTAATGTTTCCAGAAATACATTGAACAGAAGTGGTGATAGTGTCATTCTTGTCTTGTTCCTGATTTTAGAGTGAAAGCTTTTAGTTTTTGACCATTTAATGTGATGCTGGCTGTTGGTTTGCCATAGATGGCTTTTATCAGATTGAGATAAAGACCTTTTATGCTAATTTTCTGTAGGGTTTTTATCATGCATGTATGTTGGACTTTGTCAAATGGTTTTTTTGTATCTATTGAGATGATCGTGTGTGTTTGCTCATGGTTCTGTTAATGTGGTGTATTACATTTACTGATTTGCATATTTTGAACCATTGCCACATCCTTGGGATGAAGCCTACTTAGTCATAGTGTATAATCTTTTTGATTTGCTGCATTCTGTATGCCAGTGTCTTATTGAGGATTCTTGCATCAATGTTCATTAAGGAGATGGCCTGTTGTTCTCTTTCTGTGGTTGGATCCTTCTTTGGTTTTTGTATCAAGTTAATGCTTCCGTACATGAATGACTTTGGGATTATTGCCTCCTTTTCAATTCATTAAACAGTTTGAGGAATAATGACATTAGATCTTCTCTAAAGTTCTTATAGATTTCAGCAGAGAATTCCTCAGGACCTGGCCTTTTATTGGTTGGCAGTTTTTGTTTTTGTTTTTTTACTACTTCTTCAATTTCATTAACAAATATTAGATTATTTAGAAGTTTTATATCATCTTGATTCAGCTTTGGCAATTCATATGTGTCTAAGAATCTGTCTATTTTTTCTGAATTTTTCATCTTATTAGAGTGAATATTCTCAAAATAAGTAGTAATGATCTGGATTTCTGCATGATACTGTGATTTCAACCTTTTCATTCCTAACTGCATAGATTTGGCTCTTTTCTTTCCTTCTTTTGATAAGGTTGGCTAAGGGTTTTTCTGTTTTATTTAATCTTTCATACAACCAATGCTTTAATTCATTAGTTCTTTGTATTGTTTTCTTAGTCTCAATTATATTAATTTCTTTTCTGATCTTTATAATTTCCTTCTTCATATGATATTTTGGTTTAGCTTGCTTTTATTTTTTTTCTAGAACTTTGAGGTTCAACATTAGGTTATTTGAGCTTGCTCTTTTTTTTTTTTTTAGGTACCGGGGATCGAACTTGGGTCTTTGTGCTTGCGCAGCAGGCAGTGAAACCACTGAGCTAAATCCCCGGCCCCAAGCTTGCTCTTTTTCTGATGTGGGGATTCGCTGCTATTAATTTCCCTCATAGGACTGCTTTCATTGAGTCGCATAAGTTCTGCTATGTCGCACTGGCATTATTGTTTAATTGAAATATTCTTGAAGAAATATGGATATTTAAACAAGAATGTATGTGTGTGTGTGTGTGCGCGCGTGCATGTGTGTGTATGCCTGGTATCATATAAGCATTTATATAAAAATCTCAAATGGCAGTCCGAACAGATGAACTTTATTTACTACAGCACTAGCACATCACTATAGGCCATAAAAACATGCTGTGTAGAGCTGGGGGCAGATTTAGGGTTTTTTTAATGTAAAGAAATACAAAAGCATATATATCAGATTTCATTAGGAAATCTAAATAACTTAGAAATGTTATGTAGTTCATTATGTTGTAACTAAAAGATGCAAAAATAAATGTGTTGAATACTGGTAGATCCACATGTCATATTGCTATGCAAATCTAATCCAGAAGTACAACATTCAAGTTATCCAAATAATGTATCTTGCTGTCCTACACAAACATTCAGTTTTCCTGTTTTTTTAATCTCTCTGTTAAAGTGCAGGTCTTTACATCTGCAAGTTTGTTCCAAACTTTCACCTGTAGGTGTGCTTGATTGCAGAGGAAGAATAGAAACAAGCATGGGTTGCCTGGTAAGACTGACAATCCCTCAGCCCACATTAAGCAACTGTCTTGTGTACATTACACAACAATCATGGTTCTCAGTTTGAAGATATAGGTCACAAATAAAGATAAGACATATGGGGAGATGAGGGAAAGATAAATCCTCTCACTCTTGATGTTATGGCACATACTTGAACCCTTGTTCTGACTCTAACTCTGGAGTAAGCTGTGTGCCCTGACGAGGTGCACTATAGAGATTAAACCTGGGTGTTTTTAGCACAATGTTAGCACCATCCACACAGACATTTCGCTATCCTTTTCTAGATATATAGTCCTTTTTCAGGTCTGCTGATTCTTACTCTGGCTTTTCATATTTTTCCTTCTTTTTTCTACTATCTGGTTAAAAGTAAAAGTATATATTGGGCCAGGGATTTAGCTCAGTGGTGCCGCTGCCTCCCTTGCAAGTGCAAGGCCCCAAGTTCTATCCCCGGTACCAAAAAAAAAAAAAAGAAAAAAAAAGAAGTAAAGGTATACCTATAACTTGTAGATCTGGTATCTTTTTAGATTATCTACATTCTGATTGTGTATATTTCATTACATCTTGACTTCTAAAATTATAAAATCTATTGTGGGCTAACTACTGAATTATAAGTTTATTGAGGAAAGAAAGAAATATTTTATACACACATATTTATAAATATATCTACACATAGAATTCAACATTGAGCAAAGAAAAGTAAATGGAGTCTTGAGGAAATATTTGATAAATTATATATTCCAGAAATTAAAGCTAACATACAAACTCTGTGAACCAATACATATGTTAATCAGCTAGATTTAAAATTTCCATAATGTGCATTACTTCAAAATATCATGATGCACACAATCATTACATACACTTTTACCTATCAATTTATAAAATATGATACAGCACACGTCTAAGAGTGTCTGATAGTCCTATAATCAATTATCTCTTTTTTGCTTTTCATGTCAATTGTTTGGTGACCCTTTCACCTTGATTCTTATGTCTCCTATACATTACAATTAATTGCTATGTTATTTCAATAATTTCTGCATTATACTTCTTCTTAGCTTATCCCTTTTTTCAATGCTAACTCCCATATTCTGGCCCTATCTGCCTTTGTTAACAATAACAGTGGTTCTTGTCCTCTTTTCTATTTGATTTGCTGCAAAACTTCAATCCATATGACATGAAAATGCAAGATCAATCTTTCTGAAGAAACATTCTAATCACTTCACTTCCCTGAAGGGGACATGTAGGAGTTTCACTCTCTTTATAGCATTAATCTTAGTCTCTCCAGTCTTTCTCTCAATATTCTGGATTACCTAACATATATGAGTGTATGTAAACAGAAGGCCATAATGGAAAAATCAAACACAGTCCAATATTTCAATTGTGATTATGGATGTTCTAGCCTACAAATAGAGTTCTTACTATTAGCATACTTTTCTAAATTACTTCCTAGCCCCTTTCATTTTTCAATAGTTAACAAGTACTCCCTACCATTGAATGAATTAATGATTGGAAAGAACAGTAATTATAAAAATGTATTTGTTTAATTACACTTTGTTTCCTCCTTAATTAGTGCTGATATAATGTTGGACTAAAAATGCTGGATATATGATGGAATCTATGGATCCAAAATCTTGTCTTGACACTTTTTTTCAACTGCAACCTTCCAAAAAATCCCTTAATCTTTACACACATCAGTATTTATCTCTCTAGAATGCAGGTAAAAATAATACTCACTTGCTAAGGTTACTGAGAGAATGAAATGATGTGGAACATCTAAATAATAACCTGGAAATTAGATGATGCTATGCAATCAATTTAAAGTTTCATTCATTTACAGTAATATTTTATGAGATCTCAAAAAAAGTGTTATACTTACCAGCTAAGGCAAGAATATATTCTTGAAATCTTGTTCCTATACGATTGGTAGCTGTGCAATTATATCGTCCAAAGTCATTGTCTGATGTAGGAGCAATCTACAGTAATGACAATAAAAGTTATAATGTTACATTACCAAAACATCAAATAAGTTATAAGTGATTCTAGTATGCTTATTATTAGGATATAAATTTAATTATTTATCATACACTCCTTGCTATAACTCCATAACTCTTTATCAGGTAGGATTAATAAATAATCATTTAAAGATATAATCCATAAACCTATACTACCCTTAGGATTTTGGTAACCATAGTTTACCTATTAACTCATTAAATTAATCAACATTACCATTTTGATACAACTACTGAACAGCAAAATTATTAGTCTTTCCTATATGTAAACGATAGAAAATAGTGCAGTTTGAAATATGTTAATCAGTGCAGATGTGAACTTGGTAACAAGAAACTTATAACCAAAGCAATATTAACTTTGTTTTCTGGGCTGATTTAGACTTCAAAATATGTGAGCTTTCTTTTCTTTTCTTGAATTTTTGAACATAAAATACTAACAAAAGATAAAAAAATCTTTCTGGGAAGATATTTTGAAAGAAAATATTGCCCTTGTATAACCATAGACTAATATTTTTTTCTTCATATCTACCTATAGTATCTTCTCTCCATTTCTGTTCAATTCCTGTCACTATCTTTTAGTTTTGGTGGAAATATAGCTGACCTCAATATTTACACGTTTGAAATAAATAATTAAATTAACCTTCGAGGATTCTTTTGGTGAATGATAAGGCCAACCCTGTAATTCTATTGTACAGAAATTCTGAAGTATCAATTTAGAAAAGAGATTTGATGATAGTAATGGATATAATTTTCAATTCCAGTAACTATTTTTAAGACAGAATATGCTTACCGCAAGAGTTGGTTTTAATTTCAACTCTTTCCCAAAAGAGAGAAAAAGGATTTTGCAGTAATGGGAAGCTATTAACTAAGAGTGCAATTTTGAGGTTCACTGAAGATGATGTTTCTAAAGGAGTACAAAAAAGCCATGCCCTTCAATTCTTCAGTCAGCTGTCCATCTAGTAACACATCATAGGCATAAGGCTCAGAAATTTTAGCAGCTCTTGTACTGCTAAATGATTCAATATTCATTTTATTTCATTCAGCTTTTAATAAACCAGGTGAGTTTAACTTTAAAATCATTTTATTAATGAGAAACATTTAGAAACTTTTCTTTTTCTACAGAATACTGCATGAGAAAGTTTATTGTTTTGGTACATTCCACAGGGAAGAATGTGTTTACTGAATCAATACACTGCAGAGGCAAAATAACCACAACAAACAATGGTGCCTACTGCACAGTTCCTTAAGATTAATAACTTCAATCTAGAGATTTTCATTGGAACTACTTTTAAAAGCCCCAGTTCATTTTTCCCCCTGTGATTTCAGACTACCAACAGGCAAAAGCTTTATACTCCTATGTTAAATAAATAATTCCTTCATCACTCTATGGTTAACAGAAAAATACATACTAGAGGAAAACACAGCTTTAAAGTCAACCTGGCTAGTACCACTGCCCCCAGTGCCCAGGAGGTGAGCCATGCGGCCACCAGCAGCAGTACCCCCGCCCCCCATTGAAATGAGACGACACGTAAACAAGTCTCAAAACCAGACTTCCAGAGCACCTAAGGCAACTTCAAAGGAAAAGGAGATGGGAAGGTCTGATACTCAACCACCTGGACTCCCTGAACTGGTAACAAAAGAGGACCTGGAAAAAATGAAATCAGAAATAATTTCTCAGATTACAGCAGAGACTGTGCTCATAGTGAAAGACATGATTAATAAATCTGGAGAGGAGTTGAGGAACATGATGGAATCCCAACATAGGAAACAAATGGAATCCATAAAACAGATGCAAACAGATTTCCAGATTAAAAACTCCACTTAAAGTTTACGCAGCAGAATAAGCCAACATGAGGATAGAATTTCAGATATAGAAGATAAGATTGCAATTAGTGAGGAGGAAAAGAAAAATTTCGTAAAAATAGCAAGGAACCATAAGAAATCAATCCAGCAGCTAGTAAACTATGCAAGGAAGAGTAACATCAGACTGACTGGAGACAATGAAGAAACAGGAAAGAGTGCAGACCACATAAAAAAAAAATGTTTTCCAAAGTGATGGCAGAAAACTTCCCAAATAGGGGAAAAGAACTTGATATACAGATAAGTGAGGGATATATGACACCAACTAGCCTTGATCAAAAAAAAATCTACACATAGGCATATAATAGTTGAGATTCCAGAAACCCAACAAAAGAACAAAATTTTACAAGCAGTTAGAGAAAAGAAACAAATCATATACAAAGGAAAGCCTATAAGAATTCCATCAGACTTCTCAATGCAAACACTCAAGGCAAGAAGAGCTTGGAGTCACATATTTTAAGCCCTAAAGGAAAACAGCCTCCAACCCAGATTGATGTACCCTACAAAACTATCTTTCAAAACTGATGGAAAAATAAGATACTTTCATGTAAAAGAGTGCCTTAGGAACTTCATGAACACCAAATCAGCACTTCAAAAAATTTTAGACAATATCCTAAGAGAAGACAAAGAGGATCGCAACCCCTGGAAGCCCAGCAGAATGAATCCATTGGGCATGACAGTAAATTAAAGCAAAGGGGGAGAATCCAACAAACAGAAAAAGTCATGATAATGAAAAGTCAATATATGTAAGTTATAACCATCAATGTTAATGGTCTCTATTCACCAATCAAAAGAAATAGACTAGCAGAATGGGTCAAGAAGCAAGATTCAACAATATGCTGCATACAAGGAACATACTTAATTCAAAAAGAAGCTCATAGACTGAAAGTTAAAGGGAGTAAAACAATACTCCATGTGACAGGAATCTGAAAAAAACAGGAGTAGCTATCCTCTTTGCAGATCAAGTGGATTTCAAACCAACACTGATTAAGAGAGACAAAGAAGGACACAAGATTCTTACAAAGGGAGCAATCCAAGAGGAAGAGATGACAATCATAAATATATATGCACCAAAAACTAGTGCGCCCAACTATATAAAACAAATACTAATGGACATGAAAAATCAAGTAAGCACTAATACAATATTAGTTGGGGACCTCAATACCCTACTGTCACAAATAGATAGATCAACTAGACAAAAAATAAGCAATGAAGTACTAGAACTCAATCAAACTCTTGAACAAAATAACAACAGATGTTTACAGAGTGTTCCACCCCCAAAATTCAGAATAAACTTCCTTTTCAGCTGCACTGCACATGGATGGTTCTCCAAAATAGACCACATACTCACTTATAGAAAATGTTTAAGTAAGTGCAAAGAAATTGATATTATCCCCTGTGTAGTATAAGACCAGAGTGCAATGAAATTGGAGATCAATAGCAAAAGAAACCACAAGAATTTCATAAAAACGTGGAAATTGAACAACACACTTCTGAATAACCAATGGGTCACAGAAGAAATTAAAGAAGAAATCAGACAGTTCCTTCAATTAAATGACTATGACAATACAACATATTGGAATCTATGGGGAACAATGAAAGCAGTCTTACGAGGGAATTTCATAGCAGTGAATACACATATTAGGAAAACAGAATGAGCCCAATTAAACAACCTGATGCTGAACCTCAAGCTTCTAAAAAGAAGAAGAGCAGGACAAGCCCAAAGCTCATACAAGGGAGGAAATTATAAAGATCAGAGCAGAAATCAATTCAATAGAGACTAACAGAACGATACAAAAAAATCAGTGAAGCCAAGAGTTGGTTCTTCAAAAGCATAAACAACATTGACAAACCCTTGGCCAAACCTATCAGAAAAAGGAAAGAAGAGGCCCAAATCCATGCAATTAGGAATTAAAAGGATGACATTACAATGGACACAGGAGAAATCCAGAGGGTCATCAATATTTGCTTTGAGAACCTGTATGCCAATAAGATGGAAAACACAGAATAAATGGACAAATTCCTAGATATGTACGAATTAACAAAGTTGAAGGAAGAAGACTTAAAAATTCTAAACAATGCAATATCAATCAATGAAATTGAAAACACAATTAAAAACTTACTAACTAAGAAATTCCCTGGTCCTGAAGGCTTCATTCCTGAATTTTACAAGACATTTAGAGAGGAACTACTGCACTACTGTTTAAACTCTTCAGTGAAACTGAAAGGGAAGCAATACTGCCGAATTCATTCTTGGAAGCAAGCATCACTTTGCTCCCCAAAGGAGAGAAATATCCAACTGAAAAAGAGAACCATAGACTAATCTCACTAATGAAAATAGATGCAAAATAAGATACTAGCAAATAGAATGTAGAAGATGATCAAGAAGATCATATACCCTGACCAAGTGGGATTCATCCCAGTGCTGCAGGGATGGCTCAACATACACAAATCAATCAATGTAATACTCTATATCAATAGAGCCAAGGACAAAAACCATATGATCATTTCAATAGATGCAGAAAAATAATTTGACAAAATCCAACATGCATTTATGATAAAAACCCTACAAAAAATTGGAATTGACAGTCTCTACCTCAATCTGATAAAAACCATCTATGAGAAACCAACAGCCAATATGATACTAAATGGTAAAAACTGAAATCCTTCACACTAAAATCAGGAACAAGACAAGGATGTCCACTATCACCACTCTTGTTCAATATAGTTTTGGAAACATTGGCCAT
>NW_004624745.1:9649950-9701619 GCF_000247695.1 Heterocephalus glaber | reverse complement strand
CTGGAACAGAGGTTAAATAGAACTCTTGGAGACAATGGTGTAGGAAAAGATTTTATGAACAAAAGCTCAGTTGCTCATGAACTAGCACAAACAATCAACAAGTGGGATCTCTTCTTATTAAAAAACTTCTGCACAGCAAGAGAAGCCAGCAACAGTGTGAAGAGACAATCCACAATGTGGGAAACAATTTTCACCTGCTTTTCCTCAGACAAAAGTCTACTATCTAAAGAACCTAAAACAATCAGACCTCCCAAATTTAAAGACAAAATCCAAAAATGGGCATTCGAAATGAACAGTCATTTCTCAGACAAAGATGTAGAAATAGCAAATAAACATATGAAAAAATGTTCAACATCACTGGTCATTTGAGAGATGCAAATGAAAACAACACTGAGATTCTATCACACCCCAGAAAGAATGGCTGCTATCATGAAATCAACCAATAACAAATGCTGGCAGTGCTGTGGGGAAAGAGGAACCCTGCTCCACCGTGGATGGGAGTGTAGACTGTTGCTACCACTGTGGAAATCAGTATGGAGATACCTCGAAGAAGGAGGACTGGAAATCTCACTTGACCTAGCTATTCGCCTGCTGGCTGTCTTCCCCAAAGAATTAAAAGAATCATACCACAGTGATATTTGTGAACCCATGTTCACAGCAGCACAATTCCTGATAGCTAAAACTTGGAAGCAGTCCAATTGTCAATCAACTGGAGACTGGATAAAGAAAATTTGTTTGTTTTATAAAATGGAGTACTACTCAGCCATAAAAATGGAGAAATTAGAGATATTTATAGCTAAGTGGATGCACATTGAGATGATACTCTTAAGTGAAATAAACAGGAAGCACGTGTAAATACCAAATAGTTTCTCTAATGTGAGAAACTGAAAGTGTAAATAAGGATTAAAAGGTATAACAGATAATGTGAAATAGGAAGAAAGGGGGCAAAGGGGAAGGGGAAGTGGGAGGGGTAGGGGAAAGGAAAGAAGGGAATGGAATTAATATGATAAAATGAAAAAATGGCAAAAAAAGTCTGTAAATAGGGAGGGATGGAGGGGTTTAAGGGAGGGCTGGGCAAGGGTGAAAAATAAGAACCAAGAGAGATTATATAAATGTGCAAATTTCCAATGATGAATGTCATTATATTGTATACCTAAAATGTACCAATAAAATTAATTTTATTGAATAATATACCCTGAAACATATTTGATAAAGTCTATGGACAGCAATATGACACCAAAGTCATAGTTATATATGCCAATTTAGCATAATGAAATGAAATGTTAGAATGGTTCATCAAAATACACGAGAATATCCCCAAGTACTTATTTTAAAGCATTAAATAAAAAAAAATATAAGTGTACAAATCACTCCTGATATTTATTCAAGAAATATTAATAGCATCCAGTCATAATATTTTTCTTTTAAATGTTAAGTGCCCAGGTCAAATAAATGAAGTTTAATTGTGATGTTAAGTTTTCACAAAATATACTAGTTCATAATTAATTTTGAATATCAGAATATAAGGTGAGAGTATAGTGTTAAAAAGGAGGCTCAGGTCTTTTGTTTCTAACCCCATATAGATTGATATCTTCTTTCTGTGTTATTGCATGGTTAACAATATGTATTTAATAGTATCCTTTACTTAGGACAAGAAACAATGACATTCTTGATCCAAAATAGATTATCATTACAAAAAGCCTGCTAGAAATTCCCTGCCATCAATTTTTCTCATATATTGAAAACTTGAGTTATTATATGAGTGTGTTCAGAATAAAATAAAAACTAAAAAAAATTTGTGCCTCTGACCATTATAAATGCAGTAACCCAACGAATTTACGTTTGTATATTAAAATTCATATGTTTAAAAGTTTAAATATATATGATTAAACACATTTTTTAAAACTTTAAAATTTGACTTTTGAAATCTATTGTCCATTATTTATTTTTTCATTATTAATATCTATATTTTGTCATATAGCATAAAATTAAAACTAATTAAATATGGTAGTATGATGATCATGAAGCATATAATAAAAGGCACTATCCTTTGTAAGTATGTGGTTATTAATTAAAAACTAGGATTGCTTACATTCTTCTTTAGTATTAGGCTATTGCTACTATATTTTGTTTTATATTGTGAGGCACTGTATTTTTTATTTTGAATTTATTTAATTTGTGAAAAATGGTGTGTGTATGTATATATATATATATAGGGTTAAAGTGTGTCTTTAAACAACAGATTATGTGACTAAGTTTACTAAAAATTATATATCATTTTATTGTTGGGAGAAATATCATATGGCTGTTAAGTATTATCCATATGTATGTTAATTTTAACTCATGTTACTGAAATTACATAACTTTAGCAGCTTTTCATCTAAATAAGGCTCCAAGAAGTTTCCCAATTCTGCTAATTATTTTCTCTCCCTATATTTTTCTTGAGAAGATTGAATTTTTCTCTCCATAAATAAATTTATTAAAATTAATGGTCTTTACTAAGCACCCATACTTATATTCCAGTGAATACTGAGATACTTATAATAAAATGTCTGTGATTCAAGTGCATACAATTGACTTTTAAATAAATAAATATAAAACATACACATGGAGAGATACATGTTGATATAAGTAAATATTTCTATTTGAACATATTTAAATATATTCTCAAGTAGCTCAGAACTGCTCAAATAATATAACTTATTTACATATAAATCAGACCTACCTCTAATATCATCTTTCTTCCCGTAGTGTATGTCTTTAAATTAGTGGTATTTTTAGCTGGTAAGACTAATTTCTCTCTTCTCCAATGGATTGATGCTGGTGGATTCGATTTCACATCACAACTTATATTGATTGGATTTCCTTCCCAAGAGTAATAAATTGTTTGGTTTGATATAAACTTAGGAGCATCTGTAAAACAATGTTAATAAATAATTTATAGATTTTTCAAAATAATCATTTTGTTTGCATAGATTATACTGAGTACAAATTAGTAATTTTGAATAATAATGAAGCTATAATAATACCAAGTTCATATATTAAATATGTGACATAGAACTTATGAAAATACATTTGATTTGAATTTTTGTCACAAAATTTCAATGTTATTAATATGAGGAAGAAGCCTATTCGGTTATTAAAATATGAAACAATACACAGATTTGTTCTTATCAATATGACAAACACATTCATTGATTATATTATTATTTACATATATGTGAATATTTCTGGAACTACCCATAGTAAAAAGTAATGGTTAAACTTTAACAAAATTATAAGGCTAAACCTTAACAAAATTAATGGTTCTGTGTCATTATTTAGTCATATTTTGTCTTAGTCACAATATTTTTTTCTATAGTATACTGTGAAGTATGAATGAAATATATGTTGAAAGAGCAACTTACATGTAGACTTCTGTCCAAAGTATCCACATTTTCAATTTTTATTAAAAGACTGACATCTTAAATTAATTAACAAAAATGAATTTGAAATTAATGAGTTCTTATGATTCCCTGTTGATTTTCAGGTCTTAACAACAGATGAAATAATAAGAGTTAATAATAAGAGTTAAGTGTTATAATAAGTGTTAAGAGAAAATCAATGATAAACTGTACTGGAGGAGTTAAAGATGTGCCACCTCAAACTATTGTAAATCAGTGTTCTGATAATTTTCGAGTTGAAATTACTAAAGGAACTGCAATTAATTGCTGAAATAGTCTTTTGGCTTGTGTTTCCCTACAAAAAGCAAGCCACAGATTCTTTTGGAGAGTACATCCTCCACATATCAAGCCTGGAAAATAATCTTAAAAACTGGAAACATGTAATTGTGGATGTGATTTACCTGAATAAATAAACTCTGAAGGAACCATTACCCTTTCCCATCCGTTAGTAACACACTCAAATTTACCACCTTGATTCAGATATCTATTTGCCCTGATATTCCTTCATATTTGGGGGGTTAATTGTCCAAAATGGTTAAAAGCCTCATGGTTTAGTTATAACTTTAAAATTATATCTCTTGTGAAGATCCCCTATACATGTAAAAGGAATAAAACTTTTAAGTTTTATTAAGCAAGTTTTACAATACTTGAATTCAAATATTCAGCCAAAGAACCCATGTAAGAACTAAAGGAGGGCATCTGTCTCTCCCCTAAAATATTGTAACACTTTATTGCATAATTTTAACGCAAAAGGCACAAAAACATAGTTTTTAATCTTATCCTTTCCAGAACTATGATCTAGACTAAATGTCACTTATAGGAAGCTTTTTGAGTTTCAGTTTCCTATCTGTATAATCATTTGAAGCATTAATTTTGTACAAAAAGCACGATTCTCACTTATTTTGTACATATTTTTGTTACTGATAATAACTGTTTAGAACCTACTTGCCCATCACAAATAGTAACGTCATTGTCTAGCTTTAAACATTTTGCTTAATATCCATAATCATTTATTCATGATCTACATACAGTTGTTCAATTTATGCATTATGTTTTGAACCAGTAATATAAGAATTCTCATCAGTAATACAAATGTAGACATAATCATTTTTAATAAATCTATATTTATGTATTATTTATTATATCTTTCTTATTAAGGCATCTTACATTTTTGCAATTTATTAATCTTTACATTTTAAATTAAATGTATGCCATTACCTAATGAACATAAAAATAGAATGTATGTATGTAGTACTATGATATTCTAATACATGTGTACACTGGTCAATGTTTAAACTAGGCTAAATGTATCTATCTCCTCCAAGTTTTATCATTCTCTTATGGTGAAAACATTCAAAATCTTTTCCTCTATCTTTTCAAAATTCACGGAAATAGCACACTACAGCTCTTTTTTCCTAATTGTAATTTATTACCTATCAACTAATCTATCTCTACTTTTCCTTCTACATGTTCTCCCTAGCTTCTGATAACTATCCTTCTACTCCCAAATGTCATAAGGTTAACTCTTCAACATTACACATATGAGTGACATTTTGAAATATATCTTCATGGCTTATTTGACTTTATATAACAATTGCCACTTTCATCCATGTTGTTAGAAACAACATTATTTCATCTTTTTTATGCCTGACTAGTATCCCATCATGTATATTTACTATTTTTTTTATCAGTTCACCACTTAAGAGACAGTTGGGTTGATATCACTTCTTGCTATTTTGAATATTGCTGCATGAACATGAAAGTGCAAATGTCTCTATGTCATACTGATTGCATTTCCTTTACATATATACTCAATAATGGATTGGGTGGATCATAAATGCATGTGGTTCTATTTTTAATGTTGTGAAGAAGCACCATATCGTTTTGCATCACTATATTAATTTACCATCATTTCCATTCCCACCAAGAGTGGACAATGGTATCCTTTCATTGTTGCAGCACTTCTTATCTTTTGTGCTTGTGATAATAAGCATCCTTTCTGGGGGAAGTGATATTTAATTATGATTTTGATTTGCACATCACTTATTAGCAATGTTGATCAAGTTTTTATAAGCACATTTAAGACTCCAATGTCACTGAGATATATCAAGGGCTATTGGTGCCTATTTTTTTACAAGGATTATCTGCATATATATTTAATGACTTTTGCTTGTTCCTTATATATTCCAGATGACAACCCATCACCAGATGTATAATTTGCAATTTGCAATTATTGTGTAAGTTGTTTTCTCATTCTGTTGATCATTTCCTGTGTAGTGCAAAAGCTTTTCAGTTTAATAGAACTTCATTATTCTATTTTGCTTTTGCGTTCTGTGCTTTTAGAGACTTGTCCAAAAAATTTATGTACATTTGCATATCCTGGAGCATTTTATCTGTTTGACTTTAGTAATTTCATATTTTCATGTTTTATATTTAAATCTATAATCATTTTGAAGTTGGACTTTTGCAAATAACGAAAGAGGTCTAGTTTCACTGAGATGTCCATGGGCATTTAATTTTCTCAGCACCATTTCTTAAAATTACTGTCCTTGCTTAGTGAGTGTATGTTTATTAAAAATCAGGGGACTGTAAATATGTGGGTTTACTTCTGGGTTCTTATTTCCTTATGTTTGCTTGTTTTCATGGCAACGCAATGCTGTTTTGATTACTATAGTGTAGCAGTATATTTTGAAGTCAGGTAGTGTAATGCCACTTGTTTTGTAGGTTTTTGCTTAAGATTGGTTTGGCTATTTTGGATCTTCTTACAAATTTCAGGAGGTTTTTTTGTGCTTCTATGAAGAATGTCTTTGGAAAAAAAAAAAAAAAGGAATGTGTTTGGTATTTAGATAGAGATTAGATTGAACCTGTAGGTCACTTTGGGCAGTATGTACATTTCATTGCTATTAACTCTTCTGCTCCATGACAAATGCATTTTATTTAATTTTTTATATCCCCTTAAATTTACCTTTTCAATGTTTTACAATTTTCATTGTAGAAATCTTTCACTTAGCAATAAATAGGACATACATGTGTAAATACCAAACAGTTTCTCTGTTGTGAAAAACTAAAAGTGTAAATAAGGATCAAAATGTATAACTGATATTGTGAAATAGGACGAAAACATCTAAAGGAGTAGGGGAAATGGGAGGGGTAGGGGAAAGGAAAGAAGCTAAAAGAAAATATATGAGAAAAGGAAAAACATGGAAACAAAGTCTTTGTAAACAGGGAAGAGTGGAGGGGGTGAAGGGAGGGCAGGGCAATGGGGAAAAAAATAAGAACCAAGATACATCATGTAAAGGTACAAGATCCCAATGATGAATGTAACTGTATTGTATACCTAAAATGTACCAAAAAACTAAATGGAAAAAACAAAAACAAACTTTAACCAATATTGAGTCATGAGGAAATAGAAAACTAAAACTAACCAATAACATGTAACATGGTCATGTTATTTTTTTAATCTCAATATAACATGCAAATATGGAATACCTGTTAAATAAATTCTATATAACAATAAATTTATGCATTTTATACATAATATTTTAATAACCTTGTGAAGGATATATAATCCTTCTTCCATGAATGAGAAAATCTGGGATAGATATGCAATATCCACATCATTATAGTACTAAGTTGGAGGTTTGACCTATGAATCTAGGACAAAGTACACAGTATCATATATTTTCAAGAGACATATAATTGGAATGATACTTTAGGTAAAGAGAATTGTAACCTACACAATCATGACTCTTTAATCGTCTTCTTTGGTATCGGTCCAGAACAAATAATTAAAAACATTGTCAAAAGATTATAAGAAGGACTTTTAATCCATTATTATTTTAGTAGCAATTCTGAAAAACTTGATATTGGACAAGGTATTACTGAGTAAGAACTGGTACATCGCTGTACTAGTGGGCTAAACATCAGGTGCTTGTATTTGTCCGTGTTTTTCCATACACTTGGTCTATCCTTGCTCTTTTCTTCAGCTGACTGCCTTCAGAACAAAGCTCCACACCTACTAAACACAGTCTCTCCATATTTTTCCCTCTGGCTAACATTGTCTTCTTTGGGTTTTCATACCATTGTATATATTCCCTCATTGTGGTCATACACACTGGAAGGATCTTTTTGATTGTTTCTTTGAAAAATAGTCTGCATCTTTTTGGTTAGGATGTATCTCAGTGCAAAAATTGTACATCAAAATTGACTGAACATTCAACAATCAATCATATATTTCAATTCAGTAATCCAGTTAAATTAGAAGGTAATTATTTGTGAGGGAAAAGAAAAAAATTCTTATAAATGTCCAGAAAGTAAATAATTTAATGTATATGTAACTAATAAAAGATTAATTACACTTGATTCTTAAAGTGAAATGGAAAGCATATATCTTATGAGTAAAATCTTGGATTGCATCTGTATGTATTATGAATATAGTTTGCTTACCATTATACTATTTGAAGAAGTTTATGGATAATATATTTACACAAATATAGCTGAGTATAAAAATTATACATACTAATGAAATACTGTCATTCTCTGTTCATAATATAGTATCTGTATATGTGTGTATTATTATAATTTAAGTATAATCTAAGGATATGATTTGTTTTTATAAAAGAGAACAACTATCACTAATTGCTTTCCTGATGCAGATTAAATGCAACACTACTGATATTAAATATAAGTGTTACTGGCAATATATGTGATATTAAAAGCTATATTAGTGATTAGGGTGTGAGGCAAAAATATATTGATAACTCCTGTCTAGACATGAAATTCATGTATGGGATATGCTCTGTCACCTCAAAAGAGTAGCAAAACAGCAGTATTGATTAGCACAGGATTAGCACGTTAATGAAATTGAAGAAGTGGTATTTAGCCATGAGGGGAAGAAGGATATGAATGCAGAGTGACATGTGAAGAAGACAAAAATGTAGCCTTACTTTTTGTTGATAAATAAAATATTGTAATTTTCAGAAACTAGGTAAATCTTTGCTATCAAAGAAGCTTCACATGCATGAAGGAAATAAAATTTGGTGATTTAAAACAATAAAAGGATTATGAGAACAGAAGAATATAACATAAACTAAACTGGAATGATAAGCCACACTGATATATTCATATATTATATATGGTATTTAATATTACACACATATGAATATATGGAAAAAAGCATGGGTAAATAATCAGATTCAAGTTCATGGTAGGTAACATGTCAAGGGATTATATGTCCTTCGTATCCTAATAAAATATAAGTTAAAATATTTTTCTACAAATAGGTATAGCAATAACTATTGAAAGAAATTTTTTTATCTGAGCAGAGTAGAAAAGAATAAATCAGAAAAATTTGAAAATTTGAATATTGCCAAGATAGAAGTATATTATTCACTGAATGTGAAGGAAGAGATTTCTTTTGAAAAACCTCAGCTGCATGGATAATCCAGAAAAGTAACACAGACTTTCTCTTGGTTAAATGCTTCTTTAAACTATTTTTTCAAGTAGGCCTTGAATTTGCCTTTGCTCTGTCCTATAAGAAAGAATCCTGCTAAATCCAACGTGTAGGAATTCCTCCATTCTTAATTACCCCTGGTTTGTGACAATGTTTCTTTTCTGCTATCACCATGGTCTAGGTCCTTGCCCCACCTGAATAACAAAAATCCCACTAAGACATTTTACTAATAATGCTGCCACCCTTGAAGCTTAATCAAGTTCCCCTTAGTAATTTTCCATCCATTGAACCACTTCCCCAAATAAACACAGTTTTTCTGGCTATTTGTCTTCATTTTTCCTTCTTTTAAAGTTAAGCTCAGTTTGTCTCCACCATTACAATAGCCCTGGCAACTATTTGCAGGAATCTTAAAAATATTTTTTACAGTTTTCCTAAGGTACAGAATAATTTCTCTTTGATAAAAGAAGATATCCCCAAGGTAGGTAATTAAAATGAAAAGCTTTTTTTGCCTATAAAAGAGAAAGACAGAAAGGGACTTGAGGCAAATTAATGCAGTGATGAAAACTGTTAGGTTATATTCTGTAAATTTTGTATACTTGAAATGCTAGTATTAAAATAATAAGGTGTAAATATATTTAAGAATGTGATTAGACACATATGTTAATCCATTATTTTTCAATTTCAGAAAGTTAAAGTCAATCTTCTAGATTCTAATTTGGTAACATACAACATCTTCTATTTTTGAATTAATAATAAAACATTAACCCAGTATAGAAAATTTATTCCATTATTTCTTATATAAAAGATTTAGATTTAAGTGAATTTCAAAATTGTGTTCTCAAGCCGTCTTTTGTTCAAGAAATTTTAATTAATTCATAGAACTTTTTCTCTTAATAATGACAGGCAAATTCTTCCATTAAAAAAGTGCCTAAAATACTGAAACTGTCATTTGTCATCTAAGAAATAATCTCCATGTAAGTATATTTATTATTGCCTTAAAATATAAAAATTGATTTTAAAATACTTTAAAATTATATATTTTACTAAAACATTTATTATTTAATTTTCCATCAAGAGTATATAAAAATAATCCCCTAACATTAGGTATAATATTCAATCTTCTGTTAGGACACTTATGAGTACATTTGTTTGTTTTCTACTTTCAAGTTACAAAATATTTTGGGAAAAGTATGTTGGCAGACAAAATAAATCATATGGTTAAGCTATGCTCACACAAATTCTGAATTTGCAATTCTAAGGAGGGCAACTGCTACTGATTCATTTTCCACAATTGTCAATTTGGTAATCATGATTTAAATGTTGGAGATTCATGTCAACTGGAAATGTATTCCAATATACCAGTTGTATGAAAACTAAATATTTACATTTTTGAATAACTAATTCAATGAAAACACCCCACAAGGACATGAAGTTTAGTCTCTAACACTTTTTTTTTTGTACTGGGGATTGAATTTAGGACTTTGCACTTGCGAGGCAGGCATGGCACCCCTGAGCTAAATCCCTGGCATGACTAACATGTTTTACCACTTAAAATGTGTCTGGTGGAGCACCATGTAAGTCTCATGGATTGTCGCAAGTGTTACAATAAAAACCTGGTGATCACTGAATAGTAAGAAAATAAATAACCTTATTATAAAACAATAAAATGATTGAAATAGATATTTCTCTAAAAAGACAAAAATGACCAATAGACAAATGACAAATAAAACACATATCAACATTACATTGTATGTCATAAATATATACAAGTAAAAAAAGACTCTGGAATTATGTACACATATACACATATATAAATACATACACATGACAGTAGATGAACAAAATGAAAAAAGAATTTTGTTGTTAATTATAAGCAAAGGATTGCATTAGAAATAGCATGAGATTGTAAATGCATTTGAGGCCCAGCTCTGCCAATTATCAACGATCTGATCTTGAATTTCTGTTTATGATTTTAAACTCTCTCTTCCCCCTTTCCTTCCTTCCTTCTTTCCTATCTTTCATTCTTTGTTTTTAAGAGTCTTAGTCTTTTCTTGTTGCTAAGACAAGTTATCCAACACCGAAAGTTAAAGGAGGAAGGCTTATTTGGCTTATTGTTCATAAGAGATTTCAGTTCGTACTTGGTTGGCTCCGAGGCAGGGTGGCATGGCAGAGGGGCATCACAGAAGAAAAACAGCTCATTGTGGGTAGAAGACAGAAGGCAGAAGGCACCATGGAAATGAGCTACAAGCAACAACCAGGGACAGGGGCCCTTTTTCTATCCCTTATATCTTATCCAGGCCACATGCCCTTAGGGTGGTAACACTCATATCCAAGTTGAGGCACCATTAATCCTACCCAGAACTATGCCAAGCCAATCAGAGGACTACTTTAATAATCACATACCCTTGATTCCATCATTACACACGCTAGATCCAGCCACCTCTAAAAATCCGCTTCTATGACCACATGATGCTTGAAGGGGGTATCTAGACATAAGCTATAACATTAAGAAATTAAGTTGGCATAGGCATGATTTCCAAATTTCTTAAATTCTGGAAAACCTTTAAGAAAAGACACACAAGTACGGAACAAATTTTAGGAATGTACACATAGATATCAATTCTATTGTGGATGAAGACACATTGGACCCTATGAGAAGTGGTATCTGTTTCTCAGAAAAAAACTATGTGGACTTAATGAGAGTAATGTTTATTATTGAATCTATATGAAAGTCTCTTAAGAGATAGTTCTATCTCTTAAGTGATGTAGTGGTCATTGGTGGTAAAAGTATTGGTTATTTTTAGTTTTCCATATCATGTTAATGATAATATGGTTAATAAAAATGTATGCACTTCTTCATAGAGTATAAGAAGAGGAACACTGAAGGAGTAATATGATTGCAGAGTTTAAAAAATAAAGGAACCATGTTTATATTAACTATTTTTACAATGAAATATTTCCTAAGGATAAATAATTTAGATTTAATTAAATGACAGCTATACAGCCAGAAAGCTATGTTAGAACATTTAAACGATTCTTATATCAATGAACTTGAAAACAGTCTCTTATTTAAAGTTATTAGAATCATAAGAAAAGATGTTTGCCCCAATCTAAATCTGTTACCTTCCACAACATTGTATTCACAAAAAATTTATTCTAGATCCAACCCTTTTTATACCAGCTGTGTCCACCTCAAAGGAACTTTTAAGTTTGCCCTCAGACTTGGTATCAAGTTAGACCTGTTTTAATAAAGCACTTCTTGTC
The DNA here is from genome assembly GCF_000247695.1 of Heterocephalus glaber. The sequence continues at coordinate 9,689,460 of NW_004624745.1, read as the reverse complement.
TTTTCTTTTTTCCTTTTTCCTGAATCACAGAGCTGAACTTGAAGCCAGTTGTCAGCAGCACATTCTGTCACTATATGAGATTATTTTACTGATTATTTGCTTAATGCAAACTTTTTACTTTTCTTGTCATTTCTACACTAACTGCGAAGACTTTCTTCTGAATGTTAAGAAATTATTTGTGGTTGGTACATGCCACCTAAGTAAAACCTTAGTTTTTGCAGTGTGCTGACCTGCACCAGAATGTTGCCTGGACAAGAACAAGCTAATGCTGATAACAAAAAACACTATCTGTTCTGGGATCTGAAATCTAAAATTCTTTGACCTAAATTTTTACTAGACCATTAATAATGTTATCAGACAACCCACCATTCAAATTTAAGCTATTTATATACTGAATAAAAATCAAAATGATTTCTTAGGAAATGATTTTAAAATCCTATGAAAAATAAATTTAAGAGTTTTAGAATCACACTGATAATTTGTATTGTCCTTGTAAATCAATACCTAGGATTATATCAAATCTTTCCTTCACATTCTCCAGAAGATTTACACACCACAGTTAACTTCCTTTCTTCCAGCCATCATACTCTATGAAGTACATATATTAAATTATTTTCTTTAATGTTTTATTTTAACCATTGCATATAATGCCAACAGCTTTTCTAAGTGTGTAATGGGATGTATTATTCCGCTTCCTATTGTTATAACAAAATACCTGAGAACAACAAAATGTAAAGGTGGAAAAATTTATTTTGGATAAGATTTTCACATTTGTACAGTTGACTGTTATTTTGGGCCAGAGACAAGCCAGAATATCATAGAAGAAGGGCACTGCAGAGAAAACCTGTGCACTTCATGATGGCCAGGACTCAGAGAGGGTCAGAGACAGAGAGGAAGGTGCTAAGTACAAAGTGCACCCTCTGAGGGCATGTCTGCAGTGATTCACTTCCTCTGCCTGGCCCCAGATCCTAAGAGCCCATTCAACTATCCATTCATCAGTGGATAATTCCAGTGATGGGGCTGGCACCCTCACAATCCAATCACCTGTCTAGGCCCCCTTCAGAACATTGGGGCACTGGTGATCCAGCTTTCAATGTATGGGTGACACTTCACATGTAAACGATAACACTGCATGATTTTTAAAAGCTTTTCCATTCATTCCTCACCATTAAAGAGCAATCTATAGGATTGTTTTCTGATTCTCTTGATACCTACTCTTCCCTTGTCTAGGTCATAACCTTATCTGGCTTATTTTAAAAGCTTCTTAGTAGCTTACTGATCTAACAGTTTCTACTTTAAGATGTTAATATGCTGCTTAAAACCTTGTAAATATCCTATTCACAGCCATTATATTCCAACTTTTATGATAATTAACAAAGATCATAAATTCTGAGACCAATGCCTATATTTGTGACACTATCTCCATTTAGGTTAACTTTGATCCTTAACCCTGACTATCCCTAACCTTTACATCTGTACCTTTTCCCATTGCTTAATCACACTGAAAAATGTGTACTATCCACTTACTGAGTGAAACTCAATAAACATTATTAGGGAAATGCCTTAAAGTTAATGGAAAATCTAATTCTTTAAAAATTGCATTGATATCACAATAAATATTTCCCCATATTATACATATTGCACTGCATAATAATGTTCTGATTATCAACCAGATCTTTTATATAATGGAGTTTCCAGAAGATTTTAAGCATACTGGCTGAGTAGCTTTTTTAGTTTGCATATATATACTCTATGATGTATACGTCCAGCCTGTAATATTTGCACAATGATGATATTACCAATGATGCATTTATCAGAAATATTCTGTCACCTAAGCAGGTAGTCATACGTTTCAATGTCTTAGCTTACAACTTATATTCCATTAGTAGGAGCACAAAGTTACTTTTTTTCATAGTTCAGTATAGTCCTTGGATTTATATTTGATATGCAATAGATACTCCATAGATGAATTCAAGATGAATAATGGAAACCTCATTACAAATATGTATTGTAGGTATCATCATTTCATTTTACAAAAGGTGAAAATACATTCATGACAAAATTTTGGACTACAATGTAGAATTATTATCTTTCTTAAACTCTTATTGCTTATTTTGTGAAGAAGTTATTGCCTTAAATTTTCTTAGAATTCACTACAGTCTACTAAAAAATCAGAAACACCCTGCTTCTTTTTTAATCATTTAAATTTTCTCATATGATTTATGTGGAGGGAAACTACCAAGAGAGTTAAAACTAATATACACTTTGGCACATTTAAAGGGTAATTCAATTAATGTTTCATAGATCCAGGTTTACTTTATGTTCAAGATATGAAGAATCAGCTATGGCAATGAATGATTCAGTCCATGTAACAGGGGAATTCTAACAGCTATGTGGAATAATAAATCGGATGTGTGCTTATTGTCAACTAACCATAACACTGGATGTGCATTTGTTATCTAAATTTAAACAGTCAAGTTACATATAAATTTCAGCATATTTTATGATGCTCAAGTCAATCCAAAAAGTCATTTATATAAAAAGGTGCCTATCTACAACTTCTTAGCACACACTGGTTTCTCTGAAACTTGACTGTTATTAATGATTTAACTGTTACTGGCTATAAGAGAAAAATGATTATAAAATAGTGAATTATTCATCCTTATAATATTAACATTTCTCTTCTCTGAATATCTGCCATTGCTCTATCAAGCATAAAATACTACTGAAAATACTGTGCCACCAATGGCTTTTTTGTATCACATTGAGGCTTTTAATAATTGAATTTTCCATGAGTAGCTATATAACTTTATAAACTATTTTATTATTAGGTACAATTTCATGTATATACTTAGGAAAAATGCTTAAGGTAATCTCTTAGATAAAACAATTCTGAATTATTGAAGGAGAAATGATTGTTTATGTAAAATGTAGATATCTAACAGTGGATTTTTATTTTGTTTCTCTCTCTCTCTCTCTCTCTCTCTCTCTCTCTCTCTCTCTCTCTATCTGTCTCTCTCATTTCATTTTGTTTTGCTTTGTTTCTATTTTTGAGATAGAGTCTTATTATGTAGCCAGAAGGTGGCCTTCCTCAACCTCCTGAGTGCTGGAATTCCAGGTATGCCCCATGTCCATGTGCTAGACACATAGCAGTGTTAAAGTTGCTATACAGATAACAAAAATGCATGTGGAGATGGTGGCCAGGCCTGTATTTGAGGCACGATGATAGTAAGTTAGTGGGCAGCCTGGAAACCTTAGCAAATTCCTATCTCAGAAAAGAAAAATCCATTTAAATAACAAAAATGCCAGTTTCTTTAGAAACTGAATTCTAGAATAAATACATATGTATTCATATGAAATTATAATCTTGGTATAGGCATGGAATTTCTATAGATCCAATGTTATTGTATTAACAAAAGTTTTCTAAAACAAAATAAGCAGTTGTAAATAATTTTGATCAAGTAAGAAATAAAATCTGTGTATCAGCTGTTTAGCACTTATGTCTTAAGAGTAATTGCATCAGAATTCTTAATTTTATGCATCTGAAAAAAATCTCAGAAGAAACAATCATCCTAAACAATGTTTTATAAAAGTTTGTTATATTAGCCTGACCACAATGATGATTGCTTTTGAAATTTTAGAAAATTATTTAGTATGCCTGAAAAAAAACCCAGAATGTCTACATACAATGTTGAATATTTGTTTGTTTACTTACATATTACAATGCTGAGGATTGAACCCAGGGCTTCAGACGTGCAAAACAAGTTATCTGCCACTGAGTTATACCCACAGCCTCATAAATAATATATTTTTTGTGTGCAAGTGTGTGTATATGTGTGTGTGTATGTGATACTGGACATCAAGCTCGGGAGAATGCTACCACTGAACTATATCAGAAGATATTTTATTTTTTATTTTGAGAAAAGATCTAGCTAATACTATTTTAAACCCTATTGCCTATAAAGCATTTTGAGAAATCAAGAGTGTTAAAAGAAAGTGTATCTCTCTGATTAGGCCTTCAACTTTCATTGTCATTCGAGGGGCTGAAATGGTCAACTGTGTATAATACTTGAATTGAAAGGGGGCATTTTACTCTGAGTTAACTATACACATAAAACAAAAGGATCAATTGAAAGAAATACCCTAAGTCATATTAGTCATATATATTTTATTGTGCAGATTTCATATGACTTCATTTGTAATTTCTACTTCTTTAAAATACTATGATGATTTTACTTTTTTTCTTTCACTAAGTTTATTGGTATATTTTAGGTATAAAATATACTTTCATTCATCGTTGGGGTCTTTTACCTTTATATGATGTATCTTGTTCTTATTTTTTCCCCATTCCCCTGCCCTCCCTTCATCGCCTCTACCTTTCCCTATTTACAGAGACTGTTTCCATTTTGTCCTTTTCTCATATTTAAGACTTGTTTTTCTTACTGCTCATTTGTGTACTCTCTGTTCAACATAACTAATTACAAGTACATTAAATTATATGTTATTTAATAATACTTTCTGAGCTGTTCTATACAAGTAGATTTTGGCTCCTTAGACATGTTGCAAAATTTGCTTTCGATCATTTTCCACATTTCCAAAGCACTAATAATATTCTATTTCTAGTGTTTCTGGTGTTATACAATAAGTATTATTAAACTGAGTAATTATAATTGAAGGATATTAAATGAAGACACAGACATATGCTTTACTGCTTTAATGTTTTTATACAACTTATTGAAAATTATGTTGTTTTTGATTATTCAACATGTGATTATTATTCACAAAGTTTGAAATCACTCAGAGAAAAATATTTGCATGCATGTTTTGCAAACACATACACTATTTTAAGAGTTATCAGTATTGATTATACAATTAGAAAAATATATAATTTTGCATTACACTCATAATGCAGTATCTCTGTGATTAATGAATTGTATATACCTATTCATTCGAGTTACAGTCAGAATATTAATTATTACAATTCTTGAAATTATTTGAAATAATATATACATATATAAAGTTGACATTAAATTCAATTTCTGCCTCGAACATGATCTATTCTAATTACTATGTGTTGAATGTGTTGTTATATATAGATGTTCAATGATATTTATATATAAATGTACACTGAAGTGATGTCAATAAATTGCAATTATACTATGAAATTCATTCTGTTTACTTCACTATTCTCTTTTCTGACCCCTCTGCAGCCATATTTATACCATTTTCAGTCTATTTGCAACACTGTAGCCAGGTTCATTCTCTGCAAATGCAAGTGTGGGCTTGCTGCTCTTCTTCTGCTCTAAATCTCTCCATGGCTTCCCATTCCTTCCAAAATCCGTCCAAGATTCTAAGGATCTATATCAGTACTAGTCAACAGAAATGTAATGTGAACCATTTGTGCAATGTTATATTTTTCTAAAAGCTATATAAAAACAAATAGGTCATAGTAATTCTAATATCATTTAAACCAATAAAGTGTATGCTGAAATGCTACTCTAGACTAAGGCGTATATGCACCAGTACTCAATCCAGCAACATAAATTCATGGCACCACATCCTTAGGAAGAGGAATAAAGCAAGTTGGTGTATTTTTCAGTATCTGTAAGATGCTAGATGTCAACAAAGTCAATGAAACCTCAGCTTGATCTGACAGCAGTGGGCAATCTCACTCTGAAATCCCACACTAGTTCCATTTATGAGTATTTTTCCTGTCACATCTAGAAAGCTCAGTGCTATGGACCAATGTTTGTGTTTGTACAAAATTCGTATGTTAAAATCCCAGTTGTCACTGCCAAGGCATTTGGAAGTGGAGTCTTTAGGAAGCAAATAGGTTTGAGGGAGGTTATGTGGGTGACTCCTCTGGTAGGAATAATGACTTGTAAAGAGGGAGATATGCAATGGTGCCTGCACAAGGGAAAGACCTCATGAAGTCCGCGACACTTTATTACAGCAGCTTGAACTAAGACACTTGCTGTTCTAATGAGAACTAGGATTACCATACCACAGTCTGTTCCAGAGTAAGAACAGAAAGTGATGGCAAGTTAGACACAGGGTTTGCTATTCGTGGCTCTAAAAATTAAACAGCTGTTAAGAGGCAGTGATAAATCTAGTAGTTACACAAAATTTCTGGGGGGTTTTGTTGCTGTTGGATGTTATCTGTTCATTTCTAAGATTTAACCTCTCATGAGTTGGACGTTTATTAAAATTCTTTAAAAATTTTCATCACTATAATATATGAATAAGATTTTATCCAAAGCAGATATCTGTCACAGAAAGATAAGACCATCATAAAAGCAGAATTGATAGAATTTGTGCCCACGGGAAATGTTACATTTCACATTTTCCCAGGAAATTCATGTAATGATTGGGCCAAGAAAACACAGCTGAGCACCAACAGAATTTTCATCTTTTCTTTTAAATGTTCTCTTTTCAACTTCTGAATGAAGAGATACACTCTATATTTTCTTAGTGTCTGTCCTTGAAATTCCCGTAGTGGACATAAGACCTAAATAGTTGCAGGCAGTAACATCAATGTCTGCCAATGAAGGATCTTCCTAAAAGTTTCAATGGTGGCACAGTTTGTAATGGCTAAAACTTGGAAACAGCCCAAGTGCCCATCAACCGGAGACTGGATAAAGAAGATGGGGTTTTTAAAATAAAATGGAATACTAAGCCATAAAGAATGAGAAACTGGAGACATCTGTAACTAAGTGGATGTACACTGAGACTATACTCTTAAGGGAAATAAACAGGACACACATGTGTAAATACCAAATAGTTTCTCTGGTGTGAAAAACTAAAGTGTAAATAAGAATCAAAATGTATAATTGATATTGTGAAATAGGAAGAAAATGTCTAAAGGAGTAGGGGAAGTGGGAGGGGTAGGGGAAAGGAAAGAAGGGAAAAGAAAAAAGGAAAAACATGGAAACAAAGTCTTTGTAAATAGGGAAGGGTGGAGGGGATGAAGGGAGGGCAGGGGAATGGGAAAAAAATAAGAACCAAGATATATCATGTAAAGGTACAAGATCCCAATTATGAATGTAACAGTATTGTATACCTAAAATGTACCAATAAACTAAACGGAAAAAAAAGTTTCAATGGCTTAAACGAATCATGGTGAATGTAAAAGTCAGGTCTTAAGACAAGGTTTTAAATGTAGATACAAAAAGTTATTATCTCTTACATATTAAACATCAGGTGCAGCAAACTTAATTAGAAAAAAATCTAAATGAAAAATTCAGTATCTCTTAACATGTACTGTCACCTTGTAACTATTAAATTAAAATTATTGTGGAAAATAATTTAGTCTCATTAATAATTAATATGTAATGACAACCTAATCTGCTATGATCAAGGATTTTTTCTAATTCCTAAACATTTATTGAAGTCATTTTCGTTCATGTTCACTTCTTATCTACTTCATCCTGTATGAGCAGCCATTCAGGCCACTAGATTCAACTATATTGAGAGAATGTAAAAACTTCAGTAAGTAATTATTGAAAAAACACACATATATTAATTCTATGGACTCCTGATAACTTAGAAGTATCATGATTCTGTGTAATAATATTACTGCATGCTCTTATATTCTTAGAATGTATCTGATATTGCTTGCTACCTCCTTTATAATATAGGAAAAAGTGCACTGACAAATTGTAACTGTCTTATGTGAATTAAAAATCAGGTGCAGCAAGTCAATTAGAAAAAAACTGTAAATGAAAAGTTCGGTATCTCTTAACATGTATTGTTACCTTGTAACTATTAAATTAAATTTATCACATAAAACAATTAAGTCTAATTAATAGTTAATATGTAATGACTACCTAGTAAAAAAACTTAAAATGATATTCTAATTGTAGTCAAAAGTACTATGTAATTGGTGCTTATTGCATTAAATCACATATCACATGCTTGTTATCTCCTTTGTTTTCTAAATTGGAACTTTAGTTCAGCTCCTGCTTCTTAATAAGATAACACCTTGGCAACACTGAAAATGAACTGGCAGTATGCCAAAGAATTCGTTTAAACTGAAATACAAAAGAGGTTTTGAATAAAAAAAGACTTAATCTTTTAACACCTTAACTTTAGTGCTAATGTACTAAATGAGGCTGGCATCAAATTATACATGGTTCAGATTCCTTTACACTTGCTCTTAGCAATGTTTCTTTGCAGGTGTTTTGTTCAGGTGGTAAAGAATCATATGGCAAGTTTTTCTGACATTGCATAAGGTATTTTTCAATTTTCATAGTCTCTGAGATGTTTTTGATGACAAAGATGCATAACATAATATTTCAGGCATTTCAAATATGTAAGTGTTTACTTATAATAATAGCTTTTCATATTCTTTCAAAATAAGGTACTGATACATTCATTACTATTTTACATTATTTTTTTGAAATATAATATTTTGCCTAATACGAACAAGGCTTCAATTACCGAAAATAAAGTATGTTAAGATGGCTTCCAAGCAGACCATTCTTGTTTCATTATAAAATAGAAATAAAGATTTCTACTAATCTTTGTTTTCTAAAAAGGTTTCCATCAAGAAACTTTCACAAAGCAGTCACACTTCCTGAATTACAAAGAAGATAACTGAAAGAAGGGCAGGGTAAATTTTAGGTTATGATCACAATTATTTATTCCAAATATTTAGCCAAATACCACCAATTATATGAAGTGGAGAACATATCTCTTAGCAATTTTTCTATTTCTACTACAAGAATAAAATTATATCCACCACCTGCCTCACAAGCACAAAGTTCTGAGTTTGATCCCTGGTACAAATAAAAAAGAATAAAATTATAACTTTAGCAGTTATTAAAATTAATAATTATATTCTACAGTAACATTTTTACATAGATTATCATTAAGTGAATTTTAAACCACCATAATTATTCACTTCAAATATTATTTATATCATTCAGGTTTTAAATATATGATAGCAATCCCCTTGAAGGTAATAATCTTACATATAAACAATAATTAAGTGGTTAGGGTATATATATATATACACATATATATGTATATATATACACATATATATACATATATATGTATATATATACATATATATTATATATATACACATATATATGAGAAAATCAACATGATATTGGAGTTAATGAAAATTATTCTTAAATAGAGAAAAAGTTTGAAAATGTGAGGTAGGCCTCTAATATATTTACTATGGTCTTGCAATTCATGAGTGAATTTGTTGTGAGAAAATAGACTTTATTGACTAAAGTACATGAAAAAAAATCTACAACATTCTTGATTAATCAAAGGAGAAATTGGGCTACTAGTGATTCATGAGTATTTTTTATTGGATATTTAAGTACTCCTCAGTGGAAGATAATAAGACAAAATAGCATAAATATAATATTTATCATTTGCAAATTTGATTCACAAGAGAAAATCATTTCACTTGATTATGGAAATGATTAATTTGAGAGAATATGATAAAGATTATAAAATGCTAAAATTGTAATTTGAAAAATAAATGAAGTGAAATAGAAAAGTTAAAAATACTGCTGAAAACAGAAACTAAAAGCTTCATTTCTTGATTACAGGAACCAGGTTATCTGAACACTTTCAACCTTTAAAATTGCAAAAAAGTAGGATATAGGAGATTTCTGTTTACATCAAGGCAGTGTAATTTTTGAAAGCTCATCTTCACTTCTCTTAAAAACATAAAACTCTGGAAAAATACAAAAATTTAAGAATTCAACCACCTAAGTATTTTGTGAAGGAAACAAAATCAGGAAGATTGTGAAATGGAATGAAACTAGTTCCCAGTTTTTTTGTTGTTTTTTTTTCTCCTCATGCCTTTGTTCAGAGTGTAAATTCTAGAATAAGAAATTTTAGAGTGTTTTTCACATATAAAATTATTTCCAAAAGGGCAGAGGTATTTTGGAAAGGAGTCTGTATATCAGAAAGTGAGTTAGGATAATCTCAGGTAGAAATAATCTGTCTATAAAACCATATTAATCTCTGAGATTAGTGAATCCTGGACAGACACAATCCAGCATAGTAGGGACTTTGAGAATCCAATTGATGCATGAATCACTGTTTACAGAAAGCAACATAGAACTTTAGGGTAACCACTTACTTAAGAGAGAAAATTATCCAGGTAGTTATCAAATGACCCAGGATTGACAAAATAAAATATGCACAATGTTCAGTAAACAACCTAGCATTTCCTGAAATTCAGTGAACCAATCCCCAAAGGAAATGTACAGCCAATTTGAAAAGGAAAAAGATGTTAATCCTAAAATGATGCAGATGTTTAATACCTCACACAGCAGATTTAGAGCAGATATTTTAAAATACTCTTATTTTACTTGGTAAAGCAAAACATACTTAAAATGATTGGAAATCTATAAATCACCAGAAGAGAGACAGAACTTATAAAACAGAACACCATTAAAATTTTCTAATTAAAACATCTGAAATAAAAGAAAAAGTATACTGGCTCAATAGCAGAAGAGTACAAGAGCAATTTAACTTAAGGGGGAAATTATCTAATTTGAAGTGTAGTGAAAGAGAAGTGTGAAAAGTATCTCATGTGCCTGTGAGACAGTTTGAAAATTTTGGATATGTTTCACTAAAGTCACAGAGATGAGCAAGAGCAGATAGAAAAAAAACATGTTTGAAGAAATAATGACCAAAAATAGATACTGACAGATATAAGTCTACATATTTAAGCTTAGCATATTTAAAGATAAAAATTCAAAGAATACCATATCTAGACACATTCAAATAAAATTCACAAATAACAAGGATAAACAAAATAGCTTGAAAGAAGCTAGAGAAAAATGACAGGTGGCATCCAACAATGCAAACTATACAAATTTCTTTGTAGAATCTGAGACACAAGAGAGTTGAACCAATCTTTAAAGAACTATTAACCCAGGATTGCTATTGACAGAAATCAAACAAACAAAATAAAACAACAACAAAAAAAGAAAACATCATTGAGGCTTTTAGAAATAAGGAATGGGGCAGAAGGGTGTTGGTCTTTTCAAAGGGAAAAAAATTAACAGACCATCACAGTCAAATCTGCTGTACAAGAAGTGAGAAGAGAGTTCTTCATAAAATAGAAAAATCTGGAACTTCCGAGATAATGAAAAAGTGAAACAAATAATATGTAATTCAGTAAAGAAAATATTTTTTAGTTATTTAAATTATTTGTAACTGTTTAAAACAAATATGATCATAACTTTCGATGAGACTGTCAATGAATGTACATGTAATTTTTAAATTATTAATAAGAAGATCAGTTAATTAAAGGCACTCATATGAGCACAAAATGGAATTAAAGTACTGAGTGACAGAAATTCTGAATTTTGTATGGCTATTTGGAAAATATGAAATGTCTAAAATAAATTACCTAGGATTTCACTTTAAGAATTCATAAGGAAAGAACAAAGTCAGGTGTGTGTGTGTGTGTGTGTGTGTGTGTGTGTGTCTGTGAACGGTGGAGAGAAGACAGAAATCTTCAAACTAGAAAACAGATAAATTACACAGAACACAAATTACAAAATTGAAAGTTACACTTTGAAAAGACGAACAATCTTGGCAAAAAGTTAGAAAATGAGGTCTTTTAAAAAAACAGTGTCTTATTAAGTAGATATATGCATAGAAAAATTATGATCAAAGACTCTAAAAATGAACTCAAACTTAGACCTTAATGTGAAACAAACTCCTGTAAGTTTGAAAAAAGCAAAGATATAAATTTTCATGACATTAATTTAGTTAATAATTATATCTTAGCTAGAGCACAAACCCTATGACATATCAAACTCCAATTTGTATATTTAATAAATTGAAATTTGACAAATTTAAACTTTCAGTATTCAAATTCTGCCTTAATAATCCAAAGAAAACTGTTTATTCCACAGATATGAAATTATATATATCCACATTATATTAAAATTGTTCACAAATATTTCATAATATTCAATATTGGAAAATATAAAAATAATCAACAGATATTTAACATTATATGATACAATAAAAGGAAGGATTGGTATAAATTACTGATGCGCACACACATATACATATTAATGTATGTTTACTGAAAGAATTCAACATTAACAACTCACAGCATGAGATTATAAATTTTTCCAATCAATTATTTAATAAGGTTTTAATATCCAAAATATATAAGGAACCAAATACAAAGGAAGTCATGTGATTTAAAAATAGGAAGCATACTTGAGGAAACATTTCTCAAATGAAGACATTCAACTGTCCAGCACATACACAGGAGAATGTTCAGCATCCCTAATCATCAGGGGTATGCTGATTAAAACCAAAATGAGATCTCACAATTTTTAGGATATTTCTTATCAAGGAGATGAAAGGAAGTGTTAGAATGCAGAAAAAAGGGGACTCATAAGGTACATTGTTGGTAGGAATGTACATGAATGCAGTCATTATGAAAATTGCATGTAGAGTCATCAAAAAATAGATCTACCATGATTCAATCATTTCTCTTTTAGGTATAGACCTAAAAGAAATGAAATCAGCACCACCTAGAGATATGTTTCCTCATGGTCATTGAAGCATTATTCATAATATCCAAGATAGTGAATAAAAGCTAAATGTTCATCAAAAAATGACTGGATGCAGTAAATACCATATATATAAAAAGAAATATTCTTCAGCTGCAAGAGGGACAAAATGTTGTCATTTACAACAACGTGGATGAACCAAGAAGACATCATACTATGAAAATAAGCCATGCACTGAAAGATGAAACAGTATGATCTCATGTATAAACAAAATCTAACAAACCCCCACAAGTTGCCAAAGAATGGGTAGAGGGTGTAAAGGGGAAATGTTGATCAGAGTAACAATTTTCAGATGGACTGGAGAAACAATTCAATATTCAAGTACTTTTTAGGTACTGAATTACTCATATTATTAAAAGATTACAAGACAGAATAGTTCACACCGCAATATATGATCATTATTTACTTTGTATCTTTTCAGGGTCTTTAGTGATAACTAAAGTATCTCATGTCATTATACATTAGCATTTCACATTGTTTTTATATTTTCTCCATTTATCACTGAAACTTGAATATATATTGAGCTTTGATTTAAATTTCTATCAATCCTAGTGTCTTCATAAGGAACTAATTCTAGAACTAGCATACAATCTGGTCCTAATATTCTAGTGCTAACCTATTATGCATGAGCCATTCTGAGTTCCTTTGTTCTTAGAAATATCAGTAGTACTAATGCACCATGAATTTGTTTTTTTCTTTTTTCTGAATATTTGAAACAGAGACTTGGTCACAATCCTATGATATATTAATTGAGTTATAAATTATTTTAAAGTTCAAAGGGTAAGAAGCTATACATATTGTTTGATTAAAAGAAAATGTTGCATTTTACTATTTTGATAGTAGGAAGAGGGCCAGAGAATTCTAACAACTTTCTCTCCAAAATAGTTGGATACTTTATAATATAAATCATGCATTGGCACCTTAAACTTTTGTTCAATTATATCTACATTAAAGAAAAGTATAAAGAAGTGAAATTTTATTTCAAATAGACAATTTCAAATTATAAAATATAAAGAAGTGTCAAATATTTGAGAAATGTTTCCAATGTACCTACAATGTTGTTGAACTGTAAAAGAAACATACTACAATAATGTGAAAATAACAAAACCATTTTAGGGAAAAAATAACATATTTTTAGTAAGTTATTATCATTACTTCCTCTGTTGTCCATTCTTCATAATATCATGGCTTTCGTTTGTATTTTAGGAATTTTGATGGCAATAAAATTACTTTCTTAAAAGTAGCCTAACAGGTAGATTATAAATATGTAAAATAATATAATTTATCTATTTGTCAGTTCTTGATAAAATATTTTATTTCTAAAGGCTTTATCAGTAGCAAATATATTTTCCTTCACACTTACTATTGTTTCCAATCAATATTAATAGAAATGCTCCAGGAGGAATGTTTTGTCAACAAGATAAAACATGCTTTCCCATTAAGAGCTATGTTTTTTCAAGCATCAGAAATCTTCTAACTCTCTCATTTTGATGATTCATAAATATGTATTGAGAATGATTTTAAATTTCTTCTTTTTAGAAGAACATATTTATCAAATTATTTTGACATGTCACAAAATGACTTAAGTTATGTTTAAACGTCTTACTTCTCTATAACACATAGTTCAGGAAAATTTTAAAAATTTATTTTAACAAGTTTCCTGGTAATATTTTCTGGGTAGACAATACACAAAAATGAATAAAATATAAGTACATATATATTATACCATAGTTGCAATAGTATTTTATATATTATAAAGGTGTAAGATAGTTTATCTAAAAAACTTGAATAAGAAATGAAAAGTCACTGCTTTGTTATATTATTAGAAAACACATTTTAACCAATTATTGGTAAGTAATAGTCCAGATGATGCTGTTTATGGTCAGATTTTGCCCAGAAAAATAACAACACCCCCCAACCAAACCAAACCAAACCAAAGGAAGTCACCAATTTCAGGATGGACAATTAAATATAAAACACTGTGAAATGTCCCATTATATCCAGTAGATGTCTGTAATAACTGACTTTGAATAGCTACATTCTTTCTAATGCCATGTTTAAACAGTGAAATATGAACCATTGTATACATTTTTAATTTTATAACATTCATTTTTTCAAAGCAGAAAAAAATTTATGAATTGAAAAGAACTTACATTCAATATCAAGGTACATGCTCTTTTGGTGCCCTCCAATTCTGCTTGCAGCTTCACAGTCATATCTCCCTGAGTCTGACAACTTCACATCTTTAATATGTAGGGATGAGCTTCCATGCTGCCCTCTGACTTCAATACGGCCATCTGAGCTCTGTTCACATCGATTTGAGAAAAAGAAAGATTTATGCTTGTTTGTGCAAAATGATGGCGAAACTTATGACATTTATCACATACACATGTAAACGAAAATAAATTCTTACCCACATTAATTTTTTTAAAAAGAAGTGTTTCTGTATGTTTTCCTTTATTGATTTTAGTATGTCCATTTTGCCTGCCCACCTGCTTACCAGATGTTGACATGTAAACATTTGGACATACACTTTATCACCCACTTTTACTGAGTCTGCTGTTTGCTTTTTAAAAAGTTTGCATTTTTTGGAAGGATTTTGTTGGCTGTCAGTTTTATTGCTTGTGAGCATAAAGTAACAACATTGCTTATTCATTTATGTCTAACAGTTGCCAATGAAAATGATATTTCTGCTGCATTTGATTGCATATTCTTTCATTTAAAATATATGAAGATAAAACGTAAGGATAATTTTTAGATTTCATTTTTGAGTGAGTAAAAAGCACTAAGCAAAATTGGCACTATATGCACCATGAATACATTATTAAAAACACAGTGATCACTAAGTTGTCCTTAGAAGACCAATGAAAATTATTACTTACTCCAGAAAGTCTGATTCAAATCATGAAATCGATTTCAAACCAATAGTGTATATATTATACTATATATCTAATGGGAATTCTCCCATACAACTTAATTAGCATACCTAGAATTGTTCTTTTCAATTATTCAATTATTTAGAGCAGTCATATAAAAACAAAAATAATTTATTCATTGAATTCTACTTCATACTTTCAGAAAATACAATAACATTTTAGCTTTTGAAAATTTAGGGACATGTATTTACTATTTTTGAATTGATTATTTTCAATATCTGAGGTTTTAGTTCCTCAATAAAACACTGTATGTCACGCATGTATGTCGAAAAATTTTATAACAGTAAAATAGTTGATTAATTTTCTTTGTAATGGAAACTCAAATAAATTTCAATACATATGTGGATATTGTGTCATAAAATCTTAGTGTATGTTTTTCGTCAAATTACTTTTATACATATCAGAAGACTTTCAAAGCTATTTTTCAAACATGAATTTGATTGGGGGGCGCCACATTGCTACACTTTTGTCTTGTTAATTTTATGTACGAATTTAGTCATTATACACTCTTAAATCTTATTCAGTTATTCATATTTTATTATCAGGAAAATTGTCCTCAAAGATTAAAAAAAATCTCAGATCAGGATTTATACACCAAAAATACAGTATGTTCCCTAAGATGGTTAAGATTGTTAACTTGATTCGCTTGGGAGATTGGATCAGGAAAGCACAATTCTAGATGTGCCTGGGCTCCTCACGGAGGTGTGACGCTGGGTACTAATATGGTCCCTGGCCCTGTGTCTCTGGCACTGTTCCTCTGCTCTGCCACACCACTGCCCAGCTGTGGAGCCACTCATTCATGGATCATGGACTGAAATCTGAAAACATGAGCCAAATAAACCATTTCTTCCTTTGAATTCTGTGTGTTGGATATTGGGTCCCAGCGATGGGAAAGCTGACTAATATATTCCTGAACTCTCAGGTACTGCTCAAACAGTAGTAATGGGAGGTCCTCAAGAAATAAGGTTTTCTCTCTACTAACTGTTAAGATGCTCCGTTTCTAACATCATATAATTAACTGATAGGAAAAGACAAAAAAAAAAGTCAAGAATCAGCAGAAATCAAAATCACAGTGAATAAAACCAAAAGCCAAAACACCAATTTTGTAGACCTGATAACTACTTCTCAATAATTAAGAATGTACTCTCTGGCCCGTCCTTTGCCCTGGCTCTATTTAGTTGGAGGCTATTAAAATAGGATTGCTTGTTTAAGCAGTAACTTTCTTTAAAGCTTTCATTGGGACATGTTTGCAGTATGGAATGGTTCCATCTATCATGGAGAGTCAGTACCTGCACGTAACACATCCAAATACTTCCTATTCCGCCATCCCCTCTCTTCCACAGCACTGACTTCTAGAATTTCACAGTACTCACCTTCCCCAGGTTTTCTCCCAACTTCATGTGTCAGATCACTACTTAGGTAATCAGACTAAGTCCCTGAATTGGGTCAAGGACTTGGGTTCTCTTTTCAGTCAATACAGACCATAGAGGGACTGTCACATCCTTGATCCTGTCTAAACTGGCAATCTTTGGTCATTTTCTCCAGCCAAGATCTCTGTCCTGTTTCCCTGAAGCTTCAAAGCAGGTATCTTACTTCAAGGGCATGGTCATTTGGTGCATAACTCAAATCACCATGTGCAGGCCTGAATTCATCATTGTCCATACCCGGCACAATCATCTCTTTCTTCCTTGGAGGATGCTAATTATTGTCCATGCCCCATATTATATTATATGCTCAGGCTTCATCCTTTGCTGAAATTTATTTATTTTCTAAATGCTGAGAGATTTCAATCTGCCACCTTGCTCAACATTATCATTTTCCATTTCAGCAGCTACCAACCTATCTCTGTTTCACCTGTTCTGTCTCTAGCTACACTGCTTTGAAGGTTATTGACAGATTTTCCTGTATTTCCAAGAGAATGGTTACATATTTCATCACATAGCATGATAATTGTAATTGGACAAATGTGTCGCTCACTTCTGCTGCTGCTGCTCCTTGCTGCCTTCTGTTCGCCATGCCATGAACTCTTTCTCCCCTGTGGTGCCCCTCTGCCATCCCACTCTGCTTTGGAAACAGTCAACTATGGACAAAAACCTCTATAAACTATAAGCTTAAATAAACCTTCCGTTCTTTAACTTTGGGTGTCAGATATTTTGTTCCTGCAATGAGCAAAGTAATTAAGACAATGTTCATCCAAAGTTATTATCAATGCATCAGAAATTATTAATAAAAATTCTGGAGAAACAGAAACTTTATAAAATATTCAATTCATTTAGTAATTGTAAATCCATTTCAGATTTAATATTGGCTTTGTAAAAATGTACTATATACCTTTAACTAATACACTGGAATACAAAGTCATTCCTTCACCTGACATTCTGAAGGACATCTCTGTGCTACAAAAAGGCACTGCAACATCCAAAATAAAATTCATCTATAACTTGCCTTTGATTCGCTACCTATTGAAGATTAATTTAAGACATTTGATATTTGATTAAGAAAGGTTAATGGGCATTTTAGCTATCTGTCCACTATTCTAGGTTCTATCATTGAATTAAATAAAATGATTCAAAGCAAAGTGTCTCACTGTACATTATTATTCCTACCCTTCATAGAAATTCAATTTCTGAAATTTGATTTATGTCATATTCTTTGACTTTCTTGTAGGTCACTTTAAAACTGCTTATTTGAATAGCATCTCAATGTATATAAAATGATTATTCTTAGAGTTTACTCTCCTTTAAAAACCCCTTAAGCAAGTATATTTACCAATTTAGAATCCTACTGCAGATCATCAGGTGACCAATATTCCCTCTTTCTCTTTTTATTACATTATATCCTTGAACATTTTAAAAATTGTTGACCACTTTTGCCTTTTGACAAATACATGAATTATGTAAGTCATTCAACAATTGTTTGGCGTTCTGTGTCACTTCTCATATAATAAACAGCTACTGAGGACTGAAGTGCTGAAGAAATTTAGAAAGGGTTTATCATTAAAGAGATTAAACATAGAATGAAAATATTAATTGTGAATTATAATCAAATGAATTATACCACATGGGGACCCCACAATTTCAATTTGGACTTGAGTAATGGAGCAGTGAGGTAGAGCCAGAGGGATGTCCCCTGAGAAATAATTGTGGACTGGACTGAGATCTGCAAATGGTGAAAGAGGTGGCATTGAAGAGTGATTTCCTAGCACATGACCCCAGAGGATATTTGAGATGACTCAAAGCAGCCAACAGATACACAGAAGAGAGGAAAAGGATATGGGATCTCCTGATATCGGGCACTGAAGGACAGCGTACAAAAGCAAAAGCAAATGCAGTCACACATAAAACTTGCACTCAGATTTGCATCCCTGAATCACATATTGTTTGGCTCATTCCTAATATCATTATATCTTTATGAATGTAAAATTCAACTCCAAATATCCACAGATAAAGACAAAGATCAACTGCTAAATGTGTAAACAGAAAAATAGACACTCTGCAGAGCTTATTACCATTAAATTTTCCAAATAACTTCAAAATTACATTAATATTGTGTTGACTACAGTCAGCACTATACCACGGTGTTACAAGAATATTAAATAGAAAGTTTCTCTTCCCTCTTTATAAGACTTCTATATTTAGTATTAACATTAATTCTCTTTTCTCTGGGCTTGTTCCCAGCTTCCTAATTTTCTTTTTCTTTTTATTTCATGAACTGAACCCTTGTACAATTACCCTTCCTCCAAGCAGTATAAATGGTATAATAAAATGTATTAAATGAGAGAAGGGTTCTTAAGAAATTATGCATAATCATCTCTTCACTAAGACCTAGTGTCATGTTATTTGCTTTAAATATGCAATCAAAATTTATTTTAAAACAGGAGCTCACTACAATAATTATGAACATAATAATTATAAAAATTAATGTATATGATAAATGATACCTGCTACACATCAATTTCTATACCCTACATTAATCAGTTCACTTAATCCCAATAATTCCATTAGGACATTGGGTGTAATATCATCATCATTTTAAGAAGAAAAAATTGAGCAGAAACCTAGACCAGCTTACCCAGGTCCTATATCTTATAAGCGACAAAAGCTAAATATTCAGGCTGTCTGACTCTGGAGTTCATATTCTGAATTACGTTTGCTACATGTCTCATCACCTGAGCCTCAACTAT
Organism: Heterocephalus glaber; assembly: GCF_000247695.1. The sequence goes on along the minus strand of NW_004624745.1, from coordinate 9,669,763 downwards.
GACACTGAGGTTCATAAATACCACAACCACATCACAGGCACTGTGCTGAGTTCTGGGGATAGAGAAATTGACAAGGTAGGCAAAGATATTAGTTTATCAGGTCAAAAGGCTTAGAAGGAAAAATGACAAATTATAACCTGTTCTGGCATAGATGAAATGCAAGAAGAAAATCTAATACTGTCTACAGAGGTGAGGAACAGTAACTTGTAGGTATTAATTTCTAATCTGAAGGGGAAATATTAATGATAGGCCAGGTACTACACTGGTTGCATAATTTTAAGGCCCACGACAAAATTAAATATGATATTTACTGGACTAAATTTATTTTAAATTTCATGAAGACAACAACAATACAATAAACTAAACAAGGTTCGCTTATGGGAATGGATCTCTGTGCAGTTACTCAGGTCGCACAACCACAAAGTTAGCCCTCCCCAAGCCAAAAAGGAGGGAAAATGAGAAGGACATGGGAAATATGTACAGGTGGACTTGAGGGAAAATATGACAGATTCAAAGAGCTGAAAGAAGCTTAATGAAGCTGCTACATTCAATATGAGTAGGAAGTAAGTAAGAGATGAAGGAGATGAATAAGTAAAACTACTGTAAAAAGCCTCAAAATGAAACAGGAGACCAATAACAATAAGACAAGATATTCAATGTCAGTAGCCATGAGAGAAATGTAAATTAAAACCACAATACCACTTTGGAATCATGAGAGATGCTGAATTTAAAAAAGACATAATAAGTGCTGGAGAAGACATGGAAAAATCAGAACCCTCATGTGTTGTACATATGTAAAATGGCTCAGATGTTTTGGTCTGAAAAGGTCTGAAAAGCTCAGATGTTTTGGTCTGAAAAGATCTGAAAGTACCTCAGAATGGTACATATAGTTAGCAATAATTTTCCCAAAAGAAACGATGTAAGAAAAGCTTGTAAATGAATGCTCATAACAGCTTTGTCAATAAAGTAAAAAATGGGAAGCAATCAACATATTCATTCACTAATATATAGACAAAAAGTCCATATAAAGAAGTATTTATCAGTCATCTGTATAAGAAAATATTTGATAATATTCCATATAAAGAAATGTTTGGCAATAAAATGAAATGAAGTGCTTACACATGTGGCAACATAGGTAAACCTTGAAAATCTTACTGTAAATTGAAAAAAGTAATATCAAAGGACAAATTTTGAATGAGAAGCATATTGAACAAACAAAATGTACAGTAATGGGAATAGGAAATGAGGACTGCACAACTCCAGAAATACTTTAAAGACTTTCAGAGAACAGGTTAATGGGTCAATTTATGCTATGTAAATTACATGTAAGTAGCACTGTTAAAAATAGAAACTAAAGAAAAAAGTTTTGGTGCTGTAGATGCTCTAGAAGAAGACATGAAAGGTTTCAGTGACAAAAATTAAGTGGATGCATTTGTAATTTGGAAAGATTACTAATTCTGCAAGATGAAACACCAGTTAGGGAGGTGCTTTGGATTGAAAGTTTGCATTTACACAAAACCCAAGTGCTGAAATCCTTAGCTTCAAGGTCATGGCGTTAAAAGATGGTGCTTTGGCACATGGTCCAGTGATCATGAAGGCAAATCACACATAACTGTGACTAGTGTCTTACAAAGAGACCACAAATACCCAGCCAACCCCTTCTACAAAGCGAGGACAAAGTGAGAAGACACCCTGTATGCATCAAGAAGATTGACCTTAATTGCAACTACTCTGCTCTGCCAGTATTTTGATGTTCAGTTTCCTAACCACAGAACCATAAGACATAAATTTTGCTGCTTAAAACCACCTCTCTTAAGTTCCTTCTTTAGAAAAGTTTAAAATAAACAGACTTGAGATAAACTAGTAGGAGCACTCGATGCAAGTGTTCATTGATAATGTACTGGGAAAAGGTAGTAGTTGTGTAAATAGAGAGAAGGGGTAGACTCCAGAAATACTCTGAGGTGATATTGTCATTGTTTTTTGAATGACGAGATGGGGAAAAAAGAAGGAAAGAAATATTTACAGGTTTCTGGATCAGATCCTTTGATAGGAAATATCTATATTTAGTAGGTTTTTATAGAAATTTATACATATGCATGTATATATTCTTACTGAATATTATCCCTTTTATTTTCAAAGTCTACATGCATTTTGTCCCATAGTAAATATTCTATACTTTAAAAATAGTATTTAGCCAAGTAGTGATGCATGTTTGTAATCTCAGCTGCTTGGGAGGCTGCAGCAGGTGAACCACAAGGTTCAGTCCAACCTGGGCAATTTAGAAAGACTCTGTTTTGAAATAAAAAGAAATGGGCCGTAGTTTAGTAGTAGAACATTTGCCTAACATGCACAAGGTCCTAGGTTTAATCGCCAGAAAGAAACAAAACAAAAGAATAACAGATATTTAAATATTAAAAGAAACAGATATTTAAAATTTAAATATTATGGTATTAAAGAAAAAGTAGAATAAGTAAGAAATTTTTATTTTAAAAATTAAATTATGCACATTGCAACTGGTAATTATCAAAATATTTATTTTTCAGAAAGTAATCATTAAATTTAATATTGCTCTCATGATGTTCTGTGTATTTTAATAGTATACTTAGGACCATAAACTAGAAACAAACAGGATAGATTAGAATACTAGCTAAGCTATATGGTCTCTTACACTTGGAGGTAAAGATTTACCTTGGCTATATCGCTATTTAATTTTCTATATGAAGGTATAGGAGCACAGTTTTCCTAGGGTTGCTATAATGATTAATTGAGTATATATGTGTAATGAGCATAGCATCTGTTGAGTAATGATAAGCTGACACAAAACATCTGGCATACAGAAGCAAAAAATAAATATATAGATTTTATATTTATTGGCCATTTAATTTGGTGTTTCAAAAGCATTGTACATGTATTTTACCTCAAAGAGAAATATGACTCTGCCATTCTTTCCTTAAACAAAAGTGGATTATTGCTAGTAGAAATTTTTCCTGGTGCTATGAATGAAATTCAATTATTAATGCCATTTTGACTATGAACAAAATAAAAGAAATTCAGTTAATGGAAAAATTAAAATCAGAATAAAGGACAACTGTAGGACAGGAAAATTACTACCGATAATGTTAAAACATTTCATATCACTGCATAACTTTGACATTATTGTTACCTACTATGGTCATTCATTGTAATTGTAAAGGAAATGTGTTTGTTCTATGCCTGATCATAATTTTGGGATAATTGTTGATTACACTTATTGAAAAAATAATTTCTTGTTCTGTGAGACTGTGTGAGATTTTAATGTATTAAAGACAATAAAATAAATAATTTACATTATGATTATTCAGAAAATTCACAACCCAGGACTGGAAGACTTAAATATGGGTTAGAGTAGAAAGCCAAGATGGAGAAGATCTCACTGATTAATGCATATAAAATTTTATTTTTTTCTCCAAGATTAAGAAATCAGGAAAATAGGACTATTTTGAACTCCCAATTTTCTAACTTTTATAAGTAAAATGAAGGAAAATATGAGCAAGCACATTTTAAGTAATCGATAAAGTATAGAGAAGCCAAGAAAACACTTAGTTCTAAAATTACATCCTATCTTAGAGTGAAACTTAGTTTCATATCACATAATAAGACTGTAGAACATAGAATAAGGTGAAGCATATTCTAAAAATCATCCCATTTGACAATGATTATATCATGGTCACATGAATTGTGATGATTTATACCATATAACTGAACTCACCCTATGAAGACTGATATCAACTTATTAAGCCACACTGCTTTGAAATAATACAAGTAGCCACTCATAAGTACATACTATACCATCTAGGCCTTGAAGAACAACCATAGGTCATATGCTTCAATATTTTAAATCCAACATTTAAGAGTATTTTCCTAACTAATGTAAATGTCAAAGTCCATTTTTAGTAAACAGATGAAGTTCAATTTAAAAAATCTTAGAATGGTAAAATATTGATTATTTTTGAAGCTGGATAATGCATACATATGATTTCATTGTGCTATTCTGTATTCTTTTGTTTAAATTTCCCTTTTATATTTAATATTTTATATTTTATTATGAAAAATTTCAATGAGCACATCACAGATGGGTATCTAGTCTTGTAGCTGTTTCCTGAATCAAGAGAACATGTGCTATGGTAAAAATCTATATGTAAGTACAGTACCTTCTGCTGCAGCCTAAAAAATCAGAAATCTCTGTATTGAAAGACACTGAAATTTTCATAACATTCATTTTGCAGACTTATCATAATACAGGTTGACTATTGCACAACATTTAATGACTATTTATTTTACCTACATCTGGCAAAAATTAAATGAGATACGCAAGCTCATTTCTAGGTACATAATAATTATGACATTTATGATATTTTAACATCAGTATATATTTAATAATCAGTGTCTGAGTACTGGTAATTTACTTCAGTTTATAAGCAAATTAGTTTAAAAAACAAAACAAAATGAAACAATGCCCAAGAGAAAGTAGGACAACAAAATGATATAAAATGCTTACAAAACTGCTTGACTATAGTATGCTGTTATCTACAGCCAAGATACTTTTCCTTTAGACTGCTTTTACATAAATTTCCATAAAACAGGCATTAGGAATTGTATCATTTGTTTCTCAACTTTTAGGGATCAATATGAGGTCTATCATGTTGTAAATTTTGTCTTCTTGTTAGTGTTGTTGTGTAAGGTTAGGTACTAAATCAGAACACTCTAAATAGAATATAACTGGAAAGAGAATTTCTGAAAGGTATTTTAATTTGTCATTAGCTCCACAGTCACAGTTAATTTCAAAGAAAGTAATACATTTTCATATAGTGACCACAATTTATCTTCAATATGAGAAATCTTTGTAGTTGACATGTCATTACTTGTTTTACTTTTATTGGACTGATTCCAAAAACTTGAAAATGTCTAAGCAATATATATGCAATTTTTTCCATTAAAAATCATGTTATACAAAAATATCATGTTATATTAAAAACATATCATTAAAAACATATCATTAATAACATCATTAATAACTGATGTGTGAATTAATGTCACATATGTTAGTAGTATAACACCAAATATATGCTCTTTTCTGCATATGAAGTCATGCTTCTAGTTTCACAAATTTTATTTTGTCAGTTGCAGTTACAACTGTGTGGAAAGTTCACGAAAGTGAAAATAATACAAATACAGCTATGCTTTGAACACGCTTCAGAATATCATGCTGTCTGAATCATATATCATTAATATTCTGTTCAATATTGCTTATATTTTATGGAAATATTTTACATAGACCATGAATAGAAATAAAAATTTGTCACCAAACACCAGTGTAAGAAAACGACAGTTTCATTAAACCATTTTCAGCACACATAGCAACAAATTACAACTAAGTGATGGTGGCTAAAATTTTAAATTATCAAAGACATATGAACTCTCCCCCTTTGCCCCTTTTCTTCCTATTTCACATTATCTCTTTTACCTTTTAGTCCTTATTTAAACTTTCAGTTTTTCTCACCAGAGAAGCTATTCAGTATTTATACATGTGTGTCCTGTTTATTTCATTTAAGAGTATTGCTTCAATGTGCAAGGGGAAGTGGGGGGAGTAGGGGAAAGGAAAGAAGGGTACGGAATTAATATGAGAAGGAAACCAAAGTCTTTGTAAATAGGGAGAGGTGGAGTGACTGAAGGGAGGGTAGGGGAATGGGGGAAAAATAAGAACCAAGATAATTTACACAAAGGTGCAAATTTCCAATGATGAATGTCATTATATTGTATAACTAAAATGTACCAATAAAATTAATAAAAAAGAAAAAAAAACATATAAACTCTGATGAAATACATTAGTTTGATTTAGTTTTTGGTTTCAGCTTTTTTATTATTTTTGTTTTATTTTAGGCTAACTTTTTACAAAGAATAGTAAAGTGAGTTTGCAAATATGTTCTTGCATTCTGTAAGTTATCTCTTTAGTCCATAATATATGAGAAACTGAAAATCCCAACAGAAAATGAACAAATTGCCTGACTGGAAAATGGACAACAGACCTAAAGAGGCATTTACAAATAGGAAACACACAAATGACAAACAGCTATATCTTAAAAAGTTCCACATCATGAAACACCAGAGAAATACAAAAATCAAAACCATGAGTTACTTCACTCTAGTTAAGTGCAGTATTTACAAAAAGACTAAGGATAACAAGTGCTAGTGAGTATATGGAGAAAACGGAACACACATGCACTCTTGGGTGAGGAGTGTAAATCAGGACAGTCATTTTGAAAGACTGTATGGAGCTTCCTCAAAAAAATTAAAAGTAGAACTATGAACATAATCCAGCAATCTTCCTGCTATATATATATTTAAAATATATATATATTAAAGATAACAGCATTCTCATATTTATTGCAGCACTATTGACATTAATCAAGAAACGGAGTCTCTTAAGTGTCTATCAATTGACAATCTGATAAAGAAAATGATCACACACAAACACATGCGCACACACACATACTAAACCACATACACCCACAGCAGAATACAATTCAGGTATACAATATCTTGGAATCCTATCATTTGTACCACACGGGTGGAAGTGGTGATCATTCTCGTAAGTGAAATAACCCAATGACGGAAAGACAAATACCACATAATCTCATTTATATGTGGACTCTAAAAACTGTTGATCACTCAGAGTTGAAAATAGAATGGTGGTTATCAGAGTTTGAGGAGAGTAGGCATAAAGGAGGCAAGAGAAGCATACCAACAGGTATTAAATTACAGCTATACAAGAGCAAGAAGTGCCGGTGTGATTTTTATGGAATCACTGTAGATAATGTATATTTCTAAACGGTAGTAGAAAGGATTAATGTTTGATGAAACAGGTGTATTTCTACTGACTGAAACACAATATATACCTGTACTGCAACATCACTTAGTACCACAATCATTTTTTTAATATTGTATACTTTTTGTATTGTATGCATCTGGCAAAATGTAAAAAACTACTTGAAAAAAAGAATACAATTGAAATGGACTGTATATACAAACCAAACCTTTAAATAATTGTTAGCACTCTTCAAATAGAGGAGAAAGATCTCTTCAGAGAGCATATGATACAATTTATAAAGATAATAAAACACTGCATAAGAGAAAGAGAACTGGAAATATTGAAATGTTTTGCACACACTTTAATAAAAAATCAGAAAGGTTTTAAAAATTCTTCTTTTTGGCATGAGATAAAGAAGGCAACACTACAACCCTAAACATAGAAAGGAGAAAACATACTATGAGCTTTATTTAAAAATCTCAAAAGCATATAAAATACATATTTCTATATTACATCTTTTTCTCTAAAAGAATTTTAAAAAGTTATGAGCTACAAGGGTTTGTGATTAATTTTTATAATGATATATGTCAATCACTAGGAAGTTAAAGTGAACTTGAACATTATCAATAAAGAAAAGTCTAGAGCAAGGGGCAGTAGAGACTCATGAAGGATAGGTAGTGAGAGAATTTATGAGAAATTATGGATATCATTGTTGCAGGTATAAAAATGACTATTTGTCATCATCAGACTTTTAATTGTGTGTTAGGGTTATGAAGGTAGGTGAAATTTTCAAATAATTTTACAAGACAGGTTTTTATAAATTTTACAAGAAGATATTAAAAAGTATACTATTTAATGCTTAAAATATGCGATATACTATGTCATAGTGTTATCTAGACAGCCAGTTAGTCATGTCTTATGCTTTAAGAAGAGCTGGATAAAGTTATAATAAACCTCTAATGTATTCTCCTCTATATTGCACATCAAAGTGTGCAGTTCCACTGCCTATTAATCACCCACATCTATATATGAAATCTATCATTGTTCCTGAATAATATTTTAATTTGCAGGTAAATTTATTACATAACAAAGCAATCAAAAGATTATATCTATTCCTTTAAATGTTTACAAATGGATATATGGATTGGCACTATAGATTTAATTTGCATTTTGGGGGGAGGAACTTTGGAATTAAATACAAATACATATATAAATCAATTATAGCCTTTCACATGTAGTCAAAATTATAACCTGATTTCTTATTTTGGAAGTTGAAGAACAGAGGCTTGCATTTCATCTTTAACTTACCTAAAGTATGCAACAGTTAATCGGAACGTATTCACAGCCTGTACTTATTAAAATCAGTAAGCTATCATATTTATTTAAGTTTGCTAGCTCAAAGGGTCTTGACAAATCGAAACATAATTAGAAACCATGTTAAGTGCATAAAAGTTTGGAATAGTTTTTTCTGCATTTATTATAGGAAATGTGTAGCCAGTGTTCTAGAAGGATAAACCATATATGTCGCTGAAAAGCCAGTAATGTGAAAAGATAGGCAAAGTGTGAATTTTCCTTTGGCAAAAATTAATTCACTTTAACGGTAAATTTTGAGGAAAAAATAAGAAGCAATCAGGGGTTAATAAAGTAGTCTGTCCTGTACAGTTATGTAGGTAATAGCAGGGAGTTTGCAATCCTATGAGTTTATTCAGGGATTCTCGAAGGAGCAGTTACATTATCTGGCTTGTTTTAAAAGGATCAATTTACATATTTATCGATATTTTAATGACAATAATCTGGACAAGAGTGGATATAACCAAACCTTTTAAAAAGTTTTTACAGTAAACTAGGGAAGTCATGATTATAGGTTGGACTGAACCCGTAACATTTGATTATAGAATAATAATTGCGTTAGGGATATATTTAAATCAAGAGTAAGATGATTTAGTAAACATTGAACGTGGGTAGAATAATACACAAGAGTCAATGACTCTAAACATTTTAAACCATTTAGTTGTGAAGAAGGAATCATTATTTAATGTGATTAAATTTCAGAGATAGGTAAGTAGATAAAAATTGTTCAGGGTTGGGGTGGTAGTTTAACTTTGAGATATTTAATATCCAGCTGACCCTGTTTAGATGGATATGGATGACAAGTTCAGTGTAGAGATTTATGGTAGAAATTTGGGGCTTTCAGAATCCAGCTGTTAATTAAAGTCATGAAAATACATAAGAAAATTGAAGGGGTAAGCATAGGCAGAGAGGTCCAAGAATGGACCCATGAAGTACAGTTCTTCATTATTTAGAGATAATTTTTTTAAATGATCAAAGATTTATATGAATATATAGTATGGTAAGAGAAAATTCAGGATAGTGAGCTAAAAACCAAATGGCATAACTGAAACAGTAGAAATTGTTTAACAGGGTCAGTGTTGCTGCTAGACACAAAAACAATGAGAATTGATAGGTTCCCATTAGGCTTAAGAAAGTGAAGGCTTTGATAAACTTGCCAGAGCATTACAGTAGACTGATATGGTCAAAGCCCAATTGGAGTATATTTAAGAGACAACTGGAGGAAGAAATTTGAAGAGATAAAGTTTAAACATTTTCAAGGGATTTTGCTGAGAAGATAGGAAAAAGAACAGATAGGTTTTCTTATCTATCTTTCTTTATATCTATCTACCTATCATCTATTCATCTGACTGTCTATCTCTCTATCTAATCTCCAAACATATAATTATATAAATACACATGAAAATGTATATGCATATTAAGAGAAATAAGAATATTTTTGAATGTTGGTAGAAATGATCTGTACCATAATTAGTACAGTGTGTATACATTGTTGGGAAACGATTATTAGATTTATGTTTATGATATGCTAGAGAAGATGAGATCTAGTATCTGCATAAAGACTTAGATATTTCATACATGATAACAGATTCTCAGCCACTGAGAAATGTATATTCAGATCATTTCCCACTTTTATTTGGATTGCTCTTCTGTTTTTTTTCTAATTAATTATTCTGGATATTAATCGTGTAAGTAAAATAGTTGGAAAGATTTTTCTCCCATTCTGTAGGCTGTCCCTTTACTTTGATGATTATTTCCTTTGTAGAATTTTTTTAGTTGGAAATAACATTATTTGACTATTTTTACTTGTGTTTCCCTTGCTTTTGGACACATCCTACCCCACTTAGAATAGCTACTACCAAAATGGGAACAAAAAGTGGTGGTGAGGATGTGGAGAAAATAACTCTAACACTTTACACTACATGGTTGATAGAAATGTGGTCCACTGTGAAGAAGAATGCAGAAGTTCCACAAAAAAATTGAAGAGAACTCTATCATTCTCTAGCCCACTTTTGGATTTAGAGCCAAAGGAAGTGAAACATTCCTACACTGAGATACCTATATTCTCATCTTTATTTTGGCACTATTCACCATAATTAGGATACAGAATCAACCTATGTTAACACTCACGGATAAATGAATAAAGAAAATCATTATTATCCCAAGAGACTGATGCAACATCATCACCCAGAAAGAGTCTCATCTAAGAGCTGTTTATTTTACCTACTAAATACATGGCTGATTAATTATAACTGCAGCTATTTCTTAACATATCTTAAATGTATTATATGAGAATCCATGAGCCAAGAGCGATGAATGCACTGCAATATCAATATTACAATGGAGGACAATTTTCACTGTAATAATTTCAAATTTATTTGTTAATTATCACGTTAATAATATTTTATGTTCTGGGTTTTTTTGCATGCTCAAACTTGAAAATGGAATTTATCAAAAGAATTGTTTTGCTGAAAGAATTTATTAGAATATATACTCACATATTTTCATAGATATATATACTTCTAATTTATTTTTCTTATTGATATTTTAAATGTTACATCCAAATGCCTCCACCGCTGTACATGAATTTATTCCAATTTATTTCATCCTTTTGTTTGAAATTCCTTAACATTGTTCACTAAAATAACACATGCTTATTTCAAAATTATATTTACCAATAAAGGAGTTGTTTTTGTTAATTTTGCTAATATTCACTGGTTTCTTGTTTCCTTATAATAAAACATTTTTAATATTTTTCACTCATAGCACATCATTGCACAAAAATGGTTAAATATTTACAGAATTTTATGGGTAGGATTTGGTATGTATAAGAAGAAAATAATATGCTATAAAACACATTAAATATGCTACAAAACATATGAAAATCACTTTATATCTTTCAGTAGCATTTTCTACATGATGATTTTTATAAAATTGTGAATTGCTATCACATCATTTTACAGTCATTGTTTTACAATATTTTATGTTGATTGTAGAGTTTTACCATAAAATTCTTACAAAATAGTAATTCACTAAAAAATGATCTGTCTAAAATATTTTAATTGTAAAATATTTTCTAACTTCTGAAAAACAGTTTTTAAAAGGATAACTTTAACACATGAGTAGACTCCTTTGATAATCTTTATTCCAGCTGTGGGCTGGAAAAAATGTCAGAAAGTTGTAAATGATTGAAAACCCACCTCTCAGCAAGCTTGGATGCATCAAGGAAGATTTCCAGCACAGCTAATTATATTCTACCACCTACATCAGATGGGGAATAGAAGTATCCATTTTGTCTATTGCCCAGCAGGGACCTATATTATTGCTCTCAGAGCACTTGCATGAAAAAATGCATTAGGTAGGATCTTTAAAATGTCATTCAAATAAAAAAAAAATCCTTCAGAACAGCCCATTATCTCTGGAAAGAAAAAAATATATACATAGGTATTAAAATTTACAGGTACCAGGATCTGATAGTATGTTCTTTGCTATTCTTCTCTATCATTAGAAATCGATTCTTTTTTTCCAATCTGAAGACTATATCAAATAACCTTAGCTTTTCATACCTGTGGAGTTATGTGCAGAAGTTATATTGTATAAAGAGAGTAGAAAAATTTGATTTCCATAAATACTCAGTTATTACAAAATATGAATTGAAAAATTAGTGAATATCTAAATTTAATAGGTGTGGCACATGAATAAAACTCTAAGTTAAAATTTATATTTACTGAGACAATTGAGGGACTTATTGGTTAAGGCACTGTTAGAGACTCTAGAGAACCTATAAATGGTGAGGTTGAGAAATATAGGAATTTACTTGAGATAACAGAGTAGGTAAATTAGTGTTGCAACCTCCATACACTTCTGTACTAGTCAGTGAGCTTTATTTTGTAAACTTGGAATACCAAAGCTAACATGATTATGAAACCACGAGTTATACAAATTAATTCAATTTATATAACATTAAGTGTTAAATAGCTACATTTGATATCAAGATTATAATAAATTTCTACATAAATACTTCATGAGGGCATATTGTGTATTTGTGTGTTTATATGTGTGTTTATGATGGAAGCAATATAGCAATCTCATACAGGCGATGTGCATAAGTTATACACACCAGAACAATCTGGTCATTTTAAAAATAGAGCTTTATTTCCTCCTTAATTAGTTTCTAAAATTTTTAACATGTACTAATTTTGTGTATTCCTGGGTACAATTCCTATACATGTCTATAATAAGTTCTGATGTACAAACCAGGGTAATTACATTTCAATTGCCTTTATTTTGTGTTTGAAACCTCTGAAATCCTCTTCTATTTATCAATAAAATTGGTAATTGTGAACTATAGGATCCCCCATTGTTTTCAATGCCCATCAATGAGTATGTAGATCAAAGATCTAAAAAGGGAGGTTTAGTTAGATCTCAGAGAGGGAGGATCATACAGGTCTACATGGACATAGCTGATTACATAACTCTTATGTACAAACATTATTAAAAACACTAGTCTGAATATTAAAATTTTGATTTCTTAGTAAGGCAGAATATCAGGAAAACTAAGATTATGTGTGATCTCTGGATGAAATAGCTCATCAAATAAAAATATTTTCTTTTAGACACTGATAATCCTGTAGATTATGCTAGACAAAATGAACAGAATGGATATTTTCTTATCTAGATCTGAATACATTTCATTATCAATAATCCCTGATTACTGGAAAATATATGCATTTTTGAAACATCAACTTTTTTGCCATATTATTACCCATAGAAATTAAGCAGAGTCTATTTCAACTACACACATGACTCCTTTAAATATTTGAACAAATATGTTACCAGTATTTGTTCAATCATTTGCTAACATATTTTATTAGGTTTATTTGTTTGTGTCTTTTCATTTTTGCATAGGCTTTTCTCCTTGACCTCTTTTCTTGGCTTATTTTTTCTTTTAATTTTTTAAACATTCTTCTCAAGAATTGTCCATAATTCCATCCCAGAGTGCACTTCAAGGATGATAATAAGATACAAGTAAAAGTCTACATAAAAGTAATAAAATATAACTGTAAAATTATGCTCAGATAGTTATTCTCATATATAAAAATACGTATATACTATCAATCATCCTGAAAGATAATGATCAAATTCTGACTTCATATGTGTCAGATTTTAGTTTTTTCTTTTTAGTAGTGGTTTATTTTTTATTAGTAGCTAATTGTCATACATATTGATAACATTCACAGTAGGGAATTTTTACCTATACATAATATATCTTGATTTTTCTTTTTTTTCCATTCCCAGCCCCTCCCTTCAGTAATGTTTTTTATAAAAAGGGAAGATACTAACAGTATCTTTTTGAAAAATAACTATTTGTGAATATTTCGGTCACATTTTGGTGACTAGGTCTTTAGAAAGGAACATTAAAAATCTTAAATTCCCTCTATTGTATAGTGTACTATCAATTAATAAGTTATGCCATTATATTTTAAATGTTTTTAAAATCACAATTTGTTTTATCAGCATGAAACAAGAGTAGATGCTCTGGTGAAAGCAGATATAGACATAGTTTGCAAGATGAAGAAGTACAGAGGTGTCCTCAGCAGGCAAGTTGACCTGTGACTCTGATGGCAAGAAAAAATATGCCACAACTACGTGTGGGGCCTTGCAACTTCATCCATACTGAAAATCAATATTTTGAATATAAAAGCTGCATATTTTTAAACTCCATATTCATAAAAAATGATCAATAACGTTTAATATGCTTTATTTAGTTCCACTGCCTCTCTTAAATTGTATTAACCATGAAGCAGAAAAAGTTTATTTCTCACTGATCTTCTTTTTGCCTAGAATAATGCATGCAAACAGAACAGCTCTCCATATTTGTTCATAGTTTTTAAGCAAATTTGGGGAAGTCACAGAGGAAATATTTGTCACATTAGTTCCTATCACTTTAAGATCATTTTTCTGCTTACATTTTATGAAAATTATCCTCAAGAACTTTTATTTGCTCAAGAATTAAAAATGGGAAAATTTAATGCAATCTTTACATTTTATAAAAATCCAGTAATTTTCAGTGCAGATTTTCATGTCATATGAAAAAAATCACTCCATTATGTTCTGCTTTTAATAAAAGTAGATTCAATAAATAATTTTTAAATTATGAAATTTCCTTAAGTATTTAGCAAAAGTGTTCTTTCATAAAGGGTGAGATTAAGTCATAAAAATAGTTGTATAATACATAATAAAGAATAATATCCTTAAGCATAAAATAATATGATCATGAATGCAGTGCTGCAAAAATACTTATATGCTGAGATGATTAAGCTCTTGGAAATTTTAAAGTATCATATTTTGTTCAGCTAGTTGTACCTAAGAAACTGCCTTTTTTATTGATAGACATTTCTTTTGAATTTATACTGATTATACAAAAAGATTTTTAAGTATGCTTTGTCTAGATCAAAGAGTGTAAACACATGGACAAAAATGTTGACATTTCTACACTATAAAAGTAGAAAGGGTCACTGATAAAACTATGACATTCACAGTTTTTTGTTTTTTGGGGTTTTTTTGGTACCAGGGATTGAACTCGGGTTCTTGCACTTTCAAGACAGATGGCATAACCACTGAGCTAAATCCCCAGCCCTATAAAACTATGACTTTTGCATACACATTCAAAATTAAATGTTGAAGTTGATTATTCCTACAGCAAATTCAAATTTAATAAAGCTTAAGTTTCAGTTTAAATATATCGTTTATCTGAATAAACAGTAAAATGGACTCAACCACAGTTAAAGTTGAATCAGGAGAGCTGTTTAATAAGAAAACATATTTCACAAATACATATTTTTAAAGAGAAAAAGAAAAATCCTGTGAGTCATAAAGTTTTGAAGTGATCTACCTTAGACCAAAATGAACATTTCATTTAATACTTTAGGGGAAAACAAATAAATAAATTGCTTTTGAAGTTGGCTCCTCTGCTTTATTAATTCAGTTAATGATGTAATTTTGAAAGGATCATTTCATGGTAAGGATTGAAATTAAATGAATTTCAATCACAATGATTTCTGAATAAACTCTGTTTCCATTAGTGAAGCAAAGCATATTTATTTACTGGACTGAAGAACTGGACTCTGTAACAGGCAGAAGGAAAATAGATTCTGTTCCAATTGAAGCAACTTTAAATATGTTCCGCTCAAAACTTTACAGCTAAATGCTACATCATGTTAATTCCAAATGATTAACTCCAGCCCATTTTTCTGAAAATGTGTCTGTGTACCATTAATGATACACAAGTTTAGGTCATGATTTGAATAGCATTTTAATTTATTGTTTTATATCAAATTTAATTCACATTTTAAAATATAGCTTGTATGTACATCATTTTTTGATTCTGTTGACTTTTTATGAAAAGGATTAATGAAAAATAATAATTCATTTTAAAGGAAAAAATAAGTGTATAACAGTCCAGGTGGCATGATAACATAGAAAAGGATGAAGCTGATTATCAAAAGATTACATTTTGAAAATTGTTGTTTTAAGATAGTTAAAACTTATTGCTATACATTACAAACACTTCTTATTTAAGATAAAGTAGGATTTTCTAAGTGGAGATAAGCCTATAATTTCCTAGTGGGACAAGAATAAGAGGAATAAAATAATTACAGATTCTGAAACTTAAGAGTATATAAATGACACAAGGGAGATGTCATCCAATAGACAATATAATAAGCACTTTATAATTATTATATAAAACATTCTATTCACATGCTTGGAATTGCTTACAGTTATGTTTACTATTTTATATGAATTCTAGAGGCAAAAAATTACTTCCTTAGCAGAACTTATACTTCTATTTAGTGCTGAAATTGAAAAGTAACAAATTCTATCCAGAAAACTGAAAGTAACCAGTTTTATCATATGTATATGAAATAATGATTTGAAAAGTTTACAAATAATTAAGCATTCTTAAGCAATACTGCTTCGTGGAGCACAGAAAGTTATGTATTTCTACCTTAATGGTCTGTTTAGATACTTTATAGAATTTGGAAAAGTCCATTTCAAATCAATATTTACTGCTACATTATATGAGAGGCATAAAAGGCCCAGAATAAACAAAACAATGATTGACTTCCTAGAGAGAAAAATTTGAAGATGTGGGAAAAGCTGTGAAAGAAGGGATAATAAAGATAATTAAATGTGAAATCTGTGACACTTTTGATACTGATTTTGTTTTTTCTAGTAAGAGACTCGCTTTAATTATTGAATAATGAAAAGAAGAGGTGGCAGGAAACGAGTAGACAGCCTCGCGAAGGTAGGAAAAGGATTGGAGGGAGGAGAGGGAAGGCAGAGAGAGGAAAGGAGATTGAGAGTAATCAAGATGTGTTGTGTGCATGCACAAATTCCCCAGAGTGAACATCATTAGCCCGCATTGTATATATACACTAATGAAGATACATTTATTTTACCATTGAAAATAAATAAAAATGTTTATGCAGAAAAAAGTGTGACATAAGAATCTGTGCTCTGCCAATATAGGAAGCTGGAAACCTCATTTGCACCTACATTGGTGGAGACTGAAATCAAATATAAGGTGGTAAGGATGAAAACCAAATGCAGACTCCTGACAAGGTCAACTTTTAAGAAGATGAAATACACAGTTCTAGAATTTAACAAGACAACTTCATATTTGAATCAGTGAATTAATATTGCTACAGATTATTGTAGAGTAAATTTCTTTATAGCTATGTTAGGAGAACATACTGTATGATAGTTAAATAGGAAAATTTATGAATGATGTTCCTTCATAGAAGACATAAGACCATGCTCATGAAAGTTTTTATCTGGTCTATACTGTGGCAGCAGTCATTGACATAAAGTAAACATGATTTTTTCACTTATAAAACCTCTCAAATTAGTTCAATATGTAATACTAAACAGACTGGATACTTTCAAAGATGATGGGAGATAATATTTCTAAATTGTTCATATTGTGTCTGAGATATCTTAATGCATGATTTTATTTCTTCATTAAAATGTTTTTCCAGGAACTTCTTATCATTAACCTTAGTTTTGTGTGCAGAAACTGAAATCAGACATAAGAAGTTATATGGCCAATAAAGTCCTAAAATGCGAAAGGCAGGGTGAAACTTTGGTATTTGTAATATTTTCCATAGCTTTCAATATTAATTCATCTTAATATGTTATTTTACATATGAAAAGAACGAGCGATCAATAGCAATGGTAATAAGGAATGATGTAAAGAAATTTCAGTTAAAAAATGATTACAGGATGTCAAAATCAACTGAAAATTCTTATTGAGTTTTTGCTAGTTAATAATGTATATGATAAAACAGACAATCTCACAAATTCCTCATATCCAAACTTTTGAAACAACTAGGGATTTATTCAATAAACAAAAGCTTTTAATGTAAAAATTTATGTTGCTCAGTAAGTACATTAAAACATTAATGCATGCTATTTCATACATGATAACAATTTTTGAGTATTTGTTTAAACTTTCTTGCATGCATCTAAATCTTACCTTTAAGTAAAGTGTCAATAAGCAAAAGGCAAGAGGTTCTACTTTTTATACACACATAACACTTGAAGAAAACTCCATAATAATCTGTTAAGACTAAGCTATCAATTTAATGAAATGTTGGACCACCCTAGCATATTAATAATATTTTAATGGCAGCACAATCAATAGTACTTATCACCCTTAAGACACATTTGCTATAAATAGTAAACAAAATGAAAATATTAAGATAATGACAACTAAATAAAATATAAACAAAATAATATCCTGAGAAACACTGAATTTTGGAAAAAGCTTATAAAGCAAGTGGATATATTTTCATAAATGCTTGAAATTTGAATGGTTTTTAAAATCACATTTACTAACTGTAGGGAAACTATTTGAATTATAGATAAAAGTATAATTACTTTTATTTATTTCTATTGGGGTTCTTTTGTTTGCTTTTTTGCATGTTTGTTTGTTTTGTGTGCTACAAGAGACTAAAGCCAAGGCCTTCACTTTTCATGTATGTATGTATGTCTGTACTTATTTATCTCAGACAAGCTCTTGCTATATTGCTAGGTTGCCCAGGCTGGGAGCAAACTTGGAATCCTTTGCATCAGCAAATAATGCAAGTATTGTAGGCATGCACCACCATGACTGGTTGAAAGATTTCTGTTTTGAAGCACATTATTTTTGATATTTCTACCATACTTTTCAAGAATATTTTATGGCATATTAATATGCTTAGTTTAAAAGTTCAATATCTTCCAGAAAGTAAAGAAGGATTATTAGCTTCAAGACCACCATAATATGGAAAATGTCATATAAATCCATAATGCTTTTTCTCAGAACCATTTGTGTGAAATTAATATGATTCTATCACTAATTAAACCTGCTTGGATTATAGCATAAAATATCAGTTAGGAGAATGTAGTGGTCAGCAAGTTACTACCATTAAAATTTTAACTATGCTTGTTGAAAGGAACTTTGAAATATTAAGAGAACCATTTACTTCATAATACAATAATGTTAAGATTCTGGATTGTTACTTAAAGCAAGGAGATTTAAAAATTTTCAGGGAGAAATCATCACAAGAAATAATTTTTTGAGGGGAGAGGGCTGCGAAAGGGTCTTATTGTATAGTTTGGCTTGCCCTTGAACTCACTATGTTGCCTGAGCTGGCCCTGGACTTGTGGGAATCTTGCCTCAGCCTGAAGAGTGCTGGGATTACAGTCATGCATCACCATGCCCAGGTACAAGAAATAATTTTTATAGGTGCATATTAAAAATGGGATAATTTGTTTACTGTCTAATTTATTAAGTAGCACAAAATAGAAGTATGTTATTATAAATAATTTTCAAAATGAAACAATTTCGTCCAACTTTTAAATTGTATTTAATTGTATGGATGGGAATATCATTTAGATTCATTTTAACAGAATTCTGAGGGACTATGTAAGCATTTATTATGACACTGAGACATAATTCAAATCCAGATGTCCCTTACAGCCTGTGTGATCTTAGACAAATCACCACATTTCTTTGTTTCTTTTTTCTTAAATTCTTTTATTGGTACATTTTAGGTATGCAATACATTTACATTTATCTTTGGATGCTTGTACCTGTATATGATGTATCTTGGTTCTCATTTTTTCCCCATTACCTGTGTGCCCTTCACCCCTAAACACTTCCCTATTTACATACTTCATTTCCTTTTTTTTTTTTCCTTTCTCATAATTTTTCCTTTCCATTCTTTCCTTTCCCCTTCCCCTCCCACCACCCATACCCCTTTGCACCTTTTCCTATTTCAAAGAATCACTTATTAGTTATTAATCATTTTAGTCCTTATTTGCACTCTCAGTTACTCACACTAGAGAAACTATTCAGTATTTACACGTGTGTCCTGTTTATTTCACTTAAAAGTATGGCCTCAATATGCATCCATTTAGCTATAAATGACTCTAGTTTCTCTTTCTTTATGGCCAAGTACTACTCCATTTTATAAAAAACCCACATCTTCTTTATCCAGTTTCCAGTTGATGGGCACTTGGGCTGTTTCCAAGCTTTAGCTATTACAAACTGTGCCACTATAAACATGG
>NW_004624745.1:9581838-9647280 GCF_000247695.1 Heterocephalus glaber | reverse complement strand
CTAGCATGTGGTCTATTTTGGAGAATGCCCTGTGTGCAGCTGAAAAGAATGTGTATTCTGATTTTGTGGGGTGGAACACTCTGTAAATATCTATTAAGTCCATTTGTTCAATAGCTTGGTTCAGTTCTAAAATTTCGTTGTTAATTTTTTGTCTAGATGATCTGTTTATTTGTGATAGTGGGGTACTGAGGTCTCCCACTACAACTGTATTAGTCTTTATTTGGTTTTTCATGTCCATTAATATTTGTTTTGTATAGTTGGGGGCATTTGTATTTGGTGCATATATATTTAGGATTGTCATCTTTTCCTCTTGGATTGTTCCCTTCACAAGGATGTAATGACCATCTTTGTCTCTCTTAATTAGTTTTGGTTTGAAATCTACTTTGTCTGCAAATAACACTGCTACCCCTGCTTTTTTCTGGGTTCCTGTTGCGTGGTGAGCCATTTTCCATCCTTTTCCTTTCAGTCTATGAATTTCTTTTTGAGTTAGGTGTGTTTCTTGTATACAGCATATTGCTGGATTTTCCTTCTTAATCCATTCTGTCAGTCTACTTCTTTTGGCTGGTGAATTGAGGTCATTAACATTGATAGTTATAATTGAGAGATACTGACTCATCCTTGTCATGACGTTTTACTGTTGTTGGCTCTTATTTCTTTTTCCCCCTTTCCCTTTAGTTTCTTACCTTGTCTGGTGGCTTCCCTCTGTTGAGCCTCATGGAGTTGTGACCTTCGTTGCCTTTTTGTAGGATATGGCTTAGAATTGTTCGGAGTGGTGGTTTGGTGTTCATGAAATTTCCAGGTGTTCTTTGTCATGGAAGTATCTAATTTCCCCATCAATTTTGAAGATAATTTTGCAGGATGCAACAGTCTAGGTTGGAAGTTATTTTCTTTTAGGGCTTGAAATACTTCATCCCAGGCTCTCCTTGATTTGAGGGTTTGTGTTGAGAAGTCTGCCATGATTCTGATGGGCTTTCCTTTAAAGGTGATTTATTTCTTTTCTCTAACTGCCTGTAGGATTTTGTTCTTCTGTTCAGTTTCTGGGATCTTGATTATTACATGTCTAGGTGTAGATTTTTTTTTTATCACGGCGGGGTGGAGTTCTATATGCCTTGCTTATCTTGTCCAATTTCCCTCCTGTGTCTGGGAAGTTTTCTACTGTTACTTCTCTGAACAGGTTTTTTATGTCCATTGTACTTTCTCCTGTTTTTTCATGGACTCCTATCAATCTTATCAATCCTATCAAGTCTTATCAATTCTTATCAATCCTATCAAATCCTATCAATTCTTCTTTGTATCATCTACCGGCTGTTGAATTGATTTCTCATGGTCCCTTACTATTTTTAAGAAATCTGTTTTCATGGTCCTTCACTGCAATCCTGTCTTCTATATCTGATATTCCATCTTCAGATTCTCTTAATCTGCTCTGCATGCTTTCAATGGTGTTTTTAATCTCCTGAGTATCTGTTTGAATCTATTTTATGAATTCCATTTCTTTCTTATGTTGGGTGATCATGGTTTCCATTTCTTCCTTATGCTGGGCATTCCTGGCTTCCAGTATGTTTCTGAGCTCAACTATTTTTTTTATCAGTTTCTGTTCTAGAGCCTCTAATAATCATGTCTTTCACTCTGCTCACCATCTCTATAGTTATCTGGGAGATTATTTCTGCTTTGAATTTTTCTAGAGCCTCATTCATCTGTTTTGTTACTTCCTGTGCTATCAGTTCAAGGTGTCCAGGTGGTTGATTATCAGACTTTTGCACCTCATTTCTCCCAGAAATTGCCTTTTGTGGGGTGGAAGTCTGGGTTTGTGTCTTGCTTAAATGCCTTCGCATTTTTGTTTTTGGTACTGTCCCTGGTTTAGTTCCTGGATTGATATTATGAAGTTGTTTATTGTAAGTACCTTTGTTGGTCTATTTAAAACACTTATGGAATGATTGCTTCTCAGAGGTGTCTACCAGATATAGCTGGTCTTTAGGTTTTGAGTCTCTAAAGACTCTAAGGCTATCTCATTTTCATTACACCAGAAAGGAAAACTGTTTAGATCAATCATGACATCTTAGCCCAAGTCATACAATCAGCAACACCATAGCATCAAATACCTCTTAGAGAATGACAATTTGTGGTAGTTATTAATTTATCACCTTTAAAAAATAAAGGGCCTCCTTCAAGGTGTGTCTCTGTGGTCACAATAGACAATGTGGGCAGCAGTGTGCAGTTATAGGTCAATGAGTCTCAGTAAGCTAGTCCCAGACCTGTGAGATTCAGGCAGATTTCTGGTTGCAAGTTCCAAGTTGAGCTCCCTGTCTTCCTACAGGGTTGCACTCTGCAAGTTTCTACCGCAGGTTTCAGCTGCTTTTCCCCTGAAGAAAATCCAGTTTCCGATGGTAGCTATTAATCCCCCCAATTTAACAATCACGGTGGTCTGGTGTGCCTTTATTACAGAGATTCCCTTCACTTTTCCAGTGGGCTTGTCTTCATCAGGGAGCCTGAGACAGGCACTCTCTCTGTTGTTCACTTCTGGAGCTCAGGACAACGGCTTTTGTCCACTTGCCTCTGCAGTGTGTAACCAAGTAGCTGCACAGCCAAAAGGCCAGCGGCTGGGGGTGGGGATGGGGGTGGGGGTGTGTTGTTGGAGGTGCCCCTGAGGCCAAGCCGTCAGCTGGTGGGCCTGCCCGGGGTGGGGTGGGGGGTGTCCTCCTCACCCTGTCCTGGTGGCTGTTGTAAAGCTGGTGGAGCAAGCTGGAGCAAGCAGGTCCCGGTCAGCCTGCAACCGCTCAGCCCCGCTTGGCGCTGCTGGCTCTGTTCACCCCAGCCGTCAGCTGGTGGGCCTGCCTCGGGGTAGGGGCGGGGGTGCGGGGGGTGCGGGGGTGGTCCCCCGCACTCTGCCCTGGTGGCTGGTGGAAAGCGTGGTAATCACATTTCACTGCGTCTGTTTCCTCTTATATAAGCATTGGAAAAATAACTGGATCTAGCTTATGGGGATATTTGAGATAAACTTTTAGAAATGTAAATTTAAGAGATGGTCTTCATATTTCCCACATACATATCTACAATGTGATTAAGAATCCTTTTCCATCAAAAGGGGCAATCTAATTTTTCTTGCCTTGGATTTTGCTTTACAGTTGATTATAATGAGGCAAAAGTGGTATATGATTTCAAGAATAATTTGGAAAAGACTATTTAGTGTCTACCTGATCTGAACATCTTGAAACACTTCCTCTGGAAGGATCCCGCCAACCTTCAGGAGAGACTATCTGGAGACAGTCCTGCGGCTGAGGCTGTAACTAGACGTACAGCACCAACAGACAGCTCCAACGTAGCTCACTGCCCATAGCATGAATGGAAAGCCAGCCATGTAAATGAGCCAGTTTGGCTTTGCTGCACAATTGACGGTTCCTTCTCACATCTACAACTACAGGCCACATTTTAGTGCATGCATATTAGAGAATCCATGTGACAGCCACTCAGCTAAGCCTTATTCAAATTCCTGATTTACGATTGAATGACCTACAGCAAATGGCTGTTTTATGCCACTGTGTTTGGGAGTCATTTATTATACAACAAAAATACTTCAAAATAAATTCAGCTAACGTGTTGGATGGGTGTGAAACTGCAATCAGCATGATGTTTGTTGGTCAATTACCACTTCTCATGAGCTTTTAATATTTATTCTTTAGGAAGTAAACTCTTTTACCATACAACTCTTGGACTTTTCAACTCCCTTACTTACTCTGTCCTGTAAGAATTAAAGAGTTATCTAATTGGTTCTGTGGAGATGCAAACTGGATAGTTTTCCCTTATCACTTCTTTATTTCTTTTCATAAATTACCTTCTCACCGAGGCCACTAGTTCTCTCTTAGTATCCCAAGTGATATCTTTCGAATCTCTGTATCCACAAGGGAGGGTCAAGCTGAAAGGTCTATGGCTAATAGGAACTATGTTGGGTATATTTATTTGATTCTTCAGTTCAGTATAAAAGCATTCATCTATTATTTATGAATTTGCTCAAACTAAGAATAGTTTTAAGTCATTTGATACTAATTTCCACTTACTTATTTAATCTTTTGTGAAAACTGATTGTGAAATTACTTAAGAAAAATGAAATTTTTGAGAGTCCCCTTTAAAAAATCTACAAAGATAATTATATTCACTAAGTATATCGACATGTTATTGGATGACTTTATTACACTGAAGCCCATGACACTGAAGATATTTCTTTGTTTATTAATCTACACATTTGCAATTTCATCAGAGTTAGTATATTCATAATGGTAACATTTGTTAGTGTTGCATTTCCCAAACTACTATCAGGAGTTCAACTAATTGATAAGACTATTTTCCTGTTAAAAGAATTAGCTGTGGAATTTCATCTTAGCTAAATGCTAAGAACTGTTTTCTACAGTATGGGTTGGAATCTGTATAACAACAGGCAATGAGGGTATTAAAAATGCTGTCTAAATTCTTGAGCTAAGTTGGAGGTTAGGAATATAGAATCTGAAAACCATAAGGATCTCCTAGCAATTCTTATAGAAAATATAATTTAATGCCTCATGACCAGTCTGACAGGATCACAGTATAATCTGCAATAGATAGTATTCAATTAGATTTTAGGTATCAGACTTTAGGGAGTCTATGAGCAACCAGAATTTAATCAGAATAAGAACAAAATAAACTGTGCTTCAGAAACTGTGTAACATGATGATGAAAAACATGTATTCAATACTTATGTGAGACATGCTGACATACGTTTTATATAGTATTCTTCATGTTCCTTAGAAAAATATAAAAAATAAGAATTATTGTCAGCATTTTAAAAGTGAAGAAGCTCATATTAAATAATTCAATAATTTTATTGATACTGAACTATCATAAATGGCAAAGCTGAAATTCAAAACTACATTTGTCTTCCTTCACAATTTAGTTCAACAATTCATTTTTCTGATTTTTGTAGTTGAAAAAGGTAGAAATATTAGGAGAAAAAAAAGACTTATTGGTATCCTGAAAGTAAGGGAGGAATCTTAAAATATTTTTGGAGAATTGCCATAACAGAAAAAACTAGCCATAATTTCTTTAGCCATTGGTGGAAATTTGAAGAAAAAGCATATTTGGATTTTTGTAATTGCTTTTTGAAAAATAATCCAAGATGAAAAATTTAAATATGTATTATTAGATATAATCCTTAGCAAACAATCTAGAGGATTGATTACATAGGTGGAAGAAATTTCTGCCTCTAGCTTGGTGTGGCCTAAGACATAGCTACTGGAATAAAATATCATAGCTTCATACTCACTTGCTAACATTTCATTGATAAAATAACTGAGTATAATATAGATCTTTTTCTCAGAATATAAATAAAAGAATATCAATTAAATGCAGCATAAAAGCCAACTTACAACTTTTGAAATTTTTTAGTAGACAGGAAAATACTTGAAAAATACAATAATAGGAATATAAAGGTAAAAATAATATGGGCTAAGAGCATGAAAATAATTGTTCTTAAGTGGCCTAATCCACAGAAATGTGTTCACATGAAATATGGAAACAGTCCTCCAAATTTTTAGACGTGTAATTTTGTTTTGACTTTGTGAAAATTTACATCTTTTCAGATTTGACAATTGTGCCAAGCCAGTACTTACAATTTTTGGTTTAGAAAATATTAAAGCAAACTCTATAATAATTACTTCAGTGGCCAGAAGACTATCGTTGTCATTCACATTCCACAAATTTGAAGTTCAAATTGAAAATATAAAAGAAATATATTGAAACATTGCAACTATTACCCAAAGAAGAGGCACGAGGACAGTAAAAGAGAAAATATTATGTAGACAAGAAAGTGATTCTTTTCTGCCAGTTTATAAGATTAGCATATTTTAAATACATTATGATAAATTGAAGGAATAGAAAATATAAGAAGGGAATGGAATTAATATGAGAAAATGAAAAAATGGAAACAAAGTCTTTGTAAATAGAGAGGGGTGGAGAGGTTGAAGGGAGGGCAGGGCAATGGGGAAAAAATAAGAACCCAGAGAGATTATGTAAAAGTACAGATTTCCAGTGATGAACGTCATTATATTGTGTACCTAAAATGTACCAATAAAATTAATTTAAAAAGATAAATTTCAAAAGAGACACCAGTGCTATGTACTTTAATCTGTTTTAAAATGATAGCAGAAAGTTCTCCTGTGATAATGAAGAAGGTTGAATTCTATGTTCTATTGTGTTCAGTAGCATTACATGTTCTTCCTTTATTAAAGAACTTATACTATTTCATAAAAAAATGTAGTATAGAGAAAATGATTTCAAGTCTTCCTACTAAAACGTTAATAAGTCTACTTTTGAGATATGCATATATTTTAAAATCAAACATTTTGTGGAAATTAATTAAATTTAAATGAAAAACTTCAATATTGAGGCTGGGGATTTAGCTCAGTTGCACTGTGCCTGCTTTGCAAGTGCAAGGTCCAGAGTTAGATTTCGGTGAGGAAACAAACAAAAAACAAACAAACAAACAACTACTTTAATATTGAATACTCACCTAAAAGACTAATTTTCTAATATTTACTAATATGAAATGTAAATCCCACTATGTCATTACATCATTACCTCTTTTTCTCTGTCATTTTTGTGTATATTTGCAGTTGAAAAGAAATAAAAATCCATATAGTGTAATAAACACATGGTCATGGTTAATTGATTTCTAAATAACTTGGATGCATTCTGGTGAAAGTTATCAAAATGCCATACTTACTTGTGCTTATTTTTCTTTTTTGATTCTAAATTATCTGAAAGCACAAACCTACTTTTCAATTGCATGAAAATAATTAAACATTTGAATGATAGCCAGAATTTTTAAATTATTTTTATGTACTTATCAAAGGTGCAATTTTGAAATTATAATAGCATGTATTAAAGATTCAATGTACACTAAAAGTCTATGAAACAACCTAAAGAGCAACACAATTAACCTAAGAATTCTAATTTAATTTTCAAAATTATATACATTGACATTTTCCCATCTAAAGTTCTTTTAGGCTAACTCTATGGTAGAGTAACCTTTTGAAAAATTAAAACTGATCTGAGCAAGTTACTTGTAAAACTGTAATGTAAGATTTACCAGTGTTGAAAATTCTGGAAATCACAGTGGAACTGGAATCTATTATACTGGAGTTGCGGTTACCTTATCACCTTCAGAAAATGTGATGCCATCCACAGCTCTTTTCCAAGAGATTTCTGGAATAGGTTCTCCTTCTGCCTCACAGATGAGTGTGACATGACCATTCTCATATGTAGTCTCATTTTTAAGCTGTATTATGTGAGGCTGTACTGTAAAAAATGTATACATTACTCAATTGGCATTGGAGTAAAAGTATCATTATTCAGACTGAAAATCCATGGTAGGCACTTAAATCCCCATTAATATAGAATATGACAACTCTGTTACACCAGCATGTTTTGCTTTATGAGAGATGCAAAAGAGCTGCAAAGAATGGGACAAAAATAGCTTTAGAAATTAATACCCATTTATTACCATTTTTAAAATAATTTGAGCCAGGTATGGTGGCCAACACCTATAATCCCAGTTCTTGGGAGGCTGACACATGAAAATCACTGTGAGTTTGAGACCAGCTGGGGCTATATAGTGAGTTCAAGGACAGCCTGAACTACATAGTGTGACCTTGTCGAAAGAAAGAAAGAAAGAAAGAAAGAAAGAAAGAAAGAAAGAAAGAAAGAAAGAGAAAGAAAGACCAAAAATAATTTGAAATAGTTCAAAAACCTAAATAAAAATTATACTGCATTTGAAAATTTTCCAATTTAAATTACCCTATTTTGTTCTCTGTTAAAGCCACCAAGTTAAAATTTCCATTTATACCCACATATGCATGTATATACCTAAACACACACATATGTATTATACACATACATATTGTACAACTATATGGCAGCTACTTAATGACTGTCTCTTAATTTCAATAAGAGTTTCACCAGATGAAACATGATTAATGTATCTTGAATATATGTTATTGAAATTAATTATGGTTAAATATATATATACTACCTATTATTATACCTATTTTTTCTGATCAATTTGTCCCTTAATTTACCTTGGCAATGTATTAAACTATGTATTTATTATAACTTCTATGAAAATAACATTATGTACACTAATTAAAAGTGCCTTAATGGTAAAAAATGTCCTTCCATATGTTTATATACACAGAGGTTTATTTTTCAACATTGTCTCATCTGTGTTTCTTAGCTGTTTAGTTAAAACATAAAATGAATAAAAGTCTAAAAGCTAGCACATGTGATTTCAGTACAAGTAAAATTTTTTAATATTTTGATACAAATAACCAAGAATATAAATAGTTATTAATCTCAGAAAATAATATTCATAATATCAGAAATGTGCCTTATAGAGTTTTCAACAATTTCCTTTTAGATGCATATGTGTGCATATGTGACTTTGTGAAAAAATAAACAAAAATTTGTTCCATTGCATTAAAAAATCACTACATTTACTAAAGGCAATATTTTATGGTCTTTTTTATTTGAAAGGATGAAGGTATCACAATGTCTTCCATTTATATCTTTTTCTCATTTAGTGGTAGCCTAATAAAAATAGAAGTAACTATATAGTATTTCATACAGGCTCATGGAAATAGACTGAGAACAATATACTTTGTAATTAAGTCATAAACTACCATTTCTTATTAGTTTTTTATGATGAGTAGAATTTAATCTATTAAATATTTTCAAGTGGGAAATACTATTAGAACAAATTGAGGACTTTCTATAATTTCTGAGTGTCAAGATTATTGATCATTTCTTCTTTGTGAATTTAAACTCAAGGCTCTTAGCCTTCTCTATTTCTTTTCACTAAAGACTTTTATATAAACATAACAGTCAACCTTATCCTTCTCAGTAACACTCCAGAACAATAATTCTATTTATAGTTTTGCCTAATTTACCCAATTTCATATTCTTTTAAAAAAATAAAATATTAATAGATTCTGGTATAGTGCTTTGTTCACTGCACTAGAATATAAACATAAAATTTCTCTGGTTCAAGAAAAATGTTTCTATTACCTCAACCACAGAACATACCAGCAAAGAGTGGGTCCACCATGTAATGCCATTCATCTTGTGGGCAATGTTTAGGAGTACCCCTACACTAACCATTACAAGCACTAGCATTCTTAGTTCCATCAATTTCACCCTCCTCCTTTTCCTTCTCTTTTCTCTGAAATCATTTTGATAAGATCTTTAGATCTAACCACCCCCCACCAAGGTCTTGCATTCAGATAAGTCTTTTGGAAGGGATTGGATCGTGGGGGGTGTGCTACTCATCAGTAGATTGATGAGTACATTGATGAGTTCAGAGCTGACTTTGCTATTCAGGGAAGGGCAGAGTTGGAGGAGGTGGATAAAAGTATTACCTGAAAGGGTGTATTCTTGTCCCTGGCATCTCCACTATCTCTGCTTCCTCCCTTCTATGATATGAGCAGTTTTCTCCCACTGGGCCCTCCCACCATTCTGGTTCTGCTTGGTAATGAACTGAACCAGAAAATACCTTTCCTTCTTTAAGTTGGTACTTTGACCCAGAAATGGGAAAGTAATAGAGAAAATTGGTGTCAGGAGTGGGTCACTGTAGTGACTGTAGGAGAAGATGTGCCTGAGAAAATTTTGGAACTGGTTTGTGCTAGGAGTTTGGAGAGCTTTGGTGATATGGATTAGAGAAGCCTTAGAATGAAATAAACAGAGCTTGGTACATGATTCTGTTTGGAGCTCAGGAAACCAAAATTCTGATAGGAATGCAAACAGTAAAGGCCAGATTCAAGAGGTTTCAGGTGAAATCAAATACTCCACTGACAACAGGACTAAGGCTCTGTGTATTATACTCTGGCTGAAAATTTGTCTACATTTTGCCCATTCTCTGAAACTTTGCAGGAGAATGAGATTAAGAATAGTGGACTAATCAACCTGGTTGAGGAAATTTCAAAGCAGCCTAAAGTTCTGGCTGCATATGGATACTTCTGGTTGCTTTTAGCCAGATTTATAGTGACATTCAGTAGTAAAAAAAAAGCTGACAGATGTGCAAAGTTTGCAGTTTTGTCAGACAGGAATCACTTGGAAATTGGGCCATAGGAGTGCATGGTTATTGAAAAGATTAGCACTGAGAAGCAGTCAGTTACTTTGCATGAAAACAAAAGGAAAAATTGACTGAAAGCATCATAGAACCAGGTCAGACACAATTCTCTGGAGGCTCAAAGAATTTAAGAGCATAAACTCTTTTAATAGACTTAGCTTTGAACGTTCAGGGCCACAGAGAAAAGTGCTTCCTATAGTTCAGCCATCTAGAGTTCAACCACTCAGGCACTCAGAGGCACCCATGCTCCAGGCATAATCCCAGGGTGTCAGGCTACTGCTTCAACAGTAGAACATTATGTCATCCATGTCCTTCTGGTTTTGAAGTAATGTAGGATGCAAATGGTTTAGGGATATAAATGCTTCCACCTACATTTCAGAAAAGGCCAGAATGTCCAGGCAAAAATGTGTAACATGGTCACAGTACCTTCCAGGTGTTTCTGAGATGGTGATGTACAAAAAAATAAGCTGAAGGTACAATGGGCACCCCAGGAAGCTGAACATGCCAGGAAGATGGAATATCTTCTAAGGACAGCTGTGGGCAGTAATTAGAGTCCACCCAAGAGAGAGGATGTGTGGGATGCAATAGGGGATTCTGTAGAGAAGTGAGGCCACTCAAGCCATTTAGAGCTAACATCTTACCACAACTTGTCCCAGGCGTTGGACAGGAAATGATAGGATTTAATGTTTACCCTGTTGGATTTTGGTCTTGCTTTGGTCCAATATCTATGTCCCCCTCTCTCCTGTTTGGTACAGAAATGGTTACCCTGTATCATTTTATGTTGAAAGTACTTGTATTTCTTTATGTTTATACCGGTTCTCAGTTAAGAGTTTGCTGTGAGTCTCAGAGAACATGTTGGACATGGACTTTTTCTCCAATGCTGTAACTGTTAAGACTGAAAACTCTAAGAAATGCATTAAACGCATTTTATTTAATGAAATGAACATGAGCCTTTGGGGGACCAGGAGTTGAATGTTAAGGTTTAGATCTAAAAAGTCCCCCAAATGTCATAGATTCAGAACTAAAGGCTTTGGATGGTTACTGGGTCATGGGAGTACTACACTCAGAAATTGATCAGTCCATTGATAAGTTTGTAACTCACTGTGCTGTTCTGAAGTGTGACCTGGTCAGAAAAGTTGGAACACTAGGAAGATGACCTGGAAAGGTATATTTTAATTCCTAGCCCCTCTCTCCTCTCCCTCTGCTTCTGTCTTCCATGATGTGAGCAATTTTCCTCCACTAGGACCTTCTACCATGTTTTTTCTCTCTTAGAGCCTCTTGACTATGGACTCTACCCACTGAAAAAAAGCCAAAATTCACTTCTCCTTTTAGATGTGATTGTCAGGAATTTTGTCCAAGCAGCAGTAAAGTGACTAATACAATGACATATTTTTAAAGAAGGAAATATGAGCAGTGTATATAATTGTTTTACACTTTTTAAAGAGAAAAATAATATTAGTACCAATCAGCAAATTCTTATTGCAAGCATAATGGAAGATATGTCACTGGTTTTCTTTAAAAATTACAAATTCTCTATGCTCTATAAGTTTGCCCAAAGTATATAATATATCTTTTGTGAAATACATAATTCTATTTTATTTTAAGAAAATAATTATATTTAAGATCTGTTTCTAAATTATAGCATTACAGACATATAGATGAATATAAAACTGAATCTAATCTGTGTCATTTAAAAAGTTATGAGAGGGCCGAGGATTTAGCTCAGTGGTTTCGCTGCCTGCTGCGCAAGCGCAAGTACCCGAGTTCAATCCCCAGTACCAAAAAAAAAAAAAAAAAAAGGTAATAAGGATCAAACTTTAGGTAGATATAAAATATTACAGATACTACTATCTGTATTCTACAAATTTAACTTCAGTTATGTAATAGGTAAAATCACAGAAATTTACGTGTATGTTTTCATGTAATTCTTATGATAATTTTTATTTGGTAGCTGAGAAAATGTATTTCAAAAATGAGGAAGCTAAGGTTTAATTATGGAAATTTAAAATATTAAAAATGGCAGAATATAAGTGGACTCAAATATTTCTCTAAACTAGGAAATTTTAACCACTGTGCTATAACACTTACCAAAGACTTGGAGGAAGGCCTGCTTTTCATCTTCTCCTGCCTTATTTGTTGCCCTACAGACATATGGTCCACCATCGCTATTGATTATGTTCCTGACAATGAGTTCTGTATTGCTTCCTTTCAATATGTACTTTTCATTTTCTTCAATGATCTTGCCGTTTCTAAAAGAAAAAAAAAAGATTTTCATGATCTGACTTGGTAGCTCTGGCTATCATATTAAACTTTTTTATCTATACATTTTAATGGATAGAAATATTTGATGGATATATTTCATGGATAGAAATTTTTGTATATTTTCAGTAGCTCTGGAACTGAATTTGTAAATGTCAAGATTATGTTCAAAAAATTGTTTTGACTTTAGAGACAAGAATATCATTTGGTAGCTGTTAAAATTTTGATACTAGTCAGGTAAATACAAAACACATTGTTTTAATTTGTACTTCCATTATTTGTTTTATTTGTTCATTCTTTTCCACTTGCACTTTAACCCAACATATTTAATGAAATATACTTATATTTTATTTCGGGGCATATTTGAAATAATAGCTACGGAAATATCCTTTAAAATGTTCAAACTGAATACAATATAAATACCTCATAGATATATATTGTATATACAGACTGACAGTAAAAGTGTAAGATGGTAGAATTATGTGAGAACATAACTAATTAAAGAAATTAAGATGAAAATGATATAATATAAATGAATAGAAAAATTTGTTTCCTGTTACACATAAATAATTAGCAATATTTTCCAAGTATACTGAAGTAGAACTCATTCTGTTCCAATTACAGTATCTGTCACCTTAAAATATTATATATCACCTTAAATTATGGTTTTCAGCATTTCCTACTCTACATCATTAAAAATATTTTTATTTTAAATGTAGTAAAAATCGAAATATTTCTAAAGCTCCCCTTATTAATTATGAAATCTTCTTATGCATTTGCTTCACTTCTGTTCACTAATCCCATTCTCTTTTTCCTTGTACTCTTCTTTTACTTCCTTCTTATCTTTCCTCCTATATTTTTCTCCTAAAAATAGTTTGTATGACTGAGTTGGTCTTGAGATTTACTAACAAAATATCTCTGATTTGTCCTTCTTGGGATGGAAAGTTGCTTTTACATACACTTACATTTAAAGAGAAATCTCTAAAAATTGTATTACAAACATCTTTCTTAGAATTAAATAGAGCACTTTCATGATACATCATAAAATTCTCCTGGTGAATTTTGGTTCTATTTCCAAGAAGACACTGACTCACATTCTCATAACACAATAATTCTTATTTTCCTATGCCTCAACATCTGTTTTCTCAGTTTGTCATCACATCTCTCAATATATCATAAGTCATGAAGCGATTCATATGAGAACTAAAGAACTGGAAAGTTAGGGCTTATGAAATAATAACAATATGTATGTATTACCCTTTATTTACATATTTTTTCTAATTTTTACTAATCTAAAATTTGCAACAAATATAAAAATAAGAGTATTTCAGGATATTTGTTTAGAACTTAATGTATAGAGATAACCTGCATTACAAATAGTGATATATTTTTTCAGTATTTTCAATGGAATTATTCATTTGTTCCCTAACAATATGATACTAACAATGCATTAGAGGTTTCAGTGATTTACATATTGAAAATCTACGAAATTCACCAAATTAGTGGACTAACATTACAGATTTCAAAGATAATTTCACTAGATAAATTAAAAAAATTGAATGGAAAGGAATAGAGAGAGTAACTGCTTTTATTTCCACATTGATTTACATGTCACTGGGTTTCACCGATTCTCTATGTGAAAAATTTGTATCACTCATCATTTTTTTTTTCTTGTCCCTTAACTATCTTCTTTACTGCAGTTGTGTCCTAAATTGGTGGAATTCCAACTTTGAATCTCTTAACGATCAAGCAGACTACATCTGAAGAGAGGACCTTTAAGGAGGCAGTTAAGGTTTACTGAAGCCATATGGGTGAGGCCTTCCTCTGATGGGTCTGGTGTTCCTAAACGAACAGGAAGAGACACAGGAGGTTTCTTTCTCAGTGTTGGCATAGAGAGGAAAGGCCAGGTGAAGATAAAGTGAGAAGATAGGCATCTGCAAGCCTAGCAGAGGGACCTGTTAGCCCCTTGATGTAGGATGACCAACCTCCAGAATTGTGGGAAAATATATTTCTGTTGTTCAAACTACCCAGTCTGTCATATTTTGTTATGGCTACCTAAGGTTAAGCAAGTCAAAGGACTTCATTCACATCATTTGGAGATAACTCTGTGCAATAGGTACTCTGGATCTTTCTCTTAGGGTCACTGCCCTACATTCTCGAATGCTTCTAGGGACTTTGTCTTCTCCCAGGAAAAAGGAATGTCTATACATACAGTTAAAGAGGACAAAATAAAATTTCCTTTTAAAGCTAACTTTATCGAAAGATCTATCTCCGTACTTCCCACTTTTTTGCAAATGGGAAGGGAGCCAAAAGATGAAGGAAGTGGGGGATGAAAACAGAACTAAAAAAGTAATTATACAAGAGCATTTCTGTGATGTGATTAGATCCGATACTGACTGTTAAGGATTTACCCTACTAAACCAGGGGTCTTTAGGATATATGATGATTGATCTCATATTAATATTAATCATATTAATACATATTAATAATGTTAATATGTAATCTCATTAAATATAAAAACAACAAATTAATGTCTGGAAGGAACAACTGCAAGAATTACTTGTAGATATATCTTGTTTATTGCTACTTGATATATTAAATGGATAACAAACATAAAGATTTGAAAATTGAAGATATCATTAAAACTCAGAAATTAATAAAAACTAAGATTTAGATTTGATGGTCCTTAAAATATTTTTAAAAGCCTAATACTTATTACAGGCACCTTTGTGGATCTGAATATGTATTTTACTAAAAATTTTGTTGTGATTTTTTCTTGTACTTTACGATTTTTGAAGTATAGCTATTCCACATTTAATGACTTATCTGTTTAATGATTGTTCAGAGTTACGATGGAGGCATGTTGTTCAGACTTACAAACTGCTGCTCAGACTTATGACCCATCTTTTCTTTTTGTACAGTTCTGTACACCTTGACTATAGAGCCTCAATGTCATTTTTGTACAGTGCACCTTATTTATACACTATGGTACTTTTTGCCGACAATACTGTACAGTACAGTACTGTACTTTTATGTTCTGTTATACATTACAATACTGCTGGGAAAACTCATAGAAATAAAAGCAAAATCATCAAGCTGGAGTTTCTTTTGATCATTTTCTTTGTTCTAAATAATGTAATGTACATACTATATACAATCCTCATTTAGGCACCAGTTCATCTAAGGACCTAGTTGCACGAATGGATCTTGGTAGTAAAATGAGGAATATCTGTATATAATTGATTATATAAATATTTGCATCCCATATACTAAATTGCATTACTAAAGCATATGTACAAGATTGTCCAGTTTTAAACTTTATTATCTTCAACTTAGGTGTTCGAGCTAGAATGTAAAAGATTTGAACATTTTAATAATGCATGCTTGATGTTAATGGAAAGTGAAGAGCATTTTAAAATTCTGAAAGAAAAATAAATATAAGTGAACTCTCAAAAAACAGATGCAGAACAAAGTTTATGCATGTGATAAGTTGAACTTTTGTAAAGTGACAAATTAAATTCATGACATTTTAAGTCTACATAATTAATTTTTTCTGAAATATAGTACGTGAATAGAATATGCAGTTAATTGTATTCTGATAAAATGAGTTCCTACACATACAACAATATTCATGGCAACACTAGTATTTCATTTGGAAGACACACTGCAGCAGTAGCAATAAAATGTTTGAAACACACAAGGATCCTGGGCCCATTTTGGCCAGAGACATGTGTTTAAAAATAGATTGGGGGGCCGGGGATTTAGCTCAGTGGTTTCACCACCTGCTGCGCAAGAGCATGGACCCGAGTTCGATTTCCAGTACCAAAAAAAAAAAAAAAACAGATTAGGGACTACTCATCTACCTTTCCGCTAAGAAAATTAGAATAAGATCACACTGTGGATCTCTTTAGCTATTTAACGTAACCAACTTGACTAAAAACAAGAGCACCATGTTTTTCCATGAAACTCAAAGCAATGGTTTGCTTCTTGATGAAATGATTAAGATGCCACATTACTCCTGATTACAGGCAGGCTGCTTCGCTTACCTGGACCAGGAGATGGTGGGCTCAGGAGACCCAGAGGCCCTGCAGGACAGAGTCATTTCTTCTCCCCTCTCAGCTGTGGCATTGAAGGACTTCTGAGGCATTGTGATTGCTGGCGGTACTGAAAGAAAATAAATAGAGAGGAAAATGCTCTCAGCAACACCATTTTGAGACCTTCTTTTAACCACTTTTATTGCGCCAAGCTTCATAACTTGACAGTCATTTCCAGTTTCATAGTAAAGTAATTTTAGTGTCACTGATATGGCCTCTTACGTATGGTAGTTAGAAGAATCCATTGTGATGTTATTGTACTGTCAATGTATTCAACTGAACAGTGAACTATACATTTTTGCAAACATATATACTTTTATGAAATATGTATTACATAAAAATAATACCACCCTGGCTTAATCAATGCTGAGATCTACTTTGAGCATCAATGGATTTCCTATTTGTGTTCTTATTGGTATATATGATGCCATAAGCAATCACTCACTGGTTCAAGACAGGGCTTTCAAATTAGGTGTCAAACTCTGATGTTCTTTCTGATTAACTACACTTAATTTCTTCAAACAACTGTAAAACATTTTATGAAGAGGAACTGCTTCAGCCATAGAGAGTCTGAAAATAGATTTTCACAAACAATTCAATTTCAAAATTAAGCTTCCCCAATTTCTAACTAATTACATTGCAGAAAGTGTATATGCTGCACATTTTCAACATGTTGGAACTGTTATGAAATGCAGTGTTTGCAATAAACAAGTCACTAACATCCATAAAGAAAACAAAATTTCAATGTAAAGCATAAATTACCCTCAAAACACACTTTCATGATATTAAATTGAGTATGACAAAATTATATTCCTACAATTAAGATTCTTAATAGATTTATTTTTTACATATCCTAAAAAACATGATCAGGCAGGCATTTATGAGCATGATTACAATTAAATGTCTTTACAATAGCATTCAGGTCAGCATTGGTGTTGCATTAGTCCCATTGATGGTAGGAATAAGACCTGATATATATGTTAGTAATTAATCATAACAAGTTTAGCTCTGCCTTTACAAATTCAGATATAAAGAGCATGATCTAACATGCTGCCTCTAAAATAACATAATAATTATGACTATTACAAAAGATAGACTTCTTTAGATACTAACTCTTAATTTTAAGTGCACTGTCATTTGACCTTCTGTATCTAGTTTTCCTTTCCATTATAGAATTATAATAAAAATGAACTCTTTAACCTAAATTCTTTCTACATTTAAGTATTTGTAAATAGGAACACTTCCAAATTGAGAACAAAGGGCTTTAGTCCTTACTCTAGAAATACTCCTAACAAAAGTTCATATAGTGTTTATTACAGTCTTCTTGGATAGAAAGTAACGGTCAAGACAGTAAAAAAATTAAAATTCTTGGGCCGGGGATTTAGCTCAGTGGTTCTGCCAACTGCCTTGCAAGCACAAGGTTTCCAGTTTGATCCCCAGTACCAAAAACAAAACAAAACAAAACAAAAAAATTAAAAATCTTTCTGGAGTGAGATGGAATCAACATTGTTTTAACTTCCATCTGTTAAATGTGATGTTGAATACTTTTTCATGTATTTATTTGCTGTTTCTACTTCATCTGAGAAGTGACAGATGCCAATTTTTGAACAGGGTCTTTAAATTTGGGGTATCTGCTTTTTTAAGTTCTTTATATATTCTAAATATTAGTCCTTTGTCTAAGAAACAGATAGCAAAAAAGTTTCCCACACTGTGGGTTGTCTTTTCACTCTGTCGATGGTTTCTCTTTGTGTGCAAAAGCTTTTTAATAAGATGAGATCCCAGTTATTGATTCTTTGTGATAGTTCCTGTGCAACTGAGATTTTGTTCATAAAGTCTCTACCTACACCAATGTCTTCCAGAATTCTACCTATTCTATCTTCCAGCAGATTAAGCATTTGTTTTAACATTTAGATCTTTGATCCATTTCGATTTTAGTTTAGTGCATGGTGAAAGATATGGGTCTAGGTTTAATCTTTGGCAAGTGGAAAGACAGTTTTAAGCACCATTTATCACAGAGGCTTTCTTCCAATGAGGGTGTTTAGCTCCTTTGTCAAAGATGAGGTGGCCGAGTGTGTCTGGAGTTCTTTTTGCATCTTCCAATCTGTTCCACTGATCCTCAGGTCTGTGTTTTTGCCAGTAACAAGCTGTTGTTTTGGGGGTTTTTTCTGTCACAGTAGCTTTGTAGTATAATTTTCAGTCATGAATTGTGATGCCCTT
The DNA here is from genome assembly GCF_000247695.1 of Heterocephalus glaber. The sequence goes on along the minus strand of NW_004624745.1, from coordinate 9,628,563 downwards.
GCCTTGCCTTTGTTGCCAAGAATTGTCTTTGCTTTTATAGGTCTCTTCTGGCTCCAAATAAATTTTAGAATTGGTTTTCTAATTCTGTGAGATACGTGCTATTGGAATTTTGACTGCGATAGCATTAAATCAGTACACTAATTTTGGAAGTATTCCAGTTTTCACTATATTAGTTCTTCCTACCCAAGAAGGATATCTTTCCATTCCTGATATCCTCTTTGATCTCCTGAATGATCCTTGCATCGCTGGGATGAATCCTACTTGGTCACAGTGTATAATGCTCTTGATCATTTGCTGCATTCTGTTTGCCAATATGTTATTGAGGATTTTTGCATCTATGTTCGTCAGGAAGATTTGCCTGTAATTCTCCTTTTTGGTTAGATCCTTCTCTGGCTTTGGTGTCAGAGTATAGAAATAGTCAATACAAACTAGCATTTATAACAAATACTTCTTTGGAACTCAGAGGCAAATAGAACAACACATACAAAGTATAAAATGATGACATAAAGAAAGCTAGTTAATTATTTAATTTCATTTTGAACAAAAGCCTAGCTCACTGGTTATAACAAATTAAGTATATATGATCAACTCTTTCTACATAAACAGTTGAGTTTTCTCCATTCTACAAAATGTAGCATGTCCATAAGGGATATAAAACCTGATCAATATTCACATTGAATCAATATCTGTACTTGATTAAAAACTGGAAGCAAGTACAGAACCATTTTCCCCATATTAATTACTAATTTTTGAAAACAGTAAAGTAGTGGCATATATGATTACATTGAGTATTGAGTTTTAAAATTAAACATATCAGAGGAAAATAGTAAATTTTGTTTGATACTATCAGATTAGAAGATAGTAAATGTCTTCCCAGTATGTTGGTTTAAAAAAGAAATTTAAGGAAAAGATTCAATTAGCATTATCTATCCTATTCTTATTTATTTATTTGTTTGTTTGTTTGTTTGTTTGTTTATACAGAGTCTCACTATATATTTCAGGCAGGCCTTGAACACATTATGTAGCCAGGCTGGTCTGGAACTCATGAAAATCCTTCTGCCTCAGCCTCCCAAATGCTGGTATTACAGGACATTCCGTTCTTTGTGAACCCTATCATAAAAGGAGTCAACAATGTAATCAAATTAGTCTTGCCTTCAGTTGACAATAAGTATAAAAACAAAGAGAAAAAGAAAATAGTAACTGATTTTTTTGTATTTTATAAATTTTCTTTCACTAAATAAATAAGATTGTTCTGTTCTTTTACAATACATCACACTCACAGCTTCAAAATAAAAGGAAAAAAGTTAGATACTGAAATTCTGATGGCACTCCTTTCATCTTTAGTTGTTTTTAGTAATTCCTTATATTTTTAAGCAAATATTAATCCACATTGTGATGAGTCTTTCTTCAACTTTTAAACAGTCTTTTTCTTTATCATTTTCCCAAACTAACAATATATGTATGACATATACTTATGAAAAAGTAGAGAATTTTCTCACTCTGGTTCAATCTGCACAGTATTGTTGACTTTGGATATACTATTAGGCATATTTTAAGTCTCCTAGCCAAACACAGCTGAATACATGTCAATTACAACATTAATTAATGATAATACCTTAATCAACTAAATACAACTGTATTTAATTACCAAGTGGTGAAGCATATAATTCAAAAAAGTAAATAAATATACCATACTGAATAAAAGAGACTAAATATCATTTCAAATTAACTTCAGTAGAAATATATTATGCTATTTATTTATTTATTTTTGGTGGTGGTGGAGATCAAAACTAGGCCCACAAATTGTGCCATTTTTTATAGTAACAGTGGATTATTTTTATGACCAAAAAATAAATACCCAAATAAAAACAGTAAAACTGAAATGAACAAATTTCATGAAATTAGTAAAGCTGATTCCACAGAGAATGTCTGGATGTTGTAATACAAAATAAAATATTTATGAAAGAAAAATCAAGTGAAAATTATAATAGTAATGATGCAAACTGCTACTTCAAATTTCCGTTAGTTTCCATGGTAAATAGTGATGAGAAGGCCAAACTTAATATGAAAGATACCGCATGTCAATAAGAAAGTATATAATAAAGAAAACACAAGCTTGAGAGTTTATTGATTTCTTCAAAGATATTTTCTCCAAAAGCATCTCTATTTTTATGCTTTTTTTAGAGTACACAATATGATTTATCATATTCTACAGCAGAAGACATCAAAGTATGTGTAAAGACACTATGAGGTTCCCAACACCATTGGGGACCCCGTTTCCCAATTATACATCTGTCTGTGCAAGGATTTTTGCCTGCAAATGCCAGTTATTGGATCATACTAATGGAATAAAAGTTCAATAATAACCTTATATGAAAAAGTGCTTTTCTTTCTTTCAAAAATATATTACAGGGCCGGGGACTATGCTCAGTGGCACCACACCTGACTCGTAAGTGCAAGGTCCTGAGTTTGACCCCGTTTAAAAAAAAAAAAGTATATATATATATAGATAGATACACATATATATGCATATATAGCAAAGGTTAAACATAGTGGCAAGTGTGAATATACTATCTTTTGTGAAGTTACTTACTAAATAAATTACCAAAAACATAAAAAGAGAATTTACTCTGGTATGGCTTATATCTAGATGTCCCCACACAGCCTCGTGTACTCATAGGTGAGGATCTGAGGAGAGTGGATCAAGTGTGTGTGATATCAAAGTGGCCCACTGATAGGCTTAGCATAGTTTTGGGTGTAAGTGAATGGACTCATTGAAGACAGAAGATCCACTTGGGTGTGAATGGCACCAATCAACTGGCTTGTAGCCTGGGTGGAAAAAAAAGGCATAATGTGAAAAAGGAAGAAAAGGTGCAAAGGGGAAGGGGAAGTGGGAGGGGTAGGGTAAAGAAAAGAGGGAAATGGAATTAACATGAGAAAATTTAAAAAATGGAAACAAAGTATTTATAAATAGGGAGGGGTGGAGGGGTTGAAGGGAGGGCAGGGGAATGGGGAAAAATAAGAATCAAGATATATTATGTAAAGGTACAAATCTCCAATGATGAATGTCATTATATTGTATACCTAAAATGTACCAATAAAATATTTTTTTAAAAAATGGGAAAGTAGATAAAAGACCAGTGCTTCCTGCCCTCCATGCCATGAACTGTTTATCCTGTGTCATACACTTCTGCCCTGCCACCCTTCCTTGGAGTCAGCCAACTATGGACTGAAACTTCTACAAATTGTGAGCTAAAATAATCATTCTGTCCTTTAAATTGTGGGTGATATATATTTTGTTGCAGCAACAGGAAAATGACTCAGACATATTCCTTCACTTCACTGTTCCTTTTATTTTATAAGCATAGTTTTTTTAACTAGGCATGCTTATTAGTAGTAGTAGCAAATTAATAAAAAAATGAAATTCTGACAGATATTTAAAACATCATTTTCACTGTCATATATAAAAAGATATAACCATATCTCTTCCTATCTATCTATCTATCTATATGAGACATGAATAAAACTTTCCCTGTTCTGTATAATCTTACCAGTGTAAAATTATTAGGGAAAATTTTGACACAATTTAATATTTAAAATTATCTTTTAAAGAGAAGTCAGACAAGACTTTAGAGAAATACAACATATACTAAAAACAGTGTGTATTTAGATACAATGTAAAAGTGTAAGATTCAGAACTTGAGAGTTAACAATTATCACTTCAATTCTAGAGGAAGAACTCTTAGAAAGTTCAATACATTTTAGGAACTCAGGACTGATTAGACAGGCTCTCACAATTCCGTAGGGCAGCTTCAGGGCAGGCATCCTGTATAGGCAATAAAGGTTCTCTCATCTATGATTAGCAGAATGTGCAAAGCAAGGAGATTTGAAATGTGCATAAAAATCTAAAATATGCTTACTTGGGCTAACTTTAAAACAAATGGATGTATAAAATTTGACCTTGACCTTGATCAACTTTTGAGCTAATGGTCCAAACTTGCTCTGAAGTCAGACTAGGGATCAGTAAGCACAGGCATGTCTGTTTTTTGTATTTTTGTTTTTGTTTTTCTTTTTTTACATAGTGGGAACGAAGGTAGAATTGGACTCTCCAAGAGACGGTAGGGAGAAAGGCTTAAATTGGTTAAAAAAAATCTAGTCACTTTACGATACTATCTTAACAATTAATGAAAATCCTAAAATGATCCAGTAGCTCCTAACTTTGGGAAGCTATAATTGCAAAAGTTTCAAATGACACAATTTGCAATTTTATCTCTACCCATGCCTGGGTACTAGAGGGAAAGAAGAATTGTGATCTTTATTTTCAGCCATAGAAATCTTTTAATTTTGCCCCTTAACTCGATTAGATCAGTAATGTCAAAAATCAGTAAGTAGTTTAAATTCATTCAAAATATTCAGTATCACACAGAATTGACAAATTGAGTATCAATGAAAAGTGAACAGCTACTATCTTAATAAACCTTTAAAGTAAAAAAAAAGATCTTACATGTTAACAAGTTTACAAATATCATAGAGTTCCAGTACTGGAAAAATTGGACAACTTTCACTGTATCCTGCCACTTCAATTAGTTTATAAATAAAAATGGGAAAACATTACATAGTATCTATTTGAGGACACTAAAATATTGTGTCAGAAAGATATAAGGATTTGAAGTACCATAAGACAAGCTACAAGTTTTTTCTTCAGAAAACCACTGTTTCAATTAAAAGGAATCCCAAACCTGGAAGTAGTCATTGGTTTTGCTCAAGAAATGTCAAAGGGAAGCCCTAAGTTCACATTTAAAAAATCAACAAAGTAATGTTCTGGCACTGACAATAACAGCAGGGTAGAGCCACATTTTCTGAGAGGCAATTCTTTGGTCACATGAATTGTGGTCCCCAGAGCAAACTCCTGTTACTCTCTCTTCATTCATCTGACCATTTGGGCTGGTATTTCTCTTTTTTTTTTTGGTACCGGGGATCGAACTCAGGACCTTGCACTTGCAAGGCAAGCACCTGAACCACTGAGCTAAATCCCCAGCCCTGGACTGGTATTTCAACATAGTTCTCACAGAATGAAAAACAAAATACTGTATTCCTGCCTAGAAGTCTGAAAAGTGGGACCCAAGGACTAAGAAAGTGTGGTAGAGATTAAAGAGATACACAGTTGGCCAAAACAACCAAATTAAGCTCTTTGCAAAATACTGAGCTCAGTTGGAAACTGATGCACAGATTTTACACTAAATAGAACCAATAGTTTAATAATTGAAAAACACTGAAAAAGTTTTTGAAAGGAAACTGAATTATATGATATGGTGTCTATAAGAAAGTCACTAAAATAAAACAGTAAAAGTGAAGAAGGAAAAAAAGGATATATATATATATATATATATATATATATATATATATATATAATTAAAACAATAACCAGAAAGCTACATTAATATCAGAAAAAAGTTCTATCTACAACAAACAAAATTGCAAGATGCAATGGGGGAACATTACGTAATGATGAAAAGGCCGACTCAACACAACACATGACAAGCCTATATGTGAATTTACCTCACTGAAGAACTCCGTTAAGATTTGGAGTAAATATTGATGGAAAAGAAAGAAGTAGACAAGTTCATTATTTCTTTGTGAATTTCTTAAGAAACTGGAGAAATATGAGCAAAATAAGCAAAAATGAAGCAGAAGAATGAAAATAATGCAAATACTAGAAGAGATTAAAGATACACAAAACGGAAAACAGCAATAAAATACAAGAAACCAGTGAAGGTTCTGTGAAATATCAATGGAATTTAAAAACCTTCAGTAAGTATCATGATGAAAAAGGGACCCATGAGCCAGACCACCAATGTCAAGACTCAAAAGAGATTTCATTGTTAAAAAGATTCACATTTACATTTAAAAGATTTATGAAAAAATAATATAGAAAAAACTATGCATATAATTTCAGCAATGTTAAATGGACCATTATCTTAAAAAAAATAGAAATTACCAAAAGTTATTCAAGATGAAACAGTTAACTCAAATAACCCCATAACTATAAAAGGATATATAATGAGAAGTTAAAAGCCTCCTGAAAATAAATGCAGAAAACCAGGTACTTTAATGAGTTTTATTAACCACTGAAGGAAAAAAATTCCTATACAATTTCTCTCAAAATATGAGGAGGGAGCATTTCTCCACTCATTTTAAGTAGCCAGCTTAATACTGACAACTTAACCAAATCAAAGATAGTACAAGAAACAAACCAAGAAACCTGTATCTCATATAGGAAAAATATTTTAAACACCACAATGAAAAACAAAATCAACTAAAATATAAAAATAATAATTTGCAACAACCAAGTAATTTTTAAAAATTAATAAATTAAAATTAATACAATGCTGAAAAACTAATGACTATATTCTAACTAATTAACAGTGTAAGGAAGAAAAGTCATGTGATAATATGAATTAAAGCTGAAAAAACATTTTGAAAAATTTCAATATCCACTCAAGACAGAAAGTCTCAGAAAATTAAAAACTAAAGGAGACATTCTAACTTCATAAATACATCTGTAAAAGTTTACATATGACAAGTGTAAAGAAATTAAAGTTGTCTCTAAGATTAGATAAGAAGGAGGTCCCTATCTGGCATTCCTATTCAACCACATGCTGAAAGAAAAACACACTAACAGAAGAGATAAAAGAAATTAAAGTCAGAAAAGAGAAAAATAATATTTTCCAGCAGAAATGGGAAAAATATATTTGTATAAATTCAAAACAAAGGAAATGTACAGAATTATTGCTAGAACTATTTATTGATTGCAACACAAAGGACTTAAGGAAAATATAAAAATCATATGTTTTATACATGGTACACAATTGAAAACAAGAGTATAAAAAGAAAATCATGTGCAATAAAAGCAATAATAATACTCAGGCACCAATCAAACAGAATTTCTGTATGGGCTCTGAATGCTACACTTCACAATAAGCTGGTTCTGCAAATAAAGACTAAAAAATAGAGACCCATACTGTGTTCATGTGGTTGTAGACTTGATACAGAGAAAAAGATCATTATTTTCCAAAATTGAGAATAACATTTTACACAATTATAATTAAAATAACAGCAGGATATTTTTGCAAGCAAATTGACATTGATATTTAAATGGAAGGTAAATAAATTTTAATTTCTAAAGCTTTCTGTAAAAGAAGAATGGTTGAATAATTTACTATTCAATTTTAAGACTTGCTATAAAGTTATGGTAATTTCAATGATGTATTAGTGGTGAAAAGACAGATATTGGATCAATGGATTAGGAAAGACCCCAACACTCTGAGTGGAGTATTATTCTTCTTCCATATGAACCAGAATAATAATAAAAATAATAATCCATACCAAATAGAATATTCTGAAAGATCTTTATTTCACAAGTGTGGAAAAATATGATTTGAATTACCAGTTGTCAATGAATCTTCAATTTTGACTCAATATGTATGATTCATAAAAAGAAAAAAGGACCTTGCCAAGATAAATTTTTCCCTGGAATGTCAGTTGTAAAAAAATTGGAATAATAACCCTAAGATTGGATAAAATATTTTTCCAAATCATATATGTGACAGAATAATTATCCTCATAATTCAAATATATATAGAATTTTTGAAACTCAAAGAAAGTAACTCAGTTATTTTTAAATATTAAAAAAATACTTTACCTTGCGCTAGGGGTATAACTTGGTGGTAGAATGGTTACCTATAGTATGAGAGACAGAGACCCTGTTTTTAATCCTCAGTATCACAGAAAGAAAAGACAAAAATGATCAACAATCAGAAGCAAACAAGCATGTGAACACACTCAATGTCCTTACTCGTAAGGAAAATGCAAATTACATCCACAATGTTATATCAATATTTAATGGGATAAATATAAAATTTTTTGAGTTCATGAAGCTTGGGTGAGGAAGTAGAACAACTGAAATGTACAAACACTGTTTCTAGGGATGTAAAATAGTACACTTACTCTAGGAAACATTTTGGCATTTTTCAACAAGTTAATCATGCACACATCATATGAGCTGGCCATGACTCTCCCATTTATTTACTCAAGCGAATTGAAAGCATGTGACCTTAAAAGATTAATAGATAAAATGTACATAGAAACTCTACTTGTAATTCAAATTTGATGCATTCTAAAAAAATTTTGGTTAAATAAGCAAATAACAAACTATTACTAAAATTAAATACTACTTCTTAATGACAGGGAATGGTATATTTTTGAATAAGATAATTTAGATGAGTATCAAAATTATTTTTAGTAAGAGGCAAGTGTGAAAGTTCATTAAAAGGGAGTATATATCATGTGGTCAAATTTACTTTATTTCTAGGAATTTTTGTGCTAATAGATATATTTTTTATATTGAATATTTTTATGATGGTAATTGCTTTACATATATCAAATATACACACATTTATATATGTATAGAAAGATATGTAAATGGATAACATTACACCAGAATTTTAACTATGTGCAGTTTATTATATACCACACACACTTTAAATAATTGTTAAAATACATATAACTAGAATTGAATTTCTAAATTGCTCAAGGTAATAGTCAAATAGTATGGATTATTTAGACTAAAAAGAAAAATAATTACTTACAATAATCAAATCTTTTAGTTATTTTTCTCATTGTTGTGTCAAAATATCCAATACCCAAAGCTAAAAGTTTATTTCAGCTCATAGTTTGTAGAATTTGTAATTCATAGTTTGCTGGTTCCAAGGGAAGGTGGCATAGCAGAGGGGAATCACAGGGGAGAAACAGTTCATGGTGGGAAGAAGGCAACAAAGCAGTGAAGTAATAATGAAGAAGCAGCAAGTGACCACAGCAGTCTTCTTCCTGTCCCTTATGTTTTATCCAGTATACACACTCTTAGGATGGGTAGCACTCAAACCCAGGACTTTCCCATTATTCACACCCAGAAATATGACAAACCAATCCATGGACTAATTTAGTAATCATACACCCTTCATCCTAGCATCACACACTTAATCCCAGCATCACATATTCTAAATTCAGCTACCTCTGAAAAGCCCCACTTATCATCAATTTAGGATTTTGGGAGACATCTAGACACAAGCAATACCATTCTGCTCCTCCTCCCAAAAATCTCATCTAAATCCCTTTATGCAAAAAAGTATTTAGTCCAATGCCAAGAATTATCAAAATCCTAACAGTTTTAGCTTTGCTGAAAAGTCCAAGTGTAAAGTCTCCTTGAGATTTAAGGCAAAATCTTAGCTCTGAGCTCCTGTACAAATGAAAAGAAAGTTAAACACTTCCAACATACAATGGCCCCAGATAAACATTCCCATTCCAAACAGGGAGATAGAAAGGAATGGGAACAAACCAAGTCCAAAATACAGCAGGGCAAACATTATTCCTGTAGTTCCATGTCCAGCATCTGTGGCAGTCTGTGACAAGATGTGAACTCAAAGTTTGTGTGTCTCTGGGCCTGTAGCTTTGTAGATAGTTGTAGGTCCCATGACTTTTCTTGGGAGCTGGCTCTGTTCACTTCTTGCAACTTTCCTCAGTATGGTCCAAGTTCTCTATGCTGCCACCATTGCCATTCTGGAACACGGTTTTCTTTCTTCTCAAAGCAAATTCTTTCATTTTCACAACCTTGAGGTTGCAAAGGCCAGAGTCTTCCTGTTTTTTGTGAGGTCCTCAGGCCATCTTTTCCATTCTCCTATTCCTTCTCGGCAATTAAGATCTCTTTTGCTCTATCTTTGCAGTCCACAGCTGTACTTTAGCTTTCTTTCTGGCCAAACACAAAATGTTTTAAATTATTCTGCTGGGCTCTTTGCTCTTGATTCTTAACATAAATCTGGCTAAAAGCCCCCAGCAATAGCCATGCTACTGCTTTGATGTTAGACTGTCTTGAAACTTCTTCTGTAAGGTTTATTAATCTGCTGCCTTTAGTCTCAGGCAAAGTCTCTGGACAGAAGCAAAATGCAGACAAACTTTCTTCCAAGGTATAACACACATTTTCTGAAGTTCAACAGCCAATGAGGTCCTTCTTTTCAGCAGATACCTCCTGAGCCCTGATCTTTACTGGCAGCACATCTGTCAGCATTCTAGTCTTCTGAGGTCTTACGAGAATCTTCCATCAAGTACAGCTTAGAACATTCTAGGGCTGCTCCTTCAGCCAGCATCTCCAAGCATTTCCAGACTCTTCCCACAAACCAATTTCAAAGGTGCCTGAACCACATGGTCAGGTACAGTCACATCCACAACTCCACTCCTCTAGGCCTAAATTCTGTTTTAGTTATTTTCTCATTCCTGATACAAAATACCGAACATCCAAAGTTAAAGGAGGAAACATTTATTTTGACTCACATTTTGCAGAAGTTTTAATTCATAGTTTGCTGGTTCCAAAGGACAGTGTTGTGATGGAGCAGAATCACAGGGAATAAAAGTTCATGTTTCGAAGAAGGCAGCAAAGCAGTGAAGTAGCAAAGAAGCACCAGACAACCACAGCAGTGTTCTTTCTGTCCTTTATATTCTATCTAGATCACACATCCTTAGGGTGGGTAGCACTAATACCCATGGAAGGCCTTGCCATTATCTACTCCCAGAACTGTGCCAAACCAGTGGATTACTTTAATTATCACAAGCTCTTGATTCCAGTATCACACACTTAATCCCAGTGCCACACACTCTAGATCCAGCCACCTCTGAAAAACCCTGCCTATGACTGACCCTATGACTCAATCAGGCTTTGGAGAGAGGCCTAGACACAAGCTATACAAACACTACACAAATATGTATGTGACTGAGGCGATATCATTCTTATATAAGGTAATTAAAAACTGAAGAAATCATTCCAGAAGTTATAGAGTATCTCCTGTTATCAACAGTATACCTTGAGATGATAAAACATTACTTTGATTCGAAAGAATAAATGGTACAATTTGTGACATAGTTTGACACTGAAGAGGATAATTTCTTATCAGTGTGGAGGTACGCTTTTTGAGACTGTAGAGATAGAGTTGGTTTACAGTTAAGCTGGGAAAACTATCACTCTCTCCAGGGATACTTGCATGGCTGGTATCTGACTTCTGGTGCAGATCAGGGCACTGAAATTTATGATGTACTGGGAAATTCTTCCTAGCAACCCCTGAAGTCATTTTCTGCACTGATAGTTTGCATCTGTCTGAAACAATCTGCAAGGCCTGACTTGATTACTTAAGCGTCCCCACTGGGCAGCTCACTGAGAAACCTCACTCAGACCTTGGTGGTCAAAGCTGAAGGCTTAGCACCATCTTGTGTACAAATTGAGGTCTTGGGAATCTTGCACATGGGATTGATTGTTGAAGCCTCGGAGCTTGCCTGCATTCTTTTACTCTGGATACACATATCTACTCATTCACAATAAAACACTTAAATTAGAATAACCTGGAGTATAGTGAGTCCTGTCAAATATGTGAAGCTTGGGAAAATTTATAAAAATGGACCTAGATGAAATCTCATGAGGGGAAATTGTGTAATAAGGTGGATGAAATTAAGAATTACTTGGTAGAAAATATGCTTGGACTACTACTTATAGGGAAACTATAAATCAGCCTGGTTGGAAAAGAAAAAAAAGAGAGAAAGTAAGAGGAAGAGAGAGAGAGATATTAATGGGAGATTAATCATATCTACTAGAAGGGGAAAGAAAAGGAGAAACTGTGGTTAAGAAGACAATCTAGCACCAGGAATATATACTATGTACAAATGCTGGGTTATGTAATTTTTATAGAACTTGAATTTTCTCTGCTTCTTAACACTTTTTCACTATTTTAAACACATATTTTGGATAGCTACACTTTTTCTAAAATACATAAAATATAACTCAAACACAAAGGCAAGAGATACTGGTCATAAATAATTTTCAATATGAAAATGTTGACACTACTTCCTAAGTGACGTTATAGTGCAGCACATGTTGAGACACAGGACTTCTGAGTATCTCTTTAGTGTAATTTGGACATTGCATGTTCAGAATGTTATTATCTCTTTGTCTCTAAAAAAGTCAGACATTTTTTCTTTTTTGCAAAACTGAGGATCAAACTCAAAGATAACTCTACATTGTTACCTTCCCAGCCCATTTTACAGGTTGTAAATAAGTTGTTCAGGCTGGGCTTATACTTGAAATCCTCTTGCCTCTTTCACCTGAGTAGCTAGGATTTCAGGTCTGTGCCACCACACCTTATTCAGGTCATACCTTGATGGTAGTTTTTATTTTACTGATTGGTTCTGTGAAATAGTAAAAATTTGCATTATTATAGCATTTCACACACCCCTTCAGATATTTTGAAATGCTTATATAAAGTTGTTCATTTTCCCATAAGTGATAAGACCCAATTTTATATATATCAGTGTAATTTTAGATTAAAAACAAACAGCAAACTTCAATACCTACATAACAACAGAAAACTGCTATCTGGAAGACAGGTGAATTAAGAAGCTGGATGTGATTCAAAAGTGAGAAAATTCTGCTTTTTCTTTTTCTAATCTCATCAGGGATTAAAAGAGTTATGTTACAAAATGAATATAAACATTTCTACAGGCATTCAAATATGATATTATGCCAGTTTAAGAAAAATCTGGGTGGCCAAGAAATATCAACACTGAAAAAGAGGGTAAGGAACTATACCAATTTGTATCAATCATTCACATGGAGGAGAAAGGCAAAGAAAGTGTGTTTAGCTCTCTGTAGATGGCTCATCCTCTCTATATATATTTCTAAAAACTAAAAGCTGAAACAATTGTTAAGGAGACAGAAAATATATACATATATATAGATAGATAGATAGATAGATATATGTTACCTTACATTCACTGACTACTAGTCTTTAAATTTAGTGTGATATTTAGGAAAAAATTAAAATTAGTAAGTATTCTAGTTTTGAAACATACTTATTATTGATTCTTGAGCAACTTATATACTGTATTTTACATATTATATTTACAGATTCATTCACAAGTTATAATCATCTAACTGATTTAAAAACCTTAGCTGTATGGTTGGTTGATTCAATTACATTATTAATAATACATGGAGCTACAGTGGCTTTTCAATGTCTTTTATACTTCTAAATGCTTTATGTTTTATAACATTGCATAAAACATAAAGGAAACATTATGAAGTATTTTTCAATTATAATAACAAGTAAGGCACTTTTCCACATTTTCTTGACCTTCAAAAATGACTACAAATAGGAAAGAAGACAAAATCACTGCCTGAGTGTCACTGAGATAACAAAGTGCACTTTGTATTTAGATAGCCATTTGGACAAATATCTCTGTCCATTTTCATTCACTGTTGATTGTAATGTTGAAAGAGAAGCTCAATTGCTGTAAAATTATACTCCTAAGTGTTTTTCAACAATTGTTTTTAAATCTCAATTTTTCCTCCTCTATTACCTTAAATTAGAACCTGCAGTTAGTGAGTCTTTCTTCACAAATTTACAACAGATTTAGAAAATAATGGATCATTGTAGTAGATGAGAATATTTTTTAAAAGTAACCCTCTACTGACTATAACTTTAAAAGTTATTTTCAGCTCTTTGATTTATAGGACATTTTCTGAGTAGGTTTGTAGAAGTGGAATTCATGTGCTGGAGGATGTATATAGATCAAGCAAGACAGATGGCATTGATCTCTTTTAAAGAGTGTAGCCATGATTTGTGTATAAGCAGACGTGTTTTTTATACATGTATGTAAAACTATATAGCTAAAAAATTCAGGAATAAAAGAAAAGACAGCTAGCTAATTCAGCCTTTTTCAGTTAATCAGCCTTGGAAAGATTTTTTTTTTAATATATTACAGTCAAGTTTACTAATTATAAAATAATAAACTACAATGGAGTTGAATTACATTAACAATATAGAATTCTCTTTTTTTCTTGTATTAAATTCTTTTATTGGTACATTGTAGGTATACAACACAATTACATTTCTCATTGGGAATTGTACCCTTACATAATGCATCTTGGTTCTTATTTTTTCCCCATTCCTAGCCCTCCCTTCATGCCCTCCACCCTTCCCTATTTACAAAGACTTTATTTCCATTTTTTCCATTTCTCATCATTTTTCCTTTCCCTTCTTTCCTTTCCCCTGCCCCTCCCACTACCCCTACCCCTTTGGACCTTTTCTTGGAAAGATTTTATACATTAAGAGTCAAGAAGAGTATGGTTATAGGGGCCTGGGATTTAGCTCAGTGGTTTCAACGCCTGCTGCGCAAGCGCAAGGGCCCAAATTCAATACCCGGTACCAAAAAAAAAGAAAGAAAGAAAAGAAAAGTATGATAATGAAAGGAAGGTAGTAGTAGGTAGGCTAGTAAAAAAAAAAAAAAAAAAAAAAGCTTTAGGCAGGCTGGAAGCCCTGCCTAAATACTCAACAAAAACTAAATGTGAGCATAGGAAAATATTTTTTAAATATCAAGAAAAAAAAAAGAGGGGAACCATATAATTAAAAATAGAGTGCTGAAGTCATTTAGCAGGATTTCTCTTAAAATATTAACCAAACCTCTCTGTGAATTCATCCTCATTTTAACCCATTTTATACTTATTTCCACCTGACAGAGCACACAACATATCCTCCTCAGATATCCTATTGAATAGTTGGGTCCAACTACTGTGCCTGAGTTAATAAGTCTTTATCTCTGTACATACATTCTTCATTGAATGTACTTGTAACTTTATGCTTTGAGTTACTGTAATCTGAATTGTACCTAGGCTACTCAAGAAGTTGTCCACTTTAATGTCTTAGGAATTGCATAATTGCCAAAACGCTGACATTTGTGTAATAATAGCAACTTTAAAATTTCATTGTTTAATGAAATGCTTTATTTCGTACTCGTATGTCTGCTCCTGCAAATCAGCAACAACTCTGCTTCTCATGTCTTCAACACAGTACTGAAAACTTACTTCCTATTTAAGTCAAGAAATTTTATGGCAGATAAGAAGAGGTAGATGATATAGGCAATGTTTCTTCATCGGTGCATATTACATTTATATATGTCATTAGTCAGAGCAAGTCACAGGCACTGTAGGGTGGGGATGCATAATTTTCCCTTGGAAGCAGCTCACTTCAGGTTGGCAATGGGCAATGATGGTGACACATAAACTTGCTCAAAGGAGGGGATAATTGTGAAAAACAATACACAGGCACAAGAAATACAATAGGAAAATCACAGAATAATTTAGAAAAATACATCAATAACACTGGATATTATTGTGGGTACTACAAAGGAATCTAACGAGGACATTTTTCCACCCACTGTTGAAACACAATATTATGAATTTATAGGATGGAACAAGGAGGAAAATTTTGCAAAGAACAAACAATGGAATGAAAAGTAGAACTTTTGACAAAGCCAAAATTAGACAAGGTATCACTGTATATGAACAGCTGTTGGGTGAGTATTTGGTCTTCAGTATACTTAGCAGGAGGTGGGGGAATAACAAAAGAGGACAAGGGCAAAAGCCAAGTTAGTAAGGATAAAAGTCAGTAAAAATCCAGTGAGAAAGTGGAGAATATGAATTTGGGATAAATACATATAGCAAGAGTCAAATTTTGTAATTGAACAAATATAAAATAATGTGGGAACAGTACTGCTTTGATTATTACTATTTGCAGTCTCAAAAGTGTCACTAAAAATTTTCAAGGGATTTATGAGAGTTATAGTAAGGGAAAAACATCCTCAGAATCTCAATATTTAAAAGGGACCAGTAAACAGGACAAGAACCAGTAATACTTGAATAGAGAGAGGGCTTTCCCCAGCTGCAGTCAAGGAGAGATGTGAGAGCCAAGCACAGCTGTCTTGACAGAGTCACGCTGCCTTACCCAGTGGAGGACTGAACCAAAGGAAGATCCTGTGAACATTGTACTTTTGAAGAAAGGTGGTTCTAGGAATTTTGAGTACAAAAGTTTGTGGCTGTGAAGGGAGAATGTGGTTACTGAGCTGTGCAAGCAAAGAATATCAAATTAGAATCTGTGACTGAGTTCGTTAGAGGAGAGTGAGAGGAGGGCTTGTTTTGAGGAAGATCAGTCTAACACAGACAAAACAGGGCTCTATCTGCACGAGTGTTTTGAATGGCACAGCATAGAACATTCGGTACTTCTTACTGATTCTGAAATGTGGAAAAATATAGAACTAAATATTCCAGTTTGAGCACAGACCATAATGAACTTGAAGTTTCAAACTCTGTTATATGGATGCATATTCATACTCAAATAATTGCTCCATCAAAAGAAATGTAATCATAAATACATTAATACAGATTATAGTATGTGAACAGGGCATGTGATAAATGCATCAAAGAATATTGTAGAGTAAAAATTATGCTATCAAAGTCAATGACAAAAGATTAGCATACAATGCCAGCTAGATATTTTCTTTTTAATATCATATAGTAATTAATATTTTAATATATAAGTACATATAGATAGTGTATGTAATATAATCCTAAAAGAATAAAATGCTTATATACTCCTTCCTATAAAATTGGAACTTTTAAACCTTTATATTTATCAATTAATATGTAATATCCTATATTCGTAAGAAAATATGGACCACAAAAATATTTGCTTACGTAAATCTTTTGGGAAACGAACAGTTGATAGATAAATCAATAATTAAAGTAAACAGCCACTGTTATCTACACTTATTTATTTTATACAATAAGTGGATAAGAGATGCATATAGATCCAAATAAATAAATATATTGATCCAGATATATACAGACATATCCATACTTAAACCTCTTTCTTTGCTCTGAAATTTTCCTCTGTGTTGAACTTAAATCCCCCACTGATTATGGTACATTTAAACTTACCGGGCCAAATGCGCCTAAAAATGCTTCTGAAAAGTTAGATCTCCTCTGCAGGCCTGGTCTTTATATGGCTCAATTATAGGTTGTTCATGATACAATACAAAGGGAGGGTCCAGTTACAGAGGATTTGCTATACCAAGAAGAGACATTTTAATTTTGGCTTGAAGGTAAGGTAATGAGAATCACTAAAAATTACTAGGGCTGGGATGTTTGGTAGAGAGGTAGGTGAGACAGTGAGATTAAGAGTAGAGAATCCATTTTTTTTCTTTCCTTTCTCATATTTTTTTCTTTCCATCCCCCACCCCCCTCCCTACTTCCCATTTGGACCTTTTCTTCCTATTTTACATTATCTATTATACATAGGGAGGGGTGGAGGGGTGAAAAAAAGGAAGGAGAATGGGAAAAAAACAAGAACCAAGATATATCATGTACAGGTACAAGTTCCCAATGATGAATGTCATCATAACGTATACCTAAAATGTACCAATAAACTTAATGGAAAAAAAAAAAAGAGTAGAAAACCCAAGGTGTAGCAATTCAAGAAAAAAATGAAATGAAACTCAGCACCCTCATAGAAATGAATTATGATAGAAGCAATAGAGCATGTGTGAGAGATGTTAAAGAAATACATTGGGCTCCACAGACTAGAAGACCCAAATGGGGACACTTGCAAGAACTTCTAGCCTTACAGAATATTTTAGTAACACAAACAGGGAATATAGTACAAAAAGCAAGTGTGACAGGAAACATATCTCACTGGCTTCACATAGATATTAATGTCTGTTGACATTTGAAAAGTAACTTTCTGAATTCAGTTCTTAAAGTTAAGAAGATGGAGATAATGTCCAAAATTAATTTAAAAAATAAAATAGGTGATTGATCTGACTTAAAATATAATCCAGTGTGTTACTTTACGATGTTTCATTTGGCACTGTTTCTGCAAGTACACACATAACAGAAGGCAGCTTACAGACTGGGAAAAGTCATTTTAGGGTAGCAGCTGAGTAAATCAGAGATCCTGCCCATGAAGATGTCATAAAATGACAGGATTACAATGATACAATGATATCATAGCATAGTAGTTCCTATCAGAGACATGGGGAGACTTCTCTTAGGCACAGAAAATATTCAGGAAGGAAGTACTGAGTCTGGGGTTAACACATTTGCCCTTTCAATAAACATGCCGCTGAAATGAACAGTAGAAAAAACATGAAGTATTTGTTACTTACCATTAACAATAACAATAATATCACGGAAGTCAATTTCACCCCTAGCTTCCACTCTTCCTTCACATCTGTATATCCCTTCATCGCTTTTATTGATGTTGAGGATCTGTAGATTATTGTTGGCTAACACAGAGAACCGATCTGGAGAGTAAGTAAAGGGCAGGAAATGGTATTAGTAATTGAAACCTGAGTCCAGTGTGCTCCAAATTGCTAAGAGTTAAAATATGGCATTTGTCTGACATTATCAAACTTTCCATCAACAAACAAATTCAAATTTGAAAGTAAAATGCAATTTCATGGCGTCAGCTTCTCCACTCTACATTGCCTTGTTATACCTTTTTTTCTAAAATACATTCAAGACTTTATATCCACATAAAACCGTTAGGCTGTTATTTTCCCTTTGGTGCTTTGAATGCAGAAATGACACACAAAAGAACAATGCAATGAGATTAGATATTGCAGACATGAAAGCTTTTGATGGTGAATATGTAACAACTTGGGAATGGAAAAGGATTAGAAAATTTATTCAATATTCTACCTCAACAATTAAACTGGTAGTTTTTCATACGCTGAAGAATCAATTAATGGTTAAACAGCATTCAAATCACATAAAGAATTTTAAAAGTTTATAGCTTATATTTATGTAAGGAATTGTTTTATGGCTAAAAGCAAGATAATCTTTAGAAATGAATAGGTTAGACTTGAATTTTATTTCAATTCTATTTGTGTGTATACATGTACACATGCCTACATACAAAATAATCAGATATACAGCTTGCATTTTAATTCATGGTGTAAAATAATATTCTATAGTAACCTAAGACACGTAAACAGCATATCAACATACCCCATTATTTTGTAAGTCTGGTAACCTTTGTGATTACTGCAATTTGTTGCAGTTCTAAAATCCTTTTTTTCTTCTTATGTCAAGAATGTTCTTACATTTCTCTTTTGAAACATTTTGAACAAGCAAGAGCTTAAATTTCATTAATTAATGCATCCATGAATATTACTAAATATCATTTTACCCTAGAGATTGTATTTAAAATACATTGTTTAGTAAGAGACACACAGTCTTTATCTACTTTGGGCCTTTTGGTAGGTAGAATTGGAATTAATTTAGGGTGCACAGAACCTAGGATATTTATAGTCTAGAGGTTACCTTTTGAACTTGTTCTAACACTCAGTGTTCTTCTACTATCTCCTGGCTTGATACAGATAGTAGGGAAATCATGAAAACCACTTATAAAATAGGTAGAAATCCCATTACCTGGATATCTGGATCCACAGAGTAGAATTCTGTGTGTATTGTTGCTGCTAAATGGACATGCATGATTGAGAAATAAACCACTATCGTAATAGGCCATTCAGACTGGGGAGACAATTTGTCATACCAGTTCCATAATGAGACTGGAGACATTTGGGACAGAAATAACACATTCAGGACACATCTGTCAATAGACCTCGATTGAAACAGACAAGCAAGTAGTCCCTTGTTGTGTAAGACATAACTAAAGGGAATGGGAATGTGTAGATTCAAAGGATACCTTAGGGAAAAAATTCTGACTATAAAGCTAGAGCCACATGGTTTATGATTTATGAAATTTTCCTATTTTTTCTTTAGGTCGACCCTAAGAATGGAGATAAAATGTTTATGCAGATTGCTTTCCCTAGAAAATAAAAATGCAAACATGAAATTTTCTTGCCAATCAAAGACCAAGAAGAAAGGTTATTTGTAAATGTTTTTAAGGTATAAATCACATAAAATCCTGAAATAACTATGAACTTCTGAAAATTCATGAAGTTTCAAAACCCCTAAAAATTATATCAAAATTTTTAGTGTGAAATTAGTATAAGTGGCTGTAATTCTGCAGAAGTTTGCAGGGATGTTCTTAATAATGTATAGATCATTATAATATTATGTTTTCTTACTTGTCAAAATATGTACCATATTTTAACTTTAATGGTTCCCAATTTTTATACTTCATTTGAATTATAAAAAAGTAGTAAGGGCAATATTATTTAATCAGTAATTCATTGATCATATGCATTAATAATTACAAGCACATAATAAACATCTTTGATGAGAATACATCAATGTTTTTTTCTACCTGGAAAATTTTAGTTCCTGTTAGTTTTACTAACTTCAAAAAAGTATTAGAACTTTATGAAAACAACAATTACTTGTAAATCTAAACATATGCTGAAATATGTGTTCATGTCTCTATAATTTTTCCACAAAGGAAACAAACCATGAGAAAATTGCATATGTTACATTTCAAATGTGTATGTAAGGTTGTTAGCAAATTACTGAAACAAAAGGTATCACTGATACCTGTTTCCAGAAAATATCTGAAGAAAGCACTGCTTCAGGCACTCACAAGTATGGATTTTAGAAACGTTTAACTGTTATGGATTATTTGTGTATGATTTAGATCTAAAATGTCCCATAAAAGACTAGTGTGTTAGAAAGGTGACTGAAGTATTTACTCGTAAGTAGATTCATTCATTGATGAGTTGAGAAGCAGAATGTTCTGCTAGGAAGTGGGGCCTGGTTTGAAGGAATTAATTGGGGAGTGACTTGGAAGGATAAATTCTTCTCCCTGGCTGCTCCTCTTTCTTTCTGCTTCCTGCAGACCAGATGGGCAGCTGTCCTCTGCCAGTCCCTCCCACTGTGCTGTTTAGGTTTTGAATCCAATTAATTTTGGACTGAACACACCGGCAACTCTAAGCCACATAAACCTGTCATTCTTGAAGTTATGGGTGTCAGGATTTTATCTCAACAATAGGAAAGTGACTAGCACAATCTATTTTTATTCATTATAACAGAAAACTAATTTGTAATTATCAAAGTTAGAAAGTGAATTAAATCAGATACTACTGAATATATTATCTCTTTACATTCTTTTACCAAGTTATTTCTAAGTCTGTCCTTTCTTTCTTAATCTCATTTTACACCTACTCACTGGTTTCCTTCTGGCTTCAATCACTATCTACATTTTGATAACTCACAGTTTTTACCTCAAATCAGATTATTCTTCTGTGTTCTGTGACTGTTTAACAGTCTTCCATATGTATCTTATTAGAAGGGATGTAAGTACTTTGATTTGAGCTTGTCTAAAATTTAGCTCAATATCTCTACCTGCTTTTCTTCAGTCTATATTCACATATCTACAATCCTTTTACATGGAACTATCTGCTTAAGGAAAATTGCAAGTCATGGAACTTTCTTCGTGCAAGTCAAATTCTAAGACATCTTTCACGAAGATATCCATCTCAAGTGGGCATAGCGAAAAAAAAAAACTCTAAGTACTGTCACTGGTGCCTTTATCATTACTTAGTCTAGACCAGTGGGAGTGAACCTATGGCACATGTGTCGTAGCAGCCATCTTATCATAAAAAGCTCTAAAAGGTTTACCACCACTGGAAAGCTCTTCTCCCTCAGCAACTACTTCCCTAGAATCTTAACTGTTCTCAGGCCTGGAATTTTGCCTTGAATTCCATCCAAGTCATTTTATTCATAAAAATAAAAATATCATTTTCAAATATGTATTAGACCATGTCACTGCCTTCATTACAACCATTCAGTGATTTCCCTCTGGATAAATTCCAAATTCCTTAAGAAACATCAAAGCCATGTTTCCTGCCTAGCTTCTTTTCCTACTAGGTCTTGATTAAGATACACTAGTTATATAGTTATATTTGTCTAATTATATGACTACGCAAATTGTACTTACTCAAAGCTTCTAGAAGTAATGAAATTATTCTAGTTTCTGGCTTTGACCTCTGGCCATTGCACAAGCTGTTCACTCTTCCTGAGAAGCTTTCACTATACGTTTTCCTGCCTAATTGCCATTCATATTTAAAGATGGTATTTTCTTCCTGGCAGGCATCTTTAACACTCTCTCTTACTTTAAATAGTTTAGGTGTACTTTTCTTTTTGTACATTTTTGTTGTACTTTCCTTAAAATAAACTCAGTGATTTCTCTATCTCAATTTATCTGTCTGTACCTTTAGACTATTGCTATTATTAATATTATTATTATTATTATTATTTTGAAGGCCACAGAATTGCTTTTCTTGCTAACTAGGAATCAATGGCATCTAGAATTCTAGAAAGCATAAATTTGGTAATCAGTAACTGTTAAATGAACATTTTATAGTAGAACCAGATTATATAAAATTATTTTTGAATAATATTTTATCCATAATTATTGATACAGAAAGAATACTTCCATTAGATGTTAAGCAAAGTACTTACAAAGCTCATGAGATAATTTTTAAACTTATCAGTGTTGAATGAACATCGGTATATCCCCTCATGAAAGAAAAAGTGCCACTAGAAGTCAGAATATTCAACTTTTATAAAAAGAAAATGCCACAGGCTTGGATTTTTTAGTACATGGATCTCTCTTCAAAAGCAACATGGGAAAATTCCACTTACATTATTCTGGAGGAAGTGTAATTATGTATATATACCATATATTTACTATTGAAAGTATAATTAATGAATATTTATAATTTCTCATTATCTGATCTGGAATATATAAACTCTACTTCCATTTCTCAATAGGACAACAGAAAGTACCTAGATCCTCTATATCTATATTCTTTTTAATCTCTATACCCATTCATTTCAGAGTTACAAACTTAATCTTCCATTAACTATAAAAGGAACTATATAAAATAAAAAACATTATATCTTGTAGATCATAATAAATGGATGAATTGTTCAGTAACAAAATATGTGGCAAGTTTTATCCAATATCACAAGTTTGGAAACATTTGAGCTTTCTCATGACTCTCTTGAATAATTTAAATAATATTTAAAAACTATTACTTTCCCATTTTGTTTTCGTTGATTTGCCTACCATCTAATTCAAAGTTATGTTTCATTTTTAACTCCAGTGGCTTCCTGTACATTGCATTTTCTCTTAAATGTAAACTATATACATATATTTTGGTACAACTAATTGCAAAGATTGTAAAAGCTCAGGAAGAAAGAATGAGATAAATAAATGAGATAAATGTAATTTATTGAGAACTCAATACCTAACCACATAATTTATTAAGTTAATCAATATTTAAGCATGTGTAATGTGTAATTTCCAAACTTTCAATAATTTTTGAAATGAATAAAATAATCATTTTTACAGATGAAGAATCTGATATAGGAGCACAGCAATTAGAAAAGGTGTTCGATGACTCAGGGCCATTAACAGGGGCCCAACCAAAATGGGACTGCATATTTACATCATTCCATCCAAGTTATGGGGGGAGATGGTGGAAAGTGTATGATAGAAACATCACTTGTCCATTCTCACTGCCCTTAACTATCAGCCATTCCTCAATGATTAGACGTTCTTTAGAGGCTTTGTTCAATAAGATTTAAAAAGATATAATTGGTTTCAAAATCTTCTTGTTAATAAGGCTTATGACAAATCATACATATGATGCTTCATATCAAATAATCTGAAAATTAGACATTATTATTAAATTGTTAGAAAAGAAATGACCTTTTTATGATTACAAGAAAAAGCTGAAATATATGGTACAATATAGTCACATGATTTGTTAATAAAAACTAAAACAATTACACTAAATAAACCAAAAGAAATTATCATTCTTTATTAATGATGAGTTTTTGTCAAAATCTGACAAGCATTGAATGTGCCAAGCTCAGAAAAATAATCTCACATTAAAAAATGACTATTGAACATGATTATGATACATTCTCTCTAGATATTCAAAAATAGATACTCTACTTTCTGTCCTTTATGCTGTAGAAATTTCATCTCTCAAAAACACAAAAATGGAATCATCCAAGATAGAAAATACTTTTGAAAGATACAATTATTTTGTACCTCTGTGCAATGCAGGTGCATTGAAAAATATTCTAAATTGAAAATGTTCCCTATGCACAATAGTAAAGAAGTATAATGTGAGAAAATTATGCTTTCAATTTCAAATGTCATATTGTTCTGGGATTGTAGCTCAGTTTGAATCAAAATCATAAAGAAAATTTGAATGAATGTACTTTCTGTTATCCATACGTAGTTTTCCATAATATTTGGAAGATGTAGATATCTTTGAAAAAACATCTCCAGAATAATAAACAGGACTCATAAAAGTGTTAAGCTTACCTACACTGAGATCATAGAATTATGTTTGAATTATAATATGTCAAATCAGTATGTACTCTTTTCACTCTACATTATTGTTGAAAAGTGTATTAAATTTTCCTTGAAAGTAGACAATAAATAAGCAAACTTTTTCTATAAATATCCAGATAATAGCTATCATACACTTTGGAAGGCAAACCACTTGTCACAGTTTCTCACCTCTGCCAACAAAGGAGACATAGGAAATATGTGACTATTGTGCAGGGCTGTGTTTGATAACATCTTACACAAACAATAGGTCCTGAATTTGGCCATGGTTTGCTAATCTCTCTACAGCTTTGAAGTTGTCAAAATGATTGTTTGACATATTGAGTCAAAAATTACATTTTCTTTAATTGGCCACATATATTCAGAGTTTTCACAAGTTGCAGTATTTTTAGAACATATAACTTAGGGAGTTACCAAAATACTAACTGTCGGAAATAGTGGTGACTTCCTCATTATGATACAACCAGCTGACAGCAGGTGCAGGTGAGCTACTGACTTTGCAAACCACTTCCGCATCCTCTCCTTGCTTGAATTCTTGAGGAGATACCACTTCTCTGAAAGTGAGTTTTTCTGTAGCCAGAAAGTAAAACAGTTCATAAGACAATTATTACTTTTCACAATAATACATTTTAGGAAAGGTGTTTATTATGCTATGGTAAAATAATTAGGTAAGCCTTGGTCTTTTAAAACCTTAAACCAAATAAAATAATTCCTCTCCTTATAAGTTCTTATCTCATTGAGAATAAACTCAAGAGTTACTACAGTGCCATAGTAGGTCCTATGTGAACTGGAGGCTACCCCACAACTAATCCATTTCTTCTCTGTCCTGGTCATTGTGCTTCAGGAACAACTGTTTTCCTCTTATTCCTTTGAATATTTCAGGTTTGTTCTTTCTCTGGGCAATTTTACTCCATAAAATTCATTCTGATTTCTGCCCAAACCCTTCCTAGGCAATAGCAATAAGTCTTCCTCATTCAACTTTTCTTATATTTCTACTCCCATTACTTTATTTTCCTTAAAATTTCATAGCATGTATATATACCATATTCTTTATTTTGTTTTTTCTTTTTTTACAATTGCAGTATTTCTTTTCTAGGACTTAGGTTGGCATTAAACAGACATCAATGAAAGGAACATGGATACTTGTACTTGATGAGAATTTTCCTGAAAGCAAAGCATTGTTGTGACCCTCAAGATTTACTTTTTTTATCTTCAGAAAAACAAACAAGGGATCTTCTTTTGTCCATTTATAATACTGAAAAATCTTTTAAGATACTGTGCCCTTAAACATTTTAATTTTTGTTATATGTGAAACAGGTACTGTAGCTGGTCACAAAAATAAGAAAAAAATGTCTTTTGGCAGGGAGTTCAAAAAGAGGATGCAAACTTTTTAAAAATAAGACCTATAACATATTAACAAATTCTTCATTAGCGAACCAGAAACCTTACTATGGGAATGACTTGACATTTTTCCCATATCTTATTTCTAGAATAATAAAATATACAGCTATAAAGAAGTGACAGTTTAGGATATCATATTCTAAAAATGTACATAATATTTACAGGTGTAAACATTAACTACACATATTGTCATAAGGCATCGTTGTGAATACTTCATGCAATTTTAGATCATGAAATCCTCAAACTCTATGTATGATGGAAGTTCTATTACATCCATTTATAGATAGGGACACAAATGACAGGGAGGTTAGGCAATTTGCTCAAAGTCACAAAAGTAATTTGTAGAGTTTGCTTTTAAGGATGTCATAATATTCACAGTGATTCTGTGAAAGCATTGTACAGTGATCCTGTGAAATCACCACTTCTTGATTTGTAAATATAAGAAAGAGAAAAGGATATGGAAAACAATCCATCTCAAGCATAAAATGAAGTGTAGATTTTGAGAATCTTTTTAATGAAAATACCCGGTGGTGAAGAATCTTGAGGAGATATTATTCTCTACCAGATTGATTTTTACCTTTGTTTCTCTATTCCTGTTCATTTTCTTTTCCCATAGATTTCATGCTATTGATATTAAAAATAGTAGTGATAGGACACATGTATGTCATTTGTTCCAATCATATTTTATTTTAAATTTAAAATTTACCCCAAGTATAGTTCATACTACCAAATAACAAATAATTTATTCAAAGGAGGCTTACTGTACTGAGAAAATTGTAACAATTTTGTTTATATCATTTAACCTATAGAATTAGCTACATTTATAGATTTATAACTCTTACCAAGTATATATTTTAAGATGTTCTGAGGTTTTACATGTCTTAGAACATTATGTATCACATAATTTGTTCTTGTGTGTCAGCTTATAATATTCAACATATTTTCTCTGAATTCTCTAAAACAAAGTACAATTAAACTAATAAATACTTGACTTACGGTAAATTTCCAAAACAACTGTAGCTTCTTGTGTTTGTCCTTTGGCATCTGTTGCTTGACAACGATATATCCCTGCATCTTCTATGTTTGCATTGTAGATGGTTAGTCGTGACCTGCCGACTTCCTTCTGCACCACTACCCTCTGTGTTGAAATAATCTTCTCTCCTTGAGGATTATACCAATCTATACTCTCAGGTTCACCAATTGCTGTACAGAGCCATGGAAGAGAAACATTTGGGCACACATTCAACTGTTTGTTTTGCCAGTGATATTTATTATCAAGTAAAATTTTAACAATTTAGAAAAAGTATAAATAGAAGACTGGAAATCTGAAAATCACTCACATTGCAAAGTAAACACAAATGTTAACACAAATGTTCATCTTTGATTACCCAACATTGAGTACTCAATCCTGTGCAAGTAAGCAAAATCCAAAATCCATAAGAAAGTTCCTATACAGCCTTTAAGTTTTGAGAGTCAAAATTTTACATCAATCATCTATGGATTATTACTATATTTAAGTATTAAAGCTGTGTCCCAGAATAAAAGCAGTTGACAGATATATTTGAACACAAATATGGATATTAATAAAACTTCCTATGTTAAATTCTCTTGCTAGAGTGAAAATTCAGCAATGTTTTCCTTAATAAAGAGCTTACAAAAATAAAAACCATAATTCTGAATTTTGAGTTAATTTCCCAAATTGTCCCCTTAAGAGAAGGCCAATGACTACTGTTAAAACCCTAATCTCTTTCCCCAACTGAAATGAATAGTTTTATCTTTTAATCTAAAATTGTTAACTACTGAATCATATGATAATTACAATATACTGAAATGATACTTATCTTGCTAGGCAATTACCATCAAATCATTATAATACAAACATAAAACTTTACAATTCAGAAACTAGGTTAGTAACTATTTTGTAAAAGCTACCGTTACATATATTTGCTTGTAGTTACAAATTGATGTATTTCATCTAATTATTTTTGAGATGATTTGTGTCAGCAGCCTATATTACTAACTCAAAAGCATTGGGGAAATGTACAAACTTAGGAAGATCTATGGGACCTCTTTTAAGAAAATTGTTCCTCCTGATTTGTTCTTATGAAATGGCTTTAGAAACAAATTATCTTTCTTTTTAAAAACAGATTGAACAAGTTAAAATATGAAAACGGTAGAATTTTAAATGGATCTTAGCTGTGCTATATCCAGTTCTAAACAGAAACATAAACCATAGTAGTTAAAATATAATGCATGTAGGCAGTATTTGTTTTATCTCTAGAAAAAGTGTAGAGGAACAGTGTAAATGAGCATCACATTAATTTTGTACTACAGATTTAATATGAATTCTAAGAAAAATGTTGGACATTTTATTTCCTAAAATATGGTAGAAAATTCATGGTGAATCTATTCTGTATTTTTATACAGCTATCATAACTTTCATTCTTTTAGAATTTCTGGTAAATAAAAATTTCTATCAAAACTTCTAGTGTTGGTAAGACTGAACAGTTACAGATTACTAATAAATATCATTAAATGTTTTTATTTTCTTGGGCATGTTATAAAAAATCACTTGTTACAAGTAATACATTTTTATTTAGATCACAGAGCACATTTACCTTCCAGTTTAAATCTAACACATGCTTATTTTATCAAGCTTTATACATATATATATATATATGTTTTTAATGGTTCTGGAAAATTTAGCGTCATATATACTTAGTCACGCTAAGAATAGAAAAAAAGTAAGCATTCTTATTTGCATAGCTTTCCATATCTTTATTTTTAGATTCCTGTTTTAGTAATACGATTAGTATGAATTATCTCTTGGTTATACATCCTTATGAAGAAGGAAACAATATTTATTTATTTGTTTTCCTATTAATAAATTCAAGAGCTAGAGAATAACTCAGTAGGTGAGTGCTTTCTTAAAATACACTAGACCCTAAGTATGAGTCCCCATACCTACACTCTAATCCCCAACCAAAACAAGGGAGGAAAAGAAGGAACTCATTGTGATTGAATGATGTTAATTAATACTTTTCCCTCAGGTCTTATTTTGATGATATTCAATACACAGAACTTACTGTAACTTATCATAGTGACATGGGAATATATAAAATAACAAACTTTTATTCTTTTGTTTTCAAAATTTATTGTAACTATTTTTTAATCTATTATCATGTGATATAATTGAGTGTATATGCATATAACTACTTCTGTGTAAATGTAATATAAATAACATTGACAGAACTATATTATCTCATTCCAAAGTTCTTCTGCTATAATATGTGATGTTGGACCAGTCTTTACTGTTTCATTTACAAATTTTGAGTATACAGTTTACAAATAAACTTATGAATTGAGACCTTTAGAAAGATAGATGAATGAAGAATCATAGGCGCTATTAATTTTTTCAAAATGTGATATTTTTCACACATGTACTCTGTATATACTTTATGAATATGTTATATAACTGTGTTTCTATTTTAATAAGTTTAATAACAATTTAAATAAGCATCATTCGCAAGATAACGTCTACCACACACTCCATTCAGTAAGATTTACCTCAAATCAGGTTTGAATTGCTTTAGTATAAACAAGAACAGAAACAATTCTAAAATGTCCTCATAAGCAATTTTAGCGCTGAGTAAATATATTTAATATAATAGATAATATTTAATATGAATGTATTTATATTTTGTGCTCTAGGTACAAAATTGGGTGTGCACAAAAATGAATTGGATGAGTCTAAATAGATGCAGAATGTTTTCACTTGTGAGTTTTATGATACTCTGAACAAGAATTTGATTTTCAAGTACTTAAATGTATTCTGAACGAAACCTTATTTTCATGATTAAACTAAGGGTCATACAATTTTCAATAGCTATCATGATACATTTGATTAATAGCACTTGGAAAAACTTTCTTCATTAAATAACTAATTTATGTGAATATTTACCTTTTTAAAGGCTGGATTTTTTGTCCTACGGTTTTCATTCAGATATAACTAAAATGCACTGTGCCATATCTAATTTATTCATTGCTTATTTATAAAGACAGTTCAGTTATAATTTTACATTTATCCTAATATTACTACTTAGGCAGAAATATATAAATTTATTTAAGATATTATTCATGCATTGTAAGTTATTCATAACATAATGCTATTTTATAATAAGCTAGTTTGACAGTCAAAATTAATAAATTGAAAATAAAAGAAATTATATTCACGGAGTTTAATAGATAAAACATGGCTATTAAGTATTTTTTTGATTATTATAAAAGCAATGATAAGTTATTTTTAAGAAACTGAGTTTTTCAGCTCTTAAATTGAACCAATATATTTTACCAAAAATTAAATACAAAACAATCTATCTGAAATTTTGAATACAATACATACCTGTACATGTGAAGAATTTAGATTCGCCCACACTAAGCTCTACTTTGCTAAGTGAAATTGTCACTTGAAGAAGAGCTGAAAAAAATTGAGTAACAATTAATCTGATCTTAAATATGAATTGCAATGAATGATGTGTAAACCACATGGTCAAAATGCAACACTTTCCTAAATTTTTATTACCCATAATCACAAATGGATGTTTTATGAAATATAATCCAATAGCATCATATATTGCATTATTAAACTGGGTAGAGCACTTATTTAAGCTAACTTCTAAATTTTGCTAGTCAAGCAAAGAACCTAATTCATATTCAGGAAGCTATTCCTTATTACAAGTATACGTATATTGGGCAATATCTGATGTAAAATATTTCACAAAAGATGAAACACTGGTGGAAAGAAAACTATATGCTGTAGTTATAATAGTTAAAATATATAAATTAGCCACATGTAGATTATTTAATAAAATATTTCCATGAAAGGAGGTATACACTGGAAAAAGGATTTATGCAAGAGAATAAGAATGAGTATAGCTATTCACAACATAAATGCATTAAATGAAGAAACCAGGATAAAGGTAATAGAAAGGAGGCAGATATTCAATACCATAAATGTTTGTTGTTGAATTAGAAATAAAGTAGCTGGATGATCTAGAACTTTAGAATACAGTGAAACTTTGGCTTCATGTAAATTGTCACACGTACTTAGACGATAGGACAAATGAGTGCATTCACTCCCTAAACTCTGACCCTCCATCTCTCTTTTTTTTTTTTTTTTCCAGAAATAAAGCGCTGAACTTTCAGTAACGAAGGTATCAGGGATAAATGGAAAAAAATCTGAAACCAGAGTCCAAGCCTACACTGGGGATTAGAAGGTTCAAATAATCAAAAGATTTATTTAGCTTAGAACAGGCTACAAAGAGTTAGTATCCAAGCATCAGCAGTACAATGCGGTGCTACCAGAATTAGATAACACTGGACTAGAGTAATACCCACCCAGAGTACACAGAGATAATACAATCAATCAGTTCCCTGACAGAGAAATGACTAAGAGAATTGCTTCCTCCTACCTGGGAAGTAGGAACATTTTTCCACTTATGTTAATCACAATTTCTGCCATATCCAGGTTTGGAATTTTTAACCATGAGCACATGTTCTCTGGAAACCCAAGAAGGCAGTCTCACATTCAGGGCTCACAGCCAAGTGGCAGAATTAAACATAAATCCCTTAAGGAACAACTACATTATTAAGGAAGGTGCCAATAATTTTATAAATGAAATTTTCTTTAATTTCAACTAAGATTCTGACATTACCAAACCAATGGTAAAATAAAGCACTGTGAGAGAAAAACAGCAGAAAAAGGCCACTTTGAAATTTCAAAAAATATATACATTTTAGAGACTTTACACTGGGAATGTAATGTAACCATGTATAATATATTTAAAGAAAGAATTATGAAAGTACAAACAGTTCAAAAAATAGAAGAAATTATTTAGAATGTTTTCATAATAATGAAATGGTGAAAGTTTGAGGAATATATTTAATTTCATTTCAACATTACACACTGTGTCCATGTATTTAAATATCACATGGTACTCCATAAAAACATACAATTTTGTTTTAAATATCCATTAACAGAGACTTAATTTTTTAAAATGTGAGAAAAGAACAAAATGTTTTGAAAAAGTGCTTGTCAAATATGTTGTTTAGCACTTTAAAATGATTTTTTTCAAACAATATTATAAAATAAATGTTTCCTCACAAGCCTCATCTTGCATTAGTAAGTTTCTTCATCGTTTTTGGAAACCTTTCTGGGATACTTAGGCTAGGCTACATGGCACTCTTCTCTCCTTTTTGCCTTGAGTCATATTTTTACTCATAATTCATCAATAATCAGAGGATGCTTGACCTATTTTAGCAGATCAAAGTGCTCAAGTAAATCTCATTTTTCAGAGAGAAATAAAAAGAAAAGTACATGCCAGAAAGTATAGGAAGAAAACTAATAGACACATAAGTAAGCGATATATTTAACTAGTGTGAATAATGCTGATTCTAATTACAATTCATAGGTAAGTTTTCCATCAAGGAAGTAGCTAATCTCTTTAGCGGTCTTAACTTATATGGAATGGGATGGAAGTGGTAAATTGCAGAACTCAAGAAATTCGATATTTCTCTTATAAGAATCAGAAGAGATGGATGGGATTGTGATATCCAAAAATTAAGGTGAAAAAGCAGGGACTTTAAAACCTGAAGACGTGGGCCTAACTATGAATACAACAGGTGGGAACCATAGGATAAAAGAAAAAAAAGTATAATGTTACTTTTCATTCTTTTATCATTCCTTCTTTTACTTTTTACTTTTAGGCATCATTTTATCCCATGCCATCAATTCCCTTTTATCTTTGAATCTTCATTCTGTACTTTCTCACAATCTAATTTTACAGTATCCAGTATGAACATAACTTTCAGTTCGGTAGTGCTTTTTAATTCTAAACTTTCCATAGTCAAACTAAACACATTCCAATTCCACAAAAATTTGTTCAAAGTTCATAATTTCTTTTTTGGTCAGTATTAATCAATATCCAAGACTTGGAAATATAACTTCTGAGATACCATTTGTATACATTTTTTTTCAAAAACAGGCACTCATTAATTTTAATCCAAATTATTTCATGAGCTTCCATATTATTTGATTTATTTTTTAAATTTCCTTTTACAATAATTATATGGTTATTGCATGGGAAAATTTTAAGACTATCTTTAAATTGTGCTCTCCAACAAAAAAATCTTCAAAGTAGATTTATTTTGGATAATATATCAATTACTGTACAAATTTTAATTGAAAGAAAACTTACCTTTTCAAATTTGTTTCAATTACACTTGTGGAAATTTTCTGCATAGACATTAAGATTGATTCTTACTCTCTTCCGGCTTACTCACACTTTTCTGTCGCTCTACCTTTATTCTCTCCAACATTTCCCTGAACTTTCTTCCTTTTTCACATTTCCACATGGCTGGGCATATCCTATCTTCAAAGCAAACCTAAAATGTCCATAACTTTACAAAATAGCTTCTGATTGCCCACTGTGTTGTATCAACATAAACATCTTTGATCAGTCAAGATTTGTTTTTACAAAAAAACAAAAACAAAACAGAAACATTCACGATAATTATACTCACTACTCTAACATATTTAAATATCAATTCTGGATGCCAGGGCTCATTAATCCCATTTTATTTCACAATTTATCCCACAATGCCACTGTTCATCCATCAAACACTTATTGGTGGCTTATTGCACGCGAGGTACAGAACATTGACAGTGACTACATTGTCTTAAATAGATATCAGGATATCACAAAATTTGAGAAATGTCTTCCAAGTATTATTTAAACAATTTGTATCGCTGACCTTTAGAACATGTGTGCCCAAGCCATTTTGTTGCCTGGACCACACAGAGGAAAGAGGAATCATTGTATTAAATGTTATGTAGTTTATGTATGTAAATAATGAAACTTCCTTTATTTTTATATTTTTAGTACAACAAAAAAAGAAGGCAACATAAACATAAAACAGGTGTGCTATATGACCTTGCTTTGTGAAATGGATGGATCAATGCCTGGCTCCATTGTCTTCTACACAGTTCATGCTAAGGGACCACATAAATGAGTCATTTAAAAAAATCACTAAAATCACATAATAAAGTTTCGAATTTTATGATCTGTAGAGCTGCATTTCTATCATCCAGGGCCACATGGGGTGTAAGGGTTGCTGCTCGGACACACCTGCTTTGAAGTAAACATGTCTCTCTAAGGAAGAATTATAGAAAAGAAAACTTCAAAGATGTAGAGAGTCTCATAATCAAATAACGTTCTGGATAATTTAATACTAATTTGTTGACAGGTATAATAAATAACATACATTCACCAAAATAAAATGAAGTTGAGTATGAAATTAGTTAATTTATATTAAAATACTTGATTAATATTTCATTCCATACAGATTATCAGTGCACCCGTTAATCAAGACTATGTTTTTAAGAGACTGGCTACATTGCTATAATTTGCTGCTATACATGTTTGAAAATATATTAAGAATGAACTCAATTTTCTATTTTATTTCCAAGTAGTCAGCTTTGCTCTAATTGACCTCTGTAGATATATTAAAGCATGTAGACCTTAGTTAAAACCTAAAGCACTGAAATGTGAGGGCATGTCCTGATCATTGCTCTAGCCATTTAACATCTGGACTTTCTTTGCTCAGTGTTGACTTGTATCTGCATCCAAATGAGTAAGTTTGGACCCAAATGTCAGAAGACAATTCTAATATCAAAAAGCCATGTTTAGAGAAAACTAGAAAGAGATACTACACTTGACATCTCTCTAGATTACATCTTCTTCATTTCTGGAATTACACTGTATGTTAGCCAGAAAAAGTAAAATTAGATACTGATATGTGGTTTTTATTTATAAAAAACAAGGTCTTCAGATTAATAATTGTTTAGGATTGAAAATTAAATCAGCTTGAAAATTAAATGGTATTCACTGATGCTAAAATATCTAATTTTGATGTTTCACTCTCCTTACATATGGATTTGGAATAGTGGTAACATCTTTAAAGAAAAGAGTGATAGTTGTGATATATAGATTCATTGCATCCTATAGCCACCAATGATTAATGATTAATCATAATGATTGCATTTATCACAAGTGTACCATATCAATAAGTCATTTTGTATTAGAGTTGGAGTTGAAGTCTCATTAATATCAGTAAATATCTTCACAAAATACTGTTATTTCAGGTAAGAAAAAGCTTTAATCTCAAAGCTTCAAAAAATGAAGCCATGATAACTACACTTACTCTATGAGTGATTCTCCTAGAAATGCATGGAATGACACTCTTAAGAGTAAGTGGCTATAATAGCTTATTTAAGGACACTTCTCGATGCTTTTGAATGCAAAAGTAATAAGCTAAAACAGATGTACATTGAGGCCTTACTCCTAAGTGAAATAAATAGGACACACATGTATAAATACCGAACAGTTTCTCTGGTGTGAGAAACTGAAAGTGGAAATAAGGACTAAAATGTATAATAGGTAATGTGAAACAGGAAGGAAAGGGGCAAAGGGGAAGGAAGTGGGAGGGGTAGGGGAAAGGAAAGAAAGGAATGGAATTAATATGAGAATATGGATAGTGTAAATAAGGAGGGATGAAGAGCGTGAATGGAGGGCTGGGCAAGGGTGAAAAATAAGAACCAAGAGAGATTATGTAAAGGTGCAAATTTCCAATGATGAATGTCATTATATTGTATACCTAAAATGTACCAATGATTAGAATGAATAATCGATAATGCAAAATAGGAAGTAAAGGTCCAAAGGGGTGGGGGTAGTGGGACGGGCAGGGGAAAGGAAAGAAGGGAAGGGAAAAATGATGA
The DNA here is from genome assembly GCF_000247695.1 of Heterocephalus glaber. Next base: position 9,593,067 of record NW_004624745.1, on the reverse strand, counting down.
GAAATGGAAAAAATGGAAATAAAGTCTTTGTAAATAGGGAAGGGTGGAGGGGATGAAGGGAGGGCTAGGAATGAGGAAAAAATAAGAAACAAGATGCATCATGTAAAGGTACAAGTTCCCAATGAGAAATGTAACTGTGTTGTATACCTAAAATGTAGCAATAGAAGAATTTAAGAAAAAAAAGTAATAAGCTAGTTTCCGTTGTCAAGGGACAATTTATTCTGGAGAAAATGAAACTACATAAAAACATGGATAATGAAATAACATGATATATATTAATTATGTCTGTTAAGAGATTAAGATTTTGTAGAGGGCAATAAAATTTAAAAGGATCAAGAAGATGGGATAGATACTGTAATAAAGAAAGGGAAAGACTGGGAGCATCCCATGTTGGGTTAGACAGAAATGTTCAGAGAATGTTTACGCTATTAGATCAATATAAATGAAGTTCTTCTCATATATATATATATATATATATATAATTGAAAAAATAGTTTATAAAGGATTTTATGAAGGAGGATCTCAAAGGCTATGGTAAAAATGTCTGCACTTCAAAGTTTTGTCCATTAATTATTTATAAATAGAAACTAAAAGCAAACTTGGCCTTTGTTGGGGGGTAAAATGATTGACAAATTGGAGTGAGGGGGATAAATTAGCATTTTTTGGTATGTTATGATAAGTGTCTGGGTTGAGTGGTGACAAAGAATATGAACAGTTAGAAGTTGATGTAGTATTTTTTTAAAAAGTCAAAGATGGTAAGGGCCAGGGATTTAGCTCAGTGGCACCGCGCCTGCCTCCCAAGCACAAGGTCCACAGTTCAATCCCTGGTACACACACAAAAAAAAATGGTAAGATTTTCTTTTCTGGTGACACAAGGATCACTAATGGGAGAAAGAATTTTAGTGTGTTTATATTTGAGAAAATAAAAGGAGACAGAATTTTGTATAGTTCTCCTATTATCTGATTTTGGGGAAATGTATAGCCACAATTTATTTCATGAGTCAGTTTTTCCAAAATGGAACATATACACTGTTAAAACAAAGAAATGTGCTATAATATCAAAACTTAAATTAGTATTTATAATTTAAGTAAGCATGCAGATCAAGTAACAGATATTTTCAAGAGGCTTCCTTAATTTACAGGAATGGAAATATAATGAAGTCATTGGCATTTGTAAGTTTCATCAGGGGAATCAAGTGTTCCTTATAATTTGATTCAACATTTAGCAGTGCCATTTAAAATGGTCATTTTATCACCTGCAGGAATTTTAAAACTTACAGTCAGTCTACTTCCTGACACAAAGAAGTCTTGGATTCAATTAGAATTACAAAAAATGCACACGTAATTTCAGACACTGATTTATCTTGGTACCATTTTCTGTAACATTTTTCAAGCTACCAGCTTTATATTCATGGACCTCAACATTAAGCAAATTAGAAGATTAAGGCATTATTTAGTAACATGACAAATCTCTGAATGTCTTCTTCCTATTAGATCCTTAAATTATTGATTATGCCAAGTTAATGATTTTCTCATTGGAAACATACTTTAAAATTTGTACCTACTCTAAAATAGTAATGCACAATAATTATAATTTCTTTCATTTTCAAAAATTGACTTCTATAGTTTAGCTATCCACAGTGAGAGAATGTGTGTATCCCTGTGTCCTTATCGTCACTGTTGAACCCAGGAAACATATTTGTTAAAAATGAATTATTCCTCCTTATTTGGAAAGATACATATTTCTCAAAGTCAATAGAAATGTCATTCAAAGTCATTTGAAGTTATTCAAAGTCATTTGAAATGTCATCCAAAAATAACGGATGCTCAAAAAGTCATGAGAATTAAAAGAAATGGCAAATAGATTTAATAAAAAGACAGAAAACTAAAAGTGAAGATAAGAAAATCTGTAAGGAAATGCCCAGAAAAAAAGTTTGAGAAGACCATGAGAGTCAGGCAATGAATGTTCTGTATGATTATTATATGATACCAGTCGTTGAAACATAGCACTAAGTAAAATCGATCAAATATATTTTCAGAACCTCTCCTCTGCCACACATTTATGGGTTTGTGCTTATTAAAGCAATTAAAGTAAATACTCCATATCAAAAAGAATGTCTATAAAAATGAAGTTTATACTATTTGAATATGTTTTTGCTTTGAAAAATGGATAGAATGTTTTTTCTCTTAAAAAACATTTTTGAAGTTAAATAACATTCAGTACATTTGAAAAGTAAATATAGAAGTGACAAATGTAAACATAATTTAAGTAAACTTGATTATATAGCAATATTCAACAAACGGTTCTTTAATAACAATAACATTGTTGGATTTGCTACTGTAATATTTACAGGAATGGAAATTTTTAGGCTATTTTACCTCTTATCTTTTGTTTTACTGTAAATAAAAGTAAACCTTGAGCTTTAATGCCAAATAGGCTGTGCAAAGCTGTCTGAGTGCTGAGTGCTGAGTGCAAAGCTGTCTGAGTGCTGAGTGAAGCGATCTGTGCTTATGTCGTAGTTAGTCCCGGAGTCCATTAGGAAACCAGAACAGAGCACTCATCACTTATTTTGAGTGTGACATTTAATTAAAACTTAAATATCTCAAAGAGGCAGCAAAGTTTAAGTTCCACATTCAATCCAAGTAAACTTCAACAGGCACCACTTAGACATATGAGTTATTAGCCTCTTTGATGAAGTCAGCATAGGACAGCCTGTACATTTTTTAACACTGTGCAAACTCTACAAGAATAAATTAAATTATTTGAGAATGTTTGTATTAATCTGACTCCTAAGTCTTTGGATGCCTATGTAAGTGCTCTATCTCCACCATGTAAGTGGAAATTCTCTCCAGATTAAGGTCACCATAAATCTTATATTTTAAGCTTGACAAATCAGAAAGCAAACATCTGTCACAGAACAATTCAGTTAGAACGTTTCATCTTTCTTCTCTTCCTGAGTTATATTGTAGAACTAGCTATTCAACATTTTCTCTGTTTGCCAGAATGCTTTGATATACATTGTCAGAAAATGTGAAACCTGTCAGCTTGTAGAAAACATGACTGCAATATATTATAGAGAGTAAAAGGAAAACACTCTCTTCAGCCTCAGGAACAAAAATCTTTTGAATTAGAAGTATTAACAAGAGTGAACAATGAAACATTTCACCCTTGTATTAATGTGTTCTGCACACTGTAAATCATAAAATTATTGTAACACAGCAATGTATACCACTGGAGTTATGATGGAAAAATGAAGTTTATGTTTAAATTTAAAAATATTACAGTAAAAACACATCAGCATTAATCTCTCTGAAAAAAACTCCTTTACTTTGTACACAATTATTCCATCACACTTGCCACTTGCTGAAGCAGTTCTTGAAGTCCTCTTTTGTGAGTATCTTTAGCTACACTCTCCTAGCTTCCTTGATGACCTGAAACAATTCAGTACATTTAACTTTGGTGGTCATTTTGTCATTTAGGGAAGAGACAGAAGTCATTCGGTGCCAGATCCAGTGAATAAGGTGGATGAGCATGAACTGCTGCAGAAAGTATCAAGAACAATAATATACAAGTGTTCAAACTCAGGAGGAGTATTTTAAAGATAAATAGCAATGTGTCTTTTACTATAATGCATTTTAAAATGTAAATATTTACTGTGTAATTCAATCGAGCCTCAAAAATATTTCTATAGAAATACAATCTTTCAAAATAAACAATTTAGAAAGAATATAATAAGGCATGTTTCATAATATTCAGGTTTTTTATAGAATGTGATAACCCTGATTGCCCACAGTAAAGTTGTCATTTATGATTAAAGATACACAACTATACATTAATTAATCAATTCATTCAATATCCACATGTAAAATCATTATTCCAGAGCTCACAGTAAAGTTTGATTTCATGTTTCCATTGGAAAAATATTTCACCAGTTTGAAAAATTTTCACTTTGCAAAGAATAAAACATTTCTATGTTTTAAAAAGTAAACAGTAGTTGGGGCCGGAGATTTAGCTCAGTGGTTCTGTCGCCTGCCTTGCAAGCGCAAGGACCCGAGTTCGATCCACAGTACCAAAAATAAATAAATAAATAAATAAATAGTAGTTCAATATCTTAGGCCTCCAAATCAGTGTAGAACTTTATATAACTCTCTGACGCATTTATGTTTCAGAGCAAGATTAAGTATTACAAAAAGACAAATCTTATAAAGAATTTATTCAAAAATTTTCACAGAGATAGGCAAATTTAGAGCATTTAAAAAATAGCACATAAATTTGGAGGACTAAATTATAGAGAAAACCTTCTAATATCTGTTTTTCAATTAAAGCATTTCCGGCATTTCAGAATCTTACATGATTATATCTGGAAGGTGCCAATGGGATCTCTAGACTGGTGATTTCAAGTTCTAGAGGGGAAATGGATCCAGCTTTTTCTGTCTTCAAATGACTCATAGTAAAATTTATGGGAACCCTATATCCTTAGCCTGAACTAATTCTGAATCTCCAAATATTTGATGTTATTGTATTGATACTGTTCAAAATTTAAGTAAAAAAGCAAGTTGTTTTTTTCTGTAAGAGGGATAAATAGATGGCTTGGGGATGAGAATTCTTCCCTGTTTAGAAGAGACAACAGGAAGCTTAACCTTCTCCCATGAAACAGAGATAATCAGATGAGTAATGAAAATTATGAAGTTGCCAGGACTTGATCTATTTTATGACTTCCCTGGTTGGGCTAAAATAACACAGTAGAAGGTTTTTCATTAGGTTAAAAGGTTAAAAAAGAGAAAACAGAGAGACAGGAAGGGAGGAGTAGAGAAAGGACCAGAACAGAGTGAAGCAACTTCATAGATGGTAGACTTACATCAAACTAAGGGAGCAAAGACAATTTTCTTTGTGACATAATTAATCTGAAAGAGAAAGTCATCTCTTTCTGTGATCCTTGACTGGTGTGTTGTGTGGGAAATGCAGTATCCTGAAACCAGAGTCTGCCCCATGTAGCATAAAGTGTTTCCTCTTTAGGCTTGATGTGTAAAGATCATGGTGAGAGACAACTGACCTTGAGGCACAAAGCTGCCAGAGTAGGATAGAAAATGGAGCTTAACACTGAAGGGGCCACAGGCCAGGAGACGAACTAAGATGGAACTGAGGCTCCTTGGTCCTGACCAAGTCATGGGGACAAACTACATATTCACCAGCAGTTGCTCTAAAGACAACAGTTCAAGAAGTCAGGAAATGTAGAAGAGGAGAAAAAAAATAAACAAAAGAACACAAAATAAAATAACAACAACCGTCAAAACAAAATAGCAACAGAACCAAGGCCTGGAGAATGCATCCATAGCTGAGAGTTTTCCCATAGCCATCAGCTTACATAGCAGGTTTCACCTCCTTATCAAACATGTAGATGATTTTGGGGAAAATATGTTAAGCTGAGACATTCTATCTAAAAGACACTGAATTAATTATTTAAAGTGCAAAAAACCAAGATTCTGTCTTCAGAACTTCTTAATGTGAATATAATATTGAGAGCTGTATAATGTGAATATAATAATAGTACCGTCATTATTGTGTAGGTTAACATGAAGCATTTCAGTGTCTAATACATAGTAAATATTCAATACTTATGAACTGCTGTAATAGTAATCCCTATTTATTAGCTCTAGAGGTCCTCGAAATATTTGATAGCCTCTTTTGTTGAATCAAGAGAATTGCTCCATTTTTGTGCACTACTCATTGAGACTAGCGATTAAAATTCTATCTATGGTTTTTCTTTCAAATTAACCATGAAATTCTTTATTCAATCCAAATATAAATGAAATAGATTCAAGAAAAGTTAGTTCACCTGCACTCACAAATGTTAACTGACATGCTTAAGATTTCCAGGCCTGGCACTGTATTACTGTTTTATTAAAACAGACTGTAGAATTTATTGAACTTGCATAACTGATAATAAAACTCCTGGTGTTCACTTTTTGTGATACACTACTTGCTTGCTAAAGTGTAGGAAATAGAGTACAACCACATCAACACAAACCTACTGCTGTGTAAATATCTGAAGAAAATTCTGGACTAAACAAAGATAATTATAATTTAACAAGCCTAGTTGGACTAACCAATTTTCTCAATCAATGCTAAGAAAAATTACCCTGGTTTCAAAAATGATTTATGCCCAATCTCTATGATAATAAACTTAAAATTGATATTAACATATGTAACCTGTTTTAAATTCCCTCACATGTATGACTTCTTCCACAACTCTCCCTATGGACCACTGCTGTCTCAGAATAGAGGTTTCCACAGACCTTTTATGGTGAAATTCTCCTATTCCCTACCTTTGCTGTCACTGAGTTATACTGCCTTCCTATTTTTCAGTAATTTTCCTCCCTCTCTTAGTGTCTATGTATATGTTTGTGTGTACACACATACATTTCCACAGCTCTGAGCATAATAGTCTAATTTACCACATTTTGGTTGTGATTATTTGTTTACATAGCCATATGTCTATTTACAGTGAAATTTGTCTGCAAAAGACAGTGACTTTTCAGTTTCCAGAGTCTTTCTTAGAAATTGGAACACTATAGGCATCTTAAATTATGAATGAACACATTAATGGACTATAAAACATCATATTTTAATCTAAATTTTCCAAATAAAAAGATACCACTCCGTTCCCCCATTTTCAGCCCCAGAGAGAGGAAGCTAAATTTTTTCTTATATTTTTGAAAATGTTTTTAAATTCTGGTAATTTTATTTAAATATCAGGTGATAATGAAGGAAATAAATGCTATTAAATATAAACTGGATGATTGATTGTAAGGAGAAATAATTATTACACTATCAATGAGATGTATGATAGGCTTTAAAACCAAATAACAGCCTCACGTATTTATAAATCTTTTTTCATTCAAACACATTAAATCTTATACAACAGAACTAGTATGTATAACAAAAATATTTTATACTTTAATATTTTATTACTTTTCAAGTACCTTAAAAGAAATAAGAAAAAGTACTACTAGTACACGTTAAATATATAAACTTTAGAATATGCCTAGAAAAAGGTACAACTTCTGTAATTTGTAAATTATGTTTAACTCCATCCCCTAATTAAGCATATGTGAATCTGTTCAGATATTCTCTTTATAAGCTTTCAGCAATTAGTCCTTTTACACCAGTGGTCCCCAACGTTTTTGGCACAAGGACCTGTTTGGTGGAAGACATATTTCCCATTGACTGTAAGGGAGATGAAATTTCATAAACTAGATCCCTCACATGTGTGGTTTACAGTAGAGTTTCTATTGCTATGATAACCTAAGGCAGTGGTGGTGAACCTATGGCAGGTGTGCTGCAGCCTGCTGTTTGTTATCACTGAAAGCTCTCAAAGGTTCACCATTACTGATTACTGTCTCTTCTGATCAGACAGAAAGTGGAGCTCAGGTGGTAATGCCAGTGATGCAGAGTATGTAAACACAGATGAAGTTCAGCTCACAGCTCACCTCTTCTCATGCTGCCTGGCTCTTATAAAGCTACAGACAAATAGCTGACTGCGGACAAGTGGTTGGGTCCACTGCTTTATCATATTTGAAGGGTGAGGAAACTAAATATCCCAAAACACAAAATAAGAAATAGTACATATAACTAATGTTTCCTTCAGTAACTCAATTTCACATGAGTAAGTTTTTCACCCCATCAAAAGATGAGTGCTCCCTTACATGTCTAATTCCTGGTTCTTTATTATATTTTGTATCTTTTTTTTCTAGCAAAAACTTAGAAAGCAATGTTAGATATTTTGGATTTTCACTGTCTCAGTTGGCAAGCAACCTCCTCCAATCATAGCTAAAATACTCCATAGGACATATTATCTGGTACGGAAGATCATTGATGCTTCCACCTCCCGTCCAGAATGGGGAAAAAAATCATGTAAATAGTTTACTTCTTTCTCCACTTAACTGATGGGAGAGAGTGTTTGGCTGTAAATTCCCTAGTCCAGTGATCAAATTTATTCCTAACCTCCATATAAATTTGGTCGTATTTCAACTCAAAGCATCCACTTTTATTTTTATAACCAAAAGGAGACACAGTTTAATGGCAACTACAGACAGGTAGTCTCTTTTTCATGATGGGTTTTTCAGAAGACTGTAACATTAAAACAGCTATCCTTACAAAAAGAAAGTCCATGAAAATGACTGCCAGATGTGGGGAAGACGAATCAATGCAGAAATTTATCTCACATGAGGAGCTTGATTGAAAAGCTGAATGGTTCTAAGTTCAATGAGGAGAGCCAAAGAAGAGAATTTATAATGACCTCTTCTGATATGCCTGGATGATAGCTGAATTCCTGGACTGAGGAACTGTAATATATTTGAAATACAAGGTGAACTATTGTTTTAATTTGCACTTTCTATAGGCCTCAGGTTCCAGAATTTGGATCTATGGAACATCATAAGGAATACACATGATTGAAGAAGTGGAACTTTATGTCATCAAAAAATTAAAATCCAAATCTTGTAGTCTCTCCAACATTTGAGGTTGCCTTCTGTTCACTGTGCTTGCAAGAAGATATAAGCATTTCATAATCCAACCTTTCACTGACCAATTAAAGTAAACAACTTGCAAGAAATGACTAGACTATTTCTCAGTAAGACTGACAGTATTTCAGCAATCGAAAATATTCCCTCATCCTAGTCAACTCTAACCCAACTTGTACTACATTGTTGAAAATTTGGCTTTAAAGATGGGCATAGATTGTGATGTGCACTTATACTCTAGACAATACAGGCAGTCCTTCTTTAACTCTTGTGGGCTTAACAGGAAAATGTCTGAAGAAAAGCTTTTCAATGAATTGATACTCTAGGGAAAGCAGAAAGTGCTGTAGGGGTCTAACACCAGGAGGCTGTTATGCCTAATAATCAGTCTGGGGTAGGTAGGGCACATCTCAGTCTATCTCAGAGAAGTTGAGTCACATTAATTCAACAAATATGTATGAGGAACTTACTACAAGCCACATAATACTCTAAGAAGTTAGTTAGATGGAGTTCTCTGCCTCTGTGAAATTTACTGTTTAGAAGATAGAAGACAGATGCATATGAGAAATAAGTGAATTGTGTGTCAAAAAGCAGTTGGTGTCATGGACCATAAAGAAACAATATCACTCTTCAAAACACTTTTTGGCATACTGTTTGCAATGAAACACTTCCAAAAGGCATCCTAACAATCTGAAACACCATCAGCTAAAGGATACAGTAGAATAATGATTAGCACTAGATTATTCCCTCCTGGCCATGATCCTAGGCTTGCAGATGTAAGTGAAGACAGCTTAGAGGAATCACAGAATAGAGGCGTCCTTTATTAAAACAGCCAGAGTTAGATCCTACTAGACAAAAATCTTTTAACAAAGTGCAATACAAGAAGTACACTTCAGTCTCTTTAATAAGCATGGCACTCTCTACAAATAAGCCTAGAAGATACTCATAAGCTGTGACATGTTCCAAGATACTAATAATTCTGATACCAAAGAGAAAGCAACAATCGGTCCCAGAAGGCATAAAGGATTATTATGAGCCTAAACATCAAATGATCATATCTGTATACAGCTAAAGTTGTCAATATCATTCTGATAGCTTAGTATGTATTCTACCCAAATATAACATGAAACCAAATCTGTTCTGATGCAAAATTAAATCCTGAAAAGTCCTAGTATAAAATTTATTTTCTAATTCTAAATTTTAGTGATTAAAAGGCAGCATATAAATTGGGAGGTATTAATCATTCACATTATAACAAATAGTATTTATTGAAGACCTACTGTGTAAAGGAGGAATTATTCCAGTTATTGTTGGTTATATCAAAATGAACTAGCTTTTGTCCAAATTGCTTATTCTAATTTAGTAGAAAATGTGTGACAAACCCACCCGAGTGATACTGAAGAAAGAACACAAGGGTTGTACATAAGCAAAGTGTGATAGCTGTAGAAAAGGAATCATTAATACTGGCTCAGTGTTGTACAAGGACTTTCGAAGAAGTAGTACATTAATCTGTCTAATTATTGAGGAATCCAGACCAGAAAGCAGGGAAAACCATCCTACAATATGTATAAAGTACAATAAAGAGTATAGGGGGAAAAATACTTTTCTAGTGTCTTTTACTACTGGGAAATTTGACAATTTGAAGCCAGGTAGTAGCAATGCCTCTCGTGCCATAAAAACAGGTTAACATCAACATGGATGTGACTGGAAAATTGGAAATTGTAGCCCTGGGTAAGTGGCAGATTAACCATACACCTGTGTAACAGGAACGATAAGGAGAGGAGAGATAAGGGGTAAAGAAGAATGGAAAGATCTGTAAATGATGATTTAATTTTAAATGATGTTTAGCCACAAATTTATCCAATGTACTTTACCCAGTGTTTAAGAACATGGGCACAGTGCATAAATGTGGGGATAAACAAAATGTTTGTTTAATTGGTTGATAGAGAATTGCACTGGTACTTAAGTCATACAGTAACTGTATTTATGCCACTATTTTATTTTGATTGCATTTTTGAAATACTTTTTTATGTATATATATATTGTGCTTTCATATCTTCAATAATGTACAAAATAGGTAACATTCTGTATCTTTTCTTGAAAGGGTACATTTGGATACCTTGTAGAGATAATCTCATTAGCAGACAAAATTATCTCATTAAAATAATTCTAATTTATATATTTTACAGAAGAGATCAAGTAACCTTCTCTAGTGACACCTTTTCCCTGGAGAGATAATAGATGAGCCAGATTTTAAAAAGAAGCATACACTTCCCAGCACCAGAAGGAAGCTCCCCAGCACCATCCCAGGCTCCTAGAGCAGAGAAGCTGAGCCGGTCCCAGCACCTGGAAGAGAGCTCCCCTGCTGCTATCCCAGGCTCCTAGGGCAGAGAAGGTGAGCTGGTCCCAGCACCCAGAAAGAAGCTCCCCACCACCATCCCAGGCTCCTAGGGCAGAGAAGGTGAGTCATGAGCACCAGAAGCACCACCCCCACCGGTGGAAATGAGAAGACATGTAAACAAGCCTCAAAAACAGAGTTTCAGATCACCTACAGCAATCCCAAAGGGAAACGAGATGGAACAATCTGATACTCAATGACCTGGACTCTCTGAACTGGCAACAAAAGAGGATTTGGGAAAAATGAAATCAGAAATAATTACTCAGATAACAGCAAAGATTGTGCTCATGGTGCAAGACATGATTAATAAA
>NW_004624745.1:9550348-9579383 GCF_000247695.1 Heterocephalus glaber | reverse complement strand
AAGGTACTTCTTTGAAGTTGTCAAATTTATTTCAAAAAAGATTTTTGTAATATGCTTTCTATATCCTTTTAAATTCTGTAAAATCTGTGGTAATATCTCCTAGATCTTAATATTATAATTTTAAAAAATGTATAACTGATATTGTGTAACAGGAAGAAAAGGTCTAAAGGAGCAGGGGAAGTGGGAGGGGTAGGGGAAGGGAAAAGAAAAAATATGAGAAGAGGAAAAAAAATGGAAACAAAGTCTTTGCAAAAAGGGAAGGGTGGAGCGGGTGAGGGAGGGCAAGGGAAGGGGAAAAAAAAATAAGAACCAAGTTACTCATGTAATGGTACAAGATCCCAATGATGAATGTAACTGTATTTCATACCTAAAATGTACCAATAAAGTTAATGGGGAAAAAGAAAGAAGCATACACTTAAAGTTAATTTAGTTCTGCATTAGTGGAGGACATATTATCTCATAAACAATGAGAAATTATGATCATGCAGTATTAGGATAGGTACAGAGCCAAGTCTATGATCAAAATAATGTGTTTCATGGATAAAATAAACTCAAAACAGAAAGATATTTATTAGTTATACATACAATTTTACTGGATGAATTTAAAATATATTTTAATAAAATAAGCCAAATTTTGGAGTTTTTCTTTTTTATTTTATTAGTACATGTTTATAGTATACTATCCAATAGGAATGTTTTGTTTGGCCGACAAGATTGCTTAGAATTGAACTTGAATGCTCCAAATAAGTCACTGCAGGGGCCTCCACCTTGTTTCTCCTCTAATACAGGTTATGACCTGGAAGGGCTCGCAGAAGCATTAGACTTCCTGACCACTGTGCTGCATATTAAGCAATTTGATTGCTTAATTATTTTTATTTAAAAAAAAACAATAGAGGGAATGGCTGATTCTATTTTCATCTATATTTTAAAATATTCTACAATCTACTGCAAACTTTCAAAACAAGTGGTAACATGATTTCATGATGTGAAAAATCACCAGAATTTTTTGCATTATGCTAATGAGTAATGGCAGAAAACTTATAGCCAAAGTAAGCAGCCCCCTGGGCAGCAGGCACTAAGCAGGATAGAAGTCCTTGCTTCAGATGTAATGCAAATGCAATCTTTCATGACATCTAGTTACAATGTTGGCTACGCTACTCCCCATGTACTTTTTTTCTTATAAGCTTTGTCTTACCCAATTAGCGTTCAATGGTGCTTGAAAGTCCCACTTGCAATGCCTTATGTTGACCTGTCCATTTTAATCAAGTTAAATACTACCTGGGAGGAAGATATATTAGCTATCACTTAGGCACAAATTAGTCTATCTGAAACTGTTACTGCACATTATCAACCAGCAAAAAAGGAGCACCTTAGAGCAGTGGTTCTTAAAATGATTCAAATACTCAACCACAGAGAGGTACGGCTCTCTTGGTGAAACACCATGTGATACTAATCCAATGCTCTCAAAACAATTTACTGTATTTGGTTGTGTCTTTTATCTAGCAATGTTATAGTAGAATCTACAGACTTAAAGAATGTAATAGAAGAAAATTAATTATAAAAATTCAATCCATTTAAAATGTTAACAATTATTGTAATATTTACTTGTAGAAAACATCTTTTTTTTTTCAGAGTAACATACTGTAGTCCAAAAGAATAAGCAAAAAACAAGTTCAGACCTTTAAGTAGTTTTGACAATCTGTTAAAGAAGAGATATGATATTCTTGATTTTAGCAAGCCACTTACTGTAAGGAAAATCAGATTGTCATTTTAGAGGAAAAAACTCAAGAGAAAGAAAATACTACTTTACTGAATGTACTTATTCATGATGAGGGTGCTAATACAGAGCTCCATTACGTGCCCTGGTTTGGTAAGGTGAGAGGTGGAGCAGATGGGCATTGTTTCAGTATCCTGAGTGGGAAAGCAGGTCTTCCGAAACACTTGATGGTCTGTAGGACCATCAATCCCCAGGATCCCAAGGTGTTGTGTAAAATGTACTACCTTCTCTCAGATGCATCAAGGATGGCATTACTGCATTCTATGCTTGAGAGACATGAGAAAATAATTAATTAAATCATTTTCTAGGAAACTTAATTCTCTTGTGGAATCTTAGTTCAAAGGGTTGCAGTACAGGTCTATTAATAAAGGATTGGTTGTGCTTATCGACATACATTTTTTGTTTGTTTCTTTGTTTCTTTTGGTACCGGGGATCGAACTCAGGTCCTTGTGCTTGAGCAACAGACCGTGGAACCACTGAGCTAAATCCCTGGCCCAACATTTTGATGTATCTTCTAGGAAATGTTAGTTCATAAAATGTATTTATTATTACTATTATTGATATTCTTTATATCATAATAGGAATAGAGAGTAGATGATCATTATGAAGGTTCTGGGTTCAGTCCTCAGCAAATCATAATTCAGGTTACTTTTATATAATGCCCTGATCTAAAGAAAGAATTTCAGACTACAACTAAGAATGTGGGCCAGAAAGTCAAGGACTGATACTGCCTTTTTCACCTGAGGGAAGAATGACACATTCCTACAGAGGGTACCTGTGCATGTATACGTATATGTACAAATTTGTATTAAATTTTATGGACAAAAACAAATATCACACACACATGCACAAATACAAACACACACATTCCTCTCTCTTTCCATTCTGTCATCCTTCTTTCTATGTCTATCCCTCAAATATTAAGCTATAAAATAAGTTAAAATTCTTATGAGAGAGAGCAAGGAGAAGAAGAAAGGGGGAAGGAAGGTCAGCCACTTGGGCTCTTTGAAGTGATGAGCAGTAGCAAAAAAAGTCTCCTCCACATTAATCAAATCAGTTCCTGCATTGTACAATACAATTGCAAGCAGTATATACAGGACAATGGAAGGAAGCAGGTGTTAATAGAAATGAACACCCATTTTAAAATAATTTCATACTTTTAATGCATTAATTACATGGTAACATGAATCTTCATAAAGCAAGCACTGGCTAAGACAAACAATATGATTATATGATGACTCATTTCACTCAATACAAATTTCATTGAAGATAAAAAATGATTTGTCATAAATTATAGGGTAACTATTTTTCACTTTTATGGTAATTTTTGGAACACATGTAGATTTTAATTCACTGAAAATACTTAAATAGTAATGTTTAAGATTAAGATGGAACTTAAAATCTGAAGTTAATTTCAAAAGTTTATTTGAATTGTTTTGTTTATAATAGTCATAAATCTTAAATCTATTATCAATGTTTTTAAATATGTTTAATTCTTCTATAGAGACACTGGTATAGAAACGGTCAATAACTCTCATACTATCCAAAAACTATGCTTTGCATTTTTTTTTTAGTATTCCATCAACAAATAAAGGTCTCCAATCATTCCACTCCAAACAGTAGACAAAGTTTATATTATCTGTATTTTTTTAACTTTGAAGAATTAATTTTTGAAATTTAAAAATTCATACTAAATATTTAGAGTAAGGAAATTACATTGGACAATAATCTTTCATTCATTTATTTTGCTTTTTTTTACATTAAATGAGAGTTTTGTGAGTATCAAGGAAGTCCAGTAAATCAGAAACAAAAAAAAGGTTTTCAGATTTACATGAAATTAATAATTATCAAAAAAGCAGGGTAAAATTAATTATATAAATGGATACTTCTATGTTTACCCTATTTTTGAATTTAAGAAACATTTGGCTACAATAACATGTCTTTCTAAATCCAGACTACTTATATCTTTGTATATTGAAACTTCTGTCTGATCTATCATGCATCTACCTATTTCTTTTTTTTTTTTTTTTGGTACTGAGGATCGAACTCGAGTCTTTGTGCTTGCAAGGCAGGCGGCAGAACCACTGAGCTAAATCCCCGGTCCCATCTACCTACATCTTATCTACTATAGTATCTATTGCTGCATATCAAGGTACCCCAGACATAATGACTCAAAACAACAAATATTTATTTCTTGCACTGTTTCTGTAGATCAACAATTCATGAGTGGCTTAGCTGGGTTGTTATAACAGAATACTTTATGATTATAATCAGGATGTTTCCTGATAATTCATTTCCAAGGCCACTGATTTACATAACTTTTAGCAAGAAATCTCAACTGCTGGGGCTAGGAACCTCTCCCTGGGCCTTTTGACTGGACTTATTTTATAGCATGGAGATATTGTTAGCCTTGAAAAGTGAGAGATCCAAGAGAGTATAAGTGAGGAGGAAAACTCAGTGCCCTTTGTCTTCTAGGACTCCCAAATAGCACATTGTCATATCACCTCTAATTAGTTGATCAGAATTGAGTCGTTAAGTACAATCCACACCGAACAGGAGGGAGGGAAGTTTAATGCTTGCAAAGAGTTACAAACTTTTCAGACATATTTTGAAACCACATCCATCATCAAGCAACTCATGTCTCATTTTTATAACTATTTATTTTACATCTTTCCAAACCTCACAAGCCATTTGACATTTACTTCTCTATGCATAGTATCTAACTCACACCAGCCATGTAACTAACTTCCCCTATGTCTCTGACTCCGTCTCTGTCTCTCTCTCCATAGTTTAGGTAGAAGCAAGAGGACACCCTTCACTCACATTATTTTTATGTCTCTTCTTCACAGTATTATTGAAGAGATGGTGCTACTAGCCACTGGAGCTATACACTGTACATGTCTGCCTGGATTATAAAACAACTTCTCATCCATATCCAAAAAGAAATACTTAAACTTATGGCAAAGTTAAAAGCCATACTAAAACTCTCAAATAACTTACAAAAAGAGAAGAGTGAAACATAATGCAACCACTTTAACATATGTAATACTTCAAAGGTTCATGAAACCACAAAAGAATTAGTCATGAATCACTTCAGGTACAGATATGGTGAATGCAATATTCAGAGGAAAGTTTACAGGGTGAATACTAGCTGATCTCTGAGTGAACAAGTGACACTAAGAATGAAAAGGTATTTCAGCAGAGAGAACAAGGAATGCTTGGAGGAACTCAGGCACAGGGAATGTAATAGTGATGGATGATATAGCTTGCACACAGAAAAGTGGGGAAATATGTCAGGAGTGATCAAAGATGTCTTGCAACATTCTGTCCTTGAATAATTATAACTAGTTATCTCAAACATTTTAAATGGACATTTTAAGAATACTGATTTCTACTATCTCTGCCTGCCATCAAAGAACATATTACTTACCTCAGATTCAATTAAAGGTAGTAATTATTAGAACAATTAAATTTAATGGATATCTTGATGAAGTATGTGATAGACCATGTGCCTGATTTTGTTTCAATATACAGTATATGCCTGGCATTTAATACAAAGAATGTATTATAATTCTCATAAACTAAAACATAAAAGATTATTGTTTTCCAAAAAACTCATATAGTTCACAAAATCTTTTATCTTTTTTTAAGGAAAAGCAACAAAGTTCTTGAGAGCTTACAAGGGAGATATTGGAATCTGTGTGAATTGTGTATTTGACTTTACTTCATAAAATTTAAACTAACTGAGCATTTCCAATTCTTGTTTGGGGTATTTCTGTTCCTTCAGTAATTTTTTTTCTTCTAGGTATCAATAAAAGGTTTAATTTCACAATGAAAGTATTTTACTATTTTGACTGACAAGTTGAGGTATTAGGGCACTTTGACGATAGTATAAGTCTGTGTCCTTTTTCCCAAAACTCTCCTCCAATCTAAATAGGTCTCACCTAAGCAGAGGTTCTCAGACAAATGCACTTCCTAATCATTATCAATTCTCATTTATAGTATTGAAAGCCTCAAAAATTTATCAATACTTGTATCCCATTCTATATCAACTAAATCAGAAAATAAGGGAAAGGTGTAGATATTAAAAGTCACTCCTCGAGTTATTTTTATGTACATACGGAAACTAGAACTACTGCTCCCTCTCACATATTAAACTATATTATAATGATGAGTAAGACAGATTCTAATACACACTTTTTTGGACACTATAGAGACTTTGTTCTTTCTATCATATTTCTTAGATATGTTGCTACAGGACCCATTCAAATAGATAACCTATGCATTTTTAAGTCGGTTACATCTCTGTCTTCCTAGCAGGATTTAAGTACTAGAAAATGTCTAGATCTTTTCCCAGAAGAACAGTTTCAGATGTTCCCTTAAACTATGCAGTCAGTGGAGACTACACCTATACAGCCACCACTGTCAGGAGAAGATATCAGGGTCATAGCTCAAGCCCAAAAACTATAAAGAGAACAGCTCTGAAGTCTTACTTCTCAACATGTTTAATATAAGATACAGTCTTATTTTCTGGTTCCTCAAAGCATGTCTATATTTGGTAAAGCTCAAAGGAGGGTAGTACAGCACCAAACACATTTGAATCAATAATAATTGAACTTCTGTTTAACTTTAAGCTACATTCCCCTTAAAAATTGTAATCATATTTTATGATCTTTTTCAAGGTGTTACTCTCCTTCTCAGGTGGCCTGAAACATTTCTATGAATTCTAAAGAATTTCTTCCCATACTTCTAAGACTTTTTCTCTTTATTAGTAGAGCTATTGAAACTCTGGGACATGAAGAGTCATGCAACCCAGTGTACTCACAAGAGACTATTTCTTTCATTCTTAAAGTCTTGGAAATAACTTCCTTATGAGTTTCTCTATTAAATTCAAGATTCCTTGTTTCATTTCTCAATTTTTTCTATACATAAAGTATTAATTAAAGTATTTGTGATACCATAGATGACACTTTAACTTGTTTATTTTTTCAAATAAGAAATTCTAAAATACACAGGGAACAATTACTTTTCTAGATAACTTTTTTCAATTATTTCTCCTACTATTTCAATTTCTACTCTGATTGGCAAAGGTTTCAATTACTTCTCTTACACTTCTTTGTTATCACAATTTCAAAAGCCTTACTATTTAAATATTAAGAACAAATACAAAGCTACATTTGTCTATCCATTTTTTGTATTACTTTTGGGAGCTATTCTACATAATTTGTGGGAAAATAATTTCACAATTAAATTATGTTTAGGGGTGTCTGAAGCCTCAATAGCCCCCTGATGCTGTGACATTCAAGAGCAAGATTACATCAACTGAAAACATCCTGATTCTTTGAGAACTGAGTAATAATACAATTTAAGGCCTTAAATCTCAGAGCAGACTTTGGAGTTGTAGCCCCTGTGCAAATGAAAGTTAAACACTTCCAACATTCAGTGGCACAAGATAGACATTCCCATTGCAAAAGTTACAAATAGAGGGATATAAAGGAATGGGACCAAGGCAAGCCCAAAATCCAGCAGTCCAAATATTAAATCCACAGTTCCACTTCCAAAATCCCCAGAAATCTGTGGCAAGTTGTAACCTCCAAAGGGTATGGGTGGCTCCACCCCTACAGCACTTCTAGTGGTTGTAGCTCCTATGGCTTCTCTCTTGCGCTGGCTCTACTCCATCCTTGCAGCTTTCCTCAGGCAATCCGTGCTCCTGGCTTCTCTAAACTTCTGGGGTCTCCACTGCACCATTGGCTTCACACTCACAACTTCATACACTGCCCTCTCAGGGCCAAACTGCCTGGCCAACCAGACTTTCTTCTGAAATCTGGTTGGAAGCCTTCCTGATGCTACAACTCCTGCATTCTGCATGTAACATGTGGATGACTCAAAGGTCTGCTACCAGCTGCCACAGTAGCCAGGCTTCCTTCGCTCTTGGCTGTAGGGGTCAAGTGAACAGATCACTCAGCACTCTGAACTCAATCCCAAGGAACAGGTTCTCTATGCTGCCACCATTGCCATTCTGGAACATGCTTTTCTTTCTTCTCAAAGGAAATTCTTTCACCTTTGCAACCCTGAGGGTGCAAAGGCCAGAGACCTCCTGTTTCTTGTGAGGTCCTCAGGCCATCTCTTCCATTCTCCTGTTCCTTCTCAACCATCAGGATCTCTTTTGCTTTATATTTGCAGTCTACAACTTTATGCAAGTTTCCTTTCTTACCAAATTCAAAATGTTATAAATCATTTTGCTGGGCTCTTTACTCCTGATTCTCAAGATAAATCTGGCTAAAAGCCCCCAACTGTAGCCATGCCACCACCTCAACATTAGATTGCCTTGAAATTTTTCTGCAAGTTTAGTCTGTTGTCCTTAATCTCAGTCTTAGGCAGTCTCTGGACAAGAAAAAAAGGCAGACAATCTTTCTTCCAAGGCATAATATACATTGTCTGGAGTCCAAGAGCCAATGCAGTCCTTCTTCCCAGCAGAAATCTCCTGAGCCTGGTTTTTACTGGCTTTCTGGTCTTCTGAGCTCTGATCAGAGCTTCCCATACAAAACAGTCTAAGGCATTCCAGCTCTACTTCTTCAGCCAGCATCTCCAAATCTTTCCTAACTCATCAACTTCACATAAGCCAGTTCCAAAGACTCTTGAACCACACAGACAGGTAACGTCACAAGAACAACCCCACTCCTGGTACCAAATTTCTATGTTACTTTTCTCTCATTGCTGAAACAAAATACCTGACATCCAAAGTTAAACGGGGAGATGTTTATTGGCTTACAGTTCTAAGAGGTTTTAATCCATGATTGGCTGGCTCCAAGGCAGTGTGGTAGAGGAGCAACAATTCACTGCAGCAGAAGACAGCAAATGCAACAAGAGGGCTTTTACAGTGACTTTTACCCCTTTTATCTCATTCAGACTAATGGGATTAGGGTGGTGCCAAACCAATCACTCATGCATAGTAGTTTAGTAATCACATGTGCTTAATCCTAGCATCACACACTCTAGATTCACACACCTATGACTGCATGAGGCTTTCAGGAGACATCTAGACCCAATCCATAATTAGCAGATACTGGATAAAAAAGGTAGTCAACTTTTGAAGCCAAACTACAGGCTATATAAAATAAATTTAAAAATCAGAACCTTGACTTCATTCTTTCAAATTACCTGGAATTAATCATTACCACCTGGCAAATATATTATATGAATGGAGTTGGCCAGATTTCCCGAACAGCTTCCCTTTACAGCTCTCCACATTACCTGTTTTCTTGCAGTTGGGTGAAGTACATGACATTTGAACTGAAAAAAAAATCCATATTATCACATGAAAATCATAATATATTAAATGGTGAGCTTTGCTAAATTAATTATCATATACCCATTTAAATACATAATTTATGAAAAGTAGACAGGAACAACTATTTACTACATACTTCCTACATTTATAAATAAATAAGTCTATATAAACAGTATACACATTTTTGTCATCATTTAGAATGATGTAACAGTCTATCATTAAAAATCTCACAAAAGGGCTGGGGATTTAGCTCAGTGGTTTCACCACCTGCTGGACAAGCGCAAGGACTCAAGTTCAATCTCTGGTATAAAAAAAAAAACTCACAAAAAACTTTTGTTTAATTTTTAAGTTAGTAGAAAAGAGTCCCCAAAATATAAGATGTTCTATAAAGGTTTCATTGTTGTCCTTATTCTTTTTGTGTCATTTTTTTAACTGCATGTCTCTGGGACACATAATGGTATAAAGGGTGCTGGAGGACAGGATAGTCTATAAGTCAATCCTTTTCTGCAGTTTGTTTCATCAAGACATTCTAATACAATCATAGAAGCGACCTCATCCTACTAATTTTGACTATATCATATGCCAATAGTGGTGCTGTTTAGAACAATAAAAATAGTGACACTTATTTAGTACCTGTGCTAAAGACTTTTCTAAAACCTTTAGAAATATTAAATCCTTTAATTGTACTCTCAACTTTGATCTTATAAAATTTGCAAGTAGAACAGATTTTATTATAAGCCAGGGAGATAAGGACACTGGAAAGAATAGAAAAAGGCTGATCAAAGTGTAGTGAGTTAATTAGACAGGATCAAGTTGTTCTGGTGTGTACTGCACAATAGGGTGGCTACAGAAAATGTATCATGTATTTCAAAAGGCTAGAAGAAAGAATTTTGAAAATTTTACCATAAACAAATAGTAAATATTTAAGGACATAGATATTATCTAATTTAAATATTAGATAATATATACATATATCAAAACACCATATATACTCAATTGAAATGTTGAATTTTACAAAACAGTTAAAATATAATCAATAAAAACCTGAAAACCTTGTTTATACTAATACTGTTTTAACAACAAACTATTATCAAGAATATTTAATATCTTTAAAGTGAATTTAACACTTGCTTATTGCAAATATTTGCTCACTTACTTTTTTACTCATCGACCACACTTCTCTTTTTCAAATTTTCTGCTCTAGACAACTCCTTGGTTAAGCATTGCCTGAAGATTACTGCAGGATCAGGCACTCCCCCTTCCATATAGAATTTCTGTATATTTCTTTAATGCAGGTTGCAAATGCCTCAGGGGAAAAATCTTCACCAACAGTTTTAACATCAGGTTTTCCCAACATCTGAATTTACAGTTTTCATAAATGTTTAATTTAAAGCAATACACATTCTAGAGGTAGTGCTAAAACAGACTAGAGAGCTCTACGTATTTCTCCCTTTTGTACAGTGTCAACCCTCCAGGTTATTGCTCAATAAATGCTGACAACATTATGAAATATTCTCATATGAAGGAAATTGGGAATCTAATTTCATTTAGTTCAATTGTATGTAGAGATTCCAAATGCTTCCATTATCTGTTGTAATGACCCACCAGGGGGAATTGCTCTGAGAAGATTATGCCATGTGATTGAAGCCTTTATCAGTATTTTAATACAAATTTGAGAAGCTTCCACTTTGCAACTTCAGGAAATTGAGGTAAACAACTCCCTAAAACTCCAGTTGATTATGTTCGTGGAGAATGCACATATTATTACAAGTCTTTATGAAAAAGAATACTGTCCTAATGTTTGTTACCAAAATGACTAAAGATACAACTTTTACATGCTTTTACCCTCTTAAAAAGTGTCTTGTTGTAGGTTTGAGTTTAAAGCCACAACTGTTAAAAGGAGAACAAATCACTGAAACATACCATTCTGTTTAGTTACAAACAAAATTATGTTTCAAATTAAACTTACTTGCACAGCTCAAATGTTCATGATTACAAACTTGTGTGTAATTTTTAGCGTGCTCTTCATTCTTAATTTCATATAAATAATATAATTGGTCTTCTGTAAAAATTTATGTAAAATATTTAGATGTATAATTTAAAGGTCAAATAATACAAGTAACATTCAGATTTTTATTCGTGTTTATGATCAATCCATGTGGTAAAAAGCAGTAACAGAAACTTGTTTGAATGAGGTACAAGTTAATTCAGTATATGCATACTAAATACATATGATTTTTCCGAGAAAGAAAAAGTTCTAAACCTTGACCCAAGCTATATTGATACTATTAGTAATAATTAATAAACCAAAAAGCAAAGAAAGAATAGATGGTTCTATGAGGATATATCACAAGGCAATATACAGTTGGATTTCAGGAAGCAAATAGTAGTGAATAGTGAATGGTGAGTCTCATTGTTAGATAGTTCCATAGACAACCTCTATGGTTTTTAGTTGGTGAGTGAAAAAAATCCTGTTTATTATGTAAACTAAATTTATTTCAATTTTCCATTACATTCAATACACAGTTTATAATTGGTTGGAAATTGACTATTTGCACTTGTGAAATTTTATTTTATAATTTTAGATATTTTGGAGTCTTTTATGATTGATGAGTTTCATAAAATGAATACAAATAATAAAGGAGAGTAGTAGTTCTTTCACCTGATGTATGCTTTCTATACTGGTGAAGTTGATTTATAAATAAAATATAATACAAAGTTGTTATTAACCAGGGAATAATTATATAAAGCTATGGATTGAATGTCCTTTAAAATTTTTTCAAATGTTTCAATCCCAAGTACTTCCTACTTGCCCAAAGCTAAATTGTGCAATATAGAAATACAATCATTAAGACTTATAAAAGTTTAACTGGTGAAAGAGCTAAAATATAAAACTCCTTTATCTCTTCATAACTGAAGCATGTTAAAAATCCATTTTAATTCCTCCATCCGTTTTTTTTTTGCCCATATACCTGACACAAGGTTATATGTTTATAAACGTATTTGAATAATTAAATTTCATGGCTTATTTTGACTTGCTGTATAGATATATAGAATTACTTATCAACTCTTTTCCTATAATATTTGTTTTTTAAAGTTAGAAAATACTATAGGGAACATTATATAGTAATAAACGTAAACATTTTGAAAGCAAATATCGGAATTTAAATGTACTTAGCTGCAATTTTCTTTTTAGAAAATATCTATTTGAACTGAAAAAAAATGCACTGAGTAATTTATTCATCATGCTGTTAAGGTCTCAGCAGAGTAGCAGCAATGTTGACCTCTTGGTCAGTCATTTCCTGTAAGGCAGTGTCTGTGAGGATCCAGGGTCCTCATTCTGCTTAAAGGTTCCAACTACTGCAGACTCTCATTAATTCTCAGGAAAGCCTGGGTCAGCGGGTCATTAATGCTGGGTAAAAGTGCATGAATGATTCACAATGAAGATAATCTACAAGTGAGAAATATCATCACTAAATAAAGTCATTATGAATTGAAATCAGCATCTTACTTTCCAGAGTATTTTAAAACAAAAAAAATTTGAAAGGAATAAACCAATTTCAACATTCTCTAGGAAGAAAATGTTCATTCAAATTGAAAGTTCAATTTCTTTTGTATACATACTCCCATTTAAAAGATAAGTAAGTGAATATAAATTTAAAAATATAACATAAGCTCAGTGTTTTTTGGAAAACAGAGGAATGGCAAAACACCTTTTTAATGGGACTACTAGTAGGATATTTTCACAGCTTTCAGCCTGACTCTATGAATGTAACTTGGGGATTACACAGATGATGAGGAAGAAAGAATTAAAACCCAAGCCCAAAAGAAAGTAAAAGAAAGAAAGAAAGAAAGAAAGAAAGAAAGAAAGAAAGAAAGAAAGAAAGAGAAAGAAAGATCTTCAAAGTTTTATCTATCTCTTCTCTTCTGTCAAGAATAAAGATAAAATAAAATTTTAACCTACATGTAAGTCACACACAAACAAGCACTTCTCAAACTTAACTGACCCGAGAAAAACGGAAACATCAAATAAGGAAATGGGTTAATATTGTAGGATGATCAACTAAATAAGTATTTCTACCAAAAAGAAAAAGCATTAATATTGGAATTTTCAACAAAATCCCAGAAACACAAAGAATATGGAAATTTTCATTCTCTAAGAGCCAAAATATAAAAACCATTTCCTCACCAAAGATCCCAAAAGAACTGCAGATTGTTTAAGCCTGGCTCAAACAGAGGATAAGCTTCAACTGATCCTATGGTTACTCCTACCAGTGAAAAGGATTGTAAGCAAAACTGAAACGATGCATTCTACCATGGAACAATTGTGAAAGACAAATCTTTTATAAATGTGTGATTACTAATGTTTCTACTTCATGAGCAATCACAAATATATGTTTACATATATAGTAAAAATTTAACCTAGTAATGGATATTTTCACCTTAATAAGTTTAGTTTTTCTACGATCATTGGCTATGTCTCTAAATCATCCAAAACCCATTCGCCAGAAACAAACTGCCTCTCTGACACGCAAACCATGACTGTCATCAAGAGGCAAGGAAGGCAATATTCAAACCTGGCCATACAATTGAGGTAAACAGTTGTTACCAGCTGATTCCTCTAACAATAATACAAAAGTACTTAGTTCTGAGATTTTTATAATTAGAAATGTTAATATTAGCCCATTTTAATACACAACATGTTTATTGTTCCTAAGCCATTAATAAGTTATTTTTATTGGTAACTCAAATATTAGTGTATATATGTATATGTACATATTTTTAAAATTACTTCTCACCAGGTGTGATGGCACAGGACTGTAATTCCAGGATTCAGCAGGCTGAGGCAGAAGGAATGCCTTGAGTTAGGGGCAGTCTGACTTACAGAATGAGATGTTGTTTCAAAAAACTCATAAACCAACAAAATAAAAACTATTTATCTTCAATTACTTCATAAAATTTTAGTATAACAAAAATGAAATTTATATTTAAGTAGTAGCAGTATTAGTAGGATGACAGGAGTCTGGAACCTTTAACTATCTGAAAGCTCCTTATAAATGTCTCTCTGAATTAATATGAATCAAGAATCATCATATAGTTTACATTAACTGGAAGATAAATGGAGTGACAAGGCTTAAATTCATCTTTACAATCTGGACATTGTTGCATCCTTCAGAAGGGTAAGGCAGCAGGACTGCAATTTGGAGGCCAGCCTGGACTACATAATGAGAACTTGTATCAAAAATCCAAAAGAAAAAGTCTTTACAATTACACATACAATAAGAATGAAATATTTGGAAGGTTGAAAAGACATTCCTGAGTTAGAAGTAAAGCCTGAGATCTCTGAGAGAAACGCATTCAACTAGAAAGAGATTTAATTTCAATAACATGAAGTAAGTTGTTTTTCCTAATAACAAAACATGACCAAGAAAGTCATTATTGTGTTGAGATATGCTAGAAAGGGGTAAAACATAAAATATTAATGTCAATTAGTACATGTATACACTAATATGACTTAATTCAAAGAGGGACCAATTGTTTAAAAACTTACTCTTTAATAGGTGGATAAGTAACACATTAAAGTAAGATGTGTTTGATTGGAAATAATACAAGCCACTTAACATCACTAAATATTAGTTTCCTATTTTTATTTCTCAAACCAAATAAAGTTATTCTATATAATCTTTACTTCAATGAATATACAAATTGTTTCATAAACAAGATAGTAAATAAAATACATTTCATCCTAAACTTTACTCTTTTAATAATTTGTGAAACTAAGTAATCCATGTAAACTATCTTTAAAACATGATGACATAGTTATTTACTAGTAAAAGTCCTTAATAATAGATGTTAATGTTGCAGTATAAGATTACAGTTAAAATAAGCCAAGACTGTTGGCACTTCTTGTGTATTTAATTTTATAGTCTGTTACTTTCTCCAAAATTGAATATCTCATACTGTTTTCCCAGGAATTATATGATAATGATACATATATTCCTGTAAGTTTTTGTCAGAACTTTACTCATTAAATTACAAAAGGGAGAACTGTCATATAAATTCTACAGTAGTTCAATTTATTAGGTAATATTTTGGATGTTCCATGCACATCTCTGTTTTATGAAAAGTTCTGTTAAATTTACTGCCCTCTCTTGTACTAAATCAGTTCTATGGCTTCTAAAGTTAAGCAGTTGGGTACTTTTGGCATTGTACTTTTACATTTTTCTTAGTGCAAATCAATATACCACTTCTAAGTTTTTAGCAATGATTAATTCCCAATAACTAATCTTGCCATCATTTTTAATTGCTGGACATTTTTGTGAGGATGACAAATCTTTAGGATTCAGCACACTTTGGATAAATGCCTTAAAACATTTTATAATTGCACAAATTATTACTGCACATCTCTTGTACCTCTTGATGTTTGAGACATTCCACTGACCTATAATTGAGGATAAAGTAGGGAAACATATTCTGTCCAGGGTTTTGACCTTCACAGCTAATACAAGAAATGCAGTTATTGAACCAATATTTAAGTATTTTACATAAATTATTTATGTGCTTAATTTATAAACACAAAGAACTTTGAAGAAAATTGTTATTTTCCAATTTCTTGGTTGAAACAGCACCTGGGAATATTTTGAGGGAAACATGATTCAATTTTGACAAAATTATTAAAAATAAATTATGGGTAAGCACCCTACTGACAACAAAACAATTTACAAAGATGAGTCAGTTACACTTGGCATTTTGCATCATGATAGAGTGAGAGCAAGAAAGAAAAGAGATAGAGGAAAAGGAAGAAATGTCACAGCATAATATGTGTCCCTCTATGATCAAAGTACATTGTGATGGGAAGAGAGTGCTGTTACATCTTTAGGCTGCAGGCTTGGATTTCATGGTCTACTAGTGTAATATAATGGAAACAAAATATGTCTTGGGGATAGGCATAAGGTTGTCAAGCTTTACTTTTTTAAATAAGAATAGTAAAAATTCAACAAATCCAAAATTACTTTTTATTATTTAAATTGCCAAAGTGAAAAACAATGATTAAAAGAATGCTTAAATATAGTTAAATAAAGAATACTAAGCATTTCTTATAATTTTAACTAATGTGGCTCAAATAAAATTAAAATAATATGTTTTTATTAATTTTCTTTTCATAAATGAACGACATTTTACGACTATAGATGATCCAAATCTAGTACTTCATAGCTATGACAGCTTAAGGAAAGCACTTACAATGTCTGTGTTTCAGATTACTCATTATTAAAATAACAATAATAATTATTGTGTATATGTATATTTTGCAAATGAATCAATATATCTAAAGCTATTAAAGCAGTTTCCGGATGTGTAAAATGTTTAAGCAATTCTATATAATATTTTATTGTTGTTAGAAAAGATTTAATATAATCTTTCAAACCTTGACCAAATGATGATTCAGATAAGTTTAGGAAGCTAGTCTTCAAAGCACTTCTTTGATGGATAAATTCAAATTTGTGGCAGTTACATTCCCAATCACATTGATAGTCTCAACAGGAGAACAACGACTGATAAAAGAATGCAAACACTGTATGTTTCTGGAAGAGGGAAGGGAATACATTCATATTCCCTGCTTCTCACACTGCCTCCTGCCTGCCATGTCAAGAACGGTTTCTCCCCTGCCATGCTTCTCTGCCTTGGAGCCAACCGACTATAGACTGAAACCTCTAAAACTGACAGGCAAGATAACCCCTCCTTCTTTAAGTTGTGGAAGTTGGGTATCATGTCTTAGTGACAGAAAGTAACTATGATACTTCCTCTGTTATCAGTGTTATCAAAAACTCCCTCTGGGGGGGACCGAAATTATCAGTGAAGGGGTGTGTGCAGAGGAATCAAGGCAGTACCACAGACCACACTTCCCAAACTTCTTTTACCAACAGCAGTTGGTACAATGTGCAGACGAGGTAAAACCCAAAAAAGTCACACTGGAAGGAGACAAAAGGAGGAAGATGAACAGGTGACCCCCCAAAATTTCAGATCAGATATCAAAGCCTTTCCAACTTCAGGCCATGACAGCAGCCAAAACCAGAAGGCAGCTAGAAGAACCCCAGCTAAATCACTCTGGAAGTCCCTGGTCTGAGACCCAACCCCAGGAAATTGTTCCTACTTCCAACAGCTACTGCAGTAACCCTGGAGTCCCAACAGCCTACAGCATTTAGGCAGACCCTATAGGCATTGGGAACCCTACCACCACCATACTGGAGTGATTCCAACTCAAAGGACACTCAGAGATACCATCTGGAAACTTAAAAACTAAAAGTTTTTCCAACTGGCCCATATCCTACACAGCACCCTCCCTCCTTCCCCATAGTTCATAACATCAGTATAGCTACTTTTACCTTTTGCCTTGAGGCTGAGGATGGCCAGTCTTTTGTTCTATGCTTTCCTCTCCCTTACAAAGGGCTGAAGGAAGCTATCTGTCTTTGTTGTTCAGAAACATCAGCAACTTATCAGAGCACAGACTAAGAAGCAGAAAGTTCTTATCTTCCTGCTAGTTGCCTTTTATTTTTCTCTCCTGGTTTATGTGTTGTTTTAATTTGTCTTCTACCCATTACCTCTCAAGCCATTTTATGAACAGCCATGTGGAACCCGAGTCTCCAGTGAAAACAAAACAGTCAAAGAAATAAAAAGAGCAAAAATAGACAAATATGACTACATGAGACTAAATTTTTAAAAATCTATACAAAATATAAAGAGACATCAAAATTGAGACAACCCACAGAATGGGGGAAATATATTCGTCCAGAAATTAATATATAAAAAGAATCTAAAGTACTCAGTAGGAAACAAACAAAGCAGGACCAAATAATCAGGTCCAAAATAGGCAGTAGATCTACATAAACATTTCTTAAAAGAAGATATATAAGTGGCCAACATGAAAAAAAAATGTTCATCATCACTATAAAAGAAAAGCAAATCAAAGCCATAGGAGATGTCACTTTTCCACAATGAATATAGCCATGATCAAAAAGACTAAAGATAAAGGTAGAGATGCAGAGAAAAGAGAAACTTTACACACATAGTATAGCAATTATGGAAAGCTGTATAGAAGTTTCTCAAAATATTAAAAAAAGAAATAAAATGTGGTAGAGCAATCTCATTCATAAGTATACATCCAAAAGAAATGAAATCAATGTGTCAAACTGACATGTGTTTATTGGAGCTTTATTCACAATAGCGAAGAAATGGAAACAACCTAAGACTCCATCAGTTGGTAAGTGGATAAAGAGAATGTCATGTTCATATAAAATGGGATACTATTTGGCCATAAAAGTAATACATTTCTGTCATTTCCAGTAACAAGGATGAAACTAGATATCATGTTCAGTGAAATAAGTCAGGCACAGAAAAACAAGTACAGCATTATCTTCTTTTAGGTGAGATCTAAAAAAGTTAATCAAAAGTTGAACGTAGAATGATGATTATAAAAATCAGGCAGAATAAGGGAGATGGAGAAATGGGGAGAAGTTAATAGATAGTTATAAAGTTACAGTGAGATCAAGTAAAAAGTTATGGTGGACTACTGCACAGTAGGATACATATAGATAACATTTAGGGACTAAATATTAAAACCTAGATGAAATAATTGTGAATGTTTTCACCATGGAAATGATAAATATTTGAGGGGGGTTATATGTTAATACCACTTTAAACAAATAAGCAGAAAGATAATATTGAGTTGCACCAGACAGAGCTATTACTAAACCTACACCTCTTCTTTGTTTTTTTCTTCCCAAGCATAAAGTCTCTAAAATAGCAATGATGGTTTTCAAGAAGATTTTGTCTTCATACTATATTAATGTAGCATAAATACACACAAAGTATTACTTTGTGTGTTTTAAAGTTTTACAAATACTATGTAGTATTTTAAAGTCAATTATTACTTCACTCTACATTAGATTTCTAAATCTATATTAATGATTCATAAAGACATACATCAGTCTTTTTCACTGATTATATATATGCATATACATATATATGTGACTGTGGAACTAAATGACAGTTTATCTGTTCTCTAACTACGGATACTTAGGTTGATTCTATTTCCCTGGTGTTATACACAGGGTGATAATAAACAATATAAAGTTACACATTCAATGATTCCACAGATTAGATATAAACTAGAAAATTGCTGATATATCAGGAAAGTGAATCTTCAATTTTTCAGGGTATAATATATTGTGGGCTTTATATACCCATTAGTCATGTATAACAGGTCCTGATTTCTGATAACCCTCTTGCAGATTTACTGCCTTTAGACTTAGATTTTTTTTCCCAAACTCCAAAGTATAAATGGTATCACTGCTAAAATATGATTGCCTGTGATAACAATCATTGGTCATTTTTTTCAGTGATATGTTGACATTTTTGGTGATTTTTCTATAACACTTATTTCCTTTTATTATTGAATTATAGCTTTTATATATTCTGCATCTCAGTCATTTTATAATAACATGAGTTGTGTTCATCCTCTACTTGTCATCTTTCATATTTTTATCATTTTCATCACATCAATGAATTTTTTAAATTTATGAAACTAAATTTAATAAGTTATTTGATGTATTATTTATCTTGTTTATCCTTCCTTTACTAGAATAAAAAAAACACTTCTAATTTTCTTGGTTTAAAATTTAAATATTTAAAGTCTTTATCTCATTTGAAAAGGGAGAAATTTTTCTTTTCCATACAGATAGCCAATTATCTTAGAATTATGAACTGAATTACTGTTGTAGAATGCTACAAGTTGGGCCGGGGATTTAGCTCAGTGGTTCCAGTGCCTGCCTCACAAGCACAAGGTCCCAAGTTCGATCTCCGGTACCAAAAAAAAAAAAAAAAAAAGAATGCTACAAGTTGAGATAGCTTTGAATTAGACTTAATATCTGCTAGAATAATTCCCTTACCTTGTTTCCTTCCCCAAAATAATATTTGTTACTGATGGAAGTTTACATTTAAAAAGAAATTTTAGTTTCAGAAGTTCATATTCACTGGAAAACATTTTGAGATTTCATTTGGGGTCACATTGGATTTTTAATTTCTTTTGAGTACCAATAAGACCTTTTATTCATTGTAGTTTCCTGGGGAAAAGAGAAGGGAAGGAAGAGTCAGCATGCATATTATAAAATGCTTAGAAAAGTAAGTGTTAGGGGGTACAACAAAATCACCCATCAAACAGACACCCCAGTGACAGGGTCACCAAGGCCCAGGGGGTCTTGGTCCTGGGACGTCCAGGAATGATGTGAAGGGTCCAAGAAAGAATGGATAGGTACACACTTTCCCACCACCCCCCTCCATCCCTCCCTATAAATTCAAAATTTCACACAAAGCTTTGGTTTTTAGCCGTAAACATGGAGTTAAATTGTCTGTCTCTCATTAAATAATTTTGAGGCCACTTTGACATGTTTCTTGACAAAAGCTCCTGAGTGACGAATACACATTCACACTCCCTTTCCTGTCTCCTGACCCCACATTCCCAAAGAAGGCCCCCCCACTGGCCTCTATCTGATTACAAACTGAGAAAGTTTAATCCATCCAAAGAGCAGGTGTTTGATATGAATTGGATCAAAATAACCATCTTGACTCAGGAGGTTGGGAAAAAGGTGTAGGAGCTACTTGTACCTTCAGGATTTCTGCATAAATCATTTAAGAGTTGCAGAGATACTCCAAGAATTAAATAGATATGTATGTGGGTGTGTAGGTTTACTTAGGGGGATAAGAAGGTAGGAGTCAAGTTTTTAGGGCAGGGTCCCAAACTGGAAACAAGAGAAAGGGGACTACAAAAGAAAAGATGGTTCAAGATCCCCACTTCAAAAAGACTCCCCTAACCTATTTTTCAGATCTGCTTGCCTGGTGCAGAACTTTCTGTCAAACATGCTTTGGCTATTTTTCTCTCAATACAAAAAGAAGTTTGTAAACAATACAATCCTAAAAGAACATGGAGAAAAGACCAACACATTACATTTACATAAACTAGGCTACCTGGCAATCACCAACTTGGAGGCGCAGTAAAATCCTACAAAGCCCAGACAAATGTATTAAAGAGGGGGCAGCATTTGAAGGAGGCAAGAAACCAAGACCAGACACACACTACTCAATGTGTTCTATTGCATTTGTCCTAGTTCAATGCAGCAGTGTAGGTTTGCAGTGATCTCACAGCATGTGAATGAAATCCTCCTTTTCTCTTTGAGCTACCAAGACACTGTCAGTAACACTGCAGCAGGAAGGACACTGGCTCCTGGTACAACAAAGAGGGCTTCTCTGAAGGGTCTCCCTGGAAGCCAAGAATGTTGAATGGTTCAGAATTTTAGTCCTTGAGTCATAGAGCCATTTCCTCACAGCACAGAATGGATACAAGAGTACTGGTTCTTCAAACTTGGCCATTAGCAGTTCACTTTTTTAAAAAATTGCATATACATCCTGTTGTGCATTGTAGAGCTAGACTTATCTACCAAAGGGTGGATCAGATATATAAAGCAAGCCCTGTGCCCTAGAATGAGACAACATTCACATCGCCTAACCCCAGCTTCCTCTGTGGGTCTTTCACCTGGCTCAGCCTCTCCTAATTTCTCTGGGACGTTTTCCTGTTTAGACTAATTTCCCATCCTCCAGTAAAAGATCAAGTCGTGGGACAACCCCTTTAAAACCTAGTCTATGAAACATTTTCAAGGTGGAGGTGGTTTCAAGAGGTGCCGTGGCAAAAGATTCAGCTCTAATTGACAGAGTTGAGGTAGTTCATTTTGGTAAGCTATGCACTCCAAATGTTTGCTTTCTACAATGATAAAAACAAAATGTATTCCTGCTCCGCAGACCTGGAGCTGCTGCCAACTTATCCACAAGACTGCTCATATACCTGGGAACGCAGTGAAGGAATGAGGGCCTTAGATTAAAATATGCAAAAATATAAAGCCAGAATGTTTATATTACAGAAAAACAACGCACAAGATACGTCATTCATACACAATACAGTCAGCATCCTGGAGAAAGTGGGACCCAAGGTGCAGTTATCCAAAGGAGTAAATAAATAAAATCACACTGGCCCAGAAAGGGGTGGGAGTGAGTTATGAGCAGCAGGCCTGCAGCTGTTCTCTGACCACCCTTTTTATCTATCATCACAACCCATTGCTTGGAACAGTTTCCAGGACCACATCCCAAGGTTGGGGTATGAGCAAAAAAGATGCTAAAGAAACCAGGCATTGCTCTGAAGATTCCCTCCCACAGAATGTAGCAGCTTGTGGGCTGGGTCCATGAATGGGATCTCATGCTTAATTGCTTTAGCCTGGCAAGGGAAATATTATTACATATCCTTCTTTAAAAGGAAAACAAGTTTTCTAACCTCTCTGGGATAAAGCCTCAGAAAAAACATGCAGGTTTTAGGATGATTCCCCCAAAGCCCTCACTTTTACTTGGATAGAGCATGGTTGGAGTTCCTTTGCCTCACCTCTGAGGGAAGATGGGGTGATGCTGGGAACCCCCGGGCTGACATACAAGGCAGTGCCAGATACTCCCACTCTCCTTACCCCAACTTTCTCCATTCTGGTGACTTATGCCTGCTCCTTGAAACTTCCTGGTAGCCTGCATGCCCCTTATGCCCATTATGCTCAATGTTGGACCGCTGGAAGCAGGGCAGGGCTATTGATTTCTTCTTCCTCCAGGAAGTAGGCTGGCTTTCCCTAGGGGCTGGGAGCCTGCCGGGACTTTAGTAGACATGAGACCATCATAAATCCAATGCTTTAGCAGAAGTGGTACTTCTCAGTCTGGGGTGGCAGGTTGCAGCCCTTGGCATGACGGTCTAGACTAGCATAGTTGTAGCATCTGTCTCCTTGGATCTGCGCCTCTGCATGTTCTTCCCTGTGGGCTGCCTCTCCCACAGAGAAATCTTTAATGGACCTTAATAGTTTGCATGTAGATTCTCTTAGATTTTCTGTCATCAATTACATCATCTGCAACAACATGCTTTCGCTCCTTTTTCAGTTCTTTTAAGTATTTAATTATGCTTATTTAACCACTGTGCTAACCGATACCTTTGTGTGTTCAATAGAAACACTGTTAGCAAAACCTAACATTTCTTACTTTAATGAAAATATAATCTAACTTTTTCTATTAACTATAATTGCCATAAGTTATCCATAGATATACTTTATCAGATTAAGTGTGTAGCTTTGGTGCCTATGGTGACACACACCTGTAATCTCAGCTATGCAGGAGGCTGAGGCAGGATAATTACCAATTCATAGTAAGCCTATGCAAATTAGCAAGATCCTGTCTCAAAATATATTTTTAATCAAAAGGAAAAAGAATATAACTCAGTGGTACCAGATTGCCTAGTGTGCATATAGACTTGGGTTCAAGTCCTAGCACCACAAAAAGTTAGTTTATTCTTGCTTGCTAATAGTACTTATTATAAATATATTTTAAATTCTTCCCATTTCTTTCAATTTTAATTTTCTCATATAAAACAATTCTGTGTCTGATTTACTTCAATTGACATTCTGGTCTCAAGATTCATCTACTTTCCTATAAATGACATGATTTCATTCTTCTCTATAGCTGAAAAAAGAATTCATTATGTATTTATGCCACTTTTCTTCATTCGTCTACTGACCAGCATCTCTGTTTGTGAAGCTTAGCTATTGAGAATTGAGCTGCTATAAAGGTAAATATGCGTGTATCACTATAGCATGATATTTTTAACCCTTTCAAGAATATAGCCAGGAGATGTATACTGGTTCAAATTGAAACTGTAGTTTTAGTTTTTTGAGAAGATATCCAGCAATAAGGTATTTGAAAATCTTCCATTTTTCATATAAACTTGAGATAATGTGTATGCTTCTGGTCAATTAAAATTTTTCTTTTTCTAAAATGATTCAACTATACTTGTATAGAATTCCAACTACTTTTCTATTTATTATTTTCATACAGTTGTATCTCTTATTTTTAAGCATTTTGTCTTTTATGAAAATCTATCATAAATATCGAAAGCTTCCTGTGGTCCTATGAAAATACAGCGATCTCATAGAAGCATTTTGTTTTTTATTATTCATAAGGTTAGGTGATGTTTTATATATCTTTATCATTGGACTTTGCATATCAGACATTGTAGCAATTAGAAATGTCTGTGCTAAATTTCATACATTATCTTCTTTGGATCTTTGCAAATAAAACTGTGTCAGAAATTTCTAGGTGTTATCGTTAATTGTATTTACTCAAAATTAAATCCAAGGAAATGTTTATATATTTCACACACATTTTACTGGGTTTTTTTTGGGGGGGGCATATTTTGAATCCAAAGCTAAAAGTGATATAGAATATTAACAGGAACAAAATTCATATGATTTTTTAATAAGTGCAAAAAACGAATTTGATATAATTCAACATTTCTTCATGAGGAAAGTGATCAATAACTTAAATTTAGAAGGAGTATATATCAAAACAATAAAGGTCATATATACTGATTGTATAGCTGAACTCACAACGAGCAGGGAAAATTTGAAAGCTTTTCAGATACAGAAATGATCTAAAATCTTTTCTGCAAGATCCAAATTGACACAATAGAGGACAAGATAAGAATGACCATTTTCTAAATACTGCCTTAGTGTAAAAGCTCTTCCTTCATATTAATTTTCTTGTGGATTTAATGAAAATTCAAACAAATGTCTACAGTTAAGTGAATTTTCAGTGTAAAGTTATGTAGTGCCTCTAAAATATATTTAGCACCTATTTATATATTTTTTGTGCAATAATTGCAAGCATATCACTTGAGTAATTTAATTCTTTAAAACAATACCTTGGTGAAAGACATTTATTGAAAAATACAAACTATAGAGAACAGTATCTTCACATGCCTATATATTCTACCTGAACCGCAACTCATTATCCTATATATTTAGGAGATAACAAAGACATCTTACATACAATAGAAATATGGGGCAATTCTTTGCCTCTCATAATAAATAAGACTGCTCAAAGAGAGACATAAATGTGAAAAACTATCGAATCTTAAAGACTTTACAGGATTTGATAATACCCATGGGGAAAAATTTTGTCTTTGCCCTTCTGTGCAAATTGCTACACATTTGTATGGCTGAACTAAATGACAAGAGATTTTCATAAAAAGTGTTACTGGGGCTGGGGATTTAGCTCAGTGGGGCTGATGCCTGCCTTGCAAGCACAAGGTCCTGAGTTCAATCCCTAGTACCCCCCCCCAAAAGTTGTTAAACAGAGCTCTACTATGATAATAAACGTTGCAGAGAGCTCTGGACCTCCTGTTCCCTCATCATGTCAGGCAATGTGTTCAGTAATTTCTTTATCTTTTACATAGATTATACCTCTCAAATTATGTTTGAAATGTGATGATTGCAAATACTTTTTTCTGTTTCACTTTCTCCTTCTAGATGATGCTTTGCTCTTCTTGGCCTGTCACTTTATCTCTGCTTATATTGCATTTAGTTTGGGAGTGTTTTGATATACAAAGCAATAGTTTTTGAATCTCACTAATATAACTATTTTCTTTTGAGTGTGTTTTATTCAAACTCTAGTCTGAAAGGAACTTTCAAAGCAAGGTCGTTTCCATAGTACTGATAAAAATTGTGGTGTATTATATAACATTGCTTCACACATTCATTCAGGTTTTACATTTTCCCGTTTTATAAAATCTAACCATACTGCATGTGTCACAAAATATTAGCACCAGTACTATCTAAGCTGGCTATTACTGACCTGAAGATATGCATACTTGATTTGAAAGAAAGAAGGGTAATAATTTCCTCATAGTTCATCATCATTTTTTTGTATACCTGCAACTGTAAGCTTAGTGACAGATTAGAAAAGAACTACACAAACTTACAAAATATAACTGAATTACTGTGATTTTGAGAACATTATTGATTTTGTCACAAGGTTCTCATTGACATATTAAAATTTAGAAAAATGAGTATATTCTTAAAAAGTAACGTGTCAGTGAATATGTTTTTACTACTTGAGTGTCATTTTGATTCTAGAAATATTATAATTAAATTTATTTTATAGAATAAAAATCATATAAATTTATACAAAGGTGATTAAAGACAATGTGATATCTAATCAATTCACTTTAGTAAGTAGTAAGGAATGTATGTGGGCATATGCCTACACACATATACTTTCTGTAAAATAAAGGAAAAATGAAGATAAGTCTTCTAGGAAAATTAGCAATGACTATGTAATTAACAAAAATATGATTTTTGAAGGATCTCTAATATCTCAAAATATAGAAAAATATTATACTTAGTAATTGGTC
Source organism: Heterocephalus glaber (assembly GCF_000247695.1). Next base: position 9,552,998 of record NW_004624745.1, on the reverse strand, counting down.
AATTTTAATAATAATAAATGAATAATTCTTTTCTCTGTGGAGAGGTACTTGTGTTGATAAACTAAGTAGAGCACTTCTAGAGGAATTTTGTAACTGAATAAATACAAACTTTAGTTTTTCTTTTTTTGGATAGCAAAGTGTAGTCACTCATTTTGAAATACATGGATTAAGATAAAATGGAACATTAGAAAGTTATTTTGAGAGCATAGTGGCATGGTAACACAAAATGGAGGGAACAGAACAGAGAAGACTGGAGCAATCAAGTAAACAGTGAAGAATAGAAACAACGGAACATAAAGAACTCTAATTAGTCAAAATAATAAAATAATATTTATGAACATGATTATGAGTAAAATTTAAATCAGAAATGAAAAGTAAAAGAGGTTTCTATTAGCAAAACCACACATCTCATATGCACAATCTCAAAAAGAACAGTATAATGTAATTTTATCAAATTTGGAAATATGTTAGCACTACATGAAGTGTTTTACAAATGTTATACATTTAAGCTTATAATATGCCTGAAACTTATATATTACTGTTACCTATACATGGGCAAACAAAGTTTAGAACCATCTGTCATGTCCAAGATCACAAGATTTTAAGAAGTCTGTGTCCATGATTTTTATCCAATTTAGCAACACATTACAAGTTAAACTGCCAGGGGAAAGGTAGAAAGTACAAGAGATTGCAGAAAAGAAAAAGAAATTTAAAAAGTAAAAGAAGAAAAGGGATAAAGATAGCTTCCAGGGTACTCTATAGATTTTTTTAAAAAGTATATATTTTTTATTTTAAAAGCCGTGGATTTGGTGATCTTTTGAGTCTTGACGACATTTGAGTGAACGGGTGCAAAAGTGTAGTATGAGTGGATGCAGCAGTGCAGGAACACAGTCGCATCCAACCTTGCCTGCAGGTCCTGATCTTTACTTGAAGGGAATGGAGTTATGTAGCCTCTTTGAATGTGACTTTATCAATATGGAGAGAATAATACCTAAACTTACTGTAATTAGTATGTGTATTAAGATGATATAAATAACACTAAGCAAAGAAGTTACAGTGTATAATAGATTATTTTATACCCCAAGACATATCAAATCTTCAACATAATGATGTGAAAAAAGTTCATATATGTATGTATGTATGAAACAGGAATATAATGTAAGTGTATTATTTACATGTCTCTTATTATAGATATTCATGGTTGAATATGTATAACGAAGAGTTTTATACTATTTTGTGTCACATCCATGTGAAAAAATACCATTTTCTCTACTTTATAGATTAAAATTCTTAATGTCAGAGAGATTAAGTGTTCTTTCTACTTGTAACCTCATAGTCAGTATCAGAAAAAGGACTTAAATACACATTTACTGGGATTTTTTCTTTCTTCCATTCTTCTTTTTGGGCCTATTTAGTTCACATTACAAAAATGGGAGCATCTCTGGAGTGGTGGCACACACCTTTATAACCAACCATGGGACATGAAAAAGATCAGCCAAGAAGATCGCCTGGAGCTCAAGGTCAGCCTGAACTACATAGCAAGACGATGTCTCAAAAGAAAAAACAAAAAACAAAACAAAACTCATCAATACTTAATCACTGAAGAAAAGCTTATTGCTAAATGTAGATAGATTCTAGTCAACAGGCACTGGGAAGACATTTTTAGAATATCCATAAACTTACAACCCTTAAACTGTTTCTCCCATTTTTCATGGCGATATAGAAAACACATGAGATTCTGGCTGACTTCGTAAAATATTGAGTTTTCCTTTTAAAAAATTGTGAAGGTATTCTATTTTGAATCTTTTCTCTTCATTTTGCTAATGACTTGCATATCAATTAGTTCATTATATTTTCCTTGCACTATATTCACTCAATTATTTTTTATGCAATTGGCATTATAGAAAAAGATTTTATTGTGTCACTGGTAGATAAGGAAATTAATGTTAGGGACTAAAGTTACATAAGTTCTCAGATCTGCATATTAATTTATTCAGTACTACAAAATATAACTTCAGAAAGCCAAAGAATTAAGCATGTGAATGATAATGAAGAAATAAACCAGAATGAAGTGAAACATAAACTATAAAATTATACATAAACCATACCTAAGAGTATATATATAAAATATATAAATTACACATAAAAATAAATTATAAAATATATCAGGGGATCAAAACAACCCTAGGAACAAAAATAGTATATACGTTAAAATGATCAAATATAAGAGTTAAGAGGACATTTAATTATTGTTATATTATATGAAAGAGAAATTTACAATTATCCTATAGTCCAATGAAAACTACATAATGTAATCACAATATTTAAATGAAAAGGCAAATGATTGGAAGCTAATTTTCAGACCAAATTAGCTGAATTAACAGTATGTGATTTTTTATCATGCTAGTAAGATGTTAGTTTCAATTTTAATTACTTTCTCTACATATGGAGTATTTCAAAATTACATATTCTTTAGTATTTACTTTAATTCCATACATTTTACCTGATGAATTACCAAAAATATGTGACTTGACCAACAGTTCTACTTGTGTATTAAATTTGTCAATATAATCATCCAAAAAAGGTATCAATTTGCATGCATGAATGCTGAAATTAAAAAGCTAGTACATTGGCATGGACTTATTACGGT
>NW_004624745.1:9467168-9550248 GCF_000247695.1 Heterocephalus glaber | reverse complement strand
CTCAAAGTATTATATTAATATATTCATAAATTGTGATTGGGTTCAATTTTGTTAACATTTAGGCTCCAGGATTTATGGAATGAGAACAATGTCTTATAGATTATAGGATAAGCGTAGGATAGCAGCATTTCTATGTTTATAAAATCCAGTGTCTTCTTTTATTTCTTTTAAGAGTAGGAAAAATGTATTGAGAGAAAGATAGCTTCTGTGTAAGAGAGACAGAAGGGGGACCGGAAAGTGGGTTGCCCCTCCAGTGTCTTCTTGAAGTCTTGCTAGCTCTACTAACTTTATCATGTGAGGGCTCTTAATCATTTCAGTAATATTATATATATATAGTATTATACATAATATATAATAATATGTTATATATATTATGTATATAAATGTTTCCTACTAAATCAGGTCATTCACATATATACACATGTGAATGAATTTATAAGAAGGTATACATATATAGGTATCCATCTACTTAGGCTACAGTTAAATTTATTATGTCAAATCCCAAACATCTATGTGTGGCTGTGAAAATATTTTCTAGAATATATATAAAAAAAAAGAAAAACAGAACACAAAATACTCTGTCTGAGTTTCCAATCTAATAGTTTCCCCTACACCTTTCAGGATTATTGACACCAATAATCGTATGAGTTAATTCCTTAAATCAATCTATCCATTCATCAGACTATCTCTAAGTATATGGACATATATGTGTACATATATTTGTACACATACAACTTTTTGCTTCTGTATCTCTGGAGAATTATGTCTATACATATATACATTATATCTGAATATATTATATACGCATATATGCTACAAACTATATGTAAGTTTGGTTTTGAATAGATATATGAAAACATCCAATATTTGATGAACTTACTCTTTGCAAAAGGTGTAACAATAACAGAAATATAGAAAATAATAGCAGGAATTTACATTGATCAATACAGTAACATTACCAAAAGAAAGAATATGACAAAGAGTAAAAAAGATAATCACAGTTTACAATGTTTTCCTTCAAATTTTCACATAATAGGATAAGTAACTGGGTAAAGGGGAAAACCCTCCCCAAAGAGGAACAATAAAACAATTTGTCCAGGTTGCAAGTTAAACTACATTTTAAAAGGTTTATAGTCCCTTATTCCTTTACAGATCTGAACAGTGTTAAGGTTAGAGAAGAATCAAAAGACAGATAAAGAGAATGGCAAAACAAAATCTAATTGTATAAAAAATCACAGACTAATTCTCTCAAATACAAAAAGTTATGAACATTTTCCAAAATAAAGGTTGCATTTTTTACCTTTGTTTCACAGTACTTAAAAATCTATCTCTTCAAACAGTAGTTTGGAACAAGGATTTCTCTTGCACTAATTTCTTCAAACAACAATGGTGTATATTATACCAAGATAGGGCCGTAAGCAAACAAATAAATAATTATCTTAATTGCTTTGGAACTCACTTATTATTTAAAGAATAGGAAGGAAAGTTCTGGAGAGAAAAGCTGGGAAATATCTCAGATTGTTGATTGGCCTTAATATTAAAGCAACAGGAGTTTAAATATCTAAAACTTTGAAATATATGAAAAGGAAGAATAGAAAAGCAGTAGAAAAGAGAAGTGCTCTGTGAGTTAGAAAAAATATAGGCCTTTCTAGTTTAGCACTGGATAGCAATACTAAACCTATATTAGGATATATATACATATATATATATAATTTTAAAATCCTAATTAGCTACATTAATAAAAATAGAAAAGATAATTTAACAGCTTATGTTATCAACCCAGTACCCAAATAATTATTAACTGACCATGTAACCAATATAAAACATATGGATATTTTACTTATTCGTGTTTTATATTAAATATTCAACATGTAGTGCACTTTTGCACCTACAGACAAGATCAAGCCCATTTAGAGTGGTGTGGCTGTTGACACTTTTGCATGTATGGACTACTTCACATCATGCTATGTATGTGTCAAGTACTCAGTGTCTCTCTGTGCTTGCTACTTATTTCTTTCATCTTAGAATGTGAAGTTCCAGACCAATGAACATCAACCCTAAGCTAATAGACTGAGCCACCTTAAGAGTTTAAAACAAAGCACTAATGCTTTATGGCTACCGCTAGAGAGTTTACTTAAAGTGGTGTGGGGCCTAATGTTTTCTTAAAAGTCTTTCTGAGTACAAACACTGAAAATCTTGGTCTGAGGTTGTAGGAAAGCGTGGTGAATTCCTGGGAAGAGGGATGAATAAGAGAAGGTGAAGTGAGTGGTATACACTGGGCCATTTAGATCATCTCTTGGAATATTGGGAAGTTACCAATTATCTCAATATCATCTAACTAAAGCTCTCCTTGAGAATGACTATGTGTGAAAACTCAATGTTGATTTTCAAAGCAAGCAGTGGTCCTTGCAGTTAGTCATAAATAATAACAGAAAAACTAATTTGTTTGTACTTTACTGAATTCTGGACAAAATATTAACTAAAAAGGCAAATGCAGGAAAAGTGATGAAATCCTAGTAATTTTCACTAGAGACAAACTGTTAATTATCAAACCATTTATTTTATAAGCAATTCAGAAATGTACCCAAACTTCATTCTTTCCCTAGATCATGGGTATTTTGTAGCATACCGTTTTAGAGATTTCCATGAGCAGTTCTAATTTGTCAGTGTTTCTTTGGTTCTCAAATTCTTTTTCAACATGGAAATTAGATTTTTAAAGTATCTATTTATATTTGCAAAATGCATTAAGCAGTAATTGTTAGACAAATGAAGGTACTTCTATAGGCCTCAGCTGGCAGGCTGTGGGTACTCTCATCTGTGACAAACTTAATCTACTTGGTGTTGAAAGCATAAGGCGTGGCCCAATAGCTTGCTATAAATGCAGAATTCAAGGTCCTGTCCCAGAGTGAATTAGAACACACATTCTAACCCAATAAAATGCTTGTCCTTATGCTCATACTCTGTGAGGTGTACAGAGGATTTATTACTTTTATGTTTAATACTGGAATGAATTGCAACAATCTTAATAGTTTTTTTAAAAAAGTAAACTTATCATCTGTACATCAGACTTCTGGTCTACATACTGGGCTGAGCTTACAATGTAGGCACAACTGCACTCTTTTCTAAAGGGTTTTGGAGAGAATCCTTTTATTTACCTTGTACAGGTTCCAGATGCCTCTTCTGTTCAATTTCTAAGCCACCTCATGCATTTCTCTCAAGTCACCTATGTTTCAGGCTATCTTATGGACTTCTGTGATTACACTAGGCCCACACAATTCCCATTCATAATAATCTTTCTATTTTCAGGTGAGCCAATCTGTAGAGCGGTAGACTGTTAATTGAATCTCAAGCTTTCATTCTCCCTTTCCATGAAACAACATAATCATTGGTTCCAGGGACATGGGCATCTTCGAGTGGTTGTCGTTCTGCCAACACCAACTTTAAGCTGAAGGATGTATCTAGGATGTAAGCCTCCATGCTGCAGAACAAACAGCCATCATGTGCTGCATCTTAGAGGAGGAGAAAAAGTGAAAGGCTGTCCTCAAAAGAAGTGGTTTCTCTTGATCTTACGAAAACAGCAAGAGAAAGCTACAGAATTTAAAATTATAGGCATAAATTCATCAATCTTCTTTTAAGAAGTTATTATTCTTAAAAAATCCTGTTTATCACAGCTATTATTTTTAAATATCCCTAATTTACTTAATCAGACATATGCTGTAACTTTTTTAGAATAGTGTTGCCCAATTTAGTGAACAGTATGTTGACAATCATATCACAAAGGGTATTTTAACAATGTTGATCTTGGCCACATCAGTAATACTCAATATATTAACTGTACCTATAATTCGTAATTCATCACAGGGTCTTCAAAGGGTTCTCTCCACCTCAGTGTCTAAAAGGTTATGAGATGTGGTGTCAAAGACAATATTCACTTAAAGATTTTGCCTAATTTTTAATAGGTCAGTGGGTGTAAGAGATTAAAACATCAAGAAATCATGATCTCATACGTTCAGTAAGCCAGAAGTACAGTATGGCACATCATGGAACAAATATTCTTTCGGACAAGGCCAAAGTCAAGGCGTGGGCATGGCTGTGCCCTTTTCTGGAGGTTTTATGGTTGTTCGCAGAATTCACTTTCCTGAGGTGCAGAACTGAGATTTGCACTTTTATACTGGCTTTAAGCCTGAGATTGTTGTCATCTTTCAGAAGCCACCCACATTCCCTTGCTTTTAGCCCCTTTCTTTCAGTCCTCTTCTCTCATCTTCAATGCCAGCAATCATAGTCATCTTTTCTGCAGTTTGAATCACTCTGCCTTTGCTTCTGCCAAGTGTCTCCCTGACTCTTATGATGCATCCCTCTGCCTGACACCTCAGTCCCCTCCATTGTGTATTTATAGGCTGAGGTGATTTTGTACCCACCAGGATAATCTCGGTAATTTAAGACCAACTGGTGAGTAACCTTAATTCTATCTTTAAAGGGTTTTCCCAGCAGTACCTAGATTTGGTTTTGATTGAATAACCACAGGATGGAACAGATGTGAGATCACTGTCAGAATTGCCCTTACCACATGCAGGAAAGACATTTAAGAGTTCTGTTTCCCCTTTTTTTGTTTGTTTGTTTGGTTTGGTTTGGTTTGGTTTGGTTTGGATTGTGCAGTGCCTTACAAAATTGCAATTTTTCAACAGAGATATGATGAAATAAATTAGAGAAATAAAAATAGGTACCAAAATACTGATTAGGTGCCCACAGCATATATACAGGAATTCTTATTTCTAGATGCCACGGCCAGATGGGTTTCTTTCAGATTCTTGTCTTAAGATTTTGTGCTCTGGGATTTGAACATAAAATTAGACCACCATACAAAATTTACTTCAGTATTGATTTTCTCTAAATGGTGCTTATACTGAACTATCTCAAAGCCTGGCTGGGTCTTATAATAGGATGACGCTGGATGTCAGATATATTCTTCTCTTCTCTGTTAATTCTCATAGGTCTGTACTCAAATCTCTTGACAGCACAAGCTGAATTTTCTATTGAAAAGAAAATAGACAAGCACCCTTAGGATTCTCCTTGTGATATACACACCTACTACAAACTCAATCTCTGTATTAGTGTTTCTAGGTTTAAATTATCAGTTTGATTTTTTTGGAACATTTTTTACTAGCAGAAGATTAACATTTCACTTCTGCTCATAGATAAAACTTCAGCCAACCTTTCCAAATTATCTGTTCCTATCACTAGATGCTGAGAATTATTTTTAGGATTATTTTATGGTAATATTAATACCAATTAGAATACTTTGTAATGTCAAGAGCTAGGGTGAGCGAACATGTACTAAATATCATCATTTTATTCCTATTCCATTTTTTAAATTTTAGGGTAACCTTAGGTAATGCATTCCCTTATTCATTATAAACACTACAAAATGCAGTGACATCATTGATACATTAGAAAACTAAAACTGGGCACGACTGACTCAACCCCCATGTGAACAGAATGGTGTACTAAGATGTTTTAGCTAATTCTATAGTAACACACTGGGTCAGGTCTGCAGCTTTGGATGAGTAAGTTCATCTCAGAGAATAAATATTAGAAGGCCAGGTTGTAAGCACATATTCAGGTTATGTCCTTCAATTCACTTTTAGCAGTAATAAAGTTAAAGTTTTGTTCTCCATCTGCCCAGATTCATGTCTATTTCTCAGTAGGTCTGTAACCCACATTGGAAGAAAAAACGTGATTAATTATGACCTCTTATAAGCCAGTAGTATCTTACATCTGCTCTGACATTTTTCAGCCTTCTTCAACATACTCCACTTACTCAATTTGTCTTTGGTCTCCTTCTGTTCTGTAGTATTCCTTGCGAGATGTAATGGACTCCTGATGCCTGATAACTAAGTGTCTGAGATTCTGACTACCTGATATCTTCCTGATGCCTAGCACAGCATCTGACACACAGTTAAAAACCTGCTAATAATTTAGTGACTAGCTCCATGCAAATTACAAGCAAAATATTGCCTTGGGTACAGTAGCCCTGATAATCAACCACCTGGAAAATGCATAGGACCTATTTTATTTAGTAAAATAATTATTTTATCAACATTCTACTTCAGCTTATTTTGGATTTTAGCTCTCTTGTTGCAATGCTATTCATATTTCTTCCCATACAATGGAAAAAAAGGAGAAAGCAATGGCAAATTCTCATTTTTCTCCATTAAAAATTATTAAACATTTCACAACATTGAATATGGATATATTATACATATACACACATGCACACACACACACACACACACACACAAATCTGCCCAAGCACTCTTGGAAAAACTAAATAAATGTTATCTATGAGCTGTCTTTCATTTTTTATTAGAGTAACATTTAAGAAATATTGACTTAGCTTGCATTACTATTTGCACAATAATACATAAATGCATATAAATTCACTAGGTTCACAGAGCATCTAAGTTGATTCTATAAAAGTGCCCATTACTACACATCTCACCAACATCACAGCTCTTTTAGGCTTTCATTATCACAAATACAATCATCAATAAAACTTCCACAAATTTTCACCTTCAATGGTTCATATCCTTATATGCATTCAAAAAACATCTGAAATCAGCACATTTCCAAGATTACATCATTCCTCTTGCAAAGAGTTTCTTTTAGTGCTATTTCAAGCTAAAATTAAGTCATACTAATCAGTCATCCCTAATTTCATTTTCCCTTTCTTTTCATAAAATTCTTTGCTGTATTTGAAGCAGTGAATTTTGTTGATTTCTTATAGCATATATTCAAATACATTTTATGGTCTAAAACTTGATTACAAGTACAGCGATACCCTATGAGTACCATGTTTACTTTCCACAATGAGAATATTTGCAAAATTATTGCATAGTATGAGAATCACTATGTTGTTATTATGATCCACCTAAGTTATTAATCTTTTTCAGTTTTATTTATACTCATTTGTGCATGTATGTATTAAAATTATATTTTAAAATATTAAGCTTGGACCATAATAGAAAAAGGACAGATTTTGTTTATGTGTTACTGGGGATTCACTCCGCACCCTTCACACCAAACTACATCTCTAGGCCTTTTTATTTTTTTAATGTCCTGCTAAGTTGATAAGTTGCCCAGGCTGGGCTTGAATTTGGGATCCTCCTGCTTCCCCCTCCCAGAGTGCTGAGATTATAGGTGTGCACCACCATGCCAAGCTTTCAAAAAGACAGAATTTTAAATGCAATCCTGAATGCTGAAATTCTGAATGGTCAAAATTCCTAAAGACTGAAATACCAGAAGATCAAAATATCAAAACATAATTCTACAAAAATTAAGTTTAAAAAAAATTTTAACTGAATTTTTTGAGAAACATTAAAACAGCAGACAATTTCATAGAGAACTGCATAATAACATAGATAACTGTATAATAAAACAGGCAATAGTAACACACTTGTTTTACAAACAGAAACACTTGGGTATACTAATGACAATGCACAGGTATAACAGTTTTATGAAAACTAACCGCATTTATTAAAAATAGCTCAAAAAGTGAAGCACATAAGTGCTCATTACTGTGAGTGGTAATTTGGTGTGATATATATATCTCCACAGCCCTGTAAAATACCTGTCTTTTTAGGAAGATCAATCAAAATCTAGGATGGCTCACTGCCATATATACAATCCAGATATGGAGAAATTTTATCTGTAACACATACATTTGAATAAAACCAAAAAGTTTTCATTCATTGAAAAAGTTTTAATGTTTTTATGTATGTACAATTGTTTTCACACAAAATGAAAATCATGAGAATTCATTTTATCAATTTAAATTTGCAAAATAATCCATAAACTGAATTAGAACTTCCAAAGTATTACAAAAATTTATTACTCTACTACTGGAAATAATGTAAAAATAAAAGACATTGGTCTGAACAAAAATGCACTAATCCTTTGCCCACAATTTGGTGTTCTACTCTTGTTATGGTGCTGTTTTTGTTTGAATGGGGTGTGGTTTTGGTATTTTGGCTTTCAAGATTTCAATATTTAAGATTTCAATCACAGGATTGTGATTTGAGAGATTTTAGATTTTAGGAATTTTAGTCTCTCGGGATTACAACATTTGAGGACATGGCATTCAGGACTATTTCTCAGGACCAGGATCAAGCCCCTGTTGAATATTACCACCTCAGACAGGAAATGATCCTGGGCAGTTTCCACACCGGGAGGATCTTTCGTGGCTAATCTCCACCTAGGGAGTACCGCTTTTCAAGAATTTATATTATTTAATTATCAGAATCTGATCTGTCATCAAGTACATCCATTTAATGAGAGCTGAAATTTATAATCATGCACATTTTCCCATGAACAGCTAAAATAAAAAGACGCTAAGAATTTTTACCTAAGGTCATCCTAACATTTTAAAAATGGACTAGGAATAAAATGATGATATTTAGTACGTCTGCTCACCCCAGCTCTTACTATTACAAAGCCTTCTAATTGGTATTAATATTACAACAGGGACATCAATTCCGTCCTTCCATGCTGCCTAGTACAGATTGCATTTTATTAGTCTGAAGACATTTAAATGGTTTGAAGTAATAATTAAAATGTTCCTTTAATATATTCTATTTTATTCATTGTCAATTGACTCAAGGTCATATATCATCAACCAGTGTTACATTCCAAATTTTAAACATTTTCCTACTGTAATTTATACTTCAGAAATATTTATAGCTTCGTATACTTTCAATGCATCTTGGAAAATTTTAGCGATTAATTATAATTAACTTCAAAAAGACTTAGGATCTAACAGCATTTCCATTAATTTCATTATTCAAGTTCACAGTCACAAAAATTTAATAATGTATGAAATAGTTATTTCATAATTCATTGGCATAATTTTCTGATTCAACTTGAAAAAATGGCCGTCATACCTTTCTAAAGGAACACATTAAATAAGATAATTAGCATGATGTCTTATTCGTTCTTTAGTTTCTTTTGACAATGCATATGCAAAAGAAGAGATTAAAGCATTGATGTTCTCTTGATTATGTTTACCTTTAACTAAAATAAATTGATATTCATGCAATTGTTATGAATATGAGTTGATATTTTACTAAGTAGAGGTCCTGTTGCTTTTAAAGGTCTATGTTCCTCTCTTCACATCCTATCAATTTGTCCTAAACAATCCTCTTGTTATAGTTGCACTAAATACCTGGTATGGGTATCTGAAGAAGGCTACATAATCCATATGTCAAGTTTACGCTTACAGGTCAGATTGTTTATTCATAACTTCACACTCAATAACTTCATATTCATTTCCTAATCATGTTCTGTATCTTTTGCATAAGCACCCTTCTATCAACTTAGTTCAAATGCTCAGGCTTTCATTTTGCTATCTTAAGCTGCATTTCCAGTATTGATTCCCTGTTGACATGAGAGATTCAATAGCATGACTTTCACTCTCATCAAACACTTCAGTTCCATCAAACACTGCATAAAACAGTTCAGTTCTGTTCCTACTTTGAAATTTTGCCCTAATGCCTGATCATAGAAAAACTGTGCAAGGATACAGACAAACATTTGAGAGAGATAACATTGATTTCCTGAGTGCCAATACTCATATACATTCACATCTACTATTTAAATTAAAGGATTATATTTCAATGATAGAAGGCTTGCCTAGTACACAGAAGGTCCAGGTTTGATCTTTAGCACCACAGAAAATAAAATGAAATAAAGATCACTGACTCTTAAACCAATTAACAAGACAGTTTGGCCTTAACATAACGAGACTTTGATTCATCTGTGTTGTGTTCTATATGCATGCAAACAAATATGACTATGTGATCTATAAGGTGTCATGTTTGTTTCTCCATTTTATTTTAATATCCCCAAATAATCATACTGTTTATGTTCTTTTAAGGTTTCTAAAGAAAATATTAAAATTCTGAGAGTTTCCCATAGATAAGATTATGGCCTACTAAGATAGTAATAAATACCCCATCCATGCACAAATTTTTCTCATGAAATTTTAATAAGACATTATTAAATATATATATATATAAAATTATCTGACTGAACTATGAAAGTTATAGATATCAAACCAAGTAATAACACACATTACTCCACCAGTTTTCTATTGAATGAATCAGTGTGTTAGTCCTTCTATTTAATAGGCATTACAACAATATTTGCATTATCTGTAGCTTAGGTACTGAGGAACTAAAGTTTTAAGATATCCCTGATTCCAAATTGTAACAAAATTAAAAACAAATTTTTAAGCATGTCATTTTATATTGCAGAAATATCTTAGTAACACCTACAACTGCAAGCAATAAAAAGTAATTTCTTTAGATATAGGTCTTAAACTTTTTTATATTGGAAGAATTTACTGGGGATAGTGATTTTAACATTAAATGTTGAAACTCAGTAGCACATTTTGATATTTTGCCATGCTAAGGTGACTGTCTGCAAGGTCATAACAGCACTATGGAGCACAATTAGTTTAGAATAATTAGGTAAATCAAATACAATTAGGGAAATCCACTTTCACATTTTCTCATATATAATTATTAAACAAGTTGTTGAGCATCATTTTAATAGTTGTGTAATAACAGAGGTTCCCAAGAGCTTTCATAATATCATCATGAAAAATATATTCCATACAGATACCATGAGTTTCTTGGTATTTAAATTAGAATCTACAACTTGATACGTAATGTATAACTAATTAAAATCAAGCCCATTACTTACCATTTTATCATCTATATACTTCTGTTCTATAAACACTATTCATTCATTCACTTCACTAACATTTTCAAATCATCTATGATGTCCAAGAAAGCACAGTAGTATTGTAGGAGAAGTAAGATGTTGACAGTAGTTTTATCATTTGTGTCCTCCAAAATTCATATGTCTAAATATAATTATAAATGTGATGATTTTAGAAAATGAAGCTTTGGCAGTTGTCTTAGTCACTCTGTCATGCTCGAACGAAATATCCAATACTCACAATTTAAAAGAGGAAAGGTTTATTTGACTCACAGTTTTAGATGGTTTCAGACAAAGTTAGCTGGCTCCAAGGCAGAAGCAACATGGTAAAAGGGCCTGGCAGATAAAAACTGTTCATGTCATGGCTTGGATGCAGACAGCCAGGGAAAGAATATACCCTTCCAAGTCACAAGTCCACTGACTTGCCCCTCCTTCCAGCCCTTCCCCCCACAGCATGACCCCTAGATTCGCACTCACCCATAGCACTTATGAATGATATTAATGCCCTTATAAGAGAGGACAGAGAGCTGCTTTACCCGGGCCACCATGAAAGGACACGACTAGATGCTGTAACTTATGAACAAAGAAACTGATCCTCATCAGACACTAAATATGCTGACATTTTGATCTTGAAATTTTCTGCTTCTAGAACTAAAAGAAATAAATTTGTTTTTTATAAGCTCCTGAGTCATAGTTTTATTACATCAGCTCAGATAGAGTAAACCAAATATTCCTAGGATTTCTTAAGAAGTGAAAACTTCAAAATTCTTAGAAACCTTAGAAGTTCTTTTGAGAAAATTTATATGAGATAGATACATAGATAAATAGAAGATAGATAGAACATCAGAATTAATAATGCTTTCTACCAAAGTGAATGCCAAAGATTGTTGTAGTTCTTCATTTTCGATTTTAAATGGAAAAGGTATATATTTCATAACTCATCGCTAGTTACTGAAAATTCTAAACTTGATATAACATTTAAACCAAAAATAATTTACATGAAAAACAGTAGAATTCAAGGAAATTAAACATAGGAGAATGACCGGAGAATTCAATATGCAGGTTATAAACCAGAATATTCTGACTCAGTTATTCTATACTGGTTTCCAGGCAGGGATATAAATAATAATATAATTTAGAAGTGCCACAGTTAATTCTGACATCCTGATATGTGTTCAATGTGAATCTACTGAACAGAGCTTTATAAGAAAATTATGATATATGCACGTATACATAGAAAATAAACTTATGGTCTATTTTAGTAGTAAAATACATTACATTTTATCATTAGCAGATATATAAAATTATTATTAATGATACAGTATAAAAATAAGAAATGGGGGTAAATTTACTGTAGTATCTGTATGTACTACATATGTACATAAACAAATACAGATGTTTGTGAATATATTATCTACTTTATACACATATAATTATGCATAAATGTCCATAAAATATCTCATAAGTCTATTATTGAAGATGATATGTCCTTAGAAAAGGAACATTAGAACTAAGCAAAGTAGGCAAAGTGTGGATAGAATGTTTAAATAACTATTAACAGAGAATAAATCCCATCCTAAATTAGAAATTCTAGTCAGGAGCCTACAAAAGTTCTTTACTCTGCATAACACCCCAAAAAGCCATTAAGAAAAATATTTGCCAGATGGTTGTATTCAGTCATATGAATAAATTGGCAACCATCCAACTTTTCTAAAATAATTTAGTTTATATTAAAGAGCACAAGTGTCATCTGTCTGATAATTTTTCCGTCAAATAAAGTGGATATTTTCAGATCAGTGTATGGAAATATTCACGGCAGAAGTTATAATGTTTATGTTAACCTGAATGTCACGGTCAGGTAACTCTGTCAGAGTATTAGCTGGGATGCAGATCTAACTTCCAGTATGTCCTTCTCTCCAGCTTTAAAAAGTATTCTATTTGAAAATGTTGTCTTTTTAAAAAAAAAATGAACAAAACAAATTTGCTTCTTACAAAGAAATCTCTTTGTTATGATTTATTTACATAAATTATTCAACACAAAATTACGGAGTATGTGTATGGAGTATGTGTATCACTATAGCAAAGCTATTGAAAATCTTAAAGATAAAATATGACCATAAAAATAACGTCAGCAGTAACTGCCTTGGGAGTCATATATTTCTTTATAGTTTTATTACATAGGATAGAATTCTATGAATAATTTGATGCCAAGATGTTGGTAGTAAAAGATGCCACAGTCAGGACCATATATTAAAACTGTAAGAACCAAGGAAGACAATGGTAGTATCACTTTCTAAGGAGAGTTCTGTCTTACTAAGTACACAAATGTCAAACCTGGAGATGTAGCTTGAGAGTCGAATAAAATGTTAACTTAGGAGATACATGAAATGAAAAATACTCTGCCAGTGTCTCAGATTATTTTATCTACTAATAAAAAATAACAAGTAAAATCAATAGGTAAAATAATTGACTTGAAAATGGTATAGCCCAAAGGAAGAACTCCTATAAAACAAATGTACCAAATAGTAACTTCTACAGTTACTAATCAACCAATATCTATAAATTTTTCTAAGTAATCAGAAAACAATTTTTAATCTTATTAATTTCAAACACTGGGAATTACTCCAACTGTTATGGAAACTGTTGATCATTCCAGGCACTCTACAGCAAAAAAGAATTGCCTGGAGTTTTCTTTACTCACCAAATATTGCTTCAGTTTCCATCATGTTTTAGGAAATGCACTATACCCCGAGGATTCAGGAATAAGTGAAGCAAAATTTTTACACCATGTGAAATCAAACTACTGGGTGACTTAATGAACAATTCTAAAATCACTTACCCTGAGGTCATTACTATATATGTGAAATTATACTCCAAAGGAACTAACAATAAGCAGAAACAAATACATTAAATCTGGGAGTAAGCAATATGTGAATTGTACTCATGATCTCCAAGAAACGATGTACAGTTTTCTTATTCTAGAGTACAGAGTTTAGTTTTTCAGATTTTCTGGATAAAATGGGTAAGTACAAGTCAATCATAAGCACGTCCACAGTTAGTTACTGTAAAAGCCAAGACGGAAAACAAAGAAAGCAAAGATGGCAACTATAAGAAGCCAATTAATTTAAAAATCAAATTCCCCTTACATGGTATTTGTACTATTTTAATTTTTGAAGAAGTGTCAACAGTCTCATTACTACTACTATGAATCAAATTTTAAATTTATAAAATATAGTTGTAGAATATCAATTACGTTTAATTGGTATTATTGTTAACATGGTAAATGCAATCCATGAAATTGTTGGTGTTTTTTGACTTCAGGTCAAAGGTTGCAGATTTTCGTAGGCTCCGTCAGCACAGATAAAAAAACTGATGCCCATAACGATGACCAGAGAAGCAAAAGGTTATACCTGAAATACCATGATAAAAAAGATAAGAATCAAGTTGTAGAGAATTACTTCTCCTTTATTGGTATGATTAAATATTTAATTAAATGGAATATCTGTTTGGAAGATTTTATCCATGGAGGTTAACAATTCAAATTTTTTTTAAATTCAAGCTACTCATAATAATTAACTTCTTCAAAATCAAATGAATGAAGTACGGGTGATCTCCTTTATTCAGAAGATCTAATTTTAAATATTTTAACTGATGATAGTAGCTCACATTCATTGACCACCTATGATGCATCATGTACTTTTTAAAGTTTTACAAAGCTTGATTTCTTTAATCACCACAACTACAGTATGAAGTACATACAATCTTTATCACAGTTTCCTACAGTAATACACTGAAGGAAACACAGACAAAGTCATTTTCAGAAATTCACAAATGAAGTAAATAGCCTAGCATAAATTTTAATCCCAAAAATCTGGTTTCTAAAGACCAGGGCTTGACTCCTTATACCCCTCTAAAATAACTGAGTTATCCTTCTTCTGCTTTTAAACATGTTTTTGTAAGACTTGTAGTTGTTTTTTGTTTTTTTTGTTTTTTTGTTTTTGTACCAGGGATTGGACTTGGGACCTTGTGCATGCAAGGATGGTGGTGGAACCACTGAGCTAAATTCCAAGCCCAAGACTTGTAGTTTTTAACAGGAGATTAAGTATTATAGGAATTAAATTTTGGGAATTTAATCTGCCTAAGTCTTCTGGTATCTCTCTTTCTGCATAATGGTTTTTTCTCCATCAATTCACTATATAAATATATCGTTTTTGTCCTTTATTTGTCAGACTTTCATAATTATGTGTTGTTATGGAACCATATTTAGATTCTCTGAGCAGGTATTCTTAAGGATATAATAAATGTACTATTTTACAACTCTGGCATTCATCTACCAGTCATAGAACATGGCGCACATGTCATTAACAAGCATTCCTTGCAAAAAGGCAGGAGAAAAAGAATAATTCAAAAGCATGGTCTTGTGGGTTACCTTGTCTTTGTGTATTAACTATTTTACATTTACCCAAAGACAAACTTCTCTGAAATGGAGACTAAGTGCACATGTATAATCTTATTTCTCATACCTCTCACTCAGAAACTATAACCATGTATGGAAAAGGGATAGGATGAAATTTGAAAAGGTGTTTTACTATGGAGATGGGCTTAATTATCTACCTACAGAGTAGTAGCAAACACTAGTGAAGTCATTCTCATTATGTTTCAATTTCATGATGGGATTCTTCTGCCAAGCTGCTTAGGATAAGGAAATATGTGTTAGTCACAAAATAATTATTCTTTCATTATTTGTCATTTATACTCTGATAGATACAGTGAGAGAAGAAAGATCCATAGGAAAATTATTGAAACAGCCAAGACTGTATCTTAGAATTAGGAGAGTAAGGTAGGGAAGCACACATACACAAACACACACACACACACACACACACACACACAATTTATAAGACTGAATTTTTCCCCATAACGATGGAAGGAAAATGAAGGGGCACAGTAATTATAAGATATGTTTAACATAATCCTGTCCTGATTTTTATTACTAATTTAGGTAGATTATTTCCTGATAAATAGAAGATAGCATCACAGGAAGTCAAACAGTAAGTAAATTGTTTTTAAATGTGATTTTGTTATCTGTGTATCTAATTCTATGTTCCACCATAACCAGAAAGTTCTTAACTCTTGCAAATAGTATCTGACAGTTTTATCTGGCCATCAATTTATTTCTATATATTACTTTATTTCTTAACACTGGAGGAAAGCTAGAAAAATTAATGAAAGCCTATAAAATTCTCAAATTCATTTCTGGTATGGTATCTTCTAATTTGTAATTCTCAGAACCTATTCCTGAGGGTTGATCAACTATATGAGTCATATGACTTCTGAGAACCAGCACACTGTATTTCCTGGTATGAAGTAAGTGTTGACATCAATGAGAGTCCATTTTGTTGATATTCAAAATAAAGTGCCCCTTTTCAAGCATGCTTTCTATTTATCCTTTCATGGCACTGCTGTCTAGGTCAAACCAAGATTTCATGAGGATTGTTATTAGATCTGTCAGCAATGTTAGTCCAATCTTAACTTTGATTTCTTATTTCCTTTCCTCTCTTTTTAGGTCTACTTCCTGTGAATAAGAAAAAAATTAGGTGATTTTCTGTTTTGGGGGACCAGTCTTTATGAGTAAAGAAAATTGAAGTGCTCTTTTTTGTTGGGGGGGCACTACAGAAGTAGTGGCAGAAAATATTTAAAGTTAATATGTACAATACAATTATGATTATATGAATTACCCTAGCTTTTTATTCTCTTTCAATGGCTACTAGAGGGTATAAGCAATTATTTAAATGCTGTGGAGTATTCTAGAGTGACTCCAACAAAGAAATATTTTACTTAAAAGAAGAGAAGAAATAAAACATTAAGAGTTCACAGATATAAGCATTTTTAGGGATTTCAGGTTATTGAGTAACAAAAAAACAAACTGTGTATAATAAATCATTTAAAGTGTTGTAGTTTTCAATGTGTAATGTATACCTAAAACGTACCAATAAAAGAATTAAAAAAAATAAATCATTTAAATTTATGACATAGAATTTAGCTTATTAGGAAATATGCTATACCATGGCACATGTGTATTTCTTATATTAATTTTTCTTTATTAATTTTTTGTTCCCTATTGAAATCATTAAGTAAAACTGCCTGAAACTGATTAGGTCTATCTTCTGAATGTGATCACTGTTCTCAAGATACTCATGTGTAAGAGAAGTGGCTCCTCAAAGACACCAACCTGCATATCTTAGGCAGATGGAGGTAAGAATGCCTAGCTTTCAGCCTTGAACCTGGAAGAAAATTCTAGACATGTTAGATACTCCTTGGTCATAAAAGAGGCTGATTATTTCCATGGGCTACAAATGTGGAAAGAGGTATCACTTTGGTATAGGGTGATCATAAAATGTATTCAAAATGGGTTACATTTGACACTTAGAGAGAAAGCTATTGTTTATTGGTTGGACAATAGTCAAAAGTTGTGTTATTCCAGCAAATAGGCCACAGGGTCACCTTATGTATGGGCAACCTTAGACTGAGCCTCAATACATAATGGCAAGATAAATTTCCATGTTTATATGCTGTTTGTTTTATCTGAGATGATGGTAAAAACTTTTAAAACTTCAATGTTCCATTGTGGTCTCTGGCATTTATATTCATTAAGAAATTATCTATTAGGTGCCTGCTATGCTACAAATTCTGTGCTGTTGATTTGACGAGCCTATCGTGTGTAATACAGAGAGGAAAACAGAGAAATTTATAGCTACATTGGCAGAGAGGAATTTAAACAACCCACAATGCATTTTTTTGTCCCTTCATTAACCAGCAGTTACTGACAGACACTAAAAAGAAACTGATTTTAGTTGTCTTTACTCCTTTCTTCTCAGCACACACCATACTGTGGATTGAACCCAGTGATTTCTCATTGAGCTACATAACCAGTCTTATAATTTTTATTTTGAGACAGTGTGTTGATAAGTAACCATAGCCTCCTAGAGTGCTGAGATTACAGGTGTCTACCATCACACGTAGCTAAGACACTGAATCTTTTTTTGTTCTATTGTGAGACAAGGTTTGCTATGTAGTTTAGGCTGGACTTGAATCCTTGAACTCACTATGTCACCCAGGCTAGTCTTGAACTCATGGCAATTCTCCTGCTTCAGCCTCCCAAGTGCTGGGATTACAAGCATGAGCCAGAAAGCCTGGACAAGAAACTGAATTTTAGAGCCAAATTCAGAATAGTAAGAATTATTTTCCCTCTATTGGGAGTTGTGTTTGTCCAAAGTTTTATTTTATTAAGTGAACTAGCAGACACTGTGCAAATTCAAAAACATTTCAATTTATGCTTCCATAGGGTATTTCTCTGTTCAAGGGGGAAAACAGTGCTAAGTCAATGTATTTTTACCTCGTTTTTTCCAGTAAAATACATTCTGGCAAAATTGCAAAAACATATCATTTTTTCACTGTATTCTCCATGATTATTCTCATTCATTGTAAACAGAAATTAAAATTATTCTAGTTTGGCCCAGGCTGGGGGTCCACCCAGAAAGGAGATGCAGGGGTGCATAGTCTTCCAACAGAGTCCTGCCATTCCATCTGTGGGTGTGTGAGCGCAGATCCTGGGGAGCAGCTGTGTGGCCCAGACCAGTGTGGCTGCAGGCAGATCCGAGTCGGGGTCCACCTCAAGCCCAGAGGCCCCAGGGCACCCACCCAGGCTGGGGGTCCGCCCAGAGAGGAGCTGCACAGGTGCACGGGCTTCATCCAGAGGCCCACCATACCATTGGCCACAGCCAGGGAAACGCCTGGAAAAAAACTTTACAGGCACACAAGCAACAGCCAGAGGCTTGCCTGATACCACTGATAAGTGCAAGGAGACCCTAGCCAAAGCCTGTACAGACAATAGGAACTGGAGTGCACAGCCCCCAACCAAAGGCCCTCCCAGTCAACAGTTACATAGGGGCCCCAGCAAGAGGCAGGCCTAGATGCCATCCCAAGTGTGCTTAAGCCCCAGCCAGAAGCCCACCCAGACAACAGGTCAGCTCAGGGATACAGAAGGCCACCACTTTGAACCCAGGAATTGGTATTCTGGGGAGCAGCAGAATAAAGGCTATTCAGTGGCTTGCTGAGAAATCAAGACCACTGGGTGAGCAAAAAGTCAGCTCAAAAAGCATACAGCAAGCTGCACCTGTTGAAATGAGAAGACACATAAATAAGTCTCAAAAGCAGACTTCCAGATCACCTAAGGCAACCCCAAAAGGAAATGAGATGGAATAATCTGATACTCAACCACCTTGACTCCCAGACCGGCAACAAGAGAGGATTTGGAAAAAATGAAATCAGAAATAATTTCTCAGATATCAGCAGAGATTGTGCCCATAGTGCAAGACATGATTAATAGATCTAGAAAGGACACAAATAAAAAAATAGAGGAGCTGAGGAACATGATGGAATCCCAACATAGAAAACAAACGGAATCCATAAAACAGATGCAAACAGATATCCAGGAGAGCAAAAACTCCACTGAAAGTTTACACAGCAGAATGAGTGAATGTGAGGATAGAATTTCAGATATAGAAGATAGGATTGCAATGAGTGACCAGGAAAAGAAAAATTTCTCAAAAGTAGTAAGGGACCAAGAGAAATCAATCCAGCAACTGGTAGACAATGCAAAGAAGAATAACATCAGACTAGTCAGAATCAATGAAGAAACAGGAGAGAGGGCAGATGACATTAAAAAAAAAACTTTCCCAAAAGTGATGGCAGAAAACTTCCCAAATAGGAGAAAAGAACTTGACATACAGATAAATGAGGCATACTAGCTTTGCTCAAAACTAGCTTTGCTCCAACTAGCTTTGCTCAAAAAAAAATCTACACATAGGCATATAATAGATAAGATTTCAGAAAGCCAATGCAAGAACAAAATTGACAAGCAGTTAGAGAAAAGAAACAAATCACATACAAAGAAGAGCCCATCAGAATCACAGCAGACTTCTCAACACAAACCCACAAGGCAAGAAGAGCTTGGAGTGACATTTTTCAAGCCATAAAGGTAAACAACCTCCAACCCAGACTGAAGTACCCTGCAAAAACTATCTTCAAAATTGATGGAGAAATAAGATATTTTCATGACAAAGAGCACCTTAGGAACTTCATGAATATCAAACAAGCACTCCAAAAACTTTTAGACAATATCCTAGGAAAAGACAATGAGGATCACAACCCCAGGAATCCCAGCAGAATGAATCCACCAGGCAGGACAAGAAATAAAAACAAAGGGGGAGAATCCAACAAAAAGAAAATGTCATGACAATGATAAGTCAATACGTGTCAGTTATAACCATCAATGTTAATGGTCTCAATTCATCAATCAAAAGAAATAGACTGGCAGAATGGGTCAAGAAGCAAGATCCCACAATATGCTCCATACAAGAAACACACTTATTTAAAAAGGAAACTCATACACTGAAAGTTAAAGGGTGGAAAACAATACTGCATGCAACTGGAACCCGAAAAATAGCAGGACTAACTATCCTCTTCACAGATCAAGTGGATTTCAAACCAACACTGATTAAGAGAGACAAAGAAGGGCACTACATCCTTGTAAAGGGAACAATCCAACAGCAAAATATGACATTCATAAATATATATGCACCAAACACTAGTGCACCCAACTATATAAAACAAATACTAATGGACATGAAAAATCAAATATGCACTAATACAATATTAGTGGGGGACCTCAATACCCCACTGTCACAAATAGATAGATCAACTAAATAAAAAATAACCAACGAAATATTAGAACTCCATCAAACTTTTGAACAAATGAACTTAACAGATGTTTACAGTCTTCCACCCCACACAGTCAGAATACACATTCTTTTCAGTGGCACATGGATGGTTCTCCAAAATAAACAACATACTCAAGCATCAAACATGTTTAAGTAAGTGTAAAGGAAATGAAATTAACCCCTGTATATTATCACACCATAGTGCAATGAAATTGGAGATCAATAGCAAAAGAAACTGCAAGGATTTCATAAACACATGGAAATTGAACAACACACTTCTGAATAACCAATGGGGCACAAAGGAAATTAAAGAAATCAGACAGTTCCTACAATTAAATGACATTCACAATACAACATATTGGAATCTATGGGACACAGTGAAAACAGTCTTATGAAGGATATTCACAGCAATGAATACTCATATTAGGAAAACAGAGCGAGGGCAATTAAACAACCTGATGCTCAACCTCAAGCTTCTAGAAAAGGAAGAGAAGAACAAACCCAAAGTTCATACAAGGGAGGAAATTATAAAGATCAGAGCAGAAATCAGTGCAATGGAGACTAAGAGAACAATACTAAACAATCAATGAAGTGAAGAATCGGTTCTTCCAAAGCATAAACAAAATTGACAAACCCTTAGCCAACCTTATCAGAAAAAGGAAAGAAAAGACCCAAATCCATGCAATTAGGAATGAAAAGTGTGAAATTACAACTGACTCAGCAGAAATCTAGAGGATCATCAATACCTACTTCCAGAACCTATATGCCAATAAGATGGAAAACACAGAAGAAATGGACAGATTCCTAGATACATATGAATTACCAAAGTTGAACGAAGATGACCTAAAAATTCTAAATGACCCAATATCAATCAATGAAATTGAAAATGTAATTAAATATTTACCAACTAAGAAAAGGCCATGTCCTGATGGCTTCACTGCTGAATTCTACAAGACCTTTAAAGAGGAACTACTGCCACTACTGTTTAAACTCTTCAATGAAATTGAAAGGGAAGCAATACTTCCAAATTCATTTCTGGAAGCAAGCATCATCTTGACCCCCAAAGCAGAGAAAGACCCAACCAAAAAAGAGAACTATAGGCCAATCTCACTAATGAACATAGATGCAAAAATCCTTAATAAGATACTGGCAAATAGGATTCAGAAGATCATCAAGAAGACTGTACACCCTGACCAAGTGGGATTCATCCCAGGGATGCTGGGATGGTTTAACATATGCAAATCAATAAATGTAATACACTATATTAGTAGAGCCAAGGACAAAAACCATATGATCATCTCAATAGATGCAGAAAAGACATTTGATGAAATCCAACATGCATTTAAGATAAAAACCCTACGAAAAATTGTAATAGATGGACTCTACCTCAATCTGATAGAAGCTATCTATGAAAAACCAACAGCCAATATCATACCAACTGGTCAAAAACTGAAATCCTTCACAGTAAAATCAGGAACAAGACAAGGATGTCCACTATCACCACTTCTGTTCAGTATAGTTTTGGAAACACTAGTCACAGCAATTAGACAAGAGAAAGACATAAAAGGAATGAAGATAGGAAACGAAGAAGTCAAAATGTCATTATTTGCAGATGACATGATACCCTATATAGAAGACCCCAAGAACTCCACCAAAAGTCTTCTGGCCTTAATAACCAAATTCAGTAAATTAGCTGAATACAAGGTCAACACACAAAAATCAATAGCTTTTCCGTACCAAAAAAAAAAAAAGACTCACTGAGAGAGAAATGAGGCAATCCATTCCCTTCACAATAGCATCCAAAGAATTGAAATACCTGGGAATCAACCTAATAAAAAATATTCAAGACCTCTTCTTTGAAAATTATAGCACTCTGTAAAAAGAAATTGAAGATGATATCAGAAAATGGAAAGACATTCCTTGCTCCTGGATAGGAAGAATCAACATAGTGAAAATGGCTATACTTCCTTGCTATATAAATTCAATGCAATCCCAATTGAAATCCCAGTAGCATACTTCACAGACCTTAAGAAAACAATCCAAAAATTCATTTGGAGCAGGAAGAGACCTAGAATAGCAAAAGCAATATTAGGCAATAAAGACAAGGTAGTGGGTATCACAATCCCCAACTTGAAACTGTACTACAAAGCTACTGTGATAAAAACAGCATGGTACTGGCAAAGAAACAGACCTAAGGACCATTGGAACAGATTAGAAGAGGCAGAAACAACTCCAGACACACTCGTCCACCTCATCTTCGACAAAAGAACCAAACACCCTCACTGGAGTAAAGACAGCCTCTTTAATAAATGGTGCTGGAAAATTTGGGTTTCCACTTGCTAGAGATTAAAACTGGACCTGTATCTCTCACCATGCACTAAACTAAAATCAAAATGGATTAAAGATCTAACTATTAAAACAGAAACCCTAAACAAGCTGGAACAGTGGTTAGGTAGAACTCTTGCCATTGGTGTAGGAAAAGATTTTATGAACAAACCTCAGTTGCCCATGAACTAGCACAATCAACAAGTGGGACCTCTTCCTACTAAAAAGCTTCTGCACAGGAAGAGAAACCACCAACAGTGTGAAGAGACAACCCACAATGTGGGAAAAAATCGTCACCTGCTTTTCCTCAGACAAAAGTCTACTATCTCGAATCTATAAAGAAGTTAAAAAAATCGGACGTCCCAAATTTAATGACCGAATTTAAAAACAGGCCTCTGAAATGAACAGACTTTTCTCAGACAAAGAAGTAGAAGTAGCAAATAAACATATGAAAAATGTTCAACATCACTGCTCATTTGAGAGATACAAATGAAAACAACACAGATTCCACCTCACCCCAGAAAGAATGGCTGCTATCATGAAATCAACCAATAACAAATGCTGGTGGGACTGTGGGGAAAGAGGAACCCTACTCTACTGCTGGTGAAAGTGTAGACTGGTGCAACCACTGTGGAAATCAGTATGGAGATACCTCAAAGAACTCAGATTGGAAGTTCCATTTGACCCAGCTATTCCTCTGTTGAGTATCTTCCCCAAAGAATTAAAAGAATCATACCACAGTGATATATGTGCACCCACATAGCAGCACAATTCCTGATAGCTAAAACTTGGAAGCAGTCCAATTGCCCATCAACTTGAGACTGGATCAAGAAAATGTGTTGTTTTTTTTTAATAAAATGGAGTATTACCCAGCCATAAAGAATGAGAAACTAGAGACATTTATAGCTAAATAGATGCACTTTGAGGTGATCCTCTTAAGTGAAATAAATAGGACACACATGTGTAAATACCAAATAGTTTCTCCAATGTGAGTACCCAAAAGTATAAATAAGGACTAAAAGGTATAACAGACAATGTGAAATAGGAAGAAAAGTTGCAAAGGGGAAGGGGAACTGAGAGGTGTAGGAGTAAAGAAAGAAGGGAATGGAATTAATGTGAGAAAAGGAAAAAATGGAAACAAAGTCTTTGTAAATAGGGAGGGGTGGAAGGGTTGAAGAGAGGTCAGGGGAATGGGGAAAAAATAAGAACCAAGATGGATTATGTAAAGGTGCAAATTTCCAATAATGAATATCATTATATTGTATATCTTAAATGTACCAATAAAATTAATAGAAAATTAGTCTACTTTTACAATAAAGTACAAATGTTTAGAACATCATTATATTAAATTTGAAAATGAGCAGACTTAAATATACAGAGGAAGAAAGAGAAAGCGGCATAGACGCAGAGTATTTTCTTTAAGTACATGGAGGTCAGCTGAAAAATTGGTACAGTGAACTAACAAAGTGTTGGTACATTTCCTTACATGACCTTCATAGGAGAGTTATGAACCAGGTAAAATAGGAAATATTTTAATATAATTTAACAGAGGATAAGCCAAGGCATGGAGAATCACGTTATATCCTAGTCACAGTAACTGTGAAGGCAATATTCACACTCAAACTTTTGTCACCCAATGTGACATATTTTCCAATTCACCATGTCTGACATTTTAGCTCTGTTTCAACCTATATCAAGAGTTTCACTTGTATCTCCCTTAGTAAATTTTTGGCAAATTCCTCAGCTGAATCTACTGTGCTTTTCTCATGACCCCAGTCATTTCTTCACTTCAAACCCTTCAGATTAGGAGTTGGAAAAAGAGTTGCAATAAGATGCATTTGAAATGCAAAGCATTACACCTTGTGCAGACTCATTTGAGTTTACAAACCTAACATGTCACCCAGAATATAAGTTTTTTAAATAACTGATTATTGCTTTACTCCCATACTTTTCCAACCGTGATTTATATGTCAAAGATTTATCAACAGGGTATATTCTGTTTGGCTCTAAAACGTGTTTTGTTTGTATGACAACATTTTTTAGTGAATCTGATTTTCTTAGAGAAGGTTTGTGCTCTCCAGGCTCCACTGTACTTCTCCTATGCTCAGTATGGTTTTATACTTAAACTGATTACTTAACTTACTCAGGCTAGGCATTTTGTCCCAGCAATGAGGAAAATCACTAAGACACAGATTATTTTGCCCCGATAAATAATTTGATTTAATCTCATATTTAAAAATCATATCAACATTTTAAATCATTATTTCCATCTTCAGAGTAAGTACGAAAATTCAATTTAGCTCACATAGTTTTTCACATTCTGTCAGTCCTTAGGTTTGGTACGTTTGAAGGTATAAAATTGAGGAGATGTTACTAGAATCTGACTAACATTTCATCTTCACATTTTCAGTCATGCATTATAACTGCACCAATACTATCCACAACATCGAGTAATTTGGCAAGCTACATGTTGAAGAGGAGGTTGACAAAAACACATCAGAATAATTTGTCATATTGTTTTTTATTATTTTATATGAAATAGAAAATGTCTTCCATTTTTTGTTTTTACTTTATTGTGTAAAAATTTAGGTTTTTTAATAGTGTTTTATTAATGTCGTTTTTTTTGTTTTATGCCTTGAAAGGATATGAAAGAATTACATACGTAAAGAGCAAAATTACACTAATACTGAAAAACAAAAACGTACAATCACCTACTTATGCTACTTTTCTGATTCCATTTTCTAATTGAACTTTTTTGTTCTTATGGATCTACTTCTGAACATATCTTTATAAGTGAGTATCTAAAGCTTTTTCTATACAACAATTTTACTCAAAGGCATAAACAGCACATTGTTAATTCCTTTTTTCTTCTTTTTTCATACTTTCATATTTTCTACTGCTTAATAGTTTTACACATTGATTCATTTTTAAGTTTCTTATTGTTTTCCAATTGACACATGACAATGTAAATGAATGAGGTTTGTTAATGTTTTATAAGTTAATATCTCAGTGGTTGCAGTAAAACTTATTCCATCACCCTAAACTTACAGTATCACCTCTACATCTTTCATTATCACCAATTAGATACATGAAACTAGAGACAAACATATGTGGATACTAAACAAGATGAACACGTGGAAATAGAACAATGGTGATTACCAGGGGTTGGGAGTGGAGAAAATGGGAAGACACTGATCAAAAATACAAGTATTCTGACATCTCATATCAGATGAAGAAATATGTATTATAAATATTTTAAAACAAAAACAAAATATTGAAATAGATCATATATATTGGTTTTATTTTAAACTCTCAAGATTGTAGCTACCACTAGGATTTACTACTGCTATTGGGCTCTGTAGAAAGACCTAAGTGTGTAATAGATTAATTAGAGTCAAACTGGATAAGCCCCTTGACAATCGACCTTGGTCAAGTTAAACACTTTCTCTCTCTCTCTCTCTCTCTCTCTCTCTCTCTCTCTCTCTCTCTCTATCTCTCTTTCTCTGTTTTCTCATTTTCAAAATAAGAGATATGCTTCCCCACTAAATAAGTTAACAGGGCTAAACATCTTAATTCAAGTCCTAATATATTACTGGAAATCAGCAATTCTATTTCTATATGACGTGCTGTGCACGTATGGAATATATACTAATATTTCAAAGTTACTCTAGGCCAGATTGCTTTTCTGACTAAAAAAAAAATAGAGAAATGACTACCTATGTGGAAAATAAAGTATTTGTAAATGACATATACATAAACAAATTACAATTTTGTTTTTCATAAAAGAAAAATTAAACTAATTACTAATATCAGGATTTTTTCCTGTTATAGGTCAGAACAGCATATTAGGAAGCTATTTCAAATTATAAGATTAAATATGGTCTGCTTTTATTATATTTTCATTCTTGGTTTATTATGAAAAATGTTATTGTGTTGGTCTTCTCACATGGAATTGATATGTAGAACATGTAATATATAATCCAGTAAAATATTAGTAATAAATTTGTAAAGATGGTTTAAAGTCTATTTCAATATTGTACTGTAATAATTATATTTTCCTCTAAATTTGAAACAGAAAGCATGTCAGTATACTAGGAATTTCTGAGTAGGATTGTAATATTAACTGTCATAGAAATAGTGTCCTCCTCACTTGCTTGTTGACTGTTCTTTGAGGTCTCTCATTTTTGTTTTC
This sequence comes from Heterocephalus glaber, assembly GCF_000247695.1. The sequence goes on along the minus strand of NW_004624745.1, from coordinate 9,523,173 downwards.
ATTGTCCTAGCCACAATTGTCCTGGGCTAGGCTGTACTGCAGTTAAATTTTCTGCCTGTGATGAGTACCACACTTTATGTTCCTCTTAGCATGGCCCAAATAGATGAGGATTTACTGAAAGTTTTATCAAATATTAACAAAAAATAAAACACATCATTCTATTACTAAAATCTATTCAGTACTTTTATTAAAATTGGAATGTTCATTCAGGATGTAGACTGTCCTAGATATGACAGATACAGAGATGTTTCTGTTCAGATGGTCTGGGATAAAAGAGACAGAGAGCAGAATTAACATTTTAGTTAACTTGGAGATCCAGAAAAGGAAATTTTCTTTTAGGTCAATCAATATCTGTTTAAGTCAAAGCTAAGTATTTTAAGTAGAAGAGTCATTCTGAAGTAATAAAAAAGATATAGTTCAAGATTTGTAAATGTGTAAAACTTCACTTTTGTCTTTCTTAAGGCTCTGTGCCTTGGTCTAGTCTACCATGCTACTTCATTGATCCCATAAATACTAAGATCTATAGGTCTCAACGTGGTACTTGTGCTCTGGCTCAAGAAACTTTTCTTTCAATTCTCTTCTCATTAGTAGTACTTATTTCTATTTGATTTGTGTACTTCTTTTCATCTGTAATTTTATTATGAACTCCTGGCATATGTGATCTATCTGTTATTTATGCCAGAACTTCTTATCCTTTTTATCAATCTCATCTCTTCATGGACCAGATCATTCCACCATTCTCTTCTGCTTTAATATCTTCTTTATTCAACACTATCCCTTGGTCCTTCATCCTTTCCCAACAATCACCTGGTGCTCTCCACCCGTGTTTAGCTGAAGTACTTTTTAAGTAAATATTTATATATAATGTTTCTATTTCTCTGTAATGATTAATGACTAAATCTTCAGTTTGGTTTCAACCTCACCACAGCACTGAACAGTCTCCCAAGTTGCAACTACCTCCATATTTATACCTCACTCATGGCCTTTATTGCTGCCTTTTGGATACCGCCTCCATTCAATTTTGTTTTCAAATACTCAAACTTTTCATCCCACCTCAGTTGCTTTTCTTTCATTGGCTTGCTCTTCTGTTCTCAGCTTTTAAATATCAGCCCTTTCCTCAAGTTTCCTCAGTTTATGTAACAATTGCCTCTTTGCTAAAGAGTCATAAATGTAAGAGCATTGATGATTTGTCCCCCAACAGTTTGCAAGCACCATGAAGGCAATGACATGATCATGCTTGTTCATATTTGTAACTCTGGTGACTTGCTTTATCCACATTGTAAAACAAAAAATCTGTACACACAAGAATGTAGAGTAATTTAATGAAAATAATTAAAAACAACAAAAAATATGTGCTAATACCTCTGGATACAGCATCTAAAGCATATTTGACTTGAAGAGTTTCACAAATCTTACAAATGACAAGAAAAATAAGATGAGTCTTAAAACTGATTTTATCATACAGTACTCTTCTGTAAATAAATTAGGAGTGCATGAAAAAAACTGACACAAGGATTTATTTAAAGTACAGTTTGTAACTGTTTCCTAAGAAAATAACTATATATTTAAATGTATAATTATGAAACTTTTACTAGTTTCTGAAAATACTGCTATGTGCTTGCATATGGAAAGGTCACAATATGATTTGAGAACATTAAGAAAATAAGTCAAGGAAATCCATCACTGGTCTTATAGCCTATAATCAGAACATCATTACAAGCCAAATGAGCATAATTTGTCACATTGAAATTTCTCAGGTTGAAAATCAGGTCATTTCAAATAGTAATTTTCACAGAGCAAACAGGTCATGCGGTCCACCTGTCCTGTATACATCTCCTAAATAACATTAACATTTGCTGACTTTCTATAAACTATCATTCATTGCTAAAGGGGTCACCTGATGTTTCCCTTCATGGGCCATCCATTTAGAAGGAGTTTTTATCTTTTAAATCTAGATTTGGAAAATCTTTTGGAGAACAGTTAGATAGTACTTAATAAAAGTGTATATATGTATGAATATTTGATTTAACATTGCCAATAACAAAGTAGCCAGCTTTCTAAAGCTCTTATTTATAATAATATTAATAATCATAAATAATTTTATGTGATATATACTTGGAGATGTGTAAAACTGTCACTGCTCACAGGCGTCTAACCAAGTAGGTAATATTCTTGTACCCATTTTTCAGATAAAAAATTAAGGCAACAAGAAATTGAATAAATTGCCTGAGGTCATATCATTCCTAAATGGTGGAATGAAATTTTTTAAAATTCTTTTATTGGTACATTTTAGGTATACAATACATTTACATTGATCATTGGGTGCTTGTACCTGTACATGATGTATCTTAGTTCTTATTTCTTTCTCCATTACCTGTGCACGGAATGGAATTTAATCCTAGGCAGTTTTGTTCTAGGCTGGCTTCTCTAACTTCTTATACTGAGCTGTCTCAAACAAATACATCAAATTATGTCAGTGGCAGAGACTGAGAAAGATTTATTATCTAAACTATTAGTTCAGACTTAATTCTAGTTCCAAATGCATCATTAGAATCAATCGTAAAGTCTTACATCAATTACAAGAAGATGGAAGAAATAAGACTCAGTTAAATCACACTTGTCAATTTATTTTTCTTCCGTTGCTTCATTTCAACTTATTTAGTGGGAAATTTCCTTAAAGCTTTGATGTTTGGAGATGGGTGGGTATAGTAGAAGTAAAATGACAAAAATCTTCTTTAATTCATAAATTGGAAAGTTGAGCCTGTGCTTCCTGTGATTGAAAGCTATTTAAAAGAAACTCCTCTGTTCCCAGCACACTTTTGTAAATATCTGGAGACTTTTCCTCACTTACACAGTAACTTTTCCAGCTGTTGCTCCTTTTTAATACATAAGGATGCAATGGTCTCTCTCCATCTTCTGACTGCTCAGTATTTATTGCCCAACTGGACAAAAGCAAAATGAACCCCCTTGATCCACAACACATCTGCTATGGTTTGGATGCTGAGTATCCCCCCAAAGATCCTTATGTAATGACTAGGTTCCCTGGAGCAGCAATATTGCAGCTGCTGCAGCACTTTTTTTAAAGTGGGGCCTCAAGGGCAATCCTTAGACTATGGGTAGAATCCTCTCAAAAGGGATTGCCGGACCCTCCGTCCCTTCCTCTGTCTCTGCACCAGCTGATGAGACTGTTTCCTCCTCCATGTGCTTCTACTATGGCACGCCATTATCCACTGCACTTATAAGATGCCAGATCCAATGGGGCTGCCTGATTTGAACTTTGAACTTTCAAAATTGTTAATTAAATAAACTTGTCTTCTTTATTAGTTAGCTGTTTCAAGCATTTTGTTGTAATAAGGCAACAATAAATGCAGTCAATAAAGCTGACTCTCTTCTACATCTCTTCTGAGGTGCTAAACTATACCTCAACCATCTCTTCTACATGCCCATATCCAGGCTTGTAAAAACATAGGCATTCTTCTCCTTAGATAAAATCCAGAAAATGTGAACATTCACAATTTAGTAACTACCTTTCTTTGTTCTATCACCAGTGCAAAGCAATTTCCTCTCTATCTTCCTGTAGATATCTCGGATTCTAGGGAGATAGCAGCTAACTTGCTTCTCAGACCAGTCTAGTACATATTAAGATCTCTAAGTGGTTTCATTTTGAGTCTGACCAAAAAATGTGGGAAATAAATTCACTTTTAAAATGACCTTTCATAACATAATATCATTCAAGTATCCACTTTAACAATCTGTAGTCAGTGAGAATTGAAAAGTTCATTTTAAGGTAACTGCTTTGAAAATGTGACTACTGCTTAACTTTAGATTAAGATAACTTCTAAATTTTGCTGCACTCAAGTCTCAAAATTTTAGCATTGAATTTCTAAACCTAGACACTCTTATTTACACAGTCTTTCAATATTACCGATAAGAAAGTAGTTTTATGTTTTCATCAGTTATTTACCTCAAAGTCCTCTGTAAGAAATGGCCTATTTTTATTCTTATTTTGCCATATATTTAAAACTCTTTTAAAATATATTGGCTTTTAAAAGAGGGAGGAATTAAATAAACTTGACTATGTTTGATGGGGCTTCAAAAGGCATAGTTTGTGAACACTTCCTGTGGAATTAAAGGAAACCTCCATACTTGATGATTTTTAAAACCTTATTTAGATAATAATCTGGGAAGACTAAATAAATGTTGAAGTTTTATTGGTCTTAACAGTGTACAATCTAAAATGCACATGTGTTGTGCTGAATGCTTGAGATCCCTGGAGGGTTCTCATAAGTTTCTGGGCTGGTTTCCAAGGCACCTGGCCCATTTTAATCAGCCCTGCTGTTACACTTTGTGTATGATGGGGCTCTACATCAAATTGCACTTGAATAAATGGCTCTGCAGTTTGAAGGTTTTTCTCTTTAAACTACTAGTCAAGACACACTTAATGTGTATCTAGCTGAACTAATACTTTTGTTTTTTAAGTGGAGAGAACTAGTCATATTTCTTGTCATGTCTTTTGTGAAAAATGGAGCTACATGATGTAATCTTGTTAGACTTTTCTTGCAATTTACCAGAATTATTTACTTTTGGCGTTAATAATGTACATAAATGTGAATACTTAATTCCATAACTTTAAATTGCAAGGGCCATTGTGAAATTATTTCTCAGCACTTGTTTTAATCCAGTCTTGATGACTATTAATGAGGCATCTCCATAATTCTTTGGCTTTATTTTTAATGTGAGCTTCCAGAGACAAATAAAGTGAAAGGAGAACACTGAGGTTATTTTAAACCATAGATAGTTGAAGAAATGTTTCGGTCTTCTCTGTTAAATAATCCCCTTTAAAATATATTTGTTAAAGAACTGGTATGGGTAGTAAACTGCGACACCATCCTCAATATGAAAAACAGTATCTCCAAAATTGATTCAAATTTCCACACAGTGCTGAACATTTGATAAAGCCTACAAGAGCTTATCATCTATTAACTGCTGTTACTGCCTGTTAATAGGAGTGTTATTTCCTTTATATAGTACCATTTTTTCATTATGCGGTACTTTATTAGTTATTCTCTTATTTGTACTTCCTTATGGGAAATCTGCTTCTATTATTTCAAACATGTGATGCGAACATCCCAGCAAAACAAACAAGAGCAGGGCTACTTAGATCACTTGTTATTAGGTTATGGGAAGTTGGTATCAGTTTATTTTAGCTCTATACAGCATTCACAATGAGTCAAATAAATGAATATTCTTTTGCAGGAAAATTTATTCTTAACTTGTGTATTAAGTATAGTCTTATTTTAAGTCTAGAAGTATACTTTTATAAAATTTGAAATCTACAACTTCAGACATATTCTCTATCTGATCCTTGTTAATATAAATTCCCCTATAGATTTCAAGTCTCAAAATAATCTGATGTGTTATCTCACTAACGTGCTCATTCAATAGCAAGTCAGGTTTAATGAATACCCAAGGCCCCACAATTGCAGAAGCTCATATGGTGTAATCCCAGGGAAGATATAAAGTTATAGTAATTATAAGCACTTTTACCATGACCTTCAATTTGTTTAGTTTATGTCACGCAAGGGTTATATTGGGATTAACATAATTTATTTAATTTAATGACTATTAAAAAGGAGAAAGTAAAAGGTGATTCTTCTTCTGAAAGCTCTCTTCACCCACAAGATACATATCACAGGGGATTGTATAGAAAATTGGCAAATGTAATTGGATTGACTGATATGGAACTGCTTCTTCTTTTTTTCATTTTTGTCACAGGAGTACACTGCACATTGAAAATCAAATTACATCAGGAAAATAAATGATATAAGAATGTGTAGTGCATGATGATTATATGAAATGATAAGTATGATTTTAAAACGATGCTCCTGGTAAAATGAAATATTATTTTCTTTAAATAAATTTTGGATATTCAAAGTTTTAGTTATAATACACACAGATGTGTAAATTGGAGATATTTTCAATGTCATTGCTATTTCTAATTTTTATTTTATTTTATTTAAAAAAAACTAAGTTGTATATTTAGGGTTAAAAGAGCCCATTCACCTCAGTTTTGTCTCTGGGTGGGAATTTCACAACCAATTAAATGTCTGCCTTCCTAAAAGTAATTTTAGAAACTATACTAAATTATCAGCTTTAACCTTCACACATATAAGACTTTATATATGAAGGGTGGAAAATAGTAGAAAATTATAAGTATAGGAACATCAAAATTTATGTCCAAGTAATTTCTTTTCACATTATATATTTGAGTAGTTTTTTTAGTAGATACAGTGTTTCATAAACTCCTGGGCTAATCTGGGAACTGATTTTAATTTCATTAGAGAAGAAGAAACAAATTGAGTTTTTTGTTGTTGTTATTGTTTCTTGAGACAGGCTCTCACTATGTAGCCCAGGCTGGACTTGAACTAGCAGTGATCCTCCTGCCTCAGCTACTTGAGTGCTAGGATTGCTGGTATGCACTACCACAGCAAGGTAGGAGAAAGAAAAAATTTAAAAGACAAATTTTGGTCGTGACTCAAAGAACTACTCTTGTAAGTTTTAGAAAGTCATTTAACCCAACTGTCATGATTTACTTTTCTTCATAATAGAACAAATGGCAATCTGCTATGTCAATTCCTTAATGGCTCTCAAAAAACAAGTAAGAGAAGGTAGTAAGAGATAAAAACGGTATACCAATGGCAAATTACAATTTATGAAATTCATATCCTTCATGGTTTACAAAGCTGTCCTTAAAGATAACAATGTTTGAATTTTACAAATATTTAATAAACTTCAACTCATGCCTATAATTCTTACTATGTCTCACAAGAGTTAAACCATTTGTGATAGCAACACTTCCTCATTTTAGAGCAATTAATAATCAATCATATTCCTTGCACCCTGATCAGAATTATTCATCCTGACTCATTCAAGAATCCTCTGGGTAAAAATGAGAAAATCTACTTCAAATATTATCCATATTCTTTTGCTAATTAAGAGAACCAGATAATATATTTAAAATTGTGAAGGTCTGAAAATATTTTTGAAGAGATCTTTTTTAAAATGGGTTTTTGTTAGAGACAACTTATAGGAGCATGAACTACAATGAATTCCATTATTTTATAATAATTATTCAATACAATTAGTGAGTGTTCTTGAAAAGTTACTAGAAAGATAGTGAAAGAGTTGCTGAAACTCAGTTGCCTTTTATTATGACTGGAAACAACTGTCAAAACATTCAAAAACTGCAGTAAACAGGTGTATCTTGAAGTATCTTAAATGTATATTTTAATTGTATTTTAAATGTTATTTAAATTAGCAATCCACATACATACGCACACAAATGTCCTAAACATGCATTCCTAAATCCTGAAAAGATATGATACAGGAACAATCGCATATATAAGACAACAGAAAGTTATATTTCCAAAAAATATCTTGAGAATAGAATTTTCTAATTATATATGTCCTTAAAACGCTTTAAAATCTCTGTCTTGTGTTCTTCAAATTTGCATTTAAATGATATTATGTTTTCATAGGTCTCTACATGTCTTTTTAAAAAGATAATATGCTTTTCTAGGATTTAGTTATATCTGGCAATTCTGCAGAATATATATATATATAAATATAAAATAAGCTATTCTCTGACGCATGAAAAGCAAGCAATCACTCTACTACTTGAATTAATTACCGTGATTTACCCTTTTAAAGGTCAGTAAAAAAACTCACTTTTACAAATCTGGAAAATGTATTTTTTTATAATAAAAATTTTTAAATCATGATCACCTTAATGTCCATTTAGTAATTCCATAATCTATTGATTCTGCAATATATAAATCATCTATACTAGTTACTGAGTAGGAAAAAATTTAAATATTAGAGTGTCTCAAAAAGTTATTTTCTATAATTCCCATTAAGTTCTAAAATGGTCATTTGTCGCATTAGCAAACACCTTAAATTTCACTTTTTCCACTTCTTAAAAACTGTACATTTTCCCCCTCACAGTTAGCTTTAAATTACTTAGTATGTACACAGACATCTAACTTCAAAAGTTTAAGGAGTCTGTTAGATGCGGAAAAAATAGGACACTGGCAGTTCTACAAGAATTCTACAGCTCCTGCTAACACATATAATACTAAAACTCCCTGATTATTGTTAGTCCAGATAATATAAATATAAATCTATCATAATTCATTTTGGACTTATGAATATATTGATGTTTTAATACTAGAAATACAGTTTCTGCTTTGTAGTAACTACAAATTCCACATTTTCTGGTATCAGTTATCTTAAGAAAATACCAGAAAAATATGGGGAAATATCTTTATTTTTATTATATTTAAACTTGCAATTTAGCTTCTAGCAAAATTTTGGAAATTTTAAAAAATATTCTATTAAATATAATAGATATGGAGAAAAATGCATGCATTTTGTAAAGATTCCATACAAGTTTGCCAATTAAAAAAACTAGAACCTACATCAAGAAAAAGTAGATGATCTGCACTCAGAAGTACCTGGTTGCTATTTTATATAACAGTTTCCCTCTGTAAACTGCTTCAGCACCCTGCCTTGCCCCCAACTACCACTATCCTGCCTTGTGAAAGAATGTATTAGTGTTGGCAACATTTTTACTGTGCATTAATGAAACTCTGGATTAAGTGCATTTTTAGTTCTCATTTTCCTTAACACAATGAAAACTGCCCACTATTATAAGTATAACTTTAATAATTTTCCTTGCTATGTATTAATTTATCTGTGAATATACTGAGGCTGGGGATTAGGGTGTGGCAAGGTGGCTGGGCAAGTGGCGATGACCTATCAATTACGGAGACCCAGGAAATGTGCCCAAAAATGTTCCCAAAGCCCTGCACCTGGAATCAATCTGAGAACTCTATCTTCAACGCTTCTCACGAAAATTCAGGGATTTTGAAAGGGAGGGATTAGATTTGACTTGAGCCCGAGGAGTGGGAGATACAAAAGAAGACCGCCCTTAGGCTCTTAACCACTGCTCTGAGTGTCCATCTGCTCTCACCCTGCAGAGCGTACTTCTTCTAGGTGGCGGAAACTCTCTCTGCAGTACATGTTTCTTTTCCCACCTGTAATAAATGTAAAACCTCACTTCCTTTTGCGCTTGTTTTGTCTAATTATTTTTTCCTGACAAGAAAGACCTGGAAATGAACTCTAGAAGGAGTGCCTAGAACCCCCGGACCTGGCAACAATACCCCAAAGTATTGATCCAAACGGATATTTCAATATTTATTGGCATCTTTCAGGCCAGGTAGCAGCAAATGGCAAGTAAAAAAATCAACTACAAGAGTTAATGAATATGCCATCTATGCAGAATAGACAGAAACAGAAATATATTTAAAAGAAAAATATGTAGAATGTAAAAATTGAGCTGCTAAAATAAAGCTGTGTAAGTGAAAAAAAATAATTATTGGCAACCACAAAGTTTCCAATATCAGGCTAAATTAAATAATGCTCACTATGAATATATTTCTTTCAATCTTTTACAAATTATATGTAAAAGTTATAAAGCTAGTTGATAGGACGGCACAAATACAGCTATGGAGATGTGGTCAGTTTTTCAAAATGGCTATGTGGCAAACTTTTAATTTTAAAAGCAAATAATATATTTTATCTTTCCATAAAAGGATAATAAATACAACATAAATTAATTTTTAAAATAAAACTAGACATAATTCTAGGAGAAAGATCGAAATTTTAAGAAAATATATCCTTGAAATCGAGTATTTTGAGCTAGTTAGCTAACGATGAAGGTGAAGTTGAACCTGTGCCAGCTCGTGCATGTTTGTAATCCCAGTACTATAAGAGGCTGAGGCAGGAGAGTCAAAAGTTCCAGTGCAGCCCCGGCAACTTCATGATTTAGCAAGATCCTGTCTCGGAATTTAAAATAAATAAGTGGCTTAACATGTATCTAAGTGTTAAAGCCCTGAGTCCAACCCCTAATATATCCCCACCCTTAGCCCCCAAAAAGAAATCGGATGAGTATCTCAAGGCTCATCATCACACCACATGATTGTGAAGATTCTCCATCATGAGTCTTAGCTAAGTGCCAGACAATTTCAAATGTAGAAAAGTGTGGAATAAAAATCACATGTATAACAAATTGGATAAACATGATTTATAAATAAGCCAAACAATTATACTGAATATATGTAGGCGTAACAGTTTGTTAAACATTAGAATGAATTTTATAATTTTTCAAAATTAAACTATCATTTTAACTTGCTTGTAGTACTACTGCAATTCTAGACAATGCATTGTTATTTTTAACGTTTACAATTCACTCCTCTTCCTTAGAATATGGTGTCATTTGTCTACACTGACTAAATTAGTGCTAACTCCTCTCTCACCTCTGTCAAATGCATCTGCAAATGTAGTCTGTTTACAGGTATTTCTCCTACTCTAAATCATAAGCTTCTTTAATCAGAATAAGTTCCATTTGTGACAAAATAACATTATTTGGTGAACAATTTCCAAATAAGACATTTCATTTTTCTCTTCCCAGAAACACTCTAAGTTTTAAAACGTTGATTCTTTCATTAGAAGTCCACTGGGAACAAGGAACAATTTTTTTTTTTTCTCCCAAGAAGTATTTACTTTGAGTGTTTACTAGAATGGGAAATGGCAAGATCCTGGGGTACGACACAGGGACACTGTGATTTAATTATTAACACTTTCCAACAAATAACATCCTGAATTTAATTTGCCACAGAGACCTGGATTAGGTGTTATCAACAATTTCTGGGCATTAAAACCACCAGGGAAGGTCTGAAAAATGTGTTCTTCCCCAGATCTGTATACAACGCCAATTGAATCTTCATCAGTAGGATAACCCAGGCTGCAAATTTTTAAGCATTCCCTTGGTGACCCTAAGAAGCAGCCCACGTTGGGAACCTGTAGAAAACTATCAGGTTTTAAGGTGCTGACATCTAGCCCCACGGAAAGCAGAGAATGTGTTCAAATATTCTTTGAAGTTAGCCTAACACTAGTTACTTCTCCTCCCCCTTTTTTAAATCTTGTCTTTATTCCTTTGTTTATAAATTCCAACTTTAAAGCATTCCAGTCATCATTTCCCATGTTCTGAAGGAGATTCCTTGCTGTTTTTTTTTTCTTCATTCCCCTATTTCCCTAAATTAGCTTCATGGCTTTGTTAGGAATAGGATGCCAATAAGATAAGTTATCTCTCTTAATTATATCATTTTATCATTTTATATAATACAAAAATTTATAATGACAGTAAAATTCTTCCAAGCGTAAGCAATCCAACATTTATGTTTTGGGGAGTTTTGCTGTTGTTGTTGTTTTGAGATAGGGTCTCCCTATGTAATTTATGCTGGCCTTATACTCACTATGTAACCCAGGCTCACCTCAAACTTAACGCAATCCTCCTGCCTCAGCCTTCAGAATCCTGGGATTATAAGAGTGCACCATCATGCCGAGTTTCACTTTTATGGATTGTAAAATAAATACTTTTCTCTTTTATTTTACTTTCATAGCTTACATAATAAAATTTCTGATAAATTCTTATCAGTATAATTATATTATGATTATATGATTATAATTTATTGATGGATATTTAATTTTATATTCCTACATATATCAATTGGTATATCATTAAACTGAAAATGTGCAATTAATGTGGAGGTTGAATGTATCTTTTATCATTATTTTTCCAGTTTAATCTCATTGTAGTAAACTAAATTTGACATATATATTCTTAATCAATAAATTTGTGATATATACTTTTAGATACAGTAAATTAAGAATTTAAGTGTTCAAAACAAATTTATAGACTCACCCACATTTGAATCCTATGTGATTTCTCTAGGGGAGTTTTCTGGATTTTTACTCTCTTATAAGTTTAAGATTCGGCTTAGATGTTACATCTGATTAATTCACCCATTTATCAGTATCTGGTTAGTGCATTTGCCTTGCTCAAGTACCGCTAGGACTGGGTTAAACAAGGTCTTCCTTCTCACTGTTTTCTAATTTCCTTGTCTACAGAACCTGGTTTAGCTGCCCCTTCTAATGTGTTCTTATGGCATCTCTTATCATTCCCATGAAATTTACAGCACAGTCAAAATAGATCTGTTTGTTGCTCTCTCTTCCAGATGCTGTCTGCAGTGGCTGTGGTATTCAGTTATGTGGGAAGCAGCCCAGCACTGGGATAAAGAGACCAGCTTCTGAAGTCAAACCACAAGCATTTTAATTCTGGCTCCACAAAGCATCAGTTGCATGACCCAGACAAATTTTTTAACCTTGGTGTCCCTGAGCTTCCTCTCTTGTGAAAGAGACATAATAAATTCAAGACTGCTTAATAAGGCTGTAGTACAGACTGCATATTTTATACAGTATGCTTAGCACACCGTCTAAGATATAACTTCTCAAGAATGACTGCCTATTTCCATGCCCTATTTTTACCTCCAAGTGTATTACAGAAAATACACACATAATTTACCCTGGTTGAGTAATTTATCACCTGTACTATATCATACATTAAACACATTATAAAGGTATGTTTTCAAAATTTGGTTTTAAAGATTATTATAAATTATCTTATTTTTCCTAGACTATTCCTTTTATCTCACAGAAGAGCAAATACTCTCTAAAAGATTGAGCAAGTGACTACAATGATTTGGAAAAGGCATATATGCATCTTACTAAGAATAATACTGCCCAATATGTCAAGTTGTCTGGTGCTAATCTCTATCCAAATCATAACTGAAATATATGTTGGAAAGATATTGGCTTTTCAATATATTAGGATATTACAGCAATTGTGTGTGAAGTAACAGGCTGAATTGAGTAGATAAAATAAAATTGGGTTGGCGAAGATGCCTAATAGAAATTGTATCAAAGACAATTGAACTAGAGCAAAACACTATTGAAAATGATAAAACAGACACATGACAAAATGTATCAGTGTTACTTAGGACCATGAAACACGTTAATAGCTGACATAATGGAGCTGGATATCAAAGTTGAAGCTACTGTCTGTGCAGTCCAAGACTACAGTAAAACCATTAGAATTCAAATCAGAAAATATGTATTCTGGGTCTACTGTGAAATAGCAAGCCCATTCAATCTTAACCAAGATTTAAAAACATTTTTAGACTATTCAGAGACTTCATGTTGAAAGTATTTGCTTCTTATATCTAGTGAGATGTGTCAATGTGGAACCTAGTATGGGCATACTTCATTTGATCATGCTTCAGTGTATTATGCTGCTCAGATTCTGTTTTGTTTTGTTCTGGTTTTTTGACAACTAGAGGTTTGTGTCAACCTTACCTGAATTAATTCAATCGGTACCATTTTTCCAACACCATGTTCTCATTTCATGTTTCTGAATCACATTTCAGTAATTCTCACAATATGTCAAATATTTTCACTATTATTAGAAATAGGTGATGATCAGTGATCTTTGATGTTAGTACTGTAATTGTTTTGGGGCACCTTAAATCATGCCTATACAAAACAGCAAACTTAATATTGTGTGTGTTCTGATTGCTTCATCTCTCTCCAAGGTCCTATTTCCTGAGATTCCACAAACAAAAAGGTCAGTTAATAACCCTACAGTGTTCACACAAAATGCAAAGTCACACTCTCTAATGCATTTTCGCAAGGAAGACAAGTTTAAAAGTTAGGCCCAATGTGCTAAATAGTCAAGTTGTGAAGACAAAAGAAAATTCAAAGTGCTATTCCTATAAACACAGAAATGATGAGAAAGTAAAACAGCCTTATATAGATGACACGGAGAAAGTTTTAGTTTTCTGGATAGATCAAACTATCATAACATTCCCTGAAGAAAAAGACTAATCTGAAGCAAGGCTCTAACTCTCTTCAAGGCTGAGAGAGGTGAGGAAACTGCAGAAGAAAAGTCTGAAGCTAGAAGAGGTGTGTGCATGAAGTTTTAAAAAAAATAGCCATGCTGAAAACATAAAAAGCGCATTTGTAAATGGAAGGGGACAAGGACATGGAGGGAGGGGATACAAAAAGAACTAAGATGAATTATGTACATGTACCAACTCTCCATGCTGAATGTAATAATTACATACTTCTAATGTGTATTAATACATTACAATTAAAATAAATTTATAAGCATTGTTTTAAAAGCATAAGGTAAATGAGTAAGTACCGACAAAAGGTTGCAACAAGTTATCTGGATCTAACTAAAATAATTGATGAAACATCAAACAATGGATTTATAATATATGAAAGACCCTTACATTGGAGGAAGAGGCCAGCCAAGACTTTCAGATGTAGAGAGAAGTCAGTGTCTGACTTCAAAACTTCAAAAGATGTGATGCTTCTTTTGACAGGGTTAACACAGCTGCTAACTTTTAGTTAAAGCCAATGCTTATTTATCATTCTCCAAATCATAGGACTCGAGAATCACACTAAATCTACTCTTACCTATGCTCTGTAAATGAACTGATAATTCTTGGATAACAGTATATCTGTTTACAATATGGTTTAGTGGATATTTCACACCTATTGTTGGGAGATACTGCTCTGAAAAAGAAAATCCCCCTAAAATAATCACTGCTCATTGTCAACACACCTCATCAGCTAAGAGCCTTGTCAGAGATGCATAATAAGATTAATGTTGTTTTCAGCCCAGCTAAGGCAATGTTCATTCTGCAATTCTTTGATCATGGTATAATTTTGTCTTTGCAGTCTCATTATTTAAGAAATTTATTTCATAAAACTATAGTGGCCATAGACAGCAATCTCTCTGATGGGCCAGGGAACAGTAAATTAAAAACATCTAGAAAGGATGAACCAATCCAGATAACCCTAAGAACATGTGTGATTCAGAAGAAGCGCTGACAATTTCAACATTAACAGGAATTTGGGGGATTTGACTTCAATCCCCATAGGTGATTTTAAAGGGTGACTTAAAAGACTTCACCGGAAGAAGTGCAGATGTGGTGAAAATTAGAGAACTTTCAATTAAGTTTGGAACCTAAAGATGTGTCTAAATTTCTCCAGTCTTATGATAAAACCTTAACAGATGAGGAATTGTTTGTTAGAGATAAGGAATTAATTTTTCTGGAGATAGAATCTACTTCTGGTGAAGATGCTACCTACTTTGTGGGAATGACAACAAAGTATTCAGAACAGTACATAAACTTAATTGAGATTCTGAGAATGCTGATTCCTATGTTGAGAGTTCTGTGACAAAATCCCATCAAGCAGCTCTGCAGTTTACAGAGAAATCTTGCATGACAGAAAAAGTTCCAACAGCCAAACCCAACTTTCAGCAATCACCACCCCACTGCTCAAGAGCCGTCAACATCAAGGCAAGACTCTCCAGTAACAAAGGGACTACAATTTGGTGAAGGCTCAGAAGATTATTATTATTTTAGCAATAAAGTATTTTAAATTAAGATTTGTACATAATCCCATAGACTTCAGTGCGTATAAACATGGCTTTTTATCCACTAGAAAACAAACAAAAATTGTGATTCAGATTATTGTAGTTGTCTAGAACCAATCCTGCAACACTACTGAGACATGACTGCTTGCATTTCTTATTGTTATCAGGGTATTTAATACTGTCATAAAGTTATTAAATAATTCTCTAAAATGATCAACATGGGAAGGTATATTTGACTCCAGTTAATACATATCTGCTCAATATTTCATTAGTATTAACTTTGAGTTATCATTTTCTCAATAGTGATCCATTCATTCATTAAAATATTATTTAGTGACTAGTACGGGTCAATAACTACTCTTGGTTTGTGAATACGGTATTGAACATTTTTAAACTACACAGGAGTCCCTGGAGTCACAAAGATTACATCTAATAAGGCAGGGAGACAGCAGTTTGATAAATTTACACAATATATGAGCTGCCTGATGGCAATAAATGTTGTGCAAGAAAAATAAAAGAAAGGGGTAGGAAATATTGGAGAACTGAGAGTTTAGTCACATAGAAGAAAGTGTTTCAATAAAGACCTAAGTGAGCGATGAAGAGGACAAGTCCCAGAGTCATGAAGAAAAAAATCACCCAGGCACTTTCACATGTGTAAAAGCTTCAATATAGGAAGGGACTTAAATAGTAAGCAGTTATCCTGCAAGAAATGTGTTGTGATCAGATCTTAACATATTCATAAAAGGTATATTTTTAAGAAAGTCTATTCCATGCTTATTTATTACAGTGAACACAGCCATCAACAACCAGTTAATAAGTTTTTAGGGATTGTGCTGACAATTGTTACTATAAATTATATAATTCTGCCTTAATACTGTTTATTCAAATTATCCTATTAAATAAACACTTAAGATGACAAAAGAGTAGGCTTTACTTGCAGAAAATGTAAAATTATGTACTACAAAATGACAATTCTCTAAAGAAACCATTCTACTACTCCCTATTCAGCAAAGGAACTATATGGTGGTATTCCATTACACACTATATGAAATTAAAACTCAAAAGTAAAGTATTTTCCCCCTGTTACTTATTCTCTTCCTTCCTCCAATTTTCTTATTTCATTGGAACTCAGAATTAGGAAAATATATACAGCATATGAAACTGAGATTGCATTTCTACAAATGGAATTCAAGAAAGCCCTTTTCTAATGCGAAAATGTACAGTTCTATGAACAAGCTGTGTTTCAGAATATAATTTATTAGTTACTAAAGTATCAACTTACAGTGAAAGACATAAGACAGGAAAATATTTTCATGTACTTGATTGCAAGATTGCAAAATAACACAACATTCATTTCAAATACATATGTGTGTGTATCTCACCCACTTCTGAGAAACATCACACTGATGAATTTATACTGAGATTATTTATCACTGAATATCCCACAACATTACTTTAGTTTGAGGCCTCAGACATCAATGTAACGTGTGCATTTCTCCTTCTGATGCTTTTATTTCCTAGGACGATGGCTTCCTTTTATGTATTATTTTGTAATACTATTTTGGAACATTTTATCATAAAATAATAAATTTTTAATCTTTCATAAAACACAGCAAAGAATCAGCGATTTAGTGAATGTTTACAAAAAGGCATCTTTAAACACTTAGTATCTAGAACATCAACATAACAAGAAGTTAGTGTTTATTAAATAATTTTTTTATTTATACTAAAACCAAGGTAAATTATATCTACCCATTTAACAGGATGATTTAACAAGATGAAGGTGGTAAGAATGACAGTATAATTTTGAACACTCGGTTTTCTGAGAGCTATTATGGCTTGTATCTAGATGTCCCCCTAAAGCCTCATGTGCTCACAGGTAGAGAGTTTTGGGGAGATGGCTGGACCATGGATGTATGATACTAGGTTAAGAGTTTGTGATAACCAATTTGGTTTATCATAGTTGTAGGTACAGATAATGGAAACCTCACCCTGGGTGTGGGTGGTGCCAATTAATTGGCTTGTGGCCTGGATGGAACATAAAGGGCCAGAAAGAATGCTGCCTTACTGCTTGTTGCAGTCTGCCAGGCACACTATGAACAGTTTCTCCTCTACGATGCCTCTCTGCTATGCCACTCTGCCTTGGAGCCAGTGAACTATGTACTGAAACTTGTACAAACTGAGAGCTAAAATAAAGCTTTTCTCCTTTAACTTGTGGGTGTCAGGTATTTTGTCCCAGCAAGACAGGAACTAAGACAGGCATAAAGCTTCTTCTATCACCCATTAGAACACCGGTAGCACTGATTCTTTGACAAAGGACAAGTAGTGATGAGCAGAAGCCACCATGAACAAATAAAGTCCTTTCCCAAAACTATCAGCTGATCTGTGGAATAGCAGCAGACCCAATGGTCAATGGTCAGGCACTTACACAAGGTCATTTGGGGAATTTTAGATATTCCATTTTCCCAATTAATAATAACAGAATTCCCAGTCCAATAACAGAATTTTTAGAAATAATATTTTTTACTTTAAGCTCTGAAGATAGGTCTGTTTTGTTACAGATCAGTAGAAAATGGAAACAATAGATGAGTTTTTCCTCTGTGGAGACACTGTGCTGCTTGCTTCCTGGAGGTATGTCTGAATATAAATGAGGTCTGTAGTGGAGTCGATTTATAATGTCTTACATCTGCAGAGGAAAAAGTGAGTGCAAAACAACTGCATATTCTTCATGAAGATGACATCTGCAATAACAAGAGGTATTTATTTCTATAATGAACTAAATACTCTCTAATTTGAACAAAACTGTCCAACTTTACAATAATAAGCTAAAATGTTGCAGAGGAGTTTTGACAAATGTCACACATTTTAAAAATGACAACAGCTGTTGGGATTACAGTTAAAACCAATAGCATGTTCAGAGTATTTCAAAATTAACTGAACTTTCTGATTAGTATTTTCATGCCAAGAAAACAAGTTCTGAAGGGCAAGCATTTCATTTGAGAATTGACTAGAATTTTTTAGTAGTATTTTCACATCAAGAAAATAATTTCTTAAGGTGAGAAATTCCATGATAGGATGAAAAGAGGAATCCAGGTAAAAATTTAGGCTGTAACAGTTATACATGATTTTTTAGTATTTTCAAATATAGTCTTAGAAAAAAAATACCACATAAACTATCACAATATTTAATAACACATACAGAAGTTTACTTAGCATAATTTTTCAAGTTTGAGTGTGAAAATAACAAATTAAAGCTGGTCATGATGATGTCTATGTAAGACATACGGACTTTCAATATTAAATTCTTTAGAGGAGAAAGACATGAAAACCCTTATTGTCATAAAACTGTTTCATATGAACTCAGAGACAGCTCTGAAAGCACTAGGGATCATCAAACTCTCTGTATGACCCTTTCTAGTCTGAGCAACATTTGATTATTATGATCCTTCCACTTCTGAACAAGCCCTATCATTTCTAGGTCAAAGCATTTGATAGGCAGACACTCCCTTTCTGACAACTTTCACTGTGTTATATGCAAATACCTGACACTGATCAACTGCCAACATTAGTAGTCTGTTCAAGCCTCCAAGCCAAGCAAAAGAGGACAATTTCATCAGCACTGACAGTGGAAAATCTTCTTTAAAATATCCAAATAATAAAAATGTATCATTTGAAAACATATAATCACAATACTATTGTTTTAAGTGATTTCTCCCTTTGTTAAATAACAGGAGAACAATAAAAGTTTACATAATACAATGAAGGTGAAGGTAGACTATAAATGTTAACATCCTTTAAAATTGGAGATTTGAAATCCTCGAGAATGAGGTTAGAATATATGCTCATGTCAGCTCTTCCAACCACTACATCTGGCTCATAGTATAGATTAGGTGTTTATTATTGTCTGCATCATATTGTGTTAACAAAAGATGTTTATCTCTCTACCAAAAACTCAATAAACTGAAATTTTGGTAAGCTAAAAATAATTAAACAGTAATTGAACATTGTGCAGGAAAAGATCATAAATTACTTTAATAGGTCTAAGACTTCAGAATAATTTGAAAGAAAACGATGCTGAACATAATATGTTATAAATTTTATTACCTTGCTTTCTTTTTCATAAGAATAATCAAGAGTACCAACCAAATTCAGGATTTTAATTGTTATAAAAAGAACAACAATGGAATCCACATTTTTGTCACTTGAAATTGATTTTGAACTAATGGAATTAAAGGAGAGCTAAATTCAATTTCAATCTAAAATCAAATATAAGTATGTGTAAGTTGTTTTTAAAAATATTTGTCCGATATTAAGAGGAAAAATTTCTTATAGTTTATAAATTTACCTCTCAGTACTATTATCTCCTGGCAAAAGCAATGGTAATTAATATGACAAGAAGATGGGGTGCAATTTCATTTAAATTAGTTTCATTCATTGTTGGAAAGAAAGAAGAGAGAGATAAATGAATGAAAGGATGAGGGGAGAGATAAGCGAGGAGAGAGGGGAGGGGAGAAGAAGGGAAGGGAAATAAGGAGAATGGAGGAGAAAGGAAGGGGAGGGAGAGGAGAAGAAAGAAGAGGGAGAACACAGGTTTTCCTTTTAAAAAAGAAGCTTTTCCTAAAAATTTTAGTGTTACCCTTGTATCAACTTTATACAAAAGGTGATCAAAATCTAGGGTGATCATTAAAATTTGAAGAAACTAGTACACTAAAAGACACATTGACATTAAACACCCTCAAACATCCTTTCCCCCTGTACTTCAAACACACTCATCGTATTTCTCTTGTCACTCTGAAGTAGTTCTGGAAGTCCTCTTGCATGAGAGTCTTCAGGAGGTCTGATAAAAAAATAAAGTGAATGCTGCTTCCATTTGCCATCCGGTGGAAAAGAAACCTTGTAAAAAATCAGTGTGCCTTCATTCACACTGTTGACTAGAACTGGCACTGTGAGACTTGTGGCTTTTTCCAAGAGTTAAAATGACCATGAAAATAAAGGTTTTTAATCCATTGAAGTAGCTGTGACCGGGCAACTAAAGACATATATAGTACGTTTTCCTCACTTTCCTATCACTGGAGCAAAAATGCCTGATGCCTGCAACTTAAAGGAGGAGAGGTTTATTTTTGTTCTGTTTCAGAGGTCTCAGCACATGTAGAATCAGCAAGCTCAAACACAGAAAAGGCATGTATCTAGATGTCCCCTCAAAGCCTCGTGTACTCACAGTGGAGGATTGGTCCACTGATGAGATTATTGCTAAGTGTGTTGTTGGAGATGAAGCCCAGTTGGAGGAAGTGGGAGAGTGGGGGCGTGGACTGGCAGGTTCTAGCTCCTTCCCTTGGTCTCTTTGCTTTCTGTGTGTCGTGTCCTGAGCTATTTCTCCTCTGCTATGCCCTGCTGCTCTGCCTTGGAGGTCAGGCGTCTATGGACTGAAACCTCTACAAACCGTGCCCAAAGAAGCCTTTCCTCCTTGGAGTTGCCAGTTTTGGCTATCTCTGTTTATCAGTGACGAGAAAAGTATCACAGCATGGTGGAAGGGCCTGGAGGGCAGGGAAGTTGCTCACCTCCTGGCATGAGAGAAGCAGAGAGAGAAGGAAGAGTGGAGTAGTGGGGAGGAAGGAGATGCACCTTCGGAGCTCACGGGCCCAGGGACCCTCCTGTCCAGAGCAGCTCACCTCTTAATAGCACACTCAGCCCTGAGCTCCTGAGTGTATCCACCCATTGGTGAAACCAGGCTCTCAGCGATCCAGGCAACTTCAAAAAGCCTCTCAGCGCACGAGGCATGGGGGGCCTTCCCAGAACCCAACCCCAACACAGAATGATAAAAAATTGTGATGGAACCATCCGAACTGAAATGCAGCTCTGCATTCACTATTTGTTGTGGCTGCTGCTCACGTGAAATAGTAAGCATTCTTCAGGCATTTGGTAAGGCTACAAATATTTCTAAGATTCTTTTGATAATCCAATGTAGCACATAATAGTAAATTTCTAGACATTCTGCCAAGCTATTTAGAAGTCTAATGAATAAATATGGATTACTGAGTCAAAGATGTTTGCTACATGGAACTTTTAAGCAAGCATATAATTGCTATTTTGGAAGTAGTTATAGTAGTAACAGAAAAAATAGGCTTTTACACTGACTTACTCTTTGAATAAAATTCATTCACAATAAATTATTAAGTGTAAAGCTCTCCACATGATTTTAATCTGAGATTCTGTTTTCTTAAAAGGTGATTTCTTTAAGAAAAATCTCTGTCTCTGTTTCTCTGTCTCCCTCCCTTCCTCTCTCCCTCCCTCTCTCTCTTGCTCTCTGTGGTCCACACGGTCTTTCCAAAATCCATTAAGACTGAATGGATCAACAAAATAACTGGACATATTTTTAAGTAATGTGTATTGATGTTGCTTACAAGGCTAGACATTTCTATTTAGATGTACTTTTGGGTTGTAATAGGTAATGATCTCTGGAGATTTTAATTTTTGATGTTTGTAATAGTTTTATTTTTGTTTGTTTTTCTCTCTCAGCAAACTCTTATATAATCCTCTGTCATAAGTAACTACCATAGCAATCATCTAATGTAGATAGAGGTAAAAGGTTGATTATGTACAAAAACATAGCATGTCATCTGCCTACATAAAACTTATAATTTTATGATTGTATGCAACATATCACATTGTCATTAGCAGTGGATTCATCACAAAAATAATAAAAATTTAACATACAAAATTTCAAATTCATGGAAAGTAAAATTACGAAAAACACATCTTAAAATTATTTTACATAAAAACTATCAAATATGTTATTTTCCTCCTTCAAAGTTTTTTATTTATATTTTTATTTCAATATTCTGTTAACTCTATCATACATGTGCCAAATGTACATTTATATTTCCATGAGAAATCTCCAAATTCAATACTTTGCTACAGATTTCAATAATATTATGCAAGAATTTATTAGAAATCTACATTAACAAGTGCACGTGAAAGACAGGTGGTTAATAACAAAATTCATTTATGGGTTACCTATCACTTAGGAGGATATTTAAAATAAACATTAAGTTTGCCGTGACACTCAGTTTTCAATATTTTTTGTTATAAAGTCAATCACAGTGGAGACTGGCTGGAGTATCAGCTAACTGGAAGGCTGAAGCAGGAGAATCCTTGAGCACCGAAGATTGAGAGGCTATCTCAAAAACAACAAAAGTAAAGAAAAACAAATATAATATTTATGGCCACAGAAATTCCTCTGAAATTTTCAGATGGTAATTTTTAGTCAGATAAAGAGAAAATGGGCACTAATCTAATCAATGTAGTTTTATAATATGTGATTGATTTTATCTAAGAGTTCAAGTCAAGAGATTCAACAATTGAAACAGTAACACAAATGGCCTCATTCTTCAAAATAAAATGATACAAAGTGTTATCTCTTAATTGTGAGAACACAGATTTGCACAGTGAGTTCACAGATACCCAATGCTTTTGTTTTAGAAAACCCTATACTGCCTAAACATTTTGAATGTTTCTGAAATTGAACTCTTAGATACTTCTGTTTTAAACCAGATATTCTAAAAGAATCAATCCTTTGGAGACAAGAGCAAAAAAAATTAGTAGGGAAAATGTTATTTTAAGTATAAGTGGAAATGATGGGCTACTGTATATTAGGAATCTAGAAATAATATAGATACCTACCGGAGAACGTATCCCTTTGTCACTAATGATCACTAAAATCTCTTCACCCCAAGGGTTCCTTTTCTGAGTAAATATAATATTGCTACCCGCAGCTAAAATATTGAATCATGATTCATTCTAGTTTTCTGCCAGACCCGTAGTAGGTCCCACAAGTCCTCATCACAAATGCCAAAGCAAATCTCCAGTGTATCCGCTTCTTGCTATCTTCAGCACTACCCACCTGGTTTTTCAAGTCTACTAGCATCCTGCATGATTATATTTACATCTGATATTGTTTGTCCAAATGAACAAGGTTTACCTCAGAAATTGATAGAAAGAAAAGAGCTAGTAATGTTTCTCTAAGCAAGGCTGTATTACTTTGAAAGGTAGCTACATTTCAACTATATACACACACTATTATGTATTTGATTATATGTATGATTCATTACATTATTTGTCATGATGAATTCCATAGAATGCTGTCTACCTCCTAATGAAGAGCAAGTAATTAGTGACTAATTTTAACAGCTCTCTAAGATGTAGCTCTATGTCACAGAGAAATTCCCATTTGTTACTAAATGAAAAAAAATCATTGCTTTTATAAGTCCTTTGTACAATACTTGAATACTCTATATTCTAGATATTGTTACATTAATTATTTATATTACTATGTGCTCTCAAATTCCTTTGCAAGAAAGAAAAGTGAAGATATATTTGACACTGTAAACATTAGACAATTCTTCTATTATTGAGTTCCATTAATATGATGGAGTAAAAATTGAAGGCTGCAGAAAATTAAATAGTACAAGTGAATTAAGCAAATATATTTTCTCCCTTTCTTCTATATTTCTTATTTGTAAAATATGCATTCGGAAAATAATCCAAGTTATGAGATATATGTGCAAGGAGACTTTCAAAAGTCTAATTGTAAGAAAAATTTCATTTTTATACAGTATATGTGTCCAATTTCATGATATAAATATCTTAAATGATATCCATTTATCTGCTAACTATTAATGAATTGCCTGCAACTCTAGATAAAATTGACTGTGTCATTGAATATGTAAGATGAAACATTTACTCAGTTAAATGTTAGAACAATTTTAAACCAGTACACTCACTTCTTCTATATAAATATACCACATTTTGTAAACGGTAAAAAAGTGATTACTTATATGTGACTAAAACTGTGGAATATGTACTGTACATGTAAAGTATATACAAAGAGGAATTATTTTAATGTGTTTTCTTAAAAGAAAACTTTCCACACTTATAAATGGGTTCTGACTACAATAAAATAATAAACTTTTCTAAAAATATAAGATTAAAATTATATTAGATCAACATTACAAAGGTGTATCAAGAAGAAATTTATTTTATTAGTGGATAATTTATAAGATATCAGAAAATATTATAACATCTTTAAATAAGAATAGTATTCATTTCTAATTTTTTTTTAGATTTTAGCTTGAGGCTGTGGCATATGGAAATCTGTTACATTTTCCTCCTAATTTACCAAACTGATGATTTGTCACTATTCTGTCAGAAAACAAGTGGAAACAAATGCAAGATTGCTAAAAAAGTTTAAATAGGGCATAACACTGGAAAAAACTATGTATATTGGGTGAGACAAAACAGTCATAACGCATAACAACTACATTCATTGTGTGCTGATTGATTAATTTTGGGAGAATAAAAACATAGAAATTCATTAATTTGCTTATAGTGATTAGGTTTTTTTAAAAGTATAAGAATGAAAATTTTTCCAGTTTGAAAATACAATGTGTAAGCCACGATACTATATCAATTAAAATAATTCCTTTTATTTATTCATATTTATGAAGAACAATTTATGGTGACTTAAGATAAATCATCCCATCCCACTTACATTAGCACTCTCAGGTCAAATCATATAGGATGTGTTTTAATTTATAAACTGCTTTCTGCTATAAGTAATAACATCTCAGATCATCCTTGTTTTATTTTATTTCTACTTGCCCATCAATCTTCTCAGATAATTATCAATCTAAAAGGTGGGAATATCAAACTCTTCAATACTCAAGAGTTCCTACTATTCCAGTCAGCAGCAGTCACAGGTAGCTAAGAGACATAACAAAGCAAGGTGGGAGACAGGATAGAAAAATTACAACTCTTGCTCAAGAGGTAAGATCATTTCACACTTAACTAGCACATTCTATGCGTGAGATGTGAACATTTTACTTTGCCTCCATGTACCTCAATTTCTTCAATGCCAAAACCAGACACAATGTGCCCTGATAAATAAGGGTAATCAGAGAGTCAAATAAGATTATCCATGCAAGGTGCCCCTCTATCAGTCCCTGGCACATATGAATGTTCATGGACGTTTATTTTTTTTCACAATTTTCTTCTAAATTCCATAAGCTTTATCTTTTACTAAACATGATGCCACAAGCATTTTTAACTTGAAATATTTTCTTAAGAAAATACACTGCAAGTGTTCATGATCCCCCCAGTTTAAAACCTGTTTAAATAGTAATAATCCCATCACCATTTCCAAGTGTGGATTCTCAGCCAATGTTTAATGCATGGTTATTAATCATCCCAGTGGTTGCAAATGTCACATTACAAATGTATTACCACACCCTTGTCTAATTGACCGTGCACTCTATTACAATATAAAAATTTAAAGCTGAAGTGTGATTCTAAATGCTCTCAAAATGAAAAACAGAAGGTTGTAACTCATCTCTTAAAATTTTTAATTCAATAAATTTAATTTTCATAGTAAGATCAGGTTCACAAAAAAACTGACCAGGAAAAAAAAACCCTGTGCCCTCTCCTCACACATCCAGAATTTCCACAACATCAGCATACTACACCACAATGGCATATTTGTTAAAAGTGGTTTATTAGCATTGCCACATCATCATTACCCAAAGTCTACAGCTCATATTAGAGAAAACTCTTGGTGTTTTATGGATTTTGATTAATATGCAATTACACATATCTACCCTTGAAGTAGGATACAGAATAATTTCATTGCCCTAAAATTCCCTTGTTCTCTGCTTATTCATTTTTTCCCAATACACACTAAGAATCTCTGAACTTTTTACTGTTCCCACAGTTTTGCTTTTCTAGAATGCAATAAAGTTTGAATTATACAGTATGTAGTCCCTTCAGACTGGCTTCTATCACTAAGTGATATGAATTTACATTTCACTCAAATTTTCATTACTTGGTACTTTTCTTTTAAACAATAAAAATATTTAAAAGTTTTGAAGTAGCACAAGTTATTTATCCACTTGCCAAGTGAAGATCATCTTGGTTGCTTCCAGGTTTTGAAAATTATGATTTTCTTGAATTGTGCTGAATCTATACATCAACTTGGGAGAACTGATATCTTGAAAGTTTTGAGTCTTGCTTTTCATGAATCAGGAATATCTCTCCATTTGTATAGTTCTTTGCTATAGTTCTTAGCTCTACTGCTAGTCACAGTTTTACATTTTCTTCATGTAGTTCTAATGTGTCTTGTTAAATTTATATGCCTATACATTTTACTTTATAGAAGAGTAAACATCATATATTTTTAATTTCAAATTCCAGTTGGTCCATGTCCATATACAATTGAGTTATTGATTTTTATACATTATCTTTATACCTTGCAACTCCGCTAAAACTAACAGTTCCATAAAATTTTGTGTAGTTCTTTCACATTTTTTTGCATGGATGATCATGTCAGCTGTGAACAAAGACAGTGTTATTTATTCTTTCCAAATCTATATATCTCTTATTTTCTTTTCTTATTATAATATCTAGGACTTCTGGTGTAATCTTTAAAAGGGGTAATAAAAGAATGCATATTTACTTTGTTCCTGATATTACTGTCAAAGCTTTATGTATGTTACTACTATGTATGGTATGACCTGTACATATTTATAAATGTTCTTTATCAGTTAATACGGTTGAGGAAATTCTACTATGATTTGCTGAGAATTTTGATTATGAGTGGGTGTTATATTTCATAAAATTATTTTGATTTTCAAATGTTGAACAACTCTTGAATAGTTGGAATAAACATTTTATTACAGCACAAAATTATTTTTATGTATTCCTGGATTCAATTTGTTGATATTTTGTTGAGAAGTTCTACACATATGTTCCCAAGATATACTGGTCTGTTTTCTTAGCTTTTGATATCTTTAACTGTTGCTCAATCCTGGCCTCAAGGAATAAGTTGGGGAGTATTTCTTCTGTTGCCCTCAGGTCAAAGAGATTACTGCAAACTAGTATATATTCTTTCTAAAATACTTGGTATAACTCACCAGTAAACCTATGTTCTTTATTTTGGAAAATAATTATCAATATAAATTTTTAACATGTTTACTTCAATTTTCTACTTCTTATTTGGGTGTTTCTAGGATATGATCCTAGGGCTGAGGATGTAGCTCAGTGGTAGAGTGCTACCTTAAATATGCCTCGGTCTGGGTTCAAACCCCAGAACTGCAAGGAAAAAAAAAAGATGGCATAGGAATTAGTTCATTTTCCATGGATTATCAAATGTATAAGCAAAAGTTCTTCACAATACTCCTTTATTATCCCTTTAATGTCCATGAGATTTGTAGGATTGTACCTACTACCATTTCTGACATTACTTATTTGCACCTTCTTTTTTCTTAGATAGCCTGGCTAGAATCTTATCAATCTTAATGATATTTTCAAAGAACCAGTTTTGTTGACTTTTTCTATTGACCGACTGTTTTCACTTTCATTGACTTTTGTTCTTTTCTGACACTTGGAGAAATGTACTCATCTTCTTCCCATTTCCTACTGTTCATGTTCATAAATTTTTAATGAGAATATACTGTACACATGATATTTTTATACTTTACAACTAAAAGCAAAAATTTTACTGTAACATAAATTTAAATTTTATTTTTATTGAGTTATACTTTTCTCTCTTTCAAAATCTGTATGTGATTATAATCATAGTTTTGATGATTTCATGTGAAGCTTAACAGATTTCAAGTGAAAGTAGGACAAAATGCTATTGCTGTCTTAGAAGACATTTGCAGGCCTCTCCTGAAACTAGACAAGAAAGCTCACTTTAATTCCCATTCACGCATCCACTACTACCCTTAATTTGGTCCCCCAACCCCCCCAAAATAACCACAGTAACCCCTGGAAACCATTTCTATGGAGTTTGTTACCTTACAGAAAAAATAGAATGATGTAAGTAAGAATAGTATGTGGATAAAAGGCAGCCTAAAAGCAAGTTACAAAAAACATTACTTCAAAGATGTAAATGTTTTTCTACAAGTTATCAAAACAACTTTATCAAATGGAATTCAAGTCTGAATACTCTGATCAGAAAGATACTACTTCAACAAAGAAACCTTTTAGGAAGAGATGCTGTATGCAGATGGATCATCTACTGCTTGGAAACTGATGAAGCAATAAGAAAATAGTTTTATTTGAAACTGAGAAGTTCAATTAAAGCCTGCCTAGTTAGTGGGATCATTGTGTGACATGAACTGGAATAACTTTTAATGACTGAGTGGAAATGTCGAAAAGGACTACTTCTTTGGACTCATTCTATTCATGTTTAATACAAAGTGCCACGGCCCAAGACTGGGGACTGCCCTTCCTCTCTTCCTGCTCCCATTCTCCTCCTTAGGTGCCACAGCCCCCGGAGACAGTTACCTTGTTTCCCTAAATTCACGCTACATTCTGCCTAGGCTCCTAGGCCAGGTAGCACTATTTGCCCCGCCTTCTCTTCCTGTCTGCCTTCTATATAAATAAAGAGTGCATGGACCAGGGATTTAACTCAGTGATTCCACTGCCTCCTCCCAAGCACAAGGTCTTGAGTTTGATCCCCGGTTGAAAGAAAAAAAGAAAGAAAGAAAGAAAGGAAGGAAGGAAGGAAGGAAGGAAGGAAGGAAGGAAGGAAGGAAGGAAGGGTGCACAGTGCTCCCGACGGCCATTAGCGCCCGATAAGCTATGGTTCCACCTGGTCCCAGTTAAGAGTAATCTTGGTCTTTGTCATCTTTCTTCATCTCCCACCACGCTCCCCAGCTTCAGACCTTATGCTGTGTGAGTCGCGGCAACAATGGCTATTACTTAAGATATTTCCAGAAACTATTCTCCCCTCTTTCATCAGAGAGTACAGTGGTATGTAACCCCTGGGAGGCTGAATATTGTATAACTATAAACTTGATTACCAAGTGCTTAGCAGAATCTGCAGCTATAATAGACAAAATATGTAGATTTATGTCTTAACTGCCAAAATATGCTTTATACAAATATGTATCTTCTTGTTTGGTGGACATTATGTTATTAAACAGACTTGGAAAGATAATGTATCTGGTAGGAATAAAGTAATATGAACTACAAAAAGTCCATATTGCCTTGGTGAGAGGCATATCTTTAGACAAAAATGATGTGTTAAGGCATAGTCAAATTAAATTATATCTAGGTTAGATTGTACTGGCCAGTCTCAAAACAAAACTGATAGAGGAACTGGCTTTGTCTTCAACTGACTGGGAACCCAGAATACCTTATCCATTGTTAATTTTAATGATTCCCATACATAATAATATCTGGTGTATGTACAAAGATCAATTTTGTAGGAAGGCATAGCAAACACATGTGGAGTTTTTCCTGACTTTCTCTGTGACTAAAATATAAATAATATGCTGAATGTAAATGATCAGAAAAAATGTAATTGTTTTACTTTAAGAAGGAATAGAGCCAAACAGGTGGTCTGAGAAGTTAAACAAACATGTCATTAGGTCTAGGTTGTCTGAACTTTGCATACTCCAAAGAAGTAATTCAACAGGATCTTGGGAAGAAATATTACAGTCCTTGGAACTTTCTACCTGACAAAATTGTTTTGGTACTCTCCAGCCCTTGGGCCACATTGTATTACAGTGAACATCAGCCTTTTTATGCCCGAGGCCTTTAGTTACAGTGCACAGGTCTGATCAAACCATAAGAATATGGTGAACATCTATTTTGCTCTGAGAGGAGACTGATGTCTATGGGGCTCAAGGCAGTCAAAAAAGTGGTGAACCCCTAGGTAAAATCACCAAATAAAATGCCTAAGTACCACTCACAGGTGGACTTCAAGTTGACAGCACCTTGCAATGCCGTCCACACACTCGCTGGGGAAGTTTTGTGCATCTTCTTGTAATTGCACAGGAAAGAGACACTTTCCCAATTACTCCTGGCTTCCCCTGGAGTTGCATATTGTTCCATTTCCCCTCACTGTTTCTGACCTCTATTCTGTCCATATAATGAACAGTAACCATAAATGTGGCAGCTTCTCTTATCATAGGAGTCTTTCTAGTGAATTATCAATCCTGAAGGTGGTTTGAAGGTACTATGGTTTTAAAACTAACAAGCTTATTACAAGAACTAAATAAAATGGTTCCTGAAAACTACTTAAGACAGTGATATGGAATAAGTAATTTTATATCATTTGTATCCAGAGAACAAACACAATCAATCATCACAATATTCATTTATCTGTGAATTATGTTTTTCCCAATACACAGTAAGCCCCCATTGGTAGGTTTTTAATCCATTTGACTCACCATATAATGTCTAATACTCACTTAATCACTCAGTTAATATTTCTTCAATAAATAAATTAGTGAGCATAAATATGAATAAGATTTAGCACCCTTATAATAAATTATCTTGGAAAACAGTTCTAAAAACAACCATAATAATTTTCTTAAAGTATCTGAATAAAAGTTAGGGTTCCAAGGCTTTCTTTAAATTTACAGTGCCCCCAAATTTTGATCTAATAACAACGACCAAAAAGTTATTAAAATACAAATTTTGGCTGAATTTAATTAATGATTGAGCACTTTCTTACTGCCATCTGATCAAAATAGAAAAAGTGATCTTACGAATAAGTTACTAGCTTTGGCATTACCTTTATCTCTTTGCTGGCATATTTTAAAGGTAATTCAGTAATTCTCTGCATTTCAGATTAATGCCTTTTCAGCTTTCTTGCAGATCTCAGATGTTGTTTCCAAAGGCCCAACTTTTATAACTTTCCCTAAATTATTGGTAGTCATCCATAAAATTTAATACTCCTTCAAGGATTTTTTTTTCTTTTGTTTTAAATTTTGAAAACTCCACTATACCAAAATAAATGGAGTAAAAAAATTCTCAATGCAGTACAGTAAAGTACAGGATTATAAAAATGGTGAGGCTTAGTTTGCCTCCCCAAGGGAAATCTGGGACACTACCTTATTATTATTATTTTTTTAATTGTATTTGGCGCCATCTGGTGGCAGCTGTCCACTCTAGTTTAACTATAAATGGAGCTTATCTGGGTCCAGGCTTGTTGGCTGAGACTTCCTGTATTCAAGAAGTGATTCCAGAAATCATTATTAGTTTTCTTGTACTGCATTGGTCCAATCTAGGAATGCAGAGCCAGGAGAAAATCAGGGTCATCAGAACCCAATCTGGTCTGCTCACTCTATGATAATTAAGAGCTAAAATAAATGAGTCAGTCTGGAGCAGAACACAAAAGTCTTAGTATACTCCAACCTCTCACTAAAATGGAAGTCTTTATATTACTTGAATTTCTCTAACATCAATTTACTTGGAAAATAGTAATAATAATAGTAATTCCTTAAGAGTTTGTGACGATTAAGCTATGTATGTAAGTTATTAGAACTGTTCCTGATAACTCAGTAAGCAAACAAAAACAAGCAAACAAACAGTGAAGTTAACATGTATCATGTTGGCAACAATATACACAATATTCATAGCTACTATTAAAAAAATTTAAGCAAACTGATGCTCAGAATCTGTATGTTATATGAAGCAACACAGCATATCAAAAGAAAAACAGAGCACACCAGATAAATGATTTGAATGAAGCAATAAAAAAAATCCTAAGCAAAGAAAAACAAACCAAATAAAAATGTGGGCTTGTGGAGTATACATAGGGTTTGTGGAGTATATATTTTATACTATATGTGTGTATATGCATATACATATATTATACTTTAAAGAACTGAGTTTGTGTGAGAAAAATCCTTTAAAAAATAATTTTCCAAAACAAAATGTCTTCCAGAGGGAAGAATGCTGATTAACTAAAAACCTTGAGGACAGTAAAGAAGAGGAGCAGGCGGACTAGCTGCACTCTTGACAATAACAGAGCTTTTAATCTCCTTTCTAGCTTCCTGTATCCCTCTGGAGTCTCTTCTCTTTCAGTAAACTGCCTTTGAAGTACTTCAATCATGCTCCTCCTACAGGTAATCACTGACCTCTATTTTGGCTGTCACCACTGAAAGCATTGCATTTATCTTTATTTTACCCGGGGTATAAGCTTCTTCAGGGGAACTGATGAGTTTATTTCTTAGTCTGTATCCCTGACATCATTAATTCAATACCATGTATCAAGGACAGAAATACAAGATAAGATGGACATCGCTTTTGCTTCAGAATTACTACTTAGTAAAGGGGATGAAGGAATATGCTAATTGGACACTTCATTATTTTAAGCGCAAGGACTGAGTAAGCAATTGGGACTTCCTTATTTTATCTATTCATAAAAGTAGTTTAATTTCCTCACAGGAAATGCCAATTTTTTTTTGAAGAGACAAACTTAAACTACTATTCGCATTTTTTTGACAGATTAAATGTCAACCTGGTTTCTTTGCCAATAAAAGATATATTTCAGATCAGTGTTGATGTTCGGAACACTTCAAAATAATGATTACTTTGCACCTAAGGTTTTTGGTAATGTGACAGTTGTTTTTTACAGGTCTTTGTATCTCACTACATGCCCATCATTACCAAGAACCAACTTTGTTTCTTTTCAAGGTTGCAGCCTTTAGGTGTATGTGTGCATGTGTCAAATGTAACACTAGGACACAGAATACTGCAAAGTCTGGGCTTTTTAAATAAATGTGAGGAAATAAAAATGTATGAACTTGAGAGGACCTTTAAACAAAATTTCCTGCTAATCTAAATATACTCTGGTTCCCAGAAAAGCACACAGTTATATGCAAATTGTGGTATTTTATGCTAGTAATTTGCTAAACTGGTATTTACACGAAGTTTTAAGTACAACTGCTCATGAAAATTTACAAACTGGTGAATCAGCAAATATCATTTTTATGTTTTATATATATTTTTGAGGGTCATGGCCCATTTAGTTTTTTCCACTTCATAAAAATAATATTCTTTTAAACTTACACATAAAGTTGTCATTGATTCCATGAAATGATTCTAAAGTCATATCTTAGAATTAATTTTGTGAAAACATAATTAAATTTCAAATGTGTTACAGATGAGTATTTGGGTAAAGTGACTCATTCCTTCAATTTTTTTCTGCAACTTATATATGGTATAACAGTTTTCTTAAAGTGATATAAAGAGCATCTGAATTTGTACATAATAACTTTGTCACAATTGTCTCTAAAATTATAGTCAAATGATTCAGTAAGACAAATAATAAGAAACTAGTGATAAAATCCTTTTTATCAAAATGCTCATCAATGTTGAGAAATATAATGAAGAGTAATCAAGAAATAACTTAGAAAGAATATTGCATATTCCTTAATTTCCATCATATCTTATGAATGAAATTATTCCACATCCATAGTGTGCCAAGAACTTACTTCTAAGCACACAGAGATGGCTTTGAATCCCAATATAACTGCGGTGTAATGAAAAAGTTGCCTTTGTCCCTGGTTCTTGGGAGGAAAATCCTGGATCCTGGAATTTCTCAAGTAATGGGAATCTCTTTGTTATATATGAGCTCCTCAAATCACAGCTGAGAATTTGGCTAATAAAGTCACTCATGGTAGGACCTTGAATAGCTTCAGGATGGGGAATGGCCATGCCCAGAAGAACAACAAGGTGATTCTACAGCTAAAACTTCTAACTAGGTTAACCTTCAGAGAGAATGGGAAGAGAGACTGAATTCACTCATGTGACAAATGATTTACTCAGCCATGCTACTCTAGTAAAACACAACAAAACATTCTGGGCATGAGCTCAGTAGAGCTTCCTGGTTGTTGAACACATTGGTGTGCCAGGTGATGAATGGCTGCATCTCGATTCCTCTAGGAGAGATCGCAAGAACATTATATTCAGAATCATCCCAGATCTCATGCTATGTGTTTTTTCTTTAGCTCTTCCTGAGTTGAATATTTCATAATGAATCTAAAAGTACAGTTATCCTCTAAGTTCTATGTACTATTTTCACCAATTATTGAACTTGGATATGTCATAGGAACCCCTGAATTTGTATCTAGTCCATCAGAAGTACAGGTGGACTGGGAATACTATGTACAGCAGGTGTCTGAAGTGAGAGCATCTTCAAAATCACAGAGCTTTTGATGTGGTGGCTTTACCCTAATGACAGGTGGTTAGTTTCAGAATTAAACTGCAGTACACCAGTTAGAGTTGAAACAGAACAATACCATGTTCAATCAGGTTAAGCACACTAATCTTGAATAAAAAAGTCTTACATGTACCCAGAGCTAAATAATGTGATACAAATTCCTGAAACAGATAATACTGTTAGACACTGACTATAAATTACAACGTGATTTAAAATTATTTTTAAAAGTACAAAAGAAATGTCACTTAACACATTACTGAGATTCTGATGTTTTTGTCTATTATACAGAACTACTATATTGTTCAATCCGCATTAATGCAAAAATTTTATTCATTAGCCTTTCATTAGTGTGACATCAATTATGGATTATTCATCAGGTATATACTTTTACTTACTGTAACAACAACAACAACAAATATAATACATTATATTGTCATAGCTTGTTCAGGATGACCTCCCCCCCAAAGCCTCATGCTGTCATAGGTGGAGCTTTTTCAGAAATGGCTAGATCTAGAATGTATGATGCTGGGATTAAGAGTGTGTGATTACTTAATCAAGTCACTGCTGGGTTTGGCATAGTTCTGGATGGGTAATGGTGTCCCACCCTGGTTGAACATAATATTAGGGACAGAAAGAGGGCTAGCGCGGTTGTTGGTCACTTGTAGCTCCCCTGTTTGCTACCTTCATCCTGCCCTGTTTGGCCATGGACTGTTTCTCCTCTGTGATGCCCCTTTCCTATGCCATCCTGCCTTGGAGACAGCCAACTATAACCTGAAACCTCTGCAAACTGTAAACTCGATAAACCTTTCCTCATTAAACATTGAGTGTCAGGTATTTTGTCTCAGGAACAAGAAAAGTAACTAAGACATATACAGTATTATAAATACTACTAATATTACCAACATATATAAGTAAAAGACAATTACAATGTATAGAAATGTACTACTACAATATATAGTAATATAACATATAATGCTATATAATTACTTACAATTAGTTGGTTTAATATGTATTAAATATCATTAGATAAATATTAGGTCCACTATATATTAGTAGGTATAATATGTATTAATACATTACTGTAGTAAAAGCACAAATGTATTTAACATGCATAATTATCCATATAACATATAGATAATAACACATACACAACATATAATTGGGATTACTTCAAATCATTCCAATTACATTCCTCAAATATTATTATCTCTATACTCAGTGATGAACAGAATCATCTGAAAGATCCATTCTAGCACTCAGTTTTTGAGTATAATAAGAACAGTTCTAACTTCCCATAACCCACTATAAAAAATGCATATAATAAACACTTGATTGTTAAAGAAACAAAATCTATACACAATAAAATAGAAACATAATAAAATAAAAATCTAGAGATAAAAATATAGCAAATTCCTCATGAACATTTTATTACTAATGTATAGTCCTCTTTACGTGTTAAGATTTTGGACTCTTTCTTCACTGTATGACACAAATACTAGAAATCTAATTGAAACATTCATACATACAATGATGATGTGCTGAAAATAAATGATTTTTGCAACAAGAATATATTCATATTACATTTTTCATCCTGCAAGAATGATTCAGTAATTATTACTATATTTTTCTGTTTATGTCAACTTTGTCACTATTTTTTGTTTGTCACATGATGACACAAAATAAAAACAATGCACAAATTAAATAACGTAATGATTGAATCCTTAATGAAAATTACACTGTGCATATATTCACAGTGTAATAGAATTGTTAATAAGATATTTTAATGCAAACCTCAGCAGTCTAACTGGGATACACTAAGATATAAACCATTTGAAAAGCAGATAAGCATAAAATGACTTTTCTTACTTGTTCTTTATTTAGTCAATAAGAATATAAAGCTCTGTGATGAGGAACTCTTTCCTTGGTTGTATATATCCCTTATTTAAACCAGTGCTGGAGCCTGGACTTTAATGTAACTCGACAGATAGATAGATAGATAGATAGATAGATAGATAGATAGATAGACAGACAGACAGATAGATAGATAGAATTTGTGTTATGATATACATATTTATAATATAAAAATGAAATAGAAGAGCCAGTTAGGGTAGTGTCCACATGTAATGCTACCACTGAGGAAGGCTGAAGCAGGAAGCTAGCATGCTCGAGTCATTTGGGCAATTTTATGAGACCTTATTTCAAAATAAAAAATAAAAATGACTGGGGATGTAGCTCAGTGTTAGATCACCCCTGGGTGGTTCAATCCCCAGTACCAAAAAAAGCACACACATATAATAAACCTACACACACATTTTATATATATATATATATATGATGAATATTATGATGATATATGATGAATATCATATGAATATATATATACATGCAACTATTTGCTTGTATGCAAAACTGTGAATGAGTTGCTTTAAAAATAATTAATCATATATTAACATACAAATTATATTCAGTACAGTCTGCATTCACTATACTTTGTTCACTGTTCCAAATTATATTTAATTCTTATAAGCCAAGGAGCTGATTCACAAGCATTTTATCCAAATGCCTAGCAGAGTTCAGCAACTCCTATTTCAGAGTAAACACGTAAGGCAAAATTGAGGTTAAATTTCCAGAGATTACATGGCTAAATATCAGAAGTGAAACTGAACCTCAGATTAGGAAGAGTTAAAAGGCCAAAACTTTTCACCTCAAGGCTCCTAGCTATTAAGTACTAGTATCTCCTATATCAAAATGACATGTGTGGTGAGGTTCTATAAAACTGCAACAGAAGAAGGTGGCAAAAATGAAGTTCAATTGGGCTAGAAGTAAAACTAAGAACAGCAACACATTTTTAAAGGTTTCAGCCCATTGCCTAGAGTAGGTTCTGCTAAATTTCACCTGCAGAAATCCAAATAGAAACTGTCTTAAAATATTTCTGTCTCACAGCTGCAAGTACAGGTGGATGTTATTTGCCTGTTTTACAAAGATTTTTTTAAAAACACAGATGAGTCTATGAAGGAAGTTCTCACTCTGGAGACTGTATAACAGAGAACACATTATAAAGTGCAATTCAGTTAATTCATCCCCTTTATTTATGTGACAATATACAAGTATAGTGACATGAGATTACTTTCTGCAATTTTAAATATGTTATTGATCTTCCATGTATGACATCCTCACGATCTATCAATGTCTTGTGTCCAAAGTAATTTGTGAAGGTGAAAAACAGAATTTCACCAATGTGAAAAACTACTGCAATCTGTAACATTATGTGTAAAATGTTGTTAAAACTCAAAGCCCAAGTGCAAGAACTAAGGAAAAATGTTCAGTGGTATTGCCCAGGACATAACAAGGTGTTCATATTTCTCCTCAGTGCGGAAGCTAATTTTATCTGAGATTCAAGTAGTGAGTTATGCTTGCTGCTAAAATTCAGAGCAGGATATAATTCCTTTCTGTCTGTTAATGCACCAGTGAGTAACAACACATCAGAAGAGGGAAAGATAGAGCCCTGAGTCCACAGATGAATAGAGAAACAATACTTGGGAATAAAGAACATGTTGCAAGCATCTTACAGAGTCTAACAGAGGAAAGTGAAAAAAAAAAATCACAGAAATGTACCTGCTCCTCTATGGCGAACTGAAAATCTGTGGGTTTAGGAAAATTTCAACCGAGAATAATTTGAGTTCTGATACAAGAAGAGCTTTTAAGCCACTCTAAGAGTGAGGGAAGGGAAACCTGGACAATGAATAGAAAGGTTAAGCCTCATTAGAAAACATGCCATCTTCTTAACCAGCTAAGGCCATACTCTTGGCAGTGATATTGTTAGGAAACAAGTTACAGCTGCATCATGTTCATAGCTCTGTATACTTTTGCAGTTGTTTTCTGAGAGAAATTCATTACATCAGTTCAATATTTCTCAATTCATTTTCTTGGTTTATAGAGAACATAGATTTAAGAATACCACCTTGAAATTATAAAATGTATTTTAGTAGGCCTATCTAAAATTATCTATCCATAATTGACTTCCACAGTTATCATTTTGATGTTAAGTATACACAGTAATAAAAGAAACATAACTTTTTAGGCTTATGAAGTATTCTCTCCTGACTTGTATGCTACACTTTATTGTCATTTATTCTTCAGGTTTCTAGGCTAAATAGGTATGGCAAACATTTACTATCAAATTATTTAATGTCAAAATAATACTTTTCCCTGAATACATTACTGTCTAATCAACAGTGTGTAGATGTGTCCAAAATAAATTTACACCTTTGACATTCAAACACTAATAATTTGGTATTTTCCTTATTTTTGTCTGTTTTTACTGTTAAGTAGAAGAGAAATGTTTCATTCTTTAAGAGGAAAGACAGAAATATGAAAAATAAATGTGGCTGTGTAGCAATTCTATTTTCATTTTGACATGTTTGTATGCATTTCTGAACAAATCGATGGAGATTGTGCATGGCTTTGCATCATCTCTGAATATTCTCCAGGTACTGAGATAAGGCCAGGAAGAAAAGGGTGGAAGTTACTGTTTATTCCAAATAAAGAATTACTGAAAGCATGAAACATGACAGACTTTCTATGCAGACGGACATAAGGTTTATTTTAATGGTCCTACATGTCAAAGTAAAGTGTGTTAATTATTCACTGATTGTTTTTGAACTATCTTAAAGCATTTTCTGCCAAGTAATTCTTAGCATTTTTTCATCTTCATATGTAATGAAAATATTTTCAAAAGTCTTGCAAAAAATGTTGCCATGTTTGTTTGGAGTACAATCAGTACCAGATTTGTTTCAGAAAGAACATAATCAAGCTAAATATTTTTCATTGAAAAGGCTCATGTTTAAATTATCTAAAATTGTTCTGCATATTTTCAGTATTGTCAAATTTTCTATTAGTTTTCTATTAAGTTAGAATCCTTCAAAAAGGAATTTCATGCCATATATTAAAACCAACATTAATTCCAATACTGCTTTATAACATTAATAATAAATCATGAATAATAAACCATCTATTTAACCAAGCATTAAACACTAGAAAAGGAGAGTACTATGATACTACATCATAGCAATGCAATAAATAACCATAAATAGTTAACACAAGAATAAACTGGCAGGTATTGAAGTTTAACAAAAAGGAAAAATGAAGAAGTCAATGAAATAAAAATGTATAAATAAGTGTGAATATTTTAATAATCTTCATTTAAAATATAAAATTTACAATAAAATGTATATAAATATTTATGGCAACTCGCTAGTAGCTACAATGCAGTGTATGTGGAGATAACGGGGTGCCACTCATCTTTTTGACAGCTCACACGGCAAACCCTTAATGAGCCTCTCTCCAACCTCCTGTCTTACAAAGAGATCACACTCTTCACGTTTTCTCATACGACTTCACGTTCTGTACTTGATATTTTTGCTGGTGGGATCGCAATTCATCTTTCCTCTTAGCAAGTACAAATCCTTCATTTCAAAATTACATAATTCTCTTTCTTGCCCCCAAATAGAAGCACATTGATAATTTTTTTGACTTTACCAAATAATGGCATATGTTTTCATAATTTTATTTTCATCTTTATAATAAAAGTCCTTCCCTCTCATCCCATTTCTTTTCTACACGTTTTGGTGGCACTTTATGCACTAACCTTTTTTAAAACTATCTCATTCAATGACAATTCCAAGATGTCTGCTTTTGGCCCTATAATTCTACATCCATTCTATAGAAATACTGTACAATCTGTAATTAAAAGTATTGTATACTTGCATGCACACACATAGACACAGGTGTATATATATATAAACACATATTTCTCTTCTACATAGCAGGATTTAGTTTTTAATATTACAAATAGCAAACATATACAGAGGTATAGTGCAGTGCATTTACATGTACTACCATCGTTTGGTTTAAGAATGGTCAAAATGATTTTGCTTGTTTTATATCTTTTGTTTTTATCCAGTACCATATTTTAAAGCAAATTATAGACAAAATACCATTTTATTCATAAGTTCATTACTATGTAATAGCAACCTTCTTAAAATGATACCACTATTAAATTCTCACAATTAATCGAGTAAAAATAGTTCTTTTAAAATATTTCTTATCATCTTTCTTGAATATTCCCAAAATATGCATATAGTTGCTTATACCAACATAAGCAAAAGTAGTCTGATACTTAATTTGTTGTCAAAATCCATAAAAAATTTTGATCAATAATAATCTTCCTTTTTTCTCATATAATTGGTGTGTGAGACAATATAAATCATTTTATCTATATAATTCTCCAGAAGAGTTGAGCTAATTGCTATTTAATGATGTTATCAAATGTGTTATTCTCTCCTTTATACTTCTGTTCACTGGTGATCCAAAATATAAGTACCATGTGATGAGATGAGAAAACATACAGTAAATAAATTTTCTGAAAATGTATTACAGTAAAAAAACACATTTGCCACTAACCCCCTCAAAATTACTCCCCCTCACATCGAACATACTTATCCCATCATTTTTGCCACTTTCTGTATCAGATCTAGAAGACCTCTTTTGTGAGTGTCTTTATGAGCTATCATCAAAAATATGGTGAATGCTGCTGCTGATTACCTTCCAATGGAAAAGCAGGCCCTTAAAAACATTACGGTGTGTTGTCACCCACCTTACTCACATGATCTGCCACTGTGTGACTCATGGCTCTTCCACAAAGATGAAATGATTATTATAGGTAAGTATTTTGCATCCATTCAGAAAACTAAGACATCCATGACAGCACAACTAAAGATATTCTTGAGAGTAGACTACTAACACTGCCTCAGAATACGGCAAGAATGGTGGTATAAGTGTGTTTGAAGAGATGAGGAGTCTTCTGAGGGAGATTAAAGACAATGTGTCTTTTACAATAATAATTAACCACGCACCATAGTTTTCAATTATACCTCATATATACTTAAAATTGCAGCATCTCCAAACTTACATCTCAAAATAATATAATCTCTTCTCCTAATATTTGATCTTATCATGTATTCTGTACCTCAGCTAAAAGTAGAACTAAATGTTTAGTCATGAAAATGCCAAATTAATAGCAAACTTTGAACATTTTTCTTCCTTTCTCTTATACTCTACTTAGTCATCATTTTTGTCCTACCTACCTTAATTATTTAATTATTTTTAAAGGAAGAAAGGTTTATTTAGGCTCACAGTTTGTAAATGTCCTTAATCAGCTAGCTCCAAGGCAGGGTGGCATGGTAGAGTGGCAAGGCAGGAGAGAAACAGTCTATGGCAAGCAGGCAGGAGACAGCAAAGCAGAAAGTAGCAAAAAGCAAGCAACAAGGGACAAGAGAAAACACTAGCCCTCTTTCTGTCCTTTATATTTAAATCTAGGCTATGTGCCCTTAGGGTACACACTTAGGAGGCACCCTTAATCCTACCCAGAACTATGCCAAACTAATCAATGAACTGATTTAGTGAATGCACATCCTTAATCCCAGCATCACACATTCTAGATCCAGCTACCTCTGAAAAGCCACATGTATGACTGCATGAGGTTTTAAGGACACATCTAGACACATAACATTCTGCCCCTGGCCCCAAAAGACACATGTACATTCCTTTATGCAAAAAGCATTTAGTCCATCTCTAAGAGTTGCTAAATTCTAACAGTTTCAGCACTGCTGAAGAGTCCAAGTCTAAAGTTTCTTCTGAGACTTAAGGCAAACTCTCAGCTGCAAGTTCCCATACAAATAAAAAGAAACTTAAAAACTTCAAAAATACTGTGGTGTAAGACAAACATTACCATTCCAAAAGGTACAAATGGGGATACAAAGGAATGGGATCAAAACAACTCTGAAATCCAGCAGTGCAAACATTAAGTCCTATTGTTCCGTGGTCCATGTCCAGCATCAAAGGTAATCTGTGGCAAGATGTAAACTCCAAAGGGCTTGGATGATTCCGCTCCTAAGCACCTCTGGTGGTTGTCGTTCACAAGGCTTCTCTCTTGGGACAGCTCTGTTCCTTCCTTTCAATTTTCCTCAGTCAATCCACTTTCCTGACTTCTCCAAACTTCTGGGGTCTCCACTGCACCTTCGATTTCACACTTACAGTGCACCTTCGACTTCACACTCACAGCTTCATACACTTCCCTCTCAGTGTGCCCAGGCATACTGCCTGGCCTCTCAAGC
This sequence comes from Heterocephalus glaber, assembly GCF_000247695.1. The sequence continues at coordinate 9,480,581 of NW_004624745.1, read as the reverse complement.
TTTCTTCTAAAATATGAGTGGAAGCATTCCTGACCCCACAATTCTTGCACTCTGCCTGGATCTAAAACCAGCACCACATTAAAGATGCCAGGTCTGCCGTCATCAGGAGTAGTACCCGGGCTCCCTTCTCTCTTGGCTGTTGAGTGTCGATGAATCTCATCCCAAAGAACAACTTCCATAGACCACCGCCATTCTGGAACATAATGCTCTGGGGCTCTCTTCACCAAACAGTCTTTCACTGCAATTTCGAGGCTGCAATAGGTGGAATCTTGCTGGTTTGTGTGATGTCCTCAGGGCACTTTTTCTATTATCCTCTTCTGAAATACTTGGCAGTTTCTTGCTAGTCTTTCAGCAACCAATTCCTCCTCTGTTCCATTTTGCAGGTCTCAACTTTACTGGTCCTTCCTTTCTGACCAAATTCAAAAAATTTTAAATTATTCTGTTAGGCTGTTTTCTCTTGATTCTCAATGTACAGCTGGCTAAAAGCCCCCAACAGTAGCCATGACATAGCCTCAGCATTAGACTGCCTTGAAATTTCTTCTTCCAGATTAATTAATCCACTGCCCTTAACCTCAGGCTTAGGCAAAGTTTCTGCACATGAGCAAAATGTCCTATTTTAATAGTCTAAGGCTATTTCTTCTACCTTTTGTCACTATTAGAATTATATGAACCCATAATTCTCTAGCTGAGAAACTATTGATAGATAAAAAGAAAAATTTAAATCATCACTCTAGTGTTAATTACCTTCATTTTTGTCCAAGTCATATATACTTTTACACACTCCCCTCTATGTTTGCAAATTTGCAAATGATTATGTCTTTGTTTATTTGGTCCACTATGAGTGTACTGTGGCTCCCCCTAATCCCAAAATCTCACATTTAACTATATCTTATAAAAGTCATTAAGCTTCCTTTCACAAATTAAAACTGATGTTTTGGCCATACAATTTGAATTTATTTACTTATATTTATGCTACAAAATCCTTCATACTTTTCCATTATAATTCTCTTGTGGACATGAATTTTTTTGTATATATTTTAGCAATGCATATAATAAGTCAATGGGTAATAAGCATGTCATAAAATAGATGACTTGCAGAAAAGTCAGAAAATACTGAGACAGCAAAAAGAAATATCATCTGGACACACATATCGCCAAGAATTTCCTGGGAAAACAAAAAGGTGATATTTTAATGAAAAACTGAAGGAGTCAAATAAAATGATAATGGAATCATGTTTCAAATGGAAAAAGTAAGTTTTGGAAATAAAATCTTCCAATAAGGAATATATCATTGTAAGGAAAAAATTGTAGAATATCCATTGCTACTGTGATGTTGTAATAGTTCCAGACAGCCTCTTTAATCTAAAGAACTAAAAAAATGAGAATAATTTTCTTTCTGAAAGAGAACTTGCACATCTGGGATGGAGCCAGTATAGAACACTGCTTCCTGAGGAGACACGAAGATGATCCTGACTTTCACACTGAAAGGACTGCTTACTAGACAGATCCAAACACAGATTAGTGTTAGAGCACAATGTTTTCTATGAGCTATAACTGGAGAGAAAATTCAGAAGTGCTAAGGTGGCTATGATCTGTGCAAGAGCACTAGAAAAATGGAGATCACACAGAAGAAAGAATCTCCAGAAATTAAGTGTCCCCTTGATTCTTTTGTTGAATACTAAAGTAACAAAGTGGCAAGAGCAACTACTGAGGAGTTTTTTGAGTAAGCTCAAATGCCAACAGAACTCACAAGGTTTAGATATCTACATTAAGGTAGATATGCTTAATTATTGAATAAGTGGTACATTCTACTAGGACTCAAAAAGATGTTTAAAGCAAGGAATAAAGAGACAATCCTCAAATATACAAATTACTTTCTCAACAAAACACAACCTCCTCTACAGGAACACACTATAACATCCAGAAATTAAACAAGTTGAGAATAACAAATACTAACATTCAACAACAAAAGGAGTAGACTAATGAAGGAGTACGGAAATGTGACCCAGAAGCAGAAAAAAAAGTATGAATACAATTAGATATAAATGACAATTAAAATGTACTTAGCATATATTCAAGGACTTTAAGGAAAACCTGAATTAATATGAAGAGGAAAAGAGAAACCATAGAAAAAGAAAGAAAAGAACTCTGCAGTTGTAAGTGTAATACCTAAACTTATATATCTGCTAGTTGTACTTAAGTCAGACTGAACAGGAAGAGTAAGAGACTAGTGAATTTGAAACAATGATAATAAAAATTGCCCAAGCTATGTTGCAGAAATAAAACGTGCAGAAATATACACCGTACCAATGACTGCAGGAAAACAGCAATCAGTTCATCAAATACGAAATAAAGAGTCACTGAGAAAGGAGCATCAAATACTTGAAGAAAGCCATCATGAAAACATACCAAATGTTATGAAAAAATATAAATACTCGGATTCAAATAGCTCAGTAAACTCTAATTATAATCCATATAAAATGTTCACAGCAAGGGGTAAGATAACAATATCACTGAAAATTGCAGAATATTGCAGAAAATCAACAGTAAAATCTTGGAATGCGTAGAGAAAAACACACTTTATGCACAATAGAACACACAGAACGATACTGATATTATATCAGTACAATGCAAACCACAAAACAGAGTACCGCAGATTAATGAAAGTATGGAAAAATGTGTGCAAACACTAATTACAAGATGACAGAGAAAGCTGTGTTCATATCCAGAGCCAAGATCATTAGAGCATGGCCAGAAATAAAGAAGGAAGTTTCAAAATTGTAAAAGGATAATTTCACAAGCATAAAATGATGCATGTGTGTGCCATTAATAACAGATTCAAATTACATAAGGAACTGAGAGAAACACATAAATTATAGTTAAAAATTTCAACAGTCCTCCCTGAGCAATTAAAACAAGCAGACCAAAATAGGCAACCAGTGAGGAATAGCTAATTTTTAAAATATATATTTTATTTTTAATTGGCACAAAGTAATAGTACAAATATTTTGCATGAAAATAGGTTAGCTACTTTTCTCGTTGCTGAGACAAAATAGCCAAAACCCAAATTTAAGCGGGGGAAGGTTTATTTAGCTCACTGTGTGTAGAGCTTTCAATCCTTAATACATAATTGGCTAGCTCCAAGGCAGGGTGGCACAGCAGAGGAGGTTCATGGTGGACAGAAGGCAGCAAAGCAGCAACAGACCTTACCACTTCTTCCTGACCCTTTAATCCAGAATACTTAAGGTGGGTAGCACTCACATCCTCAATCCTACCGCCCTTAAATCTAGCATTGCAAGATGAATCAATTCCAGTGTCACACTCTAGATCCAAGTACTTCGGAAAAAGCCCTACTTCATTTTCATGAGTTGGGGAACATCTACACACACGCCATCACAATATGATATTTCGGTACATACTTACAAATTGTGATGATCATCATGTATCTATCATCCCATGTATTTTTCTCTATGCTAGGAACATTCAAAATTCACTCTACTATTTTCAAATATTCAGCTGTCAATTATATCTATCCTATTGTGTTATACTAAGGACATAACTTACTTCTCCCACACAACTGTCCCCTGTGTGCTTTAGTCATCCCCTCTCCATTCCCTCCCCTCATGTTCTTTGCAGACTCTGATAACTATTCTATTCACTACATCAAATTTTTAATTTCTACATATAAGTGAGAATATATGGCATCTGTCCTTCTGGGCTTGTCTTGTTGCACTTAACATAATGTTCTCCAGTTCATTCATTTTACTGTAAATGACAGAATGTCATTATTTTATGGCTGAATGATATCTCAATATGCCATATTTTCTTTATCAGTTTTTCTACCAGTGGACATCATGGTTTACTCCATGTCCAGGCTATTGTGAATAATGCTGAAATAAACAACTGAGTTTAGATGTCTTTATGACATACTGATAGTAACCCCTTTGGAGATATATATCTTTGATAATGAGATTATTTGGTCATACTGTACTCTATTTCTAACTTGTAAAAAACCTCCAAACTGCTTTCTTTTCAAGTACATTGAAAATACTGAATATCCAAGATACATGACATTTTGGGCTGTATAGTTTTGATAAATTTAATATAGCAAAATCAAATAAAGTATATTACCTACATCTAAAAGAATCAAATTTAAAATGGACAATAAGCTTCCACATATTTTGAAACTGAAACACACTTGTAAATAATCCATAGAGAAGAAAGGATATGTTGAAGTTAATGAATTACATTAAAAAATTGTTAAATAAAAAGTAATTTTAAAATTTGGTTTAAGTCACATTTTTGGAAGATACAGATACAAATTTATGATCCTAGTTTTCCTGGGAGGCAAAAATCTAGAAAACACTGACACAAAAGAGTAGTATCAATTAAATAAATACACAACTATTAGAGAAACAAACTTTTAAGTCTTTCCTCACAGAAAACTACAAAGAGACAATTTTGCTGGAAATTTAATCAACCATATTAGAAATATATAATATCAAAATTTTCAATAAATTCTTTCACAAAACAAACATGAACAGGGAATGTCACAATAATTTTATAAAAACAGAACTGGCCTTACATAAAATGAAAATTTTAAAAATTGCTAGAAAGTAATATTGTTAGGAAAATAGACATGGGAATCAAAACCAGAACTCATAGGTAAATTGAATTCAGCAATATATAAAATAGATAACATCCTGATCAAGTTGGATTTATTTCAAGAATGGATATCAAATAAAGCCAGCACATTTATAAAAGGAAAGCATGACGATTACCTGTACAGATATCAAAACAAATCTGACAAAATTCAACATCTTTTGTTAAAATATGTCAACAAGCTAGGAATCAGACAATTCCTCAACATGAAGAATGATATTTACAAAATACCTACATTTAACATTTTATCTGATGGTGAAAACCTGAATGCTTTCTCCCTAAAAGCAGGAACAAAAAAGTGTATCTGCTGTCATGTCTCTAATTGTTCTGGACTTTCTAGGCACTGCAGGAAGTAGGATGTTAAAGAAAGTGAGCTACAAAGATTATAAGGAATTACCACTAACTTATAATTGAGTTGTAACTCACAAGAGCTATACTAAAATACAATGAGAATCAGTAAATATATTTGTAGCTTAAAGATCAATATGCAAAATTATTTATGTTTGTATATATGAGCAAAGAAAAACATCTTTGCTGTAAGAACAATACTTTTCATGATAATATAAAAATCACGAAATGCTTAGGGAAATAATATATGAAATACATGTGACCTGAAAGCTTAGAAGTAAAAAAAATTACTGAGAAAAATGTAAAAAGATCTCAGAAAATTGACAAAAACTCCATGATCTAGGATGAGAAGAATCAATATTATTAATATTGTCTATTATTAATTCTTTCAACATTGATCTACAAATGCAAGGTAATTTCAAAAGAAGTTTTTCATACACTAAATTTTGAGGAAATTGCCACAAATTAAAAAAAAAAAAAAATATATATATATATATATATATATATATATATATAATGATGGCCCAGAATAGCCAAAACAATTTGAAATTTTGCTGAAAGAACAAAGTCACACATATGCACTACACAATTTACAAAATTATATATAAAGAGATAAAGAGTCAGGCATGGGGGCACATGCCTGTATGTCCAGCACTCAGGAGGCTGAGGCAAGAGGATCTAAGGTACAATGACAGCTTCATTATATAGTGAGATTCTGTTTCAAACAAACAAATAAATCCTATATAGAAAGGTATAAACATCATATGGTTTGATGTTAGGATAATGACAGAAGCAATTACTTGAACATACTAGATCCCAGATTTAGACTCATGTATTTGGATAGTTGAACAGACGTTCTATGATCACTAATCTATAAAGATTAATACTAAATATGGCTGGAAAAAGTGGAATCTTATTTGGAAAGAAAACAAATGTAGTTACGCATGCATTACCAAAAATAATTATAATATAATTCTACAAAATATACAACTTCCAAATCACATTTATTTTATTTCTATTTTAAGAATTATTTGTGGATTAGAAAATAAATTCAGTTTAACTTTTATGACAGTATTTGAATATCAACTGAATGTACTGGAAAATGTAAGGGGAATTCTCAGAACTATTAATAATTATGACAACTTAAGCACCTGCAAATATTTCTCACTACATCTTGTTTTTGTACCACATAAATTTTTAAACTACCCTAGAATTCTGCAGAACAACAAAGGACCAGAATTTATATTACATAATAAAACCATCAAGCATATTCACTTGTCACTAATAGCTAATGTTTTCATCACTGTTTCTTCTGTAGAAGATACATTGCACAGTTTCATGGCAAAAACAAAACTCAAGAAGATTGTTTCAGTCATAGTAATTGCAGCTATAAATTTACATAAGTTGTTATTAATTTATACTACATTTCAACTTATTTTTGATTTTAAACTATCTAAATCATGGTCCAGATGTTGGAAACATAATTAATTTTTTGGTGTTTTTCCTATTTTTCTTGTTATGCTGAATGAATCTACTGTAAAATAATTTACATTTAATATTAGCATGAATTTCAAAGTTTTTCTGTGCTGTTTTTGTTTTATTGTTGTCAAAAGTTTTCTTATTTCTAAATGATAAGAAACCATGAAAAATTTGTTGAATAAATTAATATGATTTTGAAAGAACTGAGATACGTCGTGTAAAGGCACAAGATCCCAATGATAAATGTAACTGTATTACATACCTGAAGTGTACCGATAAAATTAATGGAAAAAAAATATGATTTTGACATGCCAATCCACATTGGATATCAGCTTGAATCTCTACAAGGGATTCATTCTTGGAGAGAGCACTTTCACTTGAAAGGTATGAATATGAGAAGTGATAAATTCAATCTTTCATAATACTCATCCTCACACACTGGTTTGCTTTGCTCATGTATGCTGATCCCTGATTTTTCAAAATTCCACTAATATTCATATACTTTCTGTGTATGTTTCTCTAGATTTTTGTAGATTTCACTTACCAGCTAATTATGTCATTAAAATGTTTTCTACAATTTCTTAGACTTGCTTCTTTTGCCTGTAGTTCAATCTATGAGTGCAAGTAGGGGAAAAAAGAAAGGATAGAAGCACAAGGTATTCATTTGGGAGAAGAGGTCTTGATCGGGGAAGATTTCTCTTATGTTTTATGAGAATGGCGATTTAAAAGTGTTTCCTGAATGGAAGTTCTAAATCTCAAAAAAAAATTAAGACAAATTGTTATGGAATGGAATGTGGAGACTAATTTGAGAAAATGTGAAACTGTGACATAATTGAGTCTTTCAATCCCAGATTACTATTTTGCATCTCCAAGTATCTGGATTATATTTGATTTCTCAGCAATATTTTGGGGTTGCAGAGTACAAGTCCTAAATTAATTTGTTAAGTATATAATTTTCAGTATTTTTAAATGCTATTTTTACATAATTTTCAATTTTTTCTCAGTTTTGATTAATAATTTTATACTGGTAGCATACTGATAGAAAATTGAAAAATGACTTGACTTTGAAGTAGTGATAAAAATCTTAGAAAGGTCCGATATTTAACATAAAGTAATTTTTAAAAATACCATCATCCCGGGAGAGGAGTACTTCTCATGACAAAAATGTGAACATTCTATTAAGTAACTAGGTATTAACATCATGCAAAAAGAATCATAATTTTTTTCTTAAAAAGAAGTGAATATGTTTAACAAATTATTTGAAAGTAGAAATTATTACTACCAGAAAAAAATCCTGAAGAATAAAATGAGCAAAAAAGAAAAAAAAGTACAAAATAACAAAAATATTTTAAACATTACAGAACAAAATGCTTGTAGTGATGGCATAGATGAAGGGGACAAAATTTAAAAACAGCATAGAAGAACAGTGAGGAAAAATATACTTCTCAATTACTGCTATTGGAACAATTAGAGACTAGGTAGGAAAGGGATAAAATGGGTAATTCATACTGTCATACATCAGGACAAATTCCCCAGTGGCCAGAAATTGCAGTGTAAAAGGGTAAGCCATAAACATAATACAAAAAATGTTTCCTTTTCTACATGTCGAAGAGTGAAAGTATTTAAAACTTAAATTCAAAATTCAGAAACAATATGAAAAAGTTATACCAGTTGGTTTACATCTAAAAGCATTCATGTAAAAAGACGTAAGATACATGAAGATCAAACTAAGAAAAATAATTAAAATCTGAAATATCAAAAGATTAATTTGCTTAATGAAAGCCATTTAAAATTAGGTAAAAATTTTAAATAGAGACAAGAACATACACCTCACAGGAAAAAATAAGGGTGCTGTAAAAATTGAAAAGCCATTTTCTTATTTATTCTATTCGCAAAGATCCAAAAGTTTAACAACATAGTTGGCTTACCAGGGGCTGACTTAATATGAACTTTCATACATTGCTGGTGGCATGAAATTAATTCTATAACCACTATGAAAATTAACTTGGATGCAGCCTTTTAACTGCTTAAAATATACCTAAAATAAACACTCCATAAATATTTTGATAAAGATTTATGATCCAGGCTAGCAATCGTTCTATATGATGTGATACTCTCTGTGTTTTGATGATGCCATCCCCAAAATAGTAACAACCCAAATAACCCAAACTCATTAATGAAGACCTAGTTGAATAAAACATACTACATTTACTCTTTTAAAAAGCAATGACACTTTCTTTATATGTGTGACTGTTAACTTTGACCACCAATGTTATTGGCTTGAGAGACATTCTAGATAAATAAAACAAAGTTCTAGGTGGGTCACAGGGTCATTACCTTGGGAACTATATTTGATCCTTGGTCTCTTCCTCTCTGAAACTCTTCCACTCATTCTGGCCACAATGAGTGATCATCTTTCCTCTGCATTGCCCCTCTATTATGATTATGCTTTGGAAACAGTTGGATAATGCAAAAAATTTGTACCAGAGAAGTTACTGCTGTTCTAAACCTGTTCATGTGATTCAGAAGTTTTTGGAACTCCTTTGCAGGAAGACTTTGGAAAAATTTGAAAGCCTAAAAGGTTGTAACCACAGCTTGAAGAGTAATTCTGGTATGAGTTCAGAAGACCAGATACTGATAGAAATGAGAATAATAAAGGCTATATTCATGAAGATTCAGATGGGAATGAGGACTCTATTGGAAATTGGGTTAGAGGCCCCTTGTGTTCATTCGGTCAAAAAGCTCAAGGATATTTTGCCTATATCCTAAAATGTTTAGGAGGCTGGACTAATTGATCTGGTGAAGGACATTTCAAAACAGCTCAATATTCAGGCTTGGTATGGGTACTTCAGGCTGCTTACAGTGAGAATCTGAAACAAAACAGCTCAAGTAAAAGATCTGGATAACTTATATTCTGGTTCTAGAAGAAGAAAGACATGTACAGTTAGGACTAAAGAAGGAGTCTCTGGAAGAGATTAAGTTCATTAAACAGATATTAGGGACTTTGAACTTAGACAGAAAGATGTCTAAAGGGCAGTTCAGGAATATGAAAAATCCTACCCTGTGAAAAAATTTCAGTCTTTCATTTGAGAAGTGAGCCTCATAGCAGCACAATTCATGATCGCTAAGTCCTGAAATCAGGCTGTGTACCCATCAACAAATGATTGGATAAAGAAAATGTGGTGTCTATGTAATAGAATACTACTTAGCTACAGAGAAGGACAAATTTGAGACATTTATAAGAACGTAGATGCACCTGGAAAATGTAATGTTGAGTGAAATACACCTGATACACAATCTTAAATACCGTATGGTATCTCTCATTTGAGTAAGACAAAGTGCAAACAAAGAGAATAATGAAGGATGAAAAGAAGGAGACAAGGAGATGTGAGAGTGCAAGAGATCAAGGACAAGGGGTTGAGGAAGGGAAAGGAAAATAGGTACAATAAAGATATGCTATGTACAGGAACATAATAACTTCAATGAATGTAAATATCATATGCTATAAACATGAGCTAAGAGGAAGGGAAGATTTTAAAAAGAAACATGTTGTTTTATATACATGTACCCACTCCCCGAGATGACTGTAATTTGCATGTATCAAAAACATGTACTATTAAAAGAAAAAACAAATTTGATTGAGAGAGGTCATGTGGATTTCAACAAGCAGAGCTGTAGGGGTGGGGCCCCTCACAACTTCTGGAACTCACACATCACCACCATGTGCCTCAGATGTCAAATGGACATGGAGGTACAAGATTTAATGTTTGCCATGCACTGTTTAGGCCTTTTTTGGTCTAATTTCTTTATAATCACCTATTCCTCCTTTTTTTTGGAAATGGGAATGTTTATTTTGTTTTGGTTTTTTTTGAGCATACAACTTGCTTTTTGAATTTTACAGGTGTTCACAGCTAAACATCTGTCTTGAGTCTTAGAGACTTTGGCTTGAACATCTGGAATTGTTGAGACATTGGAAAAGAGATTAGTGCACTTGTGGTTGTATACAGGACAGTCTTATCATTATTGATGGAATTAAAACTTGTCATTGTGTCTATTTGGAGATGAAGTTTGGTTTAAGAAGATGTGTTAGGGTGTTCAGATGACAAGGGGTGAAATGCGATGGTTAATCTTGAACATCAACTTTGACTTTCAGGTTAGTAAAGTACTAGGAGGTAAGAAAGGCATATTTATATGTGTGTTTGGGTTGGACATAAGGGTGTTTTCCTGATGACTGTATCTAGTCCACAGTCCCTTCCTCTCTGGTACTCTTCCCTCTGTTGTGCTTCTTGGGCACCATGAACTAAGCAGCTTTGCTCCACCACCTGTTTCAACATGATGTTCTCGCTTTCAAGCCAGCTAATACACTATATAATTGCAGTTTAATCCTCAAATAGTCTATGTAAGTAAAGAAGAAATGTGTAAATACAGATGTATGTGGAAATTACTAGTACCAAAACAAAAATGATTCGGGGACCTGATGATTGCAGTAAGAGAAAGGAATTCAGGCTTAGACTGAAAACATCTGTAAAACTCAGGTGATTTTTTAAAATAATTATTTTTCTTTCATATTTTAATACAATTCAGTTTGTCTGTTAACATCACTAATATACTGATGCTCCAAAGGAAAATACTATCATATCTCTGTTAATAATATTTTTTCACCAATACTCATTTATTGACAGTATGGCTTACTGGATAAATTTGCTATGCCCAACAGGTCCAAGTGAATTTTTTAATGTTCCTGCCAATATTACTGAAATAGAAATGTTAGTATCAATGCCCAAGAGGATTTAATAATATGTCTTTATAGCCCACAATATGTGTTTAAATTTCCAGTGTCATTTATCTTTCAAGACTTCTTGTTCCTTACACTTATTGTTCTTCACCTTCTGAAATTAAAACAAGCAGTAACATTTCAATTATAATGATTTAAAATGGGTATCAATATTACATTTCTCCTTTTCTGAAGGTAACCTGAAACTTCTACCAGTAATAGGAAAAGGTTTTTTGTTTTTCTTTCTTTTTTTTTTTTTTGGTACCAGGGATTGAACACAGGTCCTTGTGCTTGCAAGACAGGTGGTGGGACCACTAAGCTAAATCCCTGGCCTGGAAAAGATTTTTAAACAGAAACTCTGGATAAATCTTAGAAATCATCATTACTATTTTATGTCCTTAAATTCTTGGAGACACTAGTTTCATCATTGAGAAAATTATATAATTGTTCATGATGAATGTTCTATCATAGAAGTTATTGTGTATACTTCAAACAAAGTAAATGTTTCTAGTACATAAATTTACAAAAGTGTTTTGTTTTCTTTATATTAGAGGAGTAAATGTTAATAATTATTTTAACAAACTGAGGTCAATAAACAAAGACATTTACTCTTTTTTCATACAGAGAACTAAATATTTATTTGTACATTCATGTCTCACATATCTTAGTATAATTATGCATGCACATATATGTCACTGCTTATATTTTTGTATATTTGTTTTTAGATATTTATATAAACATTTCAAGCAATTTATTCATTTCTTCAGCAGCAGAAATGCTAAAATTAAGACATTTGGAAATCTGACTATCCTACATCACATATAAACAAAAAGGAATAAAATAAAACATCAAAAGGTGCAGTTAATTTTTACAGTGATAATTGTGTATTAAATTCTTTTTGTATTCCATAAAGAAAACGAATGTGCCAAGGAAATGAAAAATTATGCTACTTTTCAAGAACAGGTTCCAAGAAGTAGGGATATTAATACATGTCTATTAGTTTTCTGATACTTGCATAACAAATTATCACAAGATTGGGGGCTTCAATCAACAGAAGATGTATCTTCTCATAGTCCTCATGCCTTCTGAAATTTGGAAAAGTCATATACTGAATTATGCTCAATTATAACTTTGTACTTTAATAACCGGTGATATTTCAATACTATCCAAAACAACTTACCCAATTTGTTTAATATAAATATACCACTGATGAAAGCAGTCACCTGTTGGAACCTCTTGCAGTATAAAGGCATCACCTCATGTAATGAGGGATTGATATCAAGACTCTGAGAAAAAGCACACTTCTAGGATTCTAAATTTCCTCACATAAAATGGTTTATTTACACATCTACATCCACATTCATTACCCACATCCTCTTGTATGTGTTAAATCACCTCTTGATTACATATGTAATCTTAATAAAATGTAAATAATGTGCAAATCATTGTTATGTTCTATTGTGTTGGAAAGAATGACAAGAAAAAAATCTGTATATGTTTTGTACAAAAGTTCCCCAAATACTTCTGTTTTGGATCTGGTTTTATCTAAGGAGAGCCAAGTACATATAGCACAATATAATATTAGTGGAGGTATCACAGGAGAGTGATAATATGAATGAGGCCAAAACTATTATTTTTATAACATTTACAAAATGGAAGGGTAGACATCAGTCAACTTATATGAATGTTATTCACTGATTTCTGCTATGGAGTAGGCAAATAAAGATAGGACTCAATAAACATTCAGATTAGGATTCACAAACTATGGCTATCATTACCACTTTTAATTTATAAATAATAAAAAGGAGGTATAAAAAAGACAAGTCAAACATATATAGTATATCTTTAAAACCCCAGGTTGGTTTGTTTGTTTGTGTTCACTATCTCAGTGGGATTTCAAAAGTACTTCAGTGACAGTCTGGAGGGTGGATTGAGAGAATGCCTCAGTCAGCAAAAAGCACACATGGAATAGCAGGGTCAAATGGGACTTCCAGTCCTAGTTCTTTGAGGTATCTCCATTCCACAGTGCTTGCACCAGTCTACACTCCCACCAGCAGTGGAGCAGGGTTCCTCTTTCCCCACAGCCCCGTCAGCATTTCTTATTGGTTGATTTCATGATAGCAGCCATTCTTTCTGGAGTGAGGTGGAAT